>OX459035.1:21185602-22385602 GCA_949775005.1 Orthosia gothica
TTATACAATAACTAATACATCAAATTAAATTACAATTATTTAAAAAAAAACACCAATAATAATTATTCATCAAAATACCAAAAAAAAAAAAAAAAAACCATAAAAAAAATACAAAAAAATAAATAAAAGTATAATGCCTACCCAAAATAACAATTCATTACAATACTAAAAACAATAATCTATTAAAATACAGAAATTAATAATTCATTAAAATTAAAATTAAAATACGATTTAAGATTAAGTACAGAATACTGTTTGTAGCCAGCCCTGCCGAATGAGACATGGTGTATGCGAGGACAGAGATAGCAGTACCTTAAGCATTTGTGATTTGTTTGCGAAGTATTATTGTCCTTACTCTCGCCCTGAAAGCTGACTGAGAAATGCTCTGCCTAAGCGGTGGAGGCAGATCATTCCATATTTTAGCCGCACTGTATTTAAAACTTCCTCTATAAGAGGCCGTTTTGTGCTGGCCGACAATCAACCTGTTAAGCAAATGCCTACGTGTGGGTCGGTTTCGCTGGTCAAAGGCCACTTTGTCGAGAAGGTATTCTGGTCCTCCTATCCTTATAACTTTTTGCACAAGGCATGCTAGGTGCAATTCCCTTCGTCCAGCCATTTTTAAAATTCGCTTCTCGTTTAGATACGGTGTGATACGCGCCCGTTTAGGTATAGCGAAACAGAACCTCGCACAGGCGTTTTGAACTCGCTGAATGGCGTGGGACGTCCTGGCGAACAATCTCGGCCCATACACCGTATCGCAGTAATTAAACTGCGATAACACCAAAGATTCCACCAAGGTGATCCTGACCTTTTCGGAAAGGCACTCTCTTAGGCCATAGAGCACTTTAAGCCTGTAAAAGGCATTTCTGATCTTCATGTTTATATGGTCAATGTAGCGTAAATCCGCAGTCTAGAAGAAGACCAAGATTCTTTGCCTTTTCCACTCTTTCAACCACCGCTCCATCAATATGTATCTCCGGCTCATGGCTGATCACTAGTTCACGCTGATGTTTACTACCCAGTATAATATACTTTGATTTACTAGGATTAAGAACCAAATTATTTCTTCGTGCCCATTCTGAAACCGCAGCCAAGTCCTGATTTATGAGCTCCATGGCGCTTTTAGTTTCACTCGGGCAGAAGGAGTAATAAATTTGGGTGTCATCAGCGTACATGTGCACTTTACAGTGTTTTATAATTTTGCAGAGATCGGCGGTATACAAAATAAATATTTCCGGACTTAAAATTGAGCCCTGAGGCGTTCCTCGTTTAACATCTCTCACCGTGGAGGATGTTTCTTCACCGTTAACATTTTGTGTAACCACATATTGCTTTCGCTGTGTCAAAAAAGATGAAAACCAGTCTCGAGCCGACGGTGATATCCCATAGTACGCCATTTTTGCTAGCAAAAGGTCAACATTTATGCAGTCAAATGCCCTGGAGAAGTCTAATAAAACCAAGACTGTACTTTTGCCGGCATCGGACTCCGACAGTACATCGTCCGTCACATGAGCCAGTGCCGTATCAGTACCATGTCCGCTTCGAAAGCCCGACTGGACACTGGGTAACACACCATTACTTTCTAAATAAGACGTTAGCTGTGCACACACTGCTCTTTCCACTAACTTAGATGCAACTGGAAGAATGCTAATTGGACGGAGATCTTTATGGTTTTCAACCGTGCTACTCTTTGGCAAGGGCTTTACTTTTGCCAATTTCCATGCGTCGGGAAAACATTAGATGTTAGCGACATGTTAATTATATTGCATAGGATTGGCAAAGTATGAGGTAACGTCATACGTAACATCTGTATTGTTATATTGTCATGTCCCGCAGCATTCGTACTTATTTCTCGGATGATTTTAAGAACCTGTTCCTCACTGCATTTCTCAAAGTTGAAAACACTGTCGTTAAACCTATTCTGAATGAAATAGTTATATGTATCCATATCCAGGCCAGAACTTCCCGGCACATCTAAGAAAAAGTTATTTTATATTATTTGGATCATTTATATTATCCGGTATGTCAGGCAGCGATGGGCTACCATTTATCGAGGTACGTTTTAGATAAGTCCACATTTTATATGTGTTTTTGATATTGTCGTTTACATAATATGAGAAGAAAGCTTTCCTTTCACGTTTAACGGCAATATTTGCGAGGTTACGGAGACTTTTGTAGTAGTCCCAGTGGGCATCGTGCTTGGTCTTGCGTGCTTTTTTTAACGCAGCGTCCCGTAGTGACATCATCTTTTTTATTACATCAGTGAGCCACGGTTGGGGCTGCGTCTTTAGACGGATTCGACGCAGTGGGGCATGCTTATCAAAAAGAGCCAGCAACATCGTATTGAAAAGCTCAACTTTGTCATTTATGCTGCATGCATCCTTGGCCTGTTCCCATGATATAATATCGCGCATATGGGTCAAGTCCGCCAGAAACTCCTTCTCATTGATACTGTGTAGGCAGCGCCTATTCATAAAAGTACAGGCTATCTTTGGTCTTCTGATAGTAAATTCCGATATAATTAGAGCGTGGTCGCTAAGTTCAGGATTGTGATGTACATTTATATTTTTACATAAGCATGGTGTATCTGTCAGGATCAGACCTAGCAGGGTCTCCGACTGTGCAGTAATTCGAGTAGGTTCGTGAACCAATTGCTCCAGGTTATGATGCTTTAGAAAAGTAAAAAGTTCAATTGCGCGTGTATTTCCAGGTCGTAATAGATCGACATTAAAATCAGTCAAGATTATAATGTGGTTACAGTAGCCAAAAACACTTACCGACTCGCTGAGTGCCTCGAGAGCGCTAGTCACGGATACCGACTCAGGCCTGTAGGCAGTTCCGATTGCCACTCGCAGCCCGCCAGGCGCGCTGAGCTCCAGCCACATCTGTTCAAGCGCTGATGCTGGGTAAGATTTTACGCGAGTACGCAATTCGCGTCGCACATAGAAACCCACCCCACCTCCTCTACCAGCTTTAAAGCGCGGTTTGTGCTTAAGCACGTAGCCAGGTATGTCGGGAGCATGTCTACCTTCACCATCTCTCAACCATGTCTCATTAAGCGCTAGAATGTCAGGCTTATACACATCCATCGAGTAGAGAAGTTCACTTTTGCCAGTATTCAATGATCTTACATTTATAAATCCCAAGGTTAAATTCATCACTTTGTTTCTAAGCATTTAAAAATAAAATTATATAAACACACAAAACAAATTGTACAAAGTCTGGCATTGATTCTTTGGCATGATAAACAATAACAAACACATAGGACACTGAAGGTAGTAGTAATAATAAAGCACATAACTCAAATGCAATGGTTATGAAATTAAAATGAAACAAAATGTCAAGACATGGCTGAGCAAAAATGTTATCAACAAACATACTATATCTTAAAAACAAATGCAGGTATAAATATAAAAACAAATGTAAGCGTGAAATTAAAAAGAAATGAAGGTATAATTTATAAAACAAATGTAGGTATAAATAAAAAATCAGATAAACATTTGAATTTAAAAACAAATGAAGGTAGATATTAAAAAAACAATGTAGATATAATTTTAAAAACAAAAACCGGTACGAATTAAAAAACAAATGTAGGTATAAAATAAAAAAGAAATGAAAGTATGATTTTAAAAACAAAAGCCGGTACATATCAAAAAACAAATATGGGTATAAATTAAAAAACGAATTAAGGTATAAAATAAAAAATAAAGCGGAACATAATTGTTTACAGTATACTAGTCATTCTTTACTTTGTAACGACAACAGCTGTAGTTGTTGTTCACTTTTAACTAAAATGTACTGACTTTCAGGGTTCTTTTTGATCATGACACGACCGTTCGACGTCCAGCAGAAATTAAAGTTGTTAGCCTTTGTAAAGCCTCTTGCAGCGTAAAATAATTTCCTAGATAGTGGAGTGAGCTGCTCACCAATGTATACAGGTGTAGGTGGCACAGCCAGGCCCAAATGAGTTGAATTTAGCTTATTCCCGGGGTTCTTATTGTTGAATTGCCTTGCCGACGCCAGAAATTTACTCTTCAGAAGTGTATTAGAGAACTCAATACTGATGTTCGATGTCCTGCTTTCCTTCTTAGATGGCAACCTTGATACATCTCGAATGTCAGATAGTTGGACATTTGCTTCAAATTGCTTCGAGAGGCATTGCACAAAAGTAAACAAAGTTTGTTTATTTTCTTGAGGTACCTTGGGGACGTTCCGTAGTTCAACACTGGTTTTAATGCAGTTTCGATCCAAGGACTCAATTTTTTCTTCAAGAAAGCTAATTTTTGCGGACATGGTATTTCGCTCAGCTTCTAAACTCGTTATTTTTGCCTCTAGTGAAGTTAACTGGTCCGATATACTTGTAACCGATTTTTCGATTTCAAAACTGGTTTCCTTTATCTCTGTGTATTGAGCCCTAATGTCCATCATAAGTGCTTCCAATCTGTCCAGCCGCTCGTTTTGTGAGATTCTCAACTCCTCAATTCTGTCCTTAAATTCATTCCGAAGCTCATCAGTTGGGTTAAAAACGTCACCAGGCCCTCGGCGGCGCTTGTTAGCATTTGCACGTTCGCGCTGGGTAGTGTTAGTTTGTTTACCTTCATCCGCACAACACACTTTTTGAGTGTCTTGCTCTGAGCTTAACGGTTGTTTATTTTTAGAACCCTTTGGTGATGTTTGAGGCATTTTGAATTATTCAGCGCAATAGGTAGCTTAACAAATTAGAGAATAAAAAGAAAAGACAAAAGTAAAAGACAAAAAGTGAAATTAGTCTCTTGCTCGGATTCGAACATGCGACCCGTAGCACTACAATCCTTCTCCTACGCCGCTAGACCACATTAGTTACACTATGAGTGTCAAATTAGGTGGTTAGTTGCTGGTGTCCCGCGGCAAGTATCATAGACCTGTTCCTTGATTTGAAGGTCATTAGCCCGCACCCACACAAAACTTGCACTTTTTCAACTTTTTAACCGTTTTCATAAAAATGTTTTCGTTGATAATTCGAGTAATTGTTTATGCACAGTTCTAGATTTTTCACTGATATGCTCGTTGACAAGCTGTTCACGTATTTATTTATTGATTGCACTGTTTACTGTATTTTAAACAACTTTTATCGAGTAAAATATACGGAGGTCACAAAAACACGTCTGCTCGCGACAGCGGCCGGGGGGGAACCCTCCGACAGCGGCCGGGGGGGAACCCCCCCCCCCCCCCCTTAAGCTGCCTTAAGCCCCCTTAAGCTGTATCAATTAGCTATAGCATTATATCAATAAATCTATCATTATAAACTATCACATCTTATCATTTATAGTTGTCCCGTACAACTTTATGGTCCTTCGAGCCGGATGATTGACGAGGGACATTAAGAAAATAGTTGTACTGTACATAAATTTTTCATCTGTATTTTTATGTTTATTGTATGTATAATAAAGAATATGAATTTATAATGAATAAACAAAAGCTTTTAATTTCATATGAATAATGTTCATATTCGTATAAGGCCCACTGCCACGAATAACTTAACGAGACTTAGTTGTTGACGTAGTTAAGTTTTTATTACAAGTGGGTCTATAATGCTTACTGTTTAACAAAGTCAGAGCAAAGTCTACCAAGTTATGTTACCTTTAATTCGATACAAAAAACAGGTTTTTACATACCCATCTGATACCAAATTTGACTGTGGTGCCCCTAACCAAATCATGACTCACTTGTTAGACTGCTCCAAGTACCCATACACTTGCACTATGGAGGACTTAACGCTACTGATGCCTCTATAATCGTAGCCACTAAGGCCCAGGTGATTCGTAGTTAACTATAGTAACCAATGGCACAGATAATATAATACTAGTATACAGATGCCTCATACCATACAAGAAAACCGTACCGACGTAACCTCGCAGGCACGGCTCTCTGAGGAAGCCATGCTGGTTCATAACCGGCTCGAAGGACCAATGTTAGAAGCTTAATTTGGATTAAGCTTTTTAGACTAATACTTTGCGGACTGTTTGGATATGGACTGCAGTTTGTATAAGCTTGTTAATTGATACAATTTGCTTGTTTTATTAATTATTTACTATAACTCACATGAACGCGTGGTGGTTTCTAGGCCACAGGAAACGGAAGAAGTTCTTTACAACAGATCACAAATATTAAAAACTTTGTGTTGTCATAGATATTCCCTATCACTGGACCCTGCTGTTAACTAACCTGTGCCAGCGACCTGACGAATACATCTCCGATGGTCACGCAGCCCCTAAGAGTGAGCTCTCTGAGGAAGCCTACCCACCTGTGTGAGATATTCCCTATCACTGGACCCTGTTAACTAACCTGTGCCAGCGACCTGACGGATCCATCCCCGATGCTCTCGCACCCTCTAAGAGACAGCTCTCTGAGAAAGCCTCCGCATCTGTGAGAGATGTTCTCTATCACTGGACCCTGGGAAAAAAATACTTTATTTATTTATTATATACTTTATTGTACACCAAGATAAAAACATTACTTAATGGAAACCTTAAAATAACAACAACATACAACAGGCGGCCTTATCGCGATCTGCGATCTCTTCCAGGCAACCCTGAATGGAGAGAGATAGCCTGGACACGACATGGGGTTGCACTTGGTGCAATATTAAAATTAAATAATAAGTTATAACAGAAGCACTAAATATAAAATACTAAAATAGATACATAAATACATACATACAGGACAGTTCTTAATATCTACGGAACTTGGGAGCGGTGAACAAAGTGCGAATAACCCTTATTTCTGAATATCAAACGCTACTATTGAGCATGAAGTCCTGGGTTGAAAAGTGTTATTGGGTTTTTATTCTGGAGTATTGAGATTGACAGGCCAGAAATTGGACTTATGCCCGGTAGAAGGCAATGTAAAGCAAGTATGAAGGCTTTTCCTTTTCTACATGGGTCTTAAACATAAAAGTAGAAATGTGTGTGTTCTATATTTGGTTGCACTTTTTCTTTAGCTTGAACTTGACTGCCAAACTTTAAATTAGAGTAAGCTTCAACTAATTTTAACTCCAAAAAGTCAATTTAGAAACCGGCACTAAGAGTTTAACCTACCCCACCCACGACCAAGGAAACCCGATAGTTGTTTTTTACTACTAGATTTTATTCCTATCATAATCAAATTCACGCTAGCATATCTATGTACACTATACGAAAATATCGCTATATAATATAGTAACCGTTTCTTATCGTTAATTTTCTTTAATTTCACTTCTTTTTAATATATATTCAAAATAAAATAACTTGGTCAAGGAGAGCAACACAACATAAAATTAAACGCTGGATCAGATCAGCAGTATACGAAAAATTACATTTTACAATGACATTTGATTGACGTGTATCGTAATACGTGGGACACTCAGAAAGTTTTGCGAAACTAAAAAAAATTGTTCTATACGTACATATATTTTTATTAAATCTTTTCAAAGTACTTTCCACCAGCCTCTATACAAAGATTCATGCGCCTAAACCAGTTTTCAAAACACTTTTTCCAGTCCGCCGCAGACACCTCGTTTACAGCCTGCTCGAACGCAGCCAGCGCATCTTCCGGCGACGAAAATTGTATCCCTTTGAGCTGATTTTTTATTTTTGGGAATAAAAAGAAGTCACACGGTGCTAGATCAGGGCTGTAAGGAGGGTGACCCAGGAGTTTGACTGGCGTGCTGTCCAGGAAGTCCCTCGTTTTGAGTGCGGTGTGCGCAGGTGCATTGTCGTGGTGGAGCAGTAGCCCGCGGAGCCCTGTGTTTGGTCGCTTGTTGCTTATAACAGAGAAAACTTCTGGCAAACATTTGGTAGTATACCATTCGGCATTAATGCTTCTTTGATCCCGTAAGGGAATTGATACCAAGTGGCCAGTCAAATTAAAAAAGCTAGCGATCAAAATCTTACCCCCGCTTCTAGATCGCTTCACTTTGGTAGGCGTTGGCTCATTTTGAAACACCCAAACAGTCGACTGGCGCTTGGTTTCTGGGTCGTATTGATAAATCCAGGACTCATCACCTGTAACGATGTCGTAAACACGCCGAGACGAGCCTGCTTCAAAGGAGACGGATACGCTTTCATACAATTTTGGGCCTGGATGTAAAAAGATGAAATTGGTGTCAATTGATAGCTACTGTATTATCAAACAATCACTGAAAATTTTGCAGATTTTGGCAATTTGAGAGCCGAGATAAAAGAGATTAATGAAAAGTGAGGTTACGTAAAAATCTTTACATAACAGCCGATTTTTGAACTGCGATTGTCATTTTTAACCGACTTACCATAAATGAGGTTCTATGTTCGACTTTGTTTGTATTTTGGTGAAGATCTGATGAAGAACTTCGGAGATAGGTATACAACAGAACTCTTCAATAAATAACGGCAAATCTCTCGAGATTGCTGCAATCGCATGTCTGTTTATTGTTTATACCATTTCATAAGTTAACATCACGCCAGTACGCTCGAAAGGTGTAAGCAGATCTCTCATTTAATCGGTTATGTTCAAGTTCAAAGGCGTTATAGGTACTTACTATACAACTTGCCTATTATGTAGGTACAACTAAAAAGGGAAAAATAAAAAAGATAGTATTTTTTTGCAAAAATGTTTTTTTATTTATAGATAGGGTGTTAAATATATTTGTAAAGTAGGTAAGGAGATGATGTTTAAAAATAAAAATCTTTTTTATTAATAGGTATTTTTTATTCATCTTCAATCATAATTAGAATGTCATCTAGGAATTGTGCAGGTGGTACTATATTATCTTGGTACCTAGCCCAACTTAGGTACCATATTATTGACATAACATGGGCGCAGCAGCCTACAGTCCGTTTGCCTACGATGCAGTTGCAATAATCCGTATGGTAGCAAGGCAAGGGTCGTACAAGAAGGTAGATCAGAAGTCCGTAGAATGAAAACAGGGATCGAAGAAAATATCAATAAAACTATGGGGGAAACACACTCAAAACGCACACGCACTATACGATACGAAACGAGTAGTATCAGCATAGACTATACAGAGTGTCATGCCATGCATGTCAAGTCAGAGTTAGCACAGACTAAAAATACAATAATCGATTAGTAAACGTGAATCGATTTGCTTTAATTATGTAGATATTAATTTGGTTTATACTGTTTAATACGTTAATTCTAATAGATTTAATTATTTTAATTGTATTAATCATCTGGTGAAAGTATTTTCTTAAATAGTTTGAACTCTGTCACGTTAATCGATTATAATTTAATCGATATTCGATTTACTTCGTAACCTTAACTTAATTTTTGGATTTCTCATTTTCCAGATTGTGAATTAAGCTGATTTTTCACATTTTGAATTAGAAAAATATAACCCTTTTTTTAAACTATACCTCATCTTATTACAATTAGGCCCAGAAATCCCCGTCTCCTTTGTTAAGCATATCACGGCACCATTCCACCCGGGCCTGCTTCTGAGCATCGGTGAGGTTGTGCGGCACCCAGCGTGATACTATCCTCCTCACGCGAAGATGGCTGTGTAGAATCTCGTGAACGCTTCCCGATCCAATCTTCAATATGTGTTGAATCTCCTGATATGTAATTCGCCTATTGTCTTGGATTAAATTTTTCACTGCTAGCACGTTTTCTTCGGTAACAGCCGTCAAAGGGCGACCGCTTCTTTCGTCATCCCCCAAAGTTGGTCGACCGCGCTTGAATTCGTTATACCAACGATACACGGTTGCCTTGGAAGGGCCTTCATCCATGAATGCCATTTGAAGTCTATCGTACGATTCATCCGGTTTCAGGCGACACTTGAAATCGTATAAAATCATAGCTCTAAAATGTTCCCGGCGCAGATCCATATTTCAGTGAGACACAATACTTTGAATTAACTCGCAAAAAATGTGGAGGGAAATTTTGAAATTGGAACTTACTTATTTTTACTTATAAATAATCATATTTTCGAAAAACATTATAACTGGCCAGTCTCCCATATATAAAAACTTTTTTTCGCAATACTTTCTGAGGGGCCTGGTATAGTTCTCACCATACTTATTGGTCGCCCTGAAGTTGGCAACAATGGAAGCGCAGCAGTAAATCTCAAACAAAAACAGCACCGTTTAGCACCTTGCGCATCGAAAAGCCAACTTCAGGGCGGCCCAGAAGTTTTGCGAGAACTACATCTGCGATTTACCGTAACAGCATTTCTTATAATTGTCAAAGTCGTCAAACGTCATGTCAAACAGAACTGTAATGGCTGCCATAAAAACCCTATTTTTAGGACAGCCATTACAGTTTTGTATCTTATTAAAAATCTATTAAAAGATAAATTTTGCACGCCTGTACCCTTCTTCTAATTAATTTGTTAATTTTTTTATGAAATTCTGCTATATTTTTCCTATTTATCTATGTAGTGTACATAGTGGTAGCCCAAAATCAATCATCACCTTTATGTACAGACAGGCTATCCTATAATCGTGAATATCTAAGAAGTCCGATGACGTTTCTCATTTTACATACCGCGATAACTTTGTATGAAAGTCTACGAAATATCAAATTCATAATCCTAATTAATTACAGTCCAAACATTTTCTTAATGTCCCTCGGCAAACTTCGTGTTTCGTCGGTCGTCGGATTTCTATCAGTTGCCCTTTGCACTTGGTGCAGACCGGACGCTCTCAATCAACTTGAAAGTATATAGAGTTGTTAATACTCTTTTAACATAATATAATTTATTTTTAAAATGTGAGAAAAGCTGCTATTTTACAAGTCTTTATATTTCACACGGATCTCAAACAAAACAACAATAAAGTACTTAGTTCTGAATTCAAATTATTATACACTAGCTGACCCCCGCGGCTTCGCTTCCGTCAAAATTATAGCCTATGTTACTCGGGAATAATGTAGCTTTGGATAGGAGAAAGATTTTTTAAATCGGTTCAGTAGTTTCGGAGCCTATTAGGTACAAACTAACAAACAATCAAAAAAATCTTTCCTATTTATAATATTGGTAAAGATGTCGGATTTAGTTAATAGTACGGACGTCAAAACAAATCACAAGCACGCCCCTGGGCGTCTACTCCCTATCTTCGTCGACGAAGTTACGGGCCGTCCGAAAGTATTCCGAAACTTCGGAATGAACCCTACCCCCTAACGATTTCGGGTTATTGAGCTTCGAACGGGATCATAGACAATTTTCGTGAACGAACGACGGATGACGTTAGAGTTGCACTATTTTATCGGTCGATTACCGGTTTTCCTAGTTTGTGGTTTCAAGCTTACTAAACAAAAAATAATATGATATTTACGTTAGAAAATGACCATATTTTTAACAATATAATTTTTTCATGTCTATTAATATAAAAATGAATTACTTTTGTCATTTTAGTCCGAAAAGTGGCATTATCCTGTTGATACCATTGCCTTTTTTTCTGTTTGACGGCAACTTTCAAATAAAACGTCAAGCAATTCCTATTAAATATCCGGGCAGATTTTAGTTTTCATTAACAATTAATTAAAATGACTCCGACCGCTGCAGCAAATTACGCGCAAATTGAGGCCCTTGTCGACTTCATGAGTTCGCTCAAAGCGGCTGTAAGAAAACCTGTGCAAGCACCTTAATTTCAATGAGAATTTGCACAAAGTTCGTGGACCAACGGCCAAGGGTGAGTATACTACATTACTCCTCAATATTAATATGATTTTGAGGTCTTGTCGTCAGTGAAGTGCAAACAATGATAATCAGTGATCCTGCAAATACTTAAAGCCCAGTCAGTAGGCGTTACAATACGAATGCATATGTGCAAATCACGACTACGCCAGCTTTGGCAAAGGCCTTTTTAATTATTTACTGACTCGGCTATTATCTGTAAGAGTACTTAAGAGTATTGTGTTTTTATATAATATACCTTTTATATAATTAAAATTAACCAAATATCCAAATTTTAGGTGTGGGCTGTTAAATACCAGGCCCCTCAGAAAGTATTGCGAAAAAAAGTTTTTATATATGGGAGACTGGCCAGTTATAATGTTTTTCGAAAATATGATTATTTATAAGTAAAAATAAGTAAGTTCCAATTTCAAAATTTCCCTCCACATTTTTTGCGAGTTAATTCAAAGTATTGTGTCTCACTGAAATATGGATCTGCGCCGGGAACATTTTAGAGCTATGATTTTATACGATTTCAAGTGTCGCCTGAAACCGGATGAATCGTACGATAGACTTCAAATGGCATTCATGGATGAAGGCCCTTCCAAGGCAACCGTGTATCGTTGGTATAACGAATTCAAGCGCGGTCGACCAACTTTGGGGGATGACGAAAGAAGCGGTCGCCCTTTGACGGCTGTTACCGAAGAAAACGTGCTAGCAGTGAAAAATTTAATCCAAGACAATAGGCGAATTACATATCAGGAGATTCAACACATATTGAAGATTGGATCGGGAAGCGTTCACGAGATTCTACACAGCCATCTTCGCGTGAGGAGGATAGTATCACGCTGGGTGCCGCACAACCTCACCGATGCTCAGAAGCAGGCCCGGGTGGAATGGTGCCGTGATATGCTTAACAAATTTGAAGCAGGCTCGTCTCGGCGTGTTTACGACATCGTTACAGGTGATGAGTCCTGGATTTATCAATACGACCCAGAAACCAAGCGCCAGTCGACTGTTTGGGTGTTTCAAAATGAGCCAACGCCTACCAAAGTGAAGCGATCTAGAAGCGGGGGTAAGATTTTGATCGCTAGCTTTTTTAATTTGACTGGCCACTTGGTATCAATTCCCTTACGGGATCAAGGAAGCATTAATGCCGAATGGTATACTACCAAATGTTTGCCAGAAGTTTTCTCTGTTATAAGCAACAAGCGACCAAACACAGGGCTCCGCGGGCTACTGCTCCACCACGACAATGCACCTGCGCACACCGCACTCAAAACGAGGGACTTCCTGGACAGCACGCCAGTCAAACTCCTGGGTCACCCTCCTTACAGCCCTGATCTAGCACCGTGTGACTTCTTTTTATTCCCAAAAATAAAAAATCAGCTCAAAGGGATACAATTTTCGTCGCCGGAAGATGCGCTGGCTGCGTTCGAGCAGGCTGTAAACGAGGTGTCTGCGGCGGACTGGAAAAAGTGTTTTGAAAACTGGTTCAGGCGCATGAATCTTTGTATAGAGGCTGGTGGAAAGTACTTTGAAAAGATTTAATAAAAATATATGTACGTATAGAACAATTTTTTTTAGTTTCGCAAAACTTTCTGAGTGTCCCACGTACATTTGGCCAAGAAAGCTGCTGGAGCTGCCAGACGGTCAGCATGTGCTACAGGTCCAATGGTAGGACCAACCCGGTCCCAAATGGAGTTAAAGATCCTGTTGATTATTGGATGGGGTTTTGGAGAGCCACAAATCTAGTCAAGAGTCCAACCAGCTTTTCCAACGGTAATAAATAACAAAATTATAATAATTATTAATATGGTAGTAGACTATTTTTTTACTAAATATTAATAAATTACAGATAAACAATCATATATTTTTTGTTGTATCCGTTAATGATATTCAGATTTTGTTGTACAGGGTCCACCAGTAAGAGAACCAGCCGCCATCTCACCCACCCATGCTGCTACACCTACCAAAGGTGGAAGTGCAAAGGCTTATAAGCGAAACTAGGAGAAATGAGATGCTCGATGAAGTAAAGCTGATTATTCTGGAAAAACTAAGTTCCTAGCAATATTTTAAGAGTGATAAATAAAAGGAAATCTATGTTTTGATTGTTATACTGTGTTAAGTGTTAATTTTTCTCAGATTATTAGGTATTTGAGACTCAAGTTGACAAGTTAGAGAAATTAAGGTCCTAGCATTAATTTAAGACTGTTATGTAAAAGGAAAACCACGTGGACACTTCAACATGGTTTTTTTTAAATATAAATTATAATATCAGGGCAGCATTATTTCCTTTTTGAGTATCGCTGTACATGCTGAGATAGGAGCCTTTTTGGTCTTGCACGGGGTTTTATTTTTATTATTGTTTAATTTTTGCTTATTTCTCGTGTCTCCTGTGCGGGTCATAAATAAATAATTTTTGTTTTAACATTTTGGCAATTTTCGTACTTAAAGTACGGTAAGACACATACCCATAAAGGTTGTTTTCTTATCAACACTTAATTTCGGTAACTAATCAAGTGTGCAAACTACCAAATTCAAAACTACTTTGTTTATGGAATGAAACGTCTTTTTAACCGACTTACCAAAAAGGAGGAGGTTCTATGTTCGACTGTATGTTTGTTTTATTTCTTTTTTGTGTATGTTCACCGATATCTCCGTCAATTGTGAACCGATTTAAAAAAATCTTATTTTGTTTGAAAGGGTATGTTTTTAAATTGGCCCCATTTTAATTTGGTGAAGGTCTGATGAAGAACTTCGGTGATATACAACAGAAATCTTCAATAAATAACGGCAAAACTCTCGGGATTGTCTGTTTATTGTTTATACCATTTCATAACATAACATCACGCCAGTACGCTCTAAAGGGGTATGCAGATCTCTTATTTCACCGGTTATGTTTAAGTTTCATGTTATTCGGGTAATCTATTCTGGCGTAATAGGCATGTTGTTTAGTAAGGTACTAAACAACTTGCCTATTAGGTAGGTAAAACTAAAAAGAGAAAAATAAACAACTTTTTTGCAAAAAAATACTACCGACTTCCAAATGAAACACTACAAAAGTGAAAAATAACATAATTTTTGGAAGTCGGTATCCATATCGCAAAAAACTTTTATCTACGAAAGACACCGACTTCCTAAAGTTATGTTATTTTTCACTTTTGTAGTTTTCATTTGGAAGTCGGTAGTATTTTTTTGCAAAAAGGTTTTTTATTTGCCTCTTGTAGTTGTAGTTTTGTAGTTATTGTATAAATCATAGTGTTGTTAATTGTTAAATTTATTCAGATTTGAATGGTGAAAATAAAAAATAAATTAATAAAAACAATGCTTTTATTGTGAAAAGTCAATAATACATACATACATAAACTCACGCCCTTTTCCCATGGGGATAGGCAGAAACTACAGAATGCTACAATCCTTTCATACTTTTTTTGCTCACTCACATTCATACATCTAGTCATACACATACCCAATGCATTTTTATTTGTTTTATTCGTAAAGTTTTCTTGTGAGAATGCATAAGTATCTATTTCTTGCCAGCAATTGCACTAATCTGTCCCTCGCTCTGTGTCCTTGCTGAAGAGCTTGATGGGCAGATAATATATTTGTAGACACTTCTCCCCGTCTACTGCGCTTAAATTGAAGATATTCTCCCTGAGGGAAGGTGCTTCTAAGTCTGCTGGATTAAACATATTGGGTAAAACACAGCAGGCAATGACAATTTTACCTGAAAATATAATAAAATAAAATAAAATATGCTCTTAAATGTGCATAGTACATTATTACCTCAATGTAAATATATGAACAAAAATATTATTCACCCATACAATGCGTTATTAGAAAAACATAGCTATACCTAGTATAAATTGTGACAAGTACCAACTGACCGGTGCATAATGCAGCTCTCTTGCTGCTAAGGGGGCATCTTAATCGACCTTTTAAAATGCCAAACATACGCTTTATAGTGGACCGAGCATGTTTTTGTATGTTATTGTCTATTCCGAGTGGGTACCCAAAATCCCCTGTAACACTACACCTGGCAGGCCATATCTATTACATATAATAAAATTGGGGAGTCTGTAATATTGAAATAACCGTTTTTTACTACATGTATATGTATATATATATGGTACATACACCAAAGTATTTTTTTTTACAATTTTTGTCTGTCTTTCTGGCTGTTTGTTCCGGCTAATCTCTGAAATGGCTGGACCGATTTTAAAAATTCTTTCACCTTTGGAAAGCTACATTATTCCCGAGTAACAAAGGCTATAATTATGACGGGAGCGAAGCCGCGGGGGTCAGCTAGTTTTTCAATGATACAATTTATTAAAGTGCACTCTTTAGGTAGGTATAAACACTCTTCAAAGCTTAGGTGGTCATTGTTCAAATGGCAGGCTATATTTTATTAAATACCTATGGATATTTGTTTTAGAAAATTGGTACAAGCTTTTAAAGTTACTGTCTTTTTATTTATAAGGTTCCTCTCAGCCAAGTTCTGTGGAAACCTTGTATACTTTTTTATTAATGAGGGGCATGTTCAGTGCATTTGTGACATGCTGCAGAAACCGTGACACTGTCTGTTGTGCCATTAGAACGTCACTGCTAAGGCCCACTGCACCTTGGTCACTCCTCCGGGCATAAAATTATGAGCAGCGGGGATCTGAAATAAAACAATAACAACAGTAAAATCGGTGGGACTGATTGGTAATACAGCTCAATAAGTTGCAGAATCTTTAATATACCTATCCTTACCTTCATTGTTGGATCAACACCACTTCGTCTTCAGTGGAGAGGACTTGTGTGAAGGCTCACACAAGTCCTCAAATAATTCCCGAGTGAGCCTATCGTTCCCTAAGAACTCAACGTCGGGAATACTTGCCAACTGGAAGTTTTGGCGCAAATGTCGTCAACGTTGCTTCCGCTCTTCCTGTAGATCTTCTGCGAGCATTAAAAAAGCAGCCATCATTGGGAATTAAAAGTTTCGTCGACCGCACGATAACTATTTTGATGTCGTAATATCTGACATAACGATCCGTAATAACAAGTGTCAAATTCAATTTTTCGAACGGGTAAAAACGCATAGGGAGTAGGTTCAACTGTCAAATTGTGTTGCCATTCATTCTTCGTTCGGGCCCCGAACGAATCATCCGTCCGTAGGCGATAGGGAGTAGGAAATGCCCGTAACTAAGGTCGAAACTACGGACTTCGTGCTTAGGGAGTAGACGCCCTGGATCAAGAACAACTACGCATTGGCGCTTTTTCTAACCACTTGCGTGGTGGGCACAACATAGTAAGGCAGTTGAGTGCTGACCGTTGAGCTAAGACGTCGTAGAATCAGTGTCGATCCGTTATATTAGTAAGCAAGATTGTAACTGAGTTTTGACTATTTGTATAAACCCAGTGTATCGAATAATTTGTGTGATTTCATTTTCACGATTGTACCCACCGACCTGCCCACACACGATGTCTTAACCTTATGTCTTATCCTGTCTTCCCGATGGTTCATATCTATCGGCCACCTTGATGCGACATACACGTTTAATCTAATAATTGATGGAAATGCAAATTAGCATTGGTTTGCATTCGGAAATGCGATGATTGCCGAGGGACATTAAGAAAATAGTTGTACTGTACTATGTTACTCATTCTTTAACAACGAGTATTATTCGCAATCATCAAGTTTAACTTACACAGATAACGTATTTTTATAGCTTTCAAATCAGACTTCCCATATTGTCACGATTTTAATGTTTGTGTGTATTTAATCGAAGTTTGTAAGTTAAACTTGACCTACTTTCCGATGTTCGATTGAGCTGAAGTTTCGCATACACGTTTGTTTCTCGTGACAATGCAGTTTTGTATCCTGTATACAAAACTGTAAGTGTCTGTGTAAGTGAGATTTTTAAGTGGGCGTGGATGGCCAAATCCGAAACTATGAGGAATAGCGGAAAACACTCAAAGGAGTCACGAGGCCGATTTAGATGAAAACTAAAACTGCATTATTGGAATTTTGAAACATCAATATACCTAGCCAGGAATCGAACCAGTTGATTTTGAGAAAAAGACGCACGCTGTATTAGTGTCTCTTTGGAGTGTTTCGGATTTGGCCCTCCACGCCCATTTATAGAACTCATTCTGTATAGGCTGGGTTTTTTTTTAATTTAAAAGCTTGATTTGTAACATTTCAACAAGGGCGATATTCGTATTACAAGTTTGTCTTCTGACGTGCGGTTGTTTGACCGCATAAAGTCAAGTTATTTTTAAATATTACAAAATCTTGGAAATAGGATATTTCGAGAACTGTTGGTACTGACAATATGAATGCATAAAAATAATCTTTCATTGCGCGTACAGCTAAGGAGTGGAATTATGTACCGGAGACTGTGTTTCCTGATAGCTACAACCTGGGGGTCTTTAAGTCAAGAGTGAATGGGTTACTTTTAGGCAAGCGTGCTTCACCGTCGACCACATCATCGCTTACCATCAGGTGAGATAGTGGTCAAACGCGGCCTTGCATTCCCCGGGAGGGTAGGTACAGATGCACCTACAGCACAATCCGGGCTGCTACTGATATTTCATAATGGAAAAACCCAATAACACTTAACCCGACCCTGAACACAGGACCTCGTTCAGCTCGACTAGACCAACCATGCAGATAATTCATGGTAATTCTAAGTAATTTTTCTTACCTCGACGTCCCTTTGAAACTCGAACAGGTCTATCCTTTGCCAGTTGGAGCCGTCCAAAGCTAGTATGTTCCATAGTTTTGATACCTGTAACACCAAATATACATAGTTAATGATCATTTAGGGCCTCCAACAAAAGATACAAATATATATTGCCACGTTGTATGGCAATGCTAATTCTCTGACCAAAGTAAAAGCCAGCCCTTGGGTCACGCGAAGTGTCAACTAGGCGTTTGGCAAGATCCTTAAACAAAGCGTGAGCACTCGGACCCCACGGACCAAGAGTTTCAACCACAAACGGCTCGAAAATATAACTACCAATGAGGTTATTATATTTCCGCCGCTTGAGGTTCTCTGCAGCCGCAGTGGCAGCGCCAGCACAGCACGACGACCTAGGAAGATGGGAAGGCGCAAGAGTATCGACACAAGAAGCGTCCCACACTAAAGGCCTACCCATCTTCCATGGAAACAAAGACATCCCATCCGGTCTTTTGCCATCGTCGCGTGCCAGGCCATGGGGTTCCAATACGGCCGGAACGTCGACGGCGACGTGACGCGCTATGCGACCCGCACTTCGGCTGCATGAAAGACCGTGGTGACCGAGGCTGTTGACAACTTCGCCGGTTAGATTTGAAGCAGATCGACATAGTTGTGTAAAGGGTTCTACTCCCTATCTCCGTCAACAAAGTTATGGGCCCCGTCCGAAAGAACTCCGAAACCTCGGAGTAAAAAAATTTTTTGACGCGCGGTTTTTATTCGCGCGAATTTCAGTCCGCGTACTGAATCTAACTCGTGTTAGTTACGCGATTTTTATTTCTTTCTACCTGTTCATAGGGCTCAAAATATTCGCGCGAATTTAATCCGCGCCACGGTGCGGTGGATTCTGTGGCAAAACACGGATTTATTGCGGTATTATTCCCGCGCGTTTTTTTACCACAATGCGTGCAGCTTCATACAATTCCATAGGTCAAAGAATGTGCGGATAAAAATCGCAGTGCGTGCTAAGTCTAATTTTAAATTTTCGGACGGGTATAAACGCGTCGGGAGTAGGTCCAACTGTCATTGTGTTGTCATTCATTTTTAGTTCGGGCTCCGAACGAATCATCCGTCCTTAGGTGATAGGGAGTAGGAAACGCCCGTAACGAAGGCCGGAACTACGGAGTTTGTGCTTAGGGAGAAGACCCCCAGGCTCCAAGGGTCGGCAGGTAATTTTAAATGGGGTCTGGATAGTTTTAATGTGTCGAACGAAACGATTGACACAACAAAGAGTGTCTTCGTTAATATATTTTTGAAAAAAACATCATTTTTGAGAAAGACGATTCACAAACATAATTTATGTAGACCCAAACAATGTAGCCAGGTTAATAGCATTTTTTTTTGCAAAATTCATATTTTTCTAAAACATGTTTACTCAAAAAATCAATAATTAAAATTTAATTAGAAGGCAAGTTATTTGACAATATTTGGCGGTCCAAGTTCCGGCCATTCGCGGTCCGGATATGGACCGTGGATGGGTGACCATGCATAACGATTTTATATATCTTGGCGTCGAGTCCCGCCACGTTTACTTCGAAAAGTGCCGCTTTTATTCCCGCCTCATCGAATCGTTGTAAAAGTCTCTTTTATTACCGCCAGACTTGGCGGTAATAAAAGACTTAATAACTTAAACCTTTTTATTTGTACAGTCGTAAAAGTAAAAATGAGTATCTTCTCATTGATGGTTATTTGGAATAAATAGATAGTATAATTATAATGTATATATATTAAACAGAAAAACCGGTCAAGTGAAAGTCGGACTCGCGCTCCTACATATTGCGCTAACCACGGGGAGATAGCCCAGTTATTTGGGACTCCAAACCCACTAAAACGCCACAGTGCCCTCCTGTGCCGCTTATGGCGGGAACACCGGCACGCGTTAGCACTCGTCCATGAACCCCCATGAATCCCTTCTCTGGGGAATATCTCCCATCACCGGCGCACCAGAACGCATTGCACGCCGTGACCACCCCAGGGATCAAAACAGCAAAAGCGCGAGACGACCTCGTGTATGCACCCTTAGTCACGCTGTGACCAAGCCACCACTTTTCGGCCGCAGGGAACAAGCGCCTTCCCTGCGGCGCCACCGCGTCCACTATCAGACGGTGGCGACCCCGTCTAGGTCTCGACCTGGACCCTAGGTTAACTTCAATACCAAGGTTTATCTTACCTGTGCACATCTGCATAATGAGACGACGTCCAAATAGGAGAGTATCCTCAGCAGCAACTCCTTGGGCAGTTTTCTGTTTATATGGTTGTCATCTTCGCTCGAAAATCGAGCGATCTGGAACAATAGAAGTTCTTATATTAGTTGGGGAGTTTAGTGAGCACCGCCGTCCCATTCAAAACACTAGGGAGTGATGACGGACGGGCGTTTTGAGGGACTGTCTTTATGTAGAACTTTGTCGCTCAAAAAGTACTGGCTCTCAATCTAATTTGAATGACTTTTGAACACATCAAAACTGATATTATTATAGAGGTCTTATCTTGTGGAGGGGCCGAGAAATTTCTCGGACACTTCGACCCATTGGGATCTTTTGTGGTCCCCTAGATAACCTACTCCTCCCCAGTCTCGTTGAAAACCTTCTTAATGAGTTTTACAACGAAGGAGATATGAGCCAATAGTCTTCTGGTCTTGGATATCCAAACTCTAGGAGATTCATTCGCTTACCAGCCTTTGCAAAGCATGTGCACAGAAGGTGCTCCATGCGTTCCGTATGTTCTCCACACAACCGGCACATGGGTGTCGCAGTTAGACCCATCTTCATGAGCATGTCGTTGGCTACAAATTGGCCAGTAAAGGCCCCAAGCAGGCAGCGGATTTGCCCCCTGCTCATATTCCAAATACATGCCCGTGCTTTGAACGTAGAGCCCAGGAAATTCTTGGCGGAATTGCTTATTACAGAGGTAGTTTTTATACTATAAGTTTGTAAAAGTAAATTACTTGAAGCAGTGAACTGATTACGTACATTCTATTACTGAGAGATAGCTACACTATAGTTGAGTCTCATATAGGCAACTTGTTACCCCATAAAAATGCACGGTTCCTGTAGAATAGGCCACTGCTGAGAAGCCTTGAAAATGCTTGTGTAACATATAATAATCAGTCAGTAACCGTCCCACTACAAAAATCTCTTCTCATACAGAGGGCACTAGTATTCATCACCAAGCTTGCTCAAGGCGGGTTAGCGATTTCATGAGGAGCTAAAGTCGAAAATTCTAGTTTAAAATGTCAATGTAATTATTACTATTATATTGAATTTTACTGGGTTACAGTTCAGTCTGAAAACGATTATAGTCAGTATCTTGGTCTACTGCAGGGCAATGGATTATTTACAGAAAGAATAGTAACCAGTTTTGATCACAAGGCTAGCATAATATAAGTGCATTGGTAAAACTGTTTTGACAAAACATTATTGGCGAAATGTAACTGCCATATTTCTGATTTATACTGATTTCACCTGCTTACTACATTTTAAAAGAACTAGTGACCCGCCCTGGGTTTGCCTGTGTCATAATAATTTACAGCCTATATAACCATCTGGAACAATGTACCTTATAAGTCACAACGGATCTTTGTGTCTCTAAAGTTGGCTATGCCACAGATAATATAATACTAGCATAGCTCTGCCAACCATTACGCAAGAAACAGTTTGTCATCGAGTATACTGCATAGAGTAAGCGAGATAGGACGATGCGACAAATGTCAGAGAGTGAAAGAGACAGTTATACAATGCTATCTTCACCTTCAACAATGACACAAAAATAGCTATTGCGCAGGGTCTTACAGCCAATTCAGAGACAAAAAGATCCGTTGTGAATATTATACCAGTGGTGAAAAAAAATCAAACATTACCAGAGATTAGCCTACGTAAACGTGGCTTACAAAATGCGGCTTTTCCTAGGTACATTTGACGACTTTTAAATGGTTTTTATAGTCATCAGATTTAGGAAAACCCCCAAATTTCATCGTTAGATTTGCCTATTTATGACATTTTGTGTCAAGAAGCCGCTCCCGATCAAATGAAAATGAACGGACCTGCATGTTAAGTGTCTTTTTCGGCAATCTGGGACCCGTGATCAAGTTCCTATTTGAAACTTTTCAGATATATTCTCGATGTTCTCTCAACAAGCCGCACCTACTCAGTTATCAATTTTTTACCCTTAATCTTCATCTTCTTCAATCGGTCCCTCATTACTGAGGATCGTGGTCACTGTACCCCTTTAAGCGGACAATCTGCCTCCATCGATTCCGGTCCAAAGTTGCCATCATCACCTGCTGATATTTGCTTGATGACGTAGCTTCTTTTACTTGGTCAGACCATCGTGTTGGCGACCGGCATTGTGCTCTTTTCCGTTCGGTATTGCCAACAATGACCAGTTTTTCTAGACTTCTATATCCTCTTCGCATTAAGTGACCGAAATAGGTCAAAATACGTTGCAGGCATACTGTAGACAATCTGGTCTTGATATCGAGTTGGGAAAGGATAGACACATTTGTGCGTTTGGCTGTCCATGGTATTTGGCGCATCCGCCTCCAGCACCACATTTCGAAGGCGTCTACCCTCTTTCTTTCCCTTGCTCGGATTGTCCACGTCTCAGCTCCATAGAGGAAAATGGGGCAAATTAATGCTCTGACTAAACGGGCTTTGTTTGTTTCACTTATGTCACGATTTTTCCAGATGTTCTGCAGGCGTGTCATAGCAGCTTTAGCCATAGCTATCCATCGTTTTGTTTCTGGGACGCAGGTGCCTTCAGTATTAATAATAGACCCAAGATAAATTAAACTATCCACAACTTCGATGCCCTGGATCCTGTAGGCGCCGGATAGCTTTTCCGCACGATCTATCACCATAAGCTTAGTTTTTGCCTATTTATTGCAAGCCCCAACTTGCTATTCTCCACCCCCTAAATATGCTTTCTCAAAAACCCTGCTAGCTCCTCCGTTATTAGAAAGATACTATCACACAGATATTACTGACAGAGAGTCAGAGACGACAACATCATGTTACTGCCCTTGTCCTATATTACTTGTGGTCAGCGCAGCACGTTTTCTTCTTCCTTACCGACCTGTCCCCCATCACGCCATCACTGACTCCCTTTTCTTTCATATCACTCCTCACACAGTCAATCCATCTTTTCTTTGCCCGTCTCCTCCCTCTCCATCCATCCACATTTATATTCATAACTCTTTTAGTAACATGCGTTCTATCCGTCCTCATCACAGGACCATACCAGGACAAACGGTTCCCGGAGATTCAGAGACAACGTGAGAAATAAAACCGGCCAAGAGCGAGTCGGACTCGCTCACGAAAGGTTCCGTACCATTATCGCAAGAAACGGCAAAAAAAACACGTTTGTTGTATGGGAGCCCCACTTAAATATTTATTTTATTCTGTTTTTAGACATAAATACATCATCTGTGAAAATTTCAACTGTCTAGCTATCACGGTTGATGAGATACAGCCTGGTGACAGACGGACAAACAGACACACAGATAGACGGATCGCGGAGTCTTAGTAATAGGGTCCCGTTTTTACCCTTTGTGTACGGAACCCAAAAACAACTAATTTTTTACTAACTCGATGTGCTATATTAAAAGCCGGTCTAACTTCATGCCAAAGGACATTTCGCGATATGACGAAGGTGAAATAATAATCATTTCTTACTCAAAAGTAACACTTCTTTTTATAGCCATTCGTAATACTTTTCGCTTTTCAAACCCGAAGAATTCAAAGTTATATACGGACGTCCTAAATACTTTTAGATCATTTATTTTCTTCATAACATCGTAATATTTTATTAGTTGAAAGTTCTATTTGCCATGTTATTATGCTTTCAAAATTTTATAATATCTGATCATGTAATGCCGTTCTTATGTCCTATTATCATACCTACCCTCTGCAGTAAAAATCTTTATAGATTTATTAATATTAACTTTATCCAACTGCAGCTTATGACGTCATACGTCGGGCTCTTGTCACCGCCCGGGTACCAGTTTTAGAACCTAATGGCCTTGGCACACGACGATGGGAAGAGACCAGACGGGATGACCATAATGCCTTGGAAGGTGGGTAGGCCTTTGGTGTGGGATGCAACATGTGTCGACACCCTTGCGCCATCCCATCTTCTTAGCACGGCGGACTGTGCTGGGGCAGCTGATACACTTAGAGATACAGGTTTGCTCTAGTTTGAGAGGCAGGGTGAGGTTTCATTATTCAATGGTTAGGGCGCACGGTTGGCGCAGTGGTTGAGCGATTGACTGCTGCACTGCGTGTCGCGGGTTCGATTCCCGCACGGAACAAATATTTGTATGACCTACAGATAGTTGTTCCGGCTCTGGGTGTTTGTGTATGTGAGTTTATATGTTTGTAAACGGACCCACGATACAGGAAGAAATTCCTAGTGTGGGGCAACGTTTTTTTAAATAATAATAATAATAATAATAAATGGTTACAATAGAATTCTTAAAATTTAGGTGTACGTTTATGTAACATTTAATGTAACCTATTTCGCCACTTTTTTTTTTGTTCTTGAACTTCTTATCATAGAAAATTTTCTTATAATAGGATTAGAGCATCCAAAGATTCCTTTTTAGGTTTCCGTACCCAAAGGGTAAAAACGGGACCCTATTACTAAGACTCCACTTTCCCTCTGTTACCAGGCTGTAAATACTGTAAATACTAAAAACAGTATAAAATAAATAGGTATTTAAGTGGGGCTCCCATACAACAAACGTGATTTTTTTGCCGATAATGGTACGGAACCCTTCGTGCGCGAGTCCGACTCGCACTTAGCCGGTTTTTAGGTTCCGTACCCAAAGGGTAAAAACGTCCCTACTACTAAGACTTCGCGGTCCGTCTGTCTGTCTGTCACCAGACTGTAACTCATGAACCGTGATAGCTAGACAGTTGAAATTTTCACAGATGATGTATTTCTGTTGCCGCTATAACAACAAATACTAAAAACAGAATAAAATAAATATTTAAGTGGGGCTCCCATACAACAACCGTGTTTTTTTGCGATAATGGTACGGAACCATTCGTGCGCGTCAACTCGCACTTGGCCGGTTTTTTACAAACAATTAGCTTCTGCAAGCGGCTTGACCCGCGAGAAAAGTGTTTAATCGTCCGAAGGGAACATTATACTAGAATAATATGTAGCCTATGTGCTTTTCCGGACTATAATCTATACCTGTGCCAAATTTCATCCAGATCCGTTCAGCCATTCTGGCATTGATTAAGAGGAAACGGGGGTGGTCTTTTCTCCATACAAAAGCTCTCGTCTGTTTTCTCTCTGGTTTATGAACTTAAAGCAATGATTTTTACAGTAAAATAAATATCAACTTCTTCTTTGTCCCTATGTTTTCCTTTTTGGTGATATATTATCCGTATAAGAACTAGAACCCTCTCAAAATGCTCAAAATTGTCTTTATTGAGTCGCTGTCTTCAGAGCCTTAGTGTACAAATTTGACAACTATTAATGAAAAAAGGAAAACATAGGGACATAGTAAATATCCTTCTTATTCAGTTTATGAAATATCTTCTAAATCGGTCCAATACTGGAGGAGAAAACAGACGAGAGCCAAACCTCGAATTATGACTTTTTACTTAAGAAAATTTGTCGAATCTGCAGTTGTCCTTATCGCACGAATTTGTGGGCGGGGTGAGACGCAAGGGGGCATAATACGTACACAGATGGAAAGGTGATGCGTAGTAGTTGAAAATAATATCGATATACTGATAAATGATAAATGATTTTATTTCTGTAAGTTGGTTTGTACAAACGCTTTTACATGTCTAACATATTTTTTTTTAAAAACTAGATGAGGTCGGCGTTTCATATCTGACTACTCTGAGAAGAAAGGCCGAAACAAACTCAGAGGTCACAGTCTCTTTTAAAGTCCTGACAAAATCTTGGTTCGATCATGTGAAGACCATGTAGACTGATGTCTGAAATGGTCTTTTGAGGAAAGAACCAGCCAGATTGAGTAGACCTGTCCAGTCAGTGCACGCATTTGTCAATAACCGAGCAGCTCAACTCAGAATTTAAGGAGCTCAACGATTCGACGAACAATACCAAAGAAAGGACATTCGGGTAGGCCGCATAAACTACTCAAACTGCCAGACCATGATTAAAAACTAAGATAAATTAAAAAACAAAATAATGATCCACATAGTCTTCACATTCACAATAATTAAAATAAAATAATATAATACTTTAAAAAGTAAATATTCTTGTCATTGCAAGAAAACAAATAAAAATTTTTTTTTAAAAAATAACAAAATTCATGGTGCAAAATATTTTATATTTTTACTAGTGTTGTAAACAGTTATCGATAAACACATTTATATTGTATACATGTGCTGTTCGTGAGAAATACAAATAGAAGTATTAAAAAGTATTGGATACAAAATAAAATAAAGTGCATGTCTATAAATGTTTATTACAAAAAGTTTTCAATACAAAACAGTAAATTATATATCGGATAGGTATCCGCAATCTCTAGATCACCTACTAGGTACATCAGCGAAATTAAACTTATTTCAACGTCAGCCGCACGGGTCAATCGATCAGGCTGTGCTATGCTTGCCGTGGTTGGTCCGTGGATGGGTGACCATTTTTACATACCAAGACCCGTCCGTGTCTCGCCAAGCACGTTAAGCCGTTGGTCCTGGCTGTTATTTTCGGCTTTGACAGCCCGAAAGTCTGACCCGTTTTACCAAGGGTTTGCATATTACCCAGTAACTGGTTGTGGAGGTCAGATAGGCAGTCGATCCATCAAAATACTGGTATTCAGCTGCATCCGACTCTAACGTAGATGGGAAAAGGCTAGGCAGATTATGACGACGTGCTTTCTCTCACTGGTTTATTCTTTGGTATCCAACCGTCAATGATTTCTGGTAAAAGGCTAGGCTTGCCACTAATGTGGTAGAACTTTTCAAATCAAATCAAATCTATCGAATGTTTCTAATAATGGTTCCATTTTATGCCATAATGCATCGTCCCTCTTAATATTTTGAAAAATAAAAGCTTTTGGGACTACCTAAATAAAATAACAGAAATCTCTACGAGTTATGTGTAGTTGGCCTTGTACTTGGTAGAAGTAATTGTGATTCTGTTTTAATTGTAACATTTTGCCTTTAAACATACATAAATCTATTTCATCATCATCATCGTCATCATATCAGCCACTGCTGGACATAGGCCTCACCCAAGGGTCACCACATTGATCGATTCCGTGCGTCTCGCATCCAGCAGATCCCCGGAACCTTCACCAAGTCATCGGTCTACCTGGTGGGTGGCCTTCAAATGCAACGTCTTCCGGTTCGCGGTCGCCACTCCAGATCCTTTCTGCCCCATTGGCCATCCATTCTGCGAGCAATGTGCCCTCCCCACTTAAATGTGGCAATTCTAGGGCTTGTCAAATTCTATTGCTCGGGCTATGTCGGTAACCCTAGTTCTCTTGCGGATTTCTACATTTCTGATTCGACCACGCAAGGAAACTTCATGCATAGCCCTCTTCATTGCCCTTTGGGTGACTGTAAGCTTTCTGCTGAAGCCCATAGTAAGCGACCATGTCTCAGAGCCATATGTCTGGCAACACACACTGGTCATAGACTTTCGTCTTGAGACACTGTGGTAAGTTGGACGAGAATATACCGCAACTTCCCGAACACTGCCCAGCCAAGTCGGATTCGACGGTTGACCTCTTTCTCGAAGTTGGCCCTACCCAACTGGATCGTTTGTCCCAGGTAGACATAGTCCCACAACTTCGAGTGTAGAGTATCCGACCTTGATTGGAGTGAGTGTAACATGGACATTCAACATCACCTTGGTTTTGTGCATGTTCATCCTAAGACCCATTCTTTAGGAAGCTCTACTGAGGTCATCGAGCATTGTACTGAGGTCCTCCATAGTCTCAGCCATGACCACTATATCGTCGGCAAACCGAAGGTGAGTGATGTATTCGCCATTGACATTTATGCCTAGCCCTTTCCGGTCCAAAACAGCTCTAAATCCATTTACCAGGCCCCTCAGAAAGTATTGCGAAAAAAAGTTTTTATATATGGGAGACTGGCCAGTTATAATGTTTTTCGAAAATATGATTATTTATAAGTAAAAATAAGTAAGTTCCAATTTCAAAATTTCCCTCCCCATTTTTTGCGAGTTAATTCAAAGTATTGTGTCTCACTGAAATATGGATCTGCGCCGGGAACATTTTAGAGCTATGATTTTATACGATTTCAAGTGTCGCCTGAAACCGGATGAATCGTACGATAGACTTCAAATGGCATTCATGGATGAAGGCCCTTCCAAGGCAACCGTGTATCGTTGGTATAACGAATTCAAGCGCGGTCGACCAACTTTGGGGGATGACGAAAGAAGCGGTCGCCCTTTGACGGCTGTTACCGAAGAAAACGTGCTAGCAGTGAAAAATTTAATCCAAGACAATAGGCGAATTACATATCAGGAGATTCAACACATATTGAAGATTGGATCGGGAAGCGTTCACGAGATTCTACACAGCCATCTTCGCGTGAGGAGGATAGTATCACGCTGGGTGCCGCACAACCTCACCGATGCTCAGAAGCAGGCCCGGGTGGAATGGTGCCGTGATATGCTTAACAAATTTGAAGCAGGCTCGTCTCGGCGTGTTTACGACATCGTTACAGGTGATGAGTCCTGGATTTATCAATACGACCCAGAAACCAAGCGCCAGTCGACTGTTTGGGTGTTTCAAAATGAGCCAACGCCTACCAAAGTGAAGCGATCTAGAAGCGGGGGTAAGATTTTGATCGCTAGCTTTTTTAATTTGACTGGCCACTTGGTATCAATTCCCTTACGGGATCAAAGAAGCATTAATGCCGAATGGTATACTACCAAATGTTTGCCAGAAGTTTTCTCTGTTATAAGCAACAAGCGACCAAACACAGGGCTCCGCGGGCTACTGCTCCACCACGACAATGCACCTGCGCACACCGCACTCAAAACGAGGGACTTCCTGGACAGCACGCCAGTCAAACTCCTGGGTCACCCTCCTTACAGCCCTGATCTAGCACCGTGTGACTTCTTTTTATTCCCAAAAATAAAAAATCAGCTCAAAGGGATACAATTTTCGTCGCCGGAAGATGCGCTGGCTGCGTTCGAGCAGGCTGTAAACGAGGTGTCTGCGGCGGACTGGAAAAAGTGTTTTGAAAACTGGTTTAGGCGCATGAATCTTTGTATAGAGGCTGGTGGAAAGTACTTTGAAAAGATTTAATAAAAATATATGTACGTATAGAACAATTTTTTTTAGTTTCGCAAAACTTTCTGAGTGTCCCACGTATTTTTGATGAATTCCATCTTCAGGTGACATACTTGCAATTTCATAAGGACAGTTTACCTCTATTATCGAGTCTTCACCTACCAGACCATCCGGGCTTGCCGCTAAAAAGCGTTTGTTTTCATCGATACACATTCCACACTCTAATATCTGTTGCTCCGTGTGCTTGATAAATTGATCGATCGCTTCAGATTCCTTTTGCCATAATTGGTAGCCACAGTTCCTTTAAATCTATATCTATACAAATATTATAAAGAGGAAAGATTTTTTTGTTTGTTTGTTTGTGTGTTTGTTTGTACCGAATAGGCTCCGAAACTACTGGACCGATTTCTAAAATTCTTTCACCGTTGGGAAGCTACAATATCCCCGGGTGACATAGGCTACTTTTTATCCCTGTATTCCCACGGGAAAGGGAACTACGTGGGTGAAACCGCAAGGCGTCCGCTAGTTTGTTATATAATAACGTTTCTCATATTTTGCGAACCGATGTTTTCGGTCGCATCTTACATCATCATCATCATCTGCCTAGCCTTTTCCCAACTATATTGGGGTCGGTCGCATCTTACATATTCGCCCAAAATTCGATGCCGTAAGCCTCTTTAGTCTTTCAATTTCCCATAAGCTATTATCGCTTTGGCCCCCACTATTTTTCTTTGAACATCCTTAGTTGAGAGCAATCTTTCAAGAAATTTATTTTTCTTTTAATTTATATAAATCCAAAGGCAGGAAGAAGATATTTCTTCCAACTCTAAGCGACCAGGTTATGTAGTTCTTTTTATTTTGCTCGTTCCGTCTTTGGGATACGTCAGTTTCCTTTTTCGGTAAATGTCTGTGATTTTTTTCGAACGCTGCTTTTGTTCTATATTTTTTTTGTATAGTGGCCCGGACTGCAGCCCTGTATTTTTTTTTGAATGCGTGCATGAATAGCCCTTCGCTATTCCATGAAGTTACTAATCCATAACATCTTGTCTGATGTGATATGATATGAGCCACTTCGTGCAAAATTTAATTCTTTTTCCGCCAATAAATTTAGCAATTACATTATTAAATTGCTCTACAGTATTATTAGTCACGTCCAAAAAAAGATTTTCTGCGTTTGCTGTTAAGAATAACATATATTGTTGGATATCTGTCCACAATCCAGAACAACAAAAGTAACGAGTGACTGGGGCGATTACAAGAAATGCGCGAGCCGCGGCCGGGAGCGTTTCGGAGGCACGCACACACTGTCAACTTACTCACACATGGATAAGGCGGCCGAGGCCCGAGCGCCACGCGCTCGGAGTTCGCAGAGCGACAGCGATAGTTTTTTCAAATACCTATTTTTCAAAAGTCTCTCCGCCCGTATTTCCTCTTAACATACATCCATCCATCCATACTTTCAATCTTTCTCATTTATAATACTAGCTACTTCTGCCAGCAGCTTCGCCCGCGTTGAAGTCGAAAATTATCCGAACTTATTGCCGGGATAAAAAATATCTTATTCTTGAGTATAATCTATCTCTGTGCCAAATTTCATCCAGATCCGTCCAGCCGTTTGAGCGTAAAGAAGTAACAAACATACAAACACACACACACACACACACTCAAAAACTTTCGCTTCTATAATATTAGTGTGATGTGATTTTTGACCTACAGTGCTGAGAGAGACTATCTTTTACAAAGACAATTAACAAACAAACAGATACAAAGGAAACAAATAGTATTATCTCTATGGTTTCGATGTTTGGTATTCAATCCTGCCATATCAAATGAACAGATTCTAAACATGGCCTGGGAGTTTGGTCTCTGTTTTCCACGTTTGAGGAATACAGGTGATAGATGTATTTATCAAAAGAATTGTAAGCATTGGTGGCTTGAACTCTATCCCCAAGCTATGATGGGTCCGTGCCCACTCAACCTGAAGAATAATACCAAAAGTTTTACTAATAATTCAGTGCAATTTGTACAGTCACGGAAAGTGATATTTAATTCTAACTTAACTTTGGAAGTTAGTACCTACTTTTTACCTAATAATTATAATCACGTATATAGACTGATCCAATAAATACCACCATGCCACTTGCTATAAGATTGTAATGATAATTAACAATAATCTGTGATTTTTACTACAAATAGTATACTTTATTAAAAAGTTGTTTAATTGATTCGGATGAGCTCGTGGCTAAATAATAACAGCCGCACGGGTCGATCTTCAAGGTTAAGCAACGCTTGACGAGGTCGGTCCGTGGATGGGTGACCATTTTCAATATACCGAGTTTCCTCCGTGCCTCGGAAAGCACGTTAAGCCGTTGGTCCCGGCAGTCATTTGAAGATCTTTGACAGTCGTTACGGGTAGTCAGAAGCCTGAGATCAGATACCAGTCTTGCCAAGGGGTATCGTGTTACCCAGTTACTGGGTTGTGGAGGTCAGATAGGCAGTCGCACCATGTAAAACACTGGTACTCAACTGAATCCAGTAAGACTGGAAGCCGACCCCAACATAATTGGGAAAAGGCTAGGCAGATGATGATAAAAAAGTTGTTTAATTATTGATTTTTTATCCAACACTTTTCTGCCTGACTATACATTGACGTTTTTACGCCTGTCAAAATAGAAATATACAGGTATTATTCTTCGGGTTGAGTGGGCACAGACCCTCTATGATGATAATGATGTTTTATCTGGCTAGAACCAGTCCTTAACTGTATGTAGCACAAGCACTTCAAATAGTTAAGTGGACCATTTTAGTAGCGCCTCTTCATGCCAAATAACTCTAGTGGATAGTATTATACAGTTCTATGTCCTTAATAGATTTAAACGAAATGAACACGGATGGACGACGATATGTTGGAAGGCCTCCCCCACTAGGTGGACCGATGACCTGGTTAAGGTTGCGAGAAGGCGCTGGATGCGAGACGCACGGGATCGGTCAATGTGGCGACGCCTGGGGGAGGCTTTTGTCCAGCAGTGGACGTCTTTCGGCTGTTATGATGATGATGAACACAGATGGCAGTACAGCTTTAACTTTTTTTTTATAGGACAAGCCCCTATAAAAAAATGTTTGAAAGCCCTCCTCTTTATTGCCAACTTGCTTCTGCCAGCTGCTTCGCCTGCATGAAAAGCGTTTTTTTTTTGCATCCCAAGAGAGCATTATACCGGGATGAAAAGTAGCCTATGTGCTATTCCAGACTATAATCTATCTCAGTGCCAAATTTCATCCAGATCCGTTCAGGCGTTCTGGTGTGATTGATTAACAAACATACATCATCCAAACTTTCACATTTATAATATTACTAGCTTCTGCAATAACAAATAGACAGACAGACAAAAATCATAAAAATTGCCTATTTGTTATTAGTACTGTACATACTTTCACATGCATTCAATAAAACATTGTTATTTTGATATTACACACACCCCCAGTTTCCCAGCTTAAAATTATCGGAGAATTAATGTGACAAATTGTCAAGCAAGTGTTTCGGCGATTGCCCGTAATAAACAGAAATACTAATATCTTAAAATTGCATACCGTTTTGTTATTAGTGCTGTATATGCTTTTACATGCATTCAATAAAACATTGTTATTTTGATATTACATACATGCACTTCTTAGGCTCACGTTTTATCACTATGTAGAGTAAAATTAGTCAACATGTAGAGTACAACTAAAATATGCAGAATAAATATTTTGCAAAGCCGGCTTGGGAATTTTAGCACTTCTCCTCGGATAGGAGAGGTTTTCTATATAGGTTTCTTTTTTTTATTGTTTTATGTATTTCTTTGTGTTATTGAAAGCCAGGGGAGTGCCTTTGCAAACCACTTGGGGCCCATATAAAGATTGTTAATTTTATACATTGCCTTATTTGTAAAGGATTCATGTAAAACATTGAATTCATCTAAATGTGTGGCTACTTTTGTAAATACTTACAAAGAAAATATTATGAGTCATTGAGTCATCAGTCTACAACATGCTTCAGTATTGAAACAAGCAAGCATGGACTAAAATGTGTCATGTTAACTTCTTATCTGATAAATACAAATTAACATCACAGTCTGGCGTCGTTTTCGTAAACAAAAACAAATTGTGTGTTATTTTAAAATTTGACGTAAAAGAAGTTAATTTTCCCGCTTTTATTTAAAAAAATAAACACCACATGCATTCCTCTCTATGACGCTTTCGCCATTTCTCTCTCTCACGAGCAAAGGTAATACGGATAAATCCGGAAAAGTACTCGTATCATTAAAAATACGTATTTATATTAACAAAACAATCATTATAACGGTTTATAAGCAATTCATGGGTTGACTGGCCGCGCGCCTGAGGTCATTTACACTGACCTAACAAAGAAAAACATGAATACCGAGTACCGCGTGTGATTAAACAATAAAAACATACAAATTGTAATCTCGATATGATAAAAACTCATCCGCAAGATTAGGTAGAACGCATCTTTGTGTATTAATACAAAAATAGATTAGGTACGGCTACCAGACATGTAAACATTACATGTTATTTACAAGTATTTTGGGTGTATTTTCAAGCTTTATCCTCTGGAAGCATCACTAAGGGCGTAAAGAACAAAGAAATGGGACCGTAACACCTATGTCAGCTGTTTTTAACACAACGAAAACACAAACAATGAAATTAATATTGATTTGTATTGTACGTACCTCGAATTTATTCCTCCCGGAATAACTCATGCTCGGGTAAGGGGTTACCTTAGCCACAATGTATGATTTAAAACACTTATTTCAACAATAATTTGTGCAAAGTGCACCACCAAACAAAAATGGAGGAATACTTTATTTGATTTTTCGCAGACAGCGACGAGGCAAAAGCAAAGACGTCCTTCACTTCATCAGCTGCAGACTGGGTTACCAGACTGACATAATTTGATTTCCCCACTTCTTGTTGTTTTATCGGACATGTCAGAACAGAAATAGCCCTGTGTGGCCAACGTGGAAAATACTAAGTTAACTTAGTATTTATCAGTGGTAATGTAAGATAATATTAATTAATAAACAAGCAAACTAATTGAAGAGAAGGTAATTTTATTTGAATTGTTTATTCTACCAATCGTTTATCTTGATTACGTTCCCATTAAGACGTTTTTTAAATCTACTCAGATTAGTTTTTAAATTCATATCAATTAGATTGAATGGTTTATAGTTTCTATAAATAAAATATTTTTTTCTTTTATTGAAACCCAATATCACACGCTATTGGGGAAAATGCCTTACGCGGCAACCTCAACAGCTTTCCAGGTAACAATTTACGTAATCTGAAACAAACTCTCTGATCTGAAACGTAAAAATGTTCAGTCATTGCATCGAAATGATTGACATTCTACATCAAAAACAACTGTCTTTACCTGTCTCTGTCGTTTCTGAATAAAATACGATTGTTTGTCTCTTTCTATGCTAAAAATACCGCACCGGTCAATATAAAATAATTTAGAGAAATGCCGATAGCTGGAATGGATTCGCAATAACTTTAAGAGAATGTTTATGTTTTGTTACAAAACTCTCGAAATAAAATGCATTCCTGGACTTTTAGGTAGAGACTTACGTTACTCAACAACTTTATTAAAGTAAGTAAAGGAAATAGAATGCACGAATCACCAGCGGCGGATACAGAAAAAAAACAAGGAGGGGGCGCTGAAGATATCTTGAGCTACCTTTACTTTTGTCGTAGTATAAAATAATCAAGTCAAATGCAAAGTTTAAGAAAGTTTTATTTAAACTGATTAAACACATAATCAAGACAATGCTATCTTAAGATGTAAAAAAGTTACAATTGTGGTTCTCTTCCTTGTATGATGAATTATATGCGCCTATTGTATTCTTCTTGGAAAATTGGTTAATTACATCGTTATACGAGGCGTTTTTTCTGTTCTGTGGTTATACGACAGTGTTTTTTACACTGACTTAGAAACCTATTTTATGCCTGTCAAGCGTTTATGTTACTTTACATATCTCTTGCTTTGTAAGTACACCCTTACACCCCTGAATGCCGGGGTGTATGACTATCATTACAGCATAGGTTTTGGAATTTGAAAAAAGAACTGTCATACTCTACTGCACGAAGAATATTTTTAAAAAGTTAATATTTTTTTTCTCGGTATCCATTAATTACTCGAATCGGAATCTAGACAATTTATTTTATAAAGATTTTATTTTAAATATGGAACTATTTGTTTCCACATCGTATGTTAGATGGAATCGATTTAAAAATCAAACTGGCCAGCAAGATTTGACGCGCTCGCGTGCGTGAAAAAAAAAAAGGCAGTCTACTAGTAGGCGCGAAAGCATCGCGAAAATAATTAATTTTCTTGTTTGAGTTCTTTTTCAAAAGTTTTAAACATGTCTAGTGACGAAGACATAGATCTAACGCCCGATTTTATTAAAGAAAGGGCAAAAACAGTTGTCGAAAATATATTACCGCCGAACTCGAAAGAAAGATATGTAAAGGCATACGACGAATTTATGAAATGGCGGTCAGAAAAAAAAGTGAAATCTCTTTCTGAAAGTGTTTTTATATCATATTTTGATGAATTATCTAAGAGGCTACAACCTTCCAGTTTATGGTGCTTTTATTCCATGCTAAAATCTACAATGATGACAAAACATGACGTGAATTTGAAAGATTTTTCTAAACTTACTGCTTTCTTGAAAAGGCAGTCTGACGGCTTTAAAAGCAAGAAATCGAAGGTATTTACTGCAGAAGAAGTACAGAAATTCTTAAATGAAGCTCCGGATGAAATTTATTTAGCAATAAAGGTACCTACGTATTTACTTGCCCTTTTTAATAAGTTACCAAAATATTTCACAAAAATACTATGCGAATTTGGTGCCTTTAATACAACTTATGTCTTTTTTACAGGTTGTTCTAATTTTTGGGATATCGGGAGCCTGCAGAACCGTGGAATTGACAAACTTGACAATAGAAAATGTAGAAAAACATAACAAATTACTACTCATAAAACTGCCTAACACGAAAACTAAAATTGACCGGTCATTTGTTGTGCATGAAGAATTTGCAAATTATGTTGAAAAATATCAAGCTCTTCGGCCTGAAAACGTGGATACAAATCGTTTTTTTCTTAATTACAGTAAAGGAAAATGCCACAGACAAGTAATAGGAAAAAACAAATTTACAGGCATGCCAAAGCAAATTGCCACATATTTAAAACTGAGTAACGTAGAGTTATACACCGGGCATTGCTTTCGCAGAACATCAGCGACTCTATTGGCTGATTCGGGAGCCAACCTCACTCTGTTAAAAAGGCACGGCGGCTGGAAGTCCAGCAAAGTGGCCGAAGGTTATATCGAAGATTCGATGGCAAACAAAAGCAAAATTACTTCTAAAATAACAGAAAATATAAACTTGAAATCACCACGTCAAAGCACATCATCTGAGCCATTTTTTAATGAAGAAAATAGTACCAGTCAACTGCCGCCATTTACGATGCAAGAACCTCAAGTCACTCAAACTCAAGTCTTATCATCACAAACTCATATTCAAACTATAAATATTCCTAAAAAGAACGTGACCATATCTCTTACAAATTGTAATAATTTTACTATTAATTTTAATTAAATACACATTTTTTTCTTCTTAATAAATGTTCATTGAAACCTGCAGTCTTGTTGTTTACTTACCTCACAATCGATATGTAAAGCAGAGTATTTATCTCGGGCGTAAGCATCAATTGCATACTCGGGTTAATTAGCGCCTTCGCTTCGCTCAGGCGCCAAAAACCTCGTATGCAATTGATGTCATACAGCCCTTGGTTAATAATCTACTATTACTGATACTGACAGCTGTCACAGAGATCAAACTATCCTAAGACTTACAATAGGTAGGTATTTGTAAGCTCATGGCTAAATCATTACAGTTGCATGGGCCAGGGGCACCGGCTTTTAGAAAACCTCATGGGTGCTCATACTCATATGATGACTCGAAAAAGTGGCGAAGTGTGAGAAGAGAAATGCACACTGGACTATTCGGAAATGATGTGTCGGTCAGCTCTTAGGTTGCTACCTACCCCCAGCTCTACTTTAACTAACCGGGCGTGTGTTCGCACATGTAAACATAATTAATTAGCGGCGCCTGCCTGTTTTGAGGAAGGAAGAAGAGTTTTGAGGTTACGTTTTGCTCGCGTCGGCATCGCGCATCGAAAAACGATCATTTTGATAACTGGCATCCGTTGCCCACAACTCGTTAATAAATAATAAATTGAGACAACATCACATACATTGTCCTGGTCCCAAACTAAGGTTTTCCCTTGTACTATGGAAACCAGGAACAACGAAGGTACTACAAACACCCAGACCCAACACAACTATCTGTTTCATCAACAAACATTTATGTTGGTGCGGGAATCGAACTCGCGACCCTTGCGTGTCAACCGGCGCTCTAAGCCACTGCGCTAAACGGGTCGTCGGGTAATGATAAAACGCCCAACCCTAAAAGGCGATTACTGATCTGTTTCTTGATGTCTATTCTCAACAGTTTGCCTGTCAAGAATCTTTGGGAACCGCCGATGCTATTGAGGCATTGATCGATGAGGTCGTCTGCAATCTGAACGACAGGCATAAGGTAGCGGGTATTTTTCAGGACCTCAGTTCTGCCTTCGATACGGTGGACCATGACATTTTGTTGGCCAAACTGGAAAATTACGGTATACGGGAGAATGTCCTAAAGCTATTTAGCTCATATCTACACAACAGACGTCAATTCATAGAGATAAAGTCGGTAGTGGATGGAGAGGAGAAGATATTTAACTCGAATCTAATGACAGTATCTCGTGGTGTCCCTCAGGGATCAGTTTTGGGCCCAATCTTTTTCATTATATTTCTGAATGATCTAATTGAGTACATAAAAAAGTGCATAGCGGACTCGAGTCTTATTATTTTTGCAGATGACACTAATGCAATTGTGTCTGCAGATAACATGAATAATTTAGAATTAAAAATTAATAACCTGTTTAAAGCCTTTGAACACTGGTTTGGCACAAATAATTTAAAACTGAATGTTAATAAAACTAAGTGTGTGTTATTCAAGTCTAACGTTCGGAAAACTGCTGGCCTTGAGGTTTTGTCTTGTGGTAACAGAGTTGAAGTGGTAGAACACGTCAAATTCCTGGGTGTGTACATTGATTCGTTGCTAAGCTGGAAGGCTGAGACATTGTCTGTAACAAAAGCTATTAAATTCTGGCAAACGAAAGTAGACACTCGAATTATTTGCAAACTTTTTATATGGCAATGCTTATACTAATGTCAACCTCAATTTTCCAAAACAAGATGGCGTATTGTTTTGATTTGTTGTGTTCTTGTTAATAGCATTTATTCAGTGAAAAATGATTAAAACAATTAAAAGTGGATTACAGGAGATGTTGTTTCCTATGATGTCTAAATCTAAAGAAAAACAATAGGAGATAGACGCCGAATTCAAACAAAAACAAGATTGTTTACGTGTGGTGTTAGATTTCATAAGTTAGTAGGACGCTAATAATTTGATACATTGTTTTATTTCGTAATTACTATTGATGCAAAAACTATTTCTCTTTTATTATTCACATTCATTTTATAGTAAGTTAAACACTTCATAATAATGCATTATGGTTTTTTATCATACAATAATCAAAGTTGCATTGTATAATTAACATTTTTTTTCTTTTACAGATGATCTGGATTGTGTTGCAGGGGTTAATGAGATAGTGAAAACTTAAGGATTTAGAGCAGAAAGATAGGCTAAGAACCCAGAACCAGTACTTGGGTGAAATAGCTAGCAGAGGAGTCGAAGAAATTGACTGATCATGTCATACGTGTTGAAAATAAATATAATGAAAGGGACAGATTTTACAGATTTACAGAAAATAATTTATAAAGTTTCATTATTAATGTACGACTCAGTGATTCCAGTGACTCTAATGAATCTTTTCACATGAAAGTCTTGGATTCAGATTTTGATTATGGTAGTGAATAAACCAAAATTATTATGTAATACTGTTGTTTTTTTTTTATTCGGATTGATAGATACATAATATCTAAAGTATTGCCTATCCAAAGTACCTGTAGCATTTTTATTCAGATGAAGTAAAATTAATAATTCTAAAGTATCAAATTTGGTTATTCCAGGTATTTCATACTAGTTTTGGGGTTGCTATGCTGATATTTTTTAAATTTGCCGCGCTTTTTCAGTCTCTACTTTCGTTTGCCAGACTCTAGCTCCGCATGCTATGCAATCAGAAGCCTGAGAGATGAACTAACTTTGGCCCAGGTTAGGATGGTGTACTTTGCTCTGGTTGAGTCTGAACTCAGATAAAGCATCGAGTTTCGGGGCAATAGTTACAGGTACAACGTCCACTCAGCGTTTGTCATTCAGAAGCGAGCTTTAAGGATACACTAGTCGAAAATTCTTCCATACAAACGTAGTCTAGAGATTACTTCACTGTTTGACGTTGTATGTTCAAAATAAAAAATGATATCAATTTGTTTCATCAATATCTAGTCCTGTATGGAAACAAAAATGTAAAAAAATAATATATTTGAAAGTTATGAGCGTCGAAAGTTCCATATTTCAACACTTATTTTAACGCATCTTTGGGCGGAAATAAATACCATAAGAAGAAGAAAAATTGCAAAACGGCCTCCATACAGGGATAGACTAGTAATTCAACAATGCAAATAATGTTATTTTATAAAAATACATGTAGTTGTTTTTTCATGATATCTAGACTCCCAAAGGTCTGTTTATAAAATTTCGCGTGCTCGTTTTCGTCTTAAATCATCATCCATTTCGATACAAATTTGCAAAAGTGCTAATTCGTACGTGAACTAGCTTCTTACTGCTCATCACAGCATCTATTTCTTTCGCACGAGTTGTCGGATAAGATAGCATGCATTTTAACCCCGCGCACAAAATAGTTCGTGCGGTCGACTAGTTCAACCTTAAGGACTATGATCCGCTTGCGACAGATAGAATCGTGCAGGGTCCATTTTATCAGACTTCAAATTTTGACGGTGCCATGCCTCTATAATCTAGTATTGCTTACCAATTTTCATAAGAATTTGCACAATTTCGAAACCTATGAGCAAAGACGAGCTAGATATAAAACTCGACGGAAAGACCTGCCTAACACAATACAACCAAAATTAAACGTGGTTTTTCGCAGCTCTAGATACCAATCAGTCTTTCTATTCAACAAGTTACCCTTACCCTCAGTTTCCCAGCTCAAAATTATCGGAGAATTAATGTGACAAATTGTCAAGCAAGTTATCTGCTGTGATTGGCTGTTGAAAATTCATTCAACCAATCACAGCAGATAAGATAACGCGTGTTTGACAATTTGTCACATTAATTCTCCGATAATTTTAAGCTGGGAAACTGAGGGTTAGAATTTAAACGGATAAATAGCACTAACATTTTTAAAAACAAACTCAAATCATATTTATTGAGGCAAGGGCTATATAAACGCGGGGATAAATAAATTTCACAAAGTATCTTCTAGGTTGGTTTCTGTTACTAACGAACGGAATATGTTTTTCAAAAATATTATTTAAATTGAATAGGTACCTAGGTAAGATATTAAACAGTATTTGGCGGCCCAAGTTCCGTGTTCCGCCTGTTGCCGACCGACGGACTCTATATAGTCTTCTTCTAATGGATTTGGTTGGGGAAAAAACACATTTGTTGTATGGGAGCCCCACTTAAATATTAATTTTAATCTGTTTTTACATCTTCCGTGAAAATTTCAACTGTTTAGCTGTTCATGAGATACAGCCTGGTGACAGACAGACAGACGGACCGTGGAGTCTTAGTAATAGGGTCCCATTTTTACCCTTTGGGTACGGAACCTTAAAAACAAACATGACGGATTTTGGGCGCCATATTGTGCGGGTCCCAATTATTATTTTTCTTCCAAACCCATCGAGTGGGGTATCAAAATGAAGTGTCTTTTTTGCGGAAAAAAGACACGCCTGGGTTTTAGCAGCATTAAACCTGACCAGATTGGCATCGCCCCATTCGGAGACTGCCTGCAAGGACAGGTTTGGCCTCACGGAGAGACCCGCAGCCTAATTGTGTAAGTGAATTCGGCTTACATACACAAAAAAGTTGAATAAAGATTCAACTTTTTTGTGTATGTGTGTGTTTTTGGGAAAGAACCAGATTGTTTCCGTTGCCGAATTTACTTACGCAATTAGGCTGCGGATCTGCGGCCCGGTAGCCCGTGCGTTAGACAAGTGCACAAGAATAATGTTGCTGGGAGTACCGACCCCTGAGGGACCCCTGCACCAATTGGTTATTAATAACCATTGGTCCGATGAGCAGCCATCGAAATCCTCTCGGATGATCTTAGTTTAGGTTTTCATGCCAGACCCTATCAAAAGTCTTTCAGATGTTGAGGGAGACGGCAAGCGCTTCCCCGTGGTTCTCGATGGCCTCCATATGCGAATGGCATATCTACCTACGCTAGAAGATCCCCAGTAGACAGATTTCGGCGGAAGCCGTAATGGCGGTCACTAAGGATCTCGTTAGTTTCTAGGTATGCCAGGAGCTTCATGTACTCTCCGGCCGGCAGCCTAATTGTGTAAGTAAATTCCGCAAACGAAACAATCTGTTTCTTTCCCAAAAACACACACATACACAAAAAAGTTGAATAAAGATTCAACTTTTTTTAAAACACATACATACACAAAAAAGTTGAATAAAGATTCAACTTTTTTGTGTATATGTGTGTTTTTGGGAAAGAAACAGATTGTTTCGTTTGCCGAATTTACTTACACAAGTAGGCTGCCGGCCAACTACAGACCCATATCTGTGATGTCCATACTATGTAAGAGTATGGAGCGTGTACTTAACATGAAGCTCCTGGCATACCTAGAAACTAACGAGATCCTTAGTGACCGCCATTACGGCTTCCGCCGAAATAAAGATGAATAAAGATTCAACTTTTTTGTGTATATGTGTGTTTTTGGGAAAGAAACAGATTATTTCGTTTGCCGAATTTACTTACACAATTAGGCTGCGGGTAAGCTCGACTGCCCTTCTTGGGCACGGGCTGCAAGTTAGGTTGCTTCCAAGCATTCGGCACTTTTCTAGTCACATAAGAAAGGCGGAATAGACGTGTCAAGTTTGGAGACAGTTCAGACGCACAGGTCTTTAAGAACCACTGCTGGTATTCCGTTAGGGCCGCTAGCCTTGTTCACGTCGAGGTTCCGCAGCACCCTACGGATGTCCTTTTGGGATAGAGGCCGGCCTGGGTTCAGCTGTGGAGGTCTTTCAGCTATGATATCTGTAGATGAGTCAAATAACAACTATAGCAAGTACGTACGGGTGATCGAATAAAAAGTACCTATTGTATAAAACTACGTTTATTGTATATTATAAATAATTAGATCTTATTTATACTAGATAATATAACAAATTTTATTCAGCCGATGAAAAGTAGCCTGCGCATTCGATTAGAGAGGCCTGTATTGTCTCTCTCACACTGTATCATGCTATCATCAGGATAGCAATGCAATGCAATGCTTGGCGATAGTTATTGGAGAAATGTCATAAATTTATAGGAAGGTCAAACGCTATCGAAATGTCACGTCATCACATTTTGGCATTTCAACTTCGATGGAGGACCTGTATCCAGTATCCTTGATCGAAGCATTTCAACCATCTCGCCATTGCTGACATCGAAGGACACCTGTCTAGAGCATTAGCAGTGATAAAGCTTACGCCTAAATCACATTCATTAGCATCAATTTTAATTTATAGGAGTGTTATGAAAAAAAAGGAGTCAGTGATAGCGTGACGGTTGACAGGACGGAATGGATGAAGAAAAAGGGTTGCCCCGAAACCAAGTAACAAGGCAGGAAGATGATAATTCGATTTGATTGATTGTCAACTATTTGGTATGAACATGTGTACAAAATAACCGTTGGTAAATGTGACTCAGGCCTAAAGCACCATCACTCAGCCTAATTGGGTAAAATGGGCAAGATTTACGGCAGGATCCTTGCTTTGGACATGGTGCATCAAACATACCTCACACCCAAGGCAGAAATATCGATATTATGTACTAAAACTAAAAGCGAATTCAAATATTTATCTACTTTTATAATAACCAAATTTGGGATTCCGCAAGGTAGTGTACTGAGGCCAATATTATTTTTATTGGATGATGAATCTGGCGTGGTAGGTCGTTAACCTACCACGCCAGATACAACATCCATTGACATTATTTGCGGACGACAGTAGATAAAACGAGATACGAACGGTATCAAAAAGTTACGCAATTAGGTTGCTGTCCTCAAAACGGTGAAGGAATTAAACTAAAAATTCGGCTACATATGACATCCACCAAGCCGTACTGGTGCCGCGCGGTGTATTCTGGCCCAGTCCCTCCCACATAGAGAAAGCCTGTACCCCAGGTACAGAAGAGGGCCGTATCCCAGATACAGAGAAGGCCTATGCCCCAGCAGAGCTTCTGAAAGGATCAGCGATGGGGTTCTCGATCTTCTCAAATGGATAGTAAGGATGCGATTGCCAAAACGAAGGTAGAGTGAACCGAGTGTTGGAATTGTATCGATTGATCTTCTCGATTTCGTCCTGTTCTAATTTAAAATCGAATATGTTTATGTTTTCAGACAGCCTCTTCAGGTTGACCGTTTTCGGGATTGGTACTACGTTTCTGTCGACCTGTAAAAAAACGGTATGTATTAATAAAATAACATCACGCCAGTATTCTCCGAAGGGTTGGGCAGAGGTGTATCTGTAGTACACATCCATTTCACCGGTTATATTTAAGTCACATGTAATAGAGGGTGAGCCTATTGCCATCAACCGGGGACAAATCTAGACTCCGGGCTTCTACAGATGAAAAAACTCAATAACATTTTGCCCGACTCGGGAATCGAACCTCGGACTTCATGCTCAGCAGTAGCGCTTGCGACCACCAGACCAACGAAGCATTGTTTTTTACAAGCTTTTATTTAACCTGCAAGGTATGTTTGTACATGTAAGTGTGTTCGGGTCAAATCTTGCAACTGAATATTAAAGCAGTTTTCCTCCACCGATTAAGAAGAAATTTTGCATAAACGTTTAGTTTGGATGACAACGCATGGTTAGCTAAGTGACGACATTCTAAATTCAATTTGGCGAACGGTCCAAGATGGCGGACTAGTTATTTTTTGTGCACTGGCATGATATGGGTGTCAAAATAATGAAAGGCTTTGCTGAGAATACGAATTTTTTTTTTCAAGTATTGGCAATTTTATAAAAGAAAAGAAAGTCAGTGATAGCGTGACGGAGGACAGGACGGTATGGAAGAAGAAAACGTGTTGCGCCGACACCAAGTAGCATGGGACAAGGGCAGGAGGATGATGATTAGTAGAGACCGCATTATTATGCATTCGCATATTCACATATAGCTACAATCTAGGGGTCTTTAAGTCAAGAGTGAATAGGTTATTTCTAGGCAAGCGTGTTTCACCGTCGACCACATCATCGCTTACCATCAGGTGAGATTGTGGTCAAGCGCGAGCCTATAGGTTATTAAAAAAAATAAAAAAATATGAAATTGCATAATTACTCGTATCCCCATTCTCAACGGAAATTGTACCAGGCCCCTCAGAAAGTATTGCGAAAAAAAGTTTTTATATATGGGAGACTGGCCAGTTATAATGTTTTTCGAAAATATGATTATTTATAAGTAAAAATAAGTAAGTTCCAATTTCAAAATTTCCCTCCACATTTTTTGCGAGTTAATTCAAAGTATTGTGTCTCACTGAAATATGGATCTGCGCCGGGAACATTTTAGAGCTATGATTTTATACGATTTCAAGTGTCGCCTGAAACCGGATGAATCGTACGATAGACTTCAAATGGCATTCATGGATGAAGGCCCTTCCAAGGCAACCGTGTATCGTTGGTATAACGAATTCAAGCGCGGTCGACCAACTTTGGGGGATGACGAAAGAAGCGGTCGCCCTTTGACGGCTGTTACCGAAGAAAACGTGCTAGCAGTGAAAAATTTAATCCAAGACAATAGGCGAATTACATATCAGGAGATTCAACACATATTGAAGATTGGATCGGGAAGCGTTCACGAGATTCTACACAGCCATCTTTGCGTGAGGAGGATAGTATCACGCTGGGTGCCGCACAACCTCACCAATGCTCAGAAGCAGGCCCGGGTGGAATGGTGCCGTGATATGCTTAACAAATTTGAAGCAGGCTCGTCTCGGCGTGTTTACGACATCGTTACAGGTGATGAGTCCTGGATTTATCAATACGACCCAGAAACCAAGCGCCAGTCGACTGTTTGGGTGTTTCAAAATGAGCCAACGCCTACCAAAGTGAAGCGATCTAGAAGCGGGGGTAAGATTTTGATCGCTAGCTTTTTTAATTTGACTGGCCACTTGGTATCAATTCCCTTACGGGATCAAAGAAGCATTAATGCCGAATGGTATACTACCAAATGTTTGCCAGAAGTTTTCTCTGTTATAAGCAACAAGCGACCAAACACAGGGCTCCGCGGGCTACTGCTCCACCACGACAATGCACCTGCGCACACCGCACTCAAAACGAGGGACTTCCTGGACAGCACGCCAGTCAAACTCCTGGGTCACCCTCCTTACAGCCCTGATCTAGCACCGTGTGACTTCTTTTTATTCCCAAAAATAAAAAATCAGCTCAAAGGGATACAATTTTCGTCGCCGGAAGATGCGCTGGCTGCGTTCGAGCAGGCTGTAAACGAGGTGTCTGCGGCGGACTGGAAAAAGTGTTTTGAAAACTGGTTTAGGCGCATGAATCTTTGTATAGAGGCTGGTGGAAAGTACTTTGAAAAGATTTAATAAAAATATATGTACGTATAGAACAATTTTTTTTAGTTTCGCAAAACTTTCTGAGTGTCCCACGTATATTATATCTAATATCTAGTGAACGAATTTTTTGACGACCAATCACAACCTGCCCTTTTTATACGCGTTCGCAGTTTTTTATTATTTATGTGTATATATAGGTAGTTATTGTTAATTAAGTATTTTACATACATACGTAAGTACATAAACTCACGCCTTTTTCCCATGGGGGTAGGCAGTAACTACAGAACGCCATCTGCTACGATCCTTACATACTTCTTTTGCTTCACTCACATTCATACATATTAAGTATTTTATCCTATGTATTTTTTTAATGTCTAGTGATGATGCATATTTTCGCTATATTTGTAAATTTTTCGGTAGGTATACTATACCCTATTGATAAGTGTATACCCTATTGATAAATGTAATAATGAACACTATAACCAAAATTTCGCCTACACTAACAATTTAGAACACCTTTTCGTTTTAGTGCATTATAATTGTCATCTACAAAGTTTTTACATATACGTGTACCTATTGATAATTTATGATTGAATAATTTAACTATCTGTATGCTGATTTAGAAATAAAAAAAACCCTCCAAATGCGAGTCGGACTCACACACGAAGGGTTCCGTACCATTATCGAAACCAAACGGGAAAAAAATCACGTTTGTTGTATGCGAGTCCCACTTAAATAGCTAGCTAGCACTTTATAGCGTTATAAAATAATATAAAACTTTTTAACGCAACGAAAACGTATAATTTTGAATTAAAAACAAATACATCGAAAATATAAACGCGTCGGACTGGCGCACGAAGGGTTCCGTACCATTATCGCAAAAAACGCAAAAAAAAACACGTTTGTTGTATGAGAGCCCCACTTAAATATTTATTTTACTCTGTTTTTAGTATTTGTCGTTATAGCGGCAACAAAAATAATCATCAAAATACATCATCTGTGAACATTTCAACTGTCTAGCTATCACGGTTCATGAGATACAGCCTGGTGACAGACAGACAGACGGACCGCGGAGTCTTAGTAATAGGGGCCCGTTTTTACCCTTTGGGTATGGAACCCTAAAAACCTACCACTTTTTCCTTTTATTAAATGATAAATGATTTTATTTCTGTAAGTTGGTTTGTCCAAACACTTTTACACGTTGATCATATTTTTTAAAACTAGATGAGGTCGGCGTTTCCTATCTGACTACTCTGAGAAGAAAGGCCGAAACAAACTCAGAGGTCACAGTCTCTTTTAAAGTCCTTACAAAATCTTGGTTATATCATGTGAAGACCATGTAGACAGATGTCTGAAATGGTCTTTTGAGGAAAGAACCAGCCAGATTGAGTGGACCTGTCCAGTCAGTGCACGCATTTGTCAATAACCGAGCAGCTCAACTCAGAATTTACGGAGCTCAACGATTCGACGAACAATACCAAAGAAAGGACATTCGGGTAGGCCGCATAAACTACTCAAACTGCCAGACCATGAGTAAAAACTAACTAAGTTATAATAAAAAACAAAAATCCACATAGTCTTCACATTCACAATAATAAAAATAAAATAATATGATACTTTAAAAAGTAAATATTCTTGTCATTGCAAGAAAACAAAAAAAATATCAAAATTAAAAACAAAATTCACGGTGCAAAATATAAAAAAAAACAAAATTAATTGGAGCAGCTCAATCCCAAGCCTTTTTGTCCTCAACGTAATCTTTAATAGTATAAAACGCTTTCTGACACAACTTACGTTTAATGAATGATTTGAATTTATTAAGACTTAGATCTTGTACGTGGCTTGGAAGCTTATTATAAAAGCGCACACATTGACATCTAAACGAGCCACCTATCTTCTTGAGCCTTGTTGTAGGTACTACAAATTTGTGTTTGTTCCTAGTATTTATGTTATGGATATCACTGTATTTTTTAAACAATTTTATATTTTTATGAGCATATAAAAGATTTTCATAAATATACTGAGAGGGCACAGTCATTACATTAATCTCCTTAAATTTCTCTCTGAGAGAGTGCCTCGGGCTTAATTTATATATTGATCGAACAGCTCTTTTCTGCAAAACAAAGATATTCTGGATGTCGGCGGCATTTCCCCACAACAGAATACCGTACGACATTACACTATGAAAATAGCTAAAGTATACTAAACGGGCTGTCTCTATGTCAGTTAAATTACGAATTTTTCTAACAGCATATGCTGCGGAGCTTAGCTTCTTTGACAATTTATCTATATGTGGGCCCCACTGAAGCTTAGCATCCAAAGTTAAGCCTAAAAATACTGTGCTATTCTCAGGATTCAATTCTTCGCCCTTTATCAACACATCAGTTTTCACCTGCCTAACGTGAGGTAGGGTAAACTTAATGCATTTGGTTTTTTTTTCATTAAGGAGTAAATTGTTAACATTGAACCAGTGAACTACTTTTGAGATCGCGCTATTTACTTCGTCAGTAACCAGCTGCTGCCGTTTAAGTTTAAACAAAAGTGAAGTATCATCTGCAAACAACACTATGTCATGGTTATCCTTTATGAGGTAAGGCAAGTCATTAATATAAATAAGAAACAAGAAAGGACCAAGAATCGAGCCCTGTGGGACTCCCATTTTTACTATAGATCCGGGTGATCTTTTTCCATTAACGTCAACAGTCTGAATCTATTACTCAAGTAAGAAGTAAGAAGATCCAGAGCGCTGTTCCGGATCCCGTAGTGGCGGAGTTTCCTGATTAGCGTTTCATGAAGAACACAATCAAATGCCTTGGACAAATCACAAAAGATTCCCAGGGCATCGTTTTTCGTTTTCTAAAACTATAATGTTTCATATTTTACAAATTTTCATGCATATTTTACGCATTTTTCATGCATACCTATTTGCATACATATTTCAAGCTTTATATATTGCATATAATCCGGTCCTAAATGATAAGCATTACCAGTTTTACTTACCAGCCACCTCAGAATAACTTGAGCAGGAGTCTTCCCATACTTCTGGGCTATTTCCACCAGCACGGGGTCGTTCATTTTAGGTCCTGGGAAGCTCATCCCGTGCCGCATGACCAGGGAGCCGAAGGGACTGTAGCCCATGACTATGATGCCGTGAGACTTGGCGAAGCTTAGCAGGTCTTCTTGGATTATCTGAGGATGGACCTGAAAGGAATGTGTGTGAGTTAGTATGCTTCCACCTTGTTTACATATTCTTAGGATACATATTCGCGGGCTGGCTGATCAAAATCGGGTGTATCCTCCGCCTGCACAGCATGATTTTTCCTTGTTTACGACTTTTTAGTTCGCTTTTGAAGCAGTCGGGTTTTTTGATTTTTTGAATTAAGTTTTTTTATTTATAACTTTTTAGTTAGTTTTTTTTTCGAATTAGATACATTTAAACATATAAGTGTTTTATATTTTTGAAATCACCTCTTAAAACCCTTTATTTTGATACCCCACACGATGGGTTCAGAAGAAAAAAAAATTTGGGCCCTCACAATTTGGCAACCAAAATCCGCCATTTTTCTATTGTCCAATTTTGATGTAGCCTATGACACTCGCAGGGTTAAGACGAATCGATTGACGTATGAATCATCAAAATCGGCCAACGCGTTTGGTCTCTGGAACGCCATATAGGAACAAACATACATACATACTTACATACATAGACTGTTAAACACATTACCCTTTCTTCGGCAGTCGGGTAAAAAAGGTCTTGAGACACGGACAGACAGACAAAGAAGTGATCCTATATCTAAAGGTTCCTTTTTTTTCTTTTGAGGAACGGAACCCTAAAAAACCTAGTGCATTGCAATATAAAGGTATGCAGTGTGAGCAACAATTTTATTAATTTGCTTTTGGAATCATTTTTTTTTTGTGAAATAGTTTTATTGGACCTATTAGTATTTAATCTATAAAAAAAAGATAATTAAATAGTTATCTTTCTCAGTCTTTTCTTGTATAGTAGGGTGTTTATTGTTACCGCGCCCGTCTCGAACCATCCCTCATGGTACGCGTCCAAATCATCTAGCTACATATTTCTGGGCCGGCCTCGACGGCGCCTTTCATCATCAGGAACCCACTGTGTCGAGTCACTTGTCCAGCGGTCAATTTTCATGCGACTAAAGTGACCGTGATAATACCTTACCTCAATCTGCAAAGCCACAGGCTTTACAGTGCCCTCATCGAGGACCCTCTGCAGTTGCTCCTTATTGAAGTTGGACACGCCTATGGACTTGGCCAGACCGAGTCTGTGAATGTCTTCCATCCCTCGCCAAGTTTCCATGAAGTCCGTGTCTGAGTAGGTGTAGTCAGCCTGGAATGGAAAGAAAACATCACCAGGCTTATAACGTATCTTGCAAGAGCAAAACGATAGCGAGTATTGCGCAATAATTTCTCTTCAATCACGAATCCGAATTCTGTATCAGCGGTAACCACACCACAGCAAATGACAGTGCTGCCTCTATGACACAATTAGTTAACTAAAGTGTTAGTTTGCCAACTCTCAATTTGCTAAGTAGGTACAGAAGTTATAGTCAGGCGATTTTTTCTCGAAATATTTGCACTAGACAAACAGCGATTAGCAAATAATTGGTTACGTTATCCTGCGGGCTTATTACGTATCTTTTGCAGGAGCAAAACGATAGCGATTTTTGCACAATCATTGCTCTTCCAAACAGCAGTTTTAGGGTAGTTGGCGGTTTTTTTTTAAATGAGTGCATTTGACAAACAGCGAGCGATTAGCAAACGATTGTGTACCTACACTGCAGGTAATTCCAACTTTTAAGACATTAAGCGTTTGATCGCTATCGTTATGCTCTTGCAAAAGATACGTAGGTAATAAGCCTGCGGATGTTTATGACATAATAGCAATCGATCGTGCCATGACTGCGCGATCGCTGCGCAATTATTGCCGATTTCTGTTTCATAGGTAATAAGCCTACCGATCTTGTGTGTAATCTAGTGACTCCCTCGTCCCTCACCAGAGGCTCTAGACACGTGATATTCTATCAAAGAAAACATCGCGATACATTTATGGGATTGCCAAGCGCTATATCGGCGATACGTTGCAAGAAGAAAAATTGGCCAAGTGCGAATGTGACTCGCGCACAGAGAGTTCAGTATAACCAGCTACATTTATATTCACCAAAATTAATAGGTAACATTACTAACTTTCTACAATAAAAGCACCGAACATTGTTCAAACGAAGGTACAAAATTAACTTTGCCTTTCGAAAACTTTTCCAAGTACATTTAATAAGCTGTGAGTTTTTAATTTCGTTTATATACTACTATCGTGAATTTTTTTACATATCCAAAAGCAACCATTTAGCTGGTAGGAGGGGTGGCACTTGTCTCTAATAAAAATTCGAACTTAATTTTACGCAAACGGATCCCTGAATCGAAAGAAAACATATTTATTTGGTACACGAAATGCAACACACAAAGTAGGTAGGCAAGAAAACGCCCCCCCCCCCCCCCATCTTCACCATCAGCCGTAGCCGTAGTAGTCTTTTCAAATGCCGCTATCCAGTCTTACCGAATACAGCTGACTATCCGTAATTGACAAGTTCCCCACCCACCTATAAAATTCTTGGTCTTCTGGTCTTTCTTTGCTCTGTAGCAAACCCTAAATACTTTGTTATCATCATCACCATTTCAGCCGAAAGACGTCCACTGCTGGACATAGGCCTTCCCAAGTGTCACCACATCGTTCGGGCCTATGCGTCTTGCATCTAGCGGATGCCCGCAGCCTTGACCAAGTCATCGGTCCACCTAGTGGAAGGCCTTCCAACGCTGCGTCTTCCGGTATTACTCTAAGATAAAGGCATACTCACATTTACGCCGATAGGCCAGTGCATCAGGTACAGGTCAACATAGTTGAGTCCAGTCTTGTTCAGCGACTCTCTCATGGCAACGGCCACTTCTTCTCTTCTGTGATGAGTGTTCCACAGCTGAAAATATAATAAAACAGCATAAAATTAGATTGAATCAAGTGCAGACCACATTGTTTATTTTCAGAATATTTTGGAGCAGTATTTGGCATTGATTAATATTGTTTGAAATGTTACTATATCCTGTGGGTAAGATTTTCGTGGGCGTCAGATATTTTTATTTGGGACAAACCCACCGCACTGTTCCCAAACCACTGCAACTCCTGAAAGCCAGAATCAACAGTGGCGACCACCAGAAAAGCGAGGCAATGAAGCTCGACGAAGTCCCGGAGAATGAATTTAACTGTCTTGGATCCCGCAACGAAATTAAACAGAAGAGAATAACTGAGAAGTAGGAAAAATAACATAATTTCCACTGCCCTCCATATCAAGCAGGAGCCAGAACAATCAAGACCAATAGACACAAAGGGTAACTGGGATAAGTCCAGCTGCCAAGCACCACGGATAAAAAGCCGCCAGTTATGTTATGTCTATAGGGGGCGAGTCTATTGTGAGAAAATCCAGATGGAAAACCCAATAAAACTTTGGCCGAGCATCCAGGATCCCATGGTCAGCGGAAGATCTTGCGACCACTAGAACCATTTCGGAGCGACTATGGTTTACGGGCAGCCTCACCTTGGTGGTAAAAAAGACATCCTGTCTCGTAACAGCTCCCTCGGCGATCTTCATTCTGATGGCTTCTCCTATTTCAGCCTCAGTGTTATAAATGGACGCCGAGTCGAAGTGCCTGTAGCCAGTGTCTATGGCCTGTAGGACCACGTTGCGGAGCTCCTTGTCCTTTGAGGTGACCACACCAGACTGAAGAAATAAAAGATAGATAGAGATATTACGGTACAGAGCCTACACATTCGATAATGTTTTCATTGCTGGGACAAAGGCCTCGCCTCTGCGAGAGGGAGTTTGCTGTAATCTACCACGTGGGAGATATTCAAACCAGATCGGTCCAGAACATTTTTTGCGAGTAAACACTACTTTATCCTTAGTGTGAAACTGTACAACAAGGCCAATAAACATTTGAACTTATTTCACCTTGGCAGAATAAATTGTAAAATGAAGGTGAGGGATTGGCTTGTTCATCTTACCTATCAGGAAACAGAGGACTTGTTGGCAAACATCGCTCGGTAAATCCCGATCGAAATTAAATTCTACAATACCCTACACACTACATATTCAGACGCCATAAAACACACTCATAAACACACTGTTACATTTCACACACACACATATGAAATAATGCAGAGAACTCAAACATAATTCTATTTATTTATTTTTATTTATAAAACTTTACTGTTAGCGGCAATATAATATTGTTTGTTATTAGAATATTAACTCAATTAAATTTAAAAATTGTAAATATTAAATTATTTTTTTATTAATTACCAAAATAATTTACTGATTAATTAAATTACGAATAAATAATTTATATACATATTGTGACCAGCGTGGAAGGAACCCTGACACCTGAGATACAGGACTTGTCCTAGTTTGGGTGTCATCAGTTTCTAGCTTTTAGCATGCACTAATGTAACCTAGTCATTGTATTTCTTCTTGTCAATTCTCTCATTGTGTATTAGGCTTTGAATGAATAAATTATTAATTATTATTATTTCCTTTATTCAATTTCTTTTCTTATTGTTTACATTTTTAAATATTTTATAAATTAAATTACAAAAAAAAAAAACATTTAAAAATATAAAAAATAGAGGCCCACCGGCATCGGGAACAGGGTCCAAGCTACCGGCGGTCAGGGCTCCAGAGAGAGGAACCTCCTAACAATACGAGCCGTGTCCAGCAATACTGCTTTCTGGATCAGGCCCTTGACCCAGCTGCCTAACGAGAGCCTCCTAAGGTGTTGGGTCGAGGCTCGTGGCTATTAAGCCATTGGCTGACACGACTATCGGTACAATGATCGCTGTATCCACTTCCCACATGTCGACAACCTCGCGAGCCAAGTCAAGATACTTGATTTGCTTATCTTTCTCGGCCTTCACGAGGTTTCCGTCATGCGGGACGGTAATGTCAACAATCATTGCACGCCTCTCGATTCGGTCCACCACCACTATATCAGGCTTATTTGCTACAATAGACCTGTCAGTGATGATGGACCGATCCCAGTACAATGTGATATTGCCATTCTCGAGAACTGGGTCGGGCACATACCTGTAGTACGGCACCTCCGATGCCACAAGAGTGTATTTCAGAGCAAGTTGCTGATGGATAATCCTGGCTACAAGGTTGTGCCTATGCAAATACTCTTCGTTAGCTAGACGAGAACAACCAGAGATAATGTGGCGGATCGATTCACCCGGACGGTGACATGCCCGACAGATGTCAACCGTGCCATCCTTCACAATAAATCTCCGGTAGTTATTCGTCATGATAACTTCATGATAACTTTATTATTATGTCCTTTATTTTATTTTATTTCTTATTTTATACATTTTTAAATATTTAAAAAAAAAACTCATACAAAAAAGAAAAACATTTAAAAATATAAAAAATAGAGGTCCACCGGTATCGGGAACAGGGTCCAAGCTACCGGCGGTCAGGGCTCCAGAGAGAGGAACCTCCTAACAATACGAGCCGTGTCCAGCAATACTGCTTTCTGGATCAGGCCCTTGACCCAGCTGCCTAATGAGAGCCTCCTAAGATGTTGGTCGAGGCTCGTGGCTATTAAGCCATTGGCCGACACGACAATCGGTACAATGATCGCTGTGTCCACATCCCACATGTCGACAACCTCGCGAGCCAAGTCAAGATACTTGATTTGCTTATTATTATTAGATATTTCGAATGTGTGGTTCTAGGCCATACTGGTCTTCTTCATCAGAAGCTTGCTTGCAGTTGGTAAACTGACCGTGGCCTATGTCGACGTATGGGGACAACAGTTTTTCAACGGCACGGTTAATTGTGTCCCTCAATCCAGTTTATCTTTTCGTTAGAGCAATATTCTTCATTGTTTATGAACTTCAGTAGTGTCCAAATTATTGTGAGAGTCAAAATGGCGGGTGTACCATAGCGAATTAAATAATACCAATTACCAAAAAAATGTACCTAAAATGTACTATTCTGTACCTAGATCTAAAAAATCTGTACCTCCTTCAGAACGAAATTATTTCGAAATTAAGATACACCCGCCATATTGACATCAAGATGGCGGGTGTTCTTTAATATTTAATTTTTTAAGCATTACTCATAAAATATAATTACACCAAAAAAATGTACCTAAAAAGTACCTCAAGTAAAAAAATCACACACTTGATCAGTTGAACAGTTCCTGAGAAATAAAGCACTCGTGTCTTGTGTATAAGTAAACACGATAATTATCATGAAATATTGATATAGTTATATCTATTTAGGTATATAAAACAAAATCGTGTTAGTTACACCACTTATAACTCAAGAACGGCTGGACCAAATTTAATGACTTCTGTGTATTTTGATTTATGTTCGTCCGAAATAGGATAATAAGTAACAAAACATCGAAGAAATTAACGACAATAAAATATTTTCCCATTCATTTAGCGAACACAGAACCTATACAATCTCTGATACATGATAGACACAAAGCACACACAAAATGAACATGGCGTTGTATGCTGGTTCCGGTATTGCCAGTAGATGGCGTTGTAGATTTTTCTGAAATTCATCCTATAATTCTAATATATAAAACACAAAAATGTTTCTACCTATGTCCGTTATAGACTTTGAAACCATCCAACCCAACCGATATGCCCCAAACCGGTTTCATTAGAAAGGCAATGCGAAAATTGGTGGGTATCACCAATATATTGGTGTGTAGATATAGTGGTGGGGGTGGGTATCTACCTATCTAGGTATGTAGGGTAGGCTAGACTGGGCCAGTTAGGTAGGTAAGTAGGGTAGGGTAGGCAGGTATGTAGGGTAGGGTAGGTAGGTGCCATTTTGCTCAAGATATTTCTCACGTACGGTTAATTATGTGATCTCATATAAATCATCTCGAAGTTGTGGGCGACTATGTCTACCTGGGACTAACGATTCAATTGGGAAGGGCCAACTTCGAGGAAGAGGTCAGCCGTCGAATCCGACTCGGCTGAGCAGCGTTCGGGAAGTTGCGCGGTATCTTCTCGTCCATCTTACCACAGTATCTCAAGACGAAAGTCTATGACCAGTGTGTGTTGCCAGTGATGACATATGGCTCTGAGACGTGGATGCTTACAATGGGCCTTATCAGAAAACCTACAGTCACTCAAAGGACAATGGAGATGGCTATGCTCGGAGTTTCCTTGCGTGATCGAATCAGAAATGTAGAGATCCGCAAGAGAACCAGGGTTACCGACATAGCCAGAAGAATTGCCAAACTTAAGTGGCAGTCGGCAGGGCACAATGCTCGCAGGACGGATAGCCGATTGGGCAGAAAGGTTCTCGAGTGGCGACCGCGGACCGAAAGACGTTGCGTTGGAAGGCCTCCCACCAGGTGGACCGATGACCTGCTGGTGAAGGTTGCGGGGATCCGCTGGTTACGGGTTGCACGGGACCGGTCAATGTGGTGACGCCTGAGGGAGGCCTATGTCCAGCAGTGGACGTCTTTCGGCTGATATGATGATTATGATGAAATCAATAGTATTCAACACATTGTGTTACCTGTATAAATCATACCATTATTAAACAACAATTAAAATACTAAAATACTCAGTGCGTGCAATTTTTTTGGGAATCTTTGAAATCTATATAATTTTATATAAAAGAAGAAACTGATTGACTGGCTGATCGATCAACGCACAGCCAAAACCGCTAGGCCTAGAACCATGAAATTTGGCAGAAAGTTTTCCCAAGTGACGTAAGGGGGTAAAAAGGGGGTTGAAAGTTTATACGAAATATTTACAGTTTGTAAGTTGGACAAGTAAAAATTTAGATTCTTTTTATCAACGTAGAATGTACGTTGATAAAAAGAATTAATGCATTTATTGATTTTTGGAAATTCCACTCCTAATTGTTTCAAGTCATTGTTTTTTTATTAATCAAGAGCGTAAACCTACAATTTCAGATTTTTACCTTCCAATCCGAAGAAAATTCATATAAACTTTAAATCCCTATTTTATCCCCTTAGGGGTAAAATTTCCAAAAAATAATAAATACATGGATTATTTTTAACAACCAAGAGCTTAAATCTAAAATTTCACGAGTCCAACTTACAAACTGTAGAAATTTCATACAAATTTTCAAAACCTTTTTACCCCCTTTGGGGTGGAATTTCCAGAAATCCTTTCTTAGTGTGAGTTTCTCATGCTCACTTAAGTCATCTGAGAAATCTTTCTGCCAAATTTCATGATTCTTTGCGGTTTTGGCTGTGCGTTGATCGATCAGTCAGTCAATAATAATAATAATAATAATAATTTATTTCAGAACATAATTCCATATAAAATGATTAGTACGGCTTAAAAACTATGTTAGTACCTTAAAACTACTTATTAACGAACATTAAACAAGACAGCACCAGAACTATGCACCTTATTCCAGTGCCGCACAATAGGACACTCTACCCTATCTGTAATAGTGTTTAGAAGGCCGTTAATAAGTTTCTTCTTTTATATATATGGATTTCAAAGATTCACAAAAAAATTGCACGCACTGAGTATTTTAATTGTCGTTTAGTAATGGAATGGTTTATACAGGTAACACAACGGTGACGCTACCCAATTGGATTGTTTGTCCCAGTTAGACATAGTTGCCCACAACTTCGAGATGATTTATATGAGATCACTTAATTAACCGTACGTGAGAAATATCTTGAGCATAATGGCACCTACCTACCCTACCCTACATACCTGCCTACCTACCCTACCCTACATACCTGCCTACCCTACCCTACTTACCTACCTAACTGGCCCAGTCTAGCCTACCCTACATACCTAGATAGGTAGATACCCACCCCCACCACTATATCTACACACCAATATATTGGTGATACCCACCAATTTTCGCATTGCCTTTCTAATGAAACTGGTTTGAGGCATATCGGTTGGATTGGATGGTTTCAAAGTCTATAACGGACATAGGTAGAAACATTTTTGTGTTTTATATATTAGAATTATAGGATGAATTTCAGAAAAATCTACAACGCCATCTACTGGCAATACCGGAACCAGCATACAACGCCATGTTCATTTTGTGTGTGCTTTGTGTCTATCATGTATCAGAGATTGTATAGGTTCTGTGTTCGCTAAATGAATGGGAAAATATTTTATTGTCGTTAATTTCTTCGATGTTTTATTACTTACTAGCTGACCCGGCAAACTTTGTTTTGCCATAAAAATACCAAACATTTATCTACCTTACCTTACACTACCTACCCTACACTACCCTACCCTACCCTATACTACGCTACCCTACCATACACTACCCTACCCTACACTACCTTCCCTACCCTACGCTACACTACCCTACCCTATCCTACACTACCCTACCCTACACTTCCCTACACTACACTACACTACCCTACACTACCCTACACTACCCTACACTACACTACCCTACACTACGCTACACTACCCTACACTACCCTACACTACTCTACACTACCCTACACTACCCTACACTACCCTACACTACCCTACACTACACTACACTACACTACCCTACACTACCCTACACTACCCTACACTACCCTACACTATCCTACACTACCCTACACTACCCTACACTACAATACCCTACCCTACACTACCCTACCCTACGCTACACTACCCTACCCTACCCTACACTACACTACCCTACCCTACCCTACCCGACACTACCCTACCCCACACAAAGCAAAAATAGCTTATACAATAGCAATAAAGCTCAAATTGACTCTACGTTTTAGTTAGAAAACTTTTGTATGGGAAAAAGAAAAGGGCTATTTTTTTTTTTCCTGCAATTATTAGAATTTTTCTCCCCGTAAAAACCATCTTTGAACTTCAACGACCATTTAAAAAAAAGAATTGGCCAAATTGGTCCATGCGTTGTTGAGTTATGCGCTTACCAACACATTTTGCGATTCATTTTTATATTATAGACTAGCTGACCCGGCAAACTTAGTTTTGCCATAAAAACACCAAACATTTATCTACCCTACCTTACACTACCTACCCTACCCTACCTTACCTGACCCTACACTACCCTACCCTACACTACCCTACCCTACACTACCTTCCCTACCCTACGCTACGCTACCCTACCCTACACTACCCTACACTACCCTACCCTACCCTACACTACACTACCCTACACTACACTACACTACCCTACCCTACACTACCCTACCCTACACTACCCAACACCAAAAAAAAAAAAAAAATTATACCTAAAAACCATCTTTGAACTTCAACGAACATTTAAAAAAAAGAATTGTCCAAATTGGTCCAGGCGTTGTTGAGTTATGCGCTTACCAACACATTTTGCTATTCATTTTTATATTATAGACTAGCTGACCCGGCAAACTTTGTTTTGCCATAAAAATACCAAACATTTATCTACCTTACCTTACACTACCTACCCTACACTACCCTTCACTACCCTACCCTACCCTATACTACCCTACCCTACGCTACACTACCCTACCCTACCCTACACTACCCTAAACTACCCTACACTACCCTACACTACCCTACACTACCCTACACTACCCTACACTACCCTACACTATCCTACACTACCCTACACTACCCTACACTACCCTACACTACCCTACACTACCCTACACTACAATACCCTACCCTACACTACCCTACCCTGCGCTACACTACCCTACCCTACACTACACTACCCTACCCTACCCTACCCGACACTACCCTACCCCACACAAAGCAAAAATAGCTTATACAATAGCAATAAAGCTCAAATTGACTCTACGTTTTAGTTAGAAAACTTTTGTATGGCAAAAAGAAAAGGGCTATTTTTTTTTTTCCTGCAATTATTAGAATTTTTCTCCCCGTAAAAACCATCTTTGAACTTCAACGACCATTTTAAAAAAAGAATTGGCCAAATTGGTCCATGCGTTGTTGAGTTATGCGCTTACCAACACATTTTGCGATTCATTTTTATATTATAGATTATCCTATTTCGGACGAACATAAATCAAAATACACAGAAGTCATTAAATTTGGTCCAGCCGTTCTTGGGTTATAAGTGGTGTAACTAACACGATTTTGTTTTATATACCTAAATAGATATAACTATATCAATATTTCATGATAATTATCGTGTTTACTTATACACAAGACACGAGTGCTTTATTTCTCAGGAACTGTTCAACTGATCAAGTGTGTGATTTTTTTACTTGAGGTACTTTTTAGGTACATTTTTTTGATGTAATTATATTTTATGAGTAATGCTTAAAAAATTAAATATTAAAGAACACCCGCCATCTTGATGTCAATATGGCGGGTGTATCTTAATTTCGAAATAATTTCGTTCTGAAGGAGGTACAGATTTTTTAGATCTAGGTACAGAATAGTACATTTTAGGTACATTTTTTTGGTAATTGGTATTATTTAATTCGCTATGGTACACCCGCCATTTTGACTCTCACAAATTATTTTGTATAATGTAGCTGTTTGGAACCCCCGGTGCGCGAGTCCCACTCGCACTTGGCCAGTTTTTAAATACAAATGCCCAACAATTTCACAGATGTTTATTGTAACACTGACCTGATCGAACCCGAGGTATGTGCCCAGACCGATGGCTGGCATCTCCCTGCCATCAGACATCTTCAACTTTGGCACGTCCACAGAGGAACTCATCTGAAAAAGAAAGAAAACAAAACAAACTTCAATACATTACAAACTGACGTTACAAATTAAGTTCGTGGAGTTTCAGAAAAAGTTAAGATTTGTAGAGCGCCGTCTCTTTCACTCATACTAATTGTGTGACAATATCTCTCTACTCGTACAACTCTACAACTCGATGTGCCCCATCTACCTACTGTCGAGAAACGATTATACTTTTTTTTTGTTTTTTTTACGTGGCTAGATAATAACAGCCGCACTGGTCGATCATCTTGGGTAAGCAACGCTTGACGAGGTCGGTCCGTGGATGGGTGACCATTTCAACATACCGAGTTTCCTCCGTGCCTCGGAAAGCACGGTAAACCGTTGGTCCCGGCTGTCATTTAAAGATCTTTGACAGTCGTTACAGGTAGTCAAAAGATTGAGATCTGACACCAGTCTTGCCAAGGGGTACCGTGTTACCCAGTTACTGGGTTATGGAGGTCAGATAGGCAGTCGCTCCATGTAAAACACTGGTACTCAGCTGAATCCGGTTAGACTGGAAGCCAACCCCAACATAGTTGGGAAAAGGCTATATTGAATATTTGCTCCACAGTCCACGCTAGGAATTTCCAGTGTCGTGGGTGTGTTTACAAACATTTAAAAACTCACATACACAAGACACCCAGACCCGGAACAACTATCTGCCATACATATATTTTTTCCGTGCGGGAATCGTGCTCGCGACACGAAGCACAACAGCTGATCGCTCAACCACTACGCCAATCGTGTCGTCGAACTTTTGCATCTCAGTCATTACAGAGATAAAATTGTTTGTTTGCGGAAGTTCTGCAACCTGATTGTTTGAGTTCAAGGTACGCTTTCCTTGCTTTCAATGCTTCATAATTATGTTCAAAAATCCGTTTACTCGACAGCGTAAAAATCAATGAATATTGTTGAGTTATCAAAATGCAAGGGAAGGAGTGTGCTTCGTGGTATCAAAACCTGTAAGGGCAGGCGCTTTTACACTTAATGTTGAATGTTAATAAAACATACGAAATTGCACTAAAATAAAGTAATAATAGAAAAATATTATAAAACAAAAAAATCTTTTTAACAAAAAAATAAAACCGTCTTCTAAAGCAAAACACTAAATAAAAAACTTCCTTTTCAATACAGTTGTTAAACATGGCCGCCTTTCAGAGGCTATAGGATGCGACAATCAAATCTTTCACACAGGCATGGTATAATAACATACTCCGTATACTTCGCCTGGTATTCTCTTCCCAGGATGGCCTAAGCCTACGTCACGATAAGTGTTACCATTGATTGTCCTTTTTAGAAAATTTAGGTCCTTTCTCATGTAGTTAATGAAAATAAAATAAATTACTAACTAAAATAACTATTTAGTAACTCATGTGATTCATCTGTTTATTGTTAAATTTATTTGTATATTAAATTATTAGTTCATAATAGCTTTGTTAAGATAAACATGCATTATGCTCGGGTAATTCAATCACACACAGTGGCAACATATCGAATTGACAAGTGTCATACTGACAACTAGCCATTTCATTTCTATTGTCGTGTCGCTCACACCTATAGCGTTGTTTCGCTCTGTGAGTAAAATACTGTGGCTCCCAAACGTTTGTGGTGAACCCGTGAACTTTGATAGATACTCAAGAAAAATTGTTAATTGTTCCGTAAACTATAAAAACAGAAGTATAAAAGGCGGTGTAACAAGGTTTTTTTATTTTCCCAATGAAGAGACGCTATCATATGCGTGGCTTCAAATTTGTAACTAAATTCAACTAAAATAACTGGTATGTATGTGCCTTTCTACATAATATTTAATTTTCTACGCGTTGTAAATTCCATAATTTAAGTCATAGTTGTGTCAATACGCCTTTACCCCCGAACTTATTAACCTAACATAATTAGTTTTTGACTTATTTTAGTCAAGTCAAGTTTAGTGGGTTTTCGTCCCGAACTAAATAAAAATACTAATATGCAAACAATTAAAAAAAAGCAAAGTAATTAAATACAAAAAGTAACAAATATGACGATTTATTGAAAATTAAAAATATGTTGTACCTATTGTAAATTTTTTATCTTTTTCCCCACTAAAAAAGTTTGAGAGCCGCAACGCAATCGATGACGTAGTCTTAGGCCAATCGCGTGACCCAGCTGTCACGGGAGGAGACTACCTTATCTTATTATACCATGCACACAGGCATCTTTCTGTTACGCGGTCGTGACTTTTGTTTACGCGCTCGATCATTAGTTTTGCAGTTTAGTTTTAAATTTACAAGTCAATTTAAAAAAGTATAGTAGCAAGGAGTTTTCATACATAGAATAAAATGGGATAGATTTTATACGAGGAAAAATGAATGAGTCCGTACGTCTTAGCATTGAATTCTCAAAAGTCTTTTAGATGGTTGTTTAATATATTTAATTAACAGTTTTAATTTAATTATTTTCACATCAACATTTGTCAAAAATCGAATAGGCTGTTTAAGCTGTTTTCGTTGTAAAAAAAAATATGTCCAGTTGCAAAAACGCGCCATTTTCTGAAAATGTGAATTTCATGCGTGATATATTGTTTTTTTTTTTATAATGAGTTCAAGTACAAGTGATGAAATAGAATTACCTTTGCCCAACCTTTGCCCAATATTTTATCTGATGCAAAAACTGCGCAGGATGAAATTTTGCCCCAAAAATCTCGAGAAAGATATATGGCGATATACTTACGATAATTTTATTTTAACGACAAAACAAATTTAATTCTTTGATTTGTTTTTACTATTTACCACAACTGTATTGAAAAACGTCGTGTGATACACGGGTGTGTAGGTTATTGCAAACTCGTGTCATTAAAGCTCGTTTGCAATAACCTACTTTCCAGTTTCCACCCTTGTATCACAATGTACTATTTTTTCCTAAGTCTTTGGTACCCACTGTTTTTCGTTTTTGTAGACACCGACCTCTGTCCGTTTTGCTTTAGAAGTCGGTTTTGTTTAATTTATTTTTATTTTTCACTTTTTAGTGGTAGGTACATAATGAATAATTTCTATAGTAAGGTACCTATAATGCCCACAGTGATGTCAGAATAGATTGCCCAAATAACATGTGACTTGAACATATCCGGTGGAATGAGAGTGTACTAGGGCGAACTGTACACATCTGGTTACCCGTTTAGAGCGTACTGGCGTGATGGTATGTTATGAAATGGTGTAAAAAATAAATAGACATAGGTACGATTGCAGCAATCCCGAGAGATTTGCCGTCATTTATGGAAGACGAGTTCTCCAACAGATCTATACCAAATTTAATTGGGACCATTTCAGAATTAACTTCTTTCAAACAAAAAAAGAATTTTACTTATCCGTTCATATATGACGGAGTTATGCACGAACAAATAAAAAGTATAAACATCCGAATTGAGAACCTTTTTGGGAAGTCGGTTAAAAATGTTGAATGTTGCGCGAGCGAGTTTTGTCGATACAAACCGAATACTGACTTGCGTACGTGCCGATACTACATTTTATGAATTAACAAAATTTGCAGTATTTTAACTAGGCCAAAGTACAATGTGCGGTTGCTAACCGTACAAACCAGATATGCAATTAGAATGCTGGCCGGCTACCATCAGCTCATGTAGCAAGGTTATTTCCACTGCACGTAAATGTAGGTACTTGTTAGCGATGGGCGTTGAATGAACGAACTAGTTAATTCGACCGTCGACGTACAATGAACGGTTCGACGGTTCACCGATAATCAACGAACTAGTTGAATTCGTAGACGGCTAAACTGAGACTCGACTACGTTCATGTCGACTTGTAACGCGACGACCGACGCGACGCGAGAACTTAGTTTGGTAGTACAAGTTCAATGGTCCGGCAAACTAACAACAACGGACGAACATCGAGCAAATTAATATGAACTCTAACACTAGACATAAAGAGTGTAAATTGCTATGAGCCGAATGCCATTTTGGAGTAAAAATGCATTGTGTTAAGAAGAAAAGGACGCCAATAGTTTCACGTGTGCAAAAGAGTAATGCGATTGACCGATCGAACGATGCGAGGTAAACCGGTTTGTACTTTTTTACATTCAATCCGAAGTTGAAAGTTGTTGTCGAGACGTAGACGCCGCGCGTCGCGTCGTGTCATAGTTCATAAAGAACGTCTACTTAACATAGTTTACGTTATGAACTAGTTGATCGACTCGTCGATCAACGGAAATGGACGGTCTAGTTTCGTTAACGAAAAATACGTCGACGACCCATCTCTAGTACTTGTACTTTTATTTATTTTGTGAATTTTTGTGCCTTCCCTTTCGCACTGTGGAAATAATCTTGCTCTATAAGAGCTCATGGTCATGGTAGTGGCCCAGGAGGGTGCCCATAAGCTCTTAGACTCTAGAGCAAGGTTATTTGAATGTTCGTAAGGGACCGATGTATAGGACCACGGCCGTAGCTAGGGTGGGCATTGTGGGGCAATGGGTACCCTGACCTAAATCGGCATGAGATATGAGCATTCCTATTGGTCTAGCGGCACTGGTGGCTCAAGATTTACAGTAGTGAATACGCCCAGATTTTAGAATAAAATCTTTATAAAATCGAATTTTGGTCTTTTGAAAAATATAATTCTACAAAAATGTTCGTTATTAAATTGTCTATCCATTAGTGTTAGTACAAAAAATAATCAATGAACACTTTACGAGGAGATGCATAATATCAATAATTATTTCTCATTTTCATGTTTTTTTTGGAAGTAGATTAGTGAAATATATACAACATTTAAAAAAAAAACTAAATCTACCATTTTAGAATCAATATTATGTAGAAATTTAATGTATTTTTATTAATTGATATTTCTTTTTAAATAACGAGTAGATAGCTCCTAAAAACAGCACAAAAAACGGCTTGCGCGGCGTTTTGCTCGGGGTACCGCCTTAAAATACCAAAAACTAAGATAAATTATTATAATTAAATTGTTTGTTCATAGTTTGAGAATAAAAAAATGTAGCGGTAGGTATCTCAACTTTCCCGAATATACCACAGTTTGTGACATTCATTTCATATTATAACTAGCTGTCCCACGCGACTTCGCTCCCGTCAACTAGCTACCTAACCTACCTACCCATATACCCTACCTACCCTACATACATGATAATAATTTTTCCCGTTTTTGCAACATTTTTCATTTATGCTCCGTTCCTGTTGGTCGTAGCGTGATGTTATATAGCGTATAACCTTCCTCGATAAATGGACTATCCAACACAAAAATAAATTTTCAATTCCAACCAGTAGTTCCTGAGATTAGCGCGTTCAAACAAACAAACAAACTCTTCAGCTTTATAATATTATATATAATAATAGATAATTCTTTGTTCTGTGTATAGATGGCATTTGAAGCGCCATCACGTGAAGCGCTGGGTCTATTTAATTATAATATCTGTGATGCAGACGGAATTCCCGTACCATAGATTGCAATATGGGCTATATTGCAATCTATGGTACGGGGAATCCCCTTCTAAACTATGATCGTTTGTAGAAGTGTACGGTAAAGAGTGTTTTAGTCTAAAATCGATACAATTGTTATTTTTGTTGCAATAAATTGAAGATTCATTGATTTCGCGATGGATATACGGGGGCTTTCTTAGTAAAAAAAAGAAAGAGTTGAAGAGCCCGTGCTTCAACCACCTTCACCTTTGAGTCTCCTTGCCACATTCACATGCATCTGCCTGACATCTTTTTCACCCTATTTATTTTATATTATAAACAAACTGTAGGTAGTTAATGTAATTATTGTTTGATTTATTTTTCGTCTTTACTAACTTAATTTAAGTACTAGGTACTAATACTATTTTTTAGCATAAGTATGTTCGTATATTGTATGTATGTCGTTTTGTGACAAATAAACACTTTTTCTTTCTTTCTTTTTTTCTTCTTTTGCTTCGAGGGCAGATCAATTATGATATTTTGTTTACTTCCGCCCTATCCTACCTCAAATTCGACTCTAGCTACAGCCCTGTATATGACTCTCCCTTTTTTACAGTCGAACTATGACACTTGACACGTCAGGGTACGGGGTCCGATTACGAGAATATGATATGCAAGTTATTTTTTGTGCTAATTTCAATATTAATTTAAGTGCGTGTGATGGTGTTGATGGAGACACAAATAAAACTCATCTGAGGGTACTCACGATTTCTATTATCTGTTATACACACGAAACACGTAACACAATTAATAGTCTGAAGGAGAATCACGATGAGTTTAGTCACAAGAACTGGAATGTTCACAGCAAAATACACAGACAGATACACAAGTTTATAGTATGGATTGCGGAACACACGAATTAGCGAGGGCACCGTGCGGTAGCGGGAGTTACAACAAGCCGACTAGCGTCTCATTTTATATATATTAGGCGCAGGCCAGAATGAAATGGCGTTGCGCGCGGTTATGGCACGGGCGGCTTCCTATTCCATTCTAATTTCAAACTAGATGCATGGAAATAAAGCGCAATTTGATCAGGCGCGGGCGCCGATATGGCGCGTCATAACCACGTCCGAGCAACGACATATCGTGTGTCCTAAATTGCGCTTTATTTCCATGCGTTTAGTTTGAAATTAGAATGGAATAGGAAGCCACCCATGCCATGTCCGCGCCCGAAGCCATTTCTATGTTGCCTGCGCCTTAGTCTATGGAACAGCTGTGCGTCACTATGGGTGGAAGAATATAGTGGTTGGTTGGCTCGTAATGCAGTACCGCAGCAGCAGTTGGTGGCATAGACTATACACTTAGTTGGTGGTAGCGTTCAACCAGACATAAGCCGACACTATATCGTAAACAATAGATATACGATACTGTGGTATCCTTTATTAAACGACAGAGCAATACGCAATGTCTGTTGACGGTGAGTGCTGCTAAAATACGATATCATTACTAATTATAAAAAAGTTTATTAAAAGAAAACAAAAAAACAGACTCCTTAAGAAGCGAACTAAAAAGACGTAAACAAGAAGAAAATCATGTGCTGTAGGAGGCACTCGGAGGATACATATTCGCGAGCTGGCTGACCAAAACCAGATGTATCCTCCGACTGCACATCATGATTTATTTATTATTTATTTATTATATGCTTTATTGTACACCTTAAAATACATTAACAAAAAGAAACTTAAGTCTAATACACAAACAATGGGCGGCCTTATCACATGATGCGATCTCTTCCAGGCAACCTGGTATAATAATAGGTACTCACAGCGGATCTTTCTGTCTCTGAAGTTGGCTCTGTCAACTATTGCACACGAAACAGATTAACTGCATAGAGTAAGCGAGATAGGATGATGCGACAAACGTATGCGAGTGAAAGATACAGTTATACAATGCTATTTTCACTTTCAATATTGACACAAAAATTGCTACTGCGCAGCCTCTTGCAGCCAATTCAGAGACACAAAAATCCGTTGTGAGTATTATATGGACAGTAATTGCTTGGACATGAAACGGGGCGGTCATTGGTGTAACAATAACAGTGCTTAAATGATATACTGCAATAGCTACACAGATAAATACATAAGTTATGCAATAGATACATAAATACATACATGATTTTCTTCTTGTTTACGTCTTTTTAGATCGCTTCTTAGGGTTTTTTAATTTTTGTAATTTTTTTTTTTATTACTTTTAATTATGTTTTTTCTTTTTGTTCGCCCTTCTCGGGCAGGCTAAGGTCTTGGACCATACCGCCTCGTCTTCAGTGTAATTTTAACATTCTTTAGTATGCATTAGAATACGGGTGTAACAGATTCTAATGGTTTTTGGAGTATTTGGCAGCAAATCGTATCGAGTAAGCCTTCCCAGTAAGCTTTGCGGAGGTAGTCAATACTACAATAAAATTCTCCGCTCCACTATCCTGAGATCGCTTCTGTCAATGATTTCACATATTGTCCAGTTGCGTAGACAGTTGAGACACAAAATTACACCAATTTTATATCACAATATCCACTAGGAATCAATTTGCAAATAATATTAACAGCCGCTGAACTTCACTCGAAAAATCCCGCCAAAAACCTTATTACTTTTAAGTTAACGTAGTTTTTTTTTTTAAATTAGGTACATGTAAATATAGAAGGATTTTTACCAGACTACGGACAAACCAAAGGAAGGGTTATGATTTTATCAGTCTATGTACAAGTGCAACATGAAAGAGTAGAAGTTAAATATTTGGGAACTAAAAGTTTTCATTTTCTGGCAACATCTAAAATGAGTACTTGAGCTGCCAATTCATCTCGATCGGTTTCGATTTTCGTAAGAATTTTGGTTTTTGTGTGATATTTCTGTGTGTGGACAGAAAAACAGTGGAAAAACATGAATAAGGTAAATGGTGGAGGTGCCCGTGATATAGTTTACAAAGTTTATATGCAGTGTATAGCCGAATTCCAAGCTGGGAAGCTTCTATCCAACTCAGAAGATGTTTACCATCGTACAGCAGATTTTACTGGTAAGTAACTATTGAAAGTTGCACTAAACGTTAATTACAAACGATTAATACATTCAGGGAACAAAATTTTCGAACCAAATATCATTTACAAATTATTTTTTTACCATTTTTGAGGTTATGCTAAGATAAACAAATAGCGTTGTAATTATAGCGCGACTTAACAACGTTGATAGTAAGGCAACAAAAATTAATATAATTTATTGCGGATACGAAATATTTTTTTGCCATACCATATTTGTTGATGCTATCGTCTAAATGGAAAAAAAAACAATTTTAAAATATATTCACGTTTGAACTTCTTTCATCGGACTGACAGTTTTTTCTTTGCTTGTTTTAGGTGTTTCTGTAAGCACAGTGCGCAGAATCGTGCAACACGGCATTGAAAACGGTGGGAAATTCTCAACACCAGCTAAACAGGGGAGGGTCGTCCCCCAAAGGTATTGGACGACTTTATATTGAAAGCAATTGATTATTAAAAATACTTATTTTTTGTGAAGCTGTTGTTTTATTACTACTAAATAATTATCAACTATTTAATAGACATACATATTTAATATATTTACTCATTATTTATACCCAATAAATAAATAATACTATTCGAGTATCAAGATCAGCTGGGTCGTACTAACTGGGTTGCTATCTGAGCGATTGTGGCGCCCTCATTTATTTTCAACACTTTTATGTCGCACTTGTATGTTTTTATTTATGGCTGCGCAGTAGAAAAACTCATACAAAAACAGCACCGTTTCGTGCCTCGCGCATCCGGCAAACCAACTTCAGGGCGGCCAAGAAGTTTGGCGAGGACTATACCTACGTATGTTCCTCCGTAGCGCCTAAACTATTCATCCGATTTTGATGAATAAGGTGTCGAATGTGTCAATTGATACGGCCCGGGTAAAAAAAGGCAAAAAAATACCCAAATGTGGTAAAGTTTTTAAACTTTTTTGTTACACTACCACCGAATTCAGCTCTATACTCGCAGAGGCCCCGAGGGCCGAGAATCCATGATACATCAAATGGAAGGGGACACCGGCCGATGATATATCTGTATGGATGCTCTATGCAAATACACCCAAGGTCCAACCTTCGGTTGGTGAAAGGCTATTGCAAAATACAGTGTGTAGGTAGTTTACCTAATACTATGAAAGAAATATAGGCCCCAGCCTTATTACATGAATATAATATTAGGCTGTGCATTTGCAGGGCAAAGGTCTTTCTCATACAGAGAACTTGCTCAATGCGCCTTAAAACTTATATTAACTAATAACTAGTTTTTCCCCGCAGCTTCGCCGTCGAGGCATAGCCCACAGGACCCGTTTTCGAGATAAGCCAATGTCACTCAGGAATAATGTAGCTTTCTACTGGTGAAATAGTTTTCAAAATCGGTTCAGTAGTTTTTGAACTTATGCACGCTTGCTAAGCAAACAAAATTACAAACAAATATTTCCTCTTTATAATATTATTGTAGATAGATCCGCAGCCTAATTGTGTAAGTAAATTCGGCAACGGAAACAATCTGTTTCTTTCCCAAAAACACACACATACACAAAAAAGTTGCATCTTTATTCAACTTTTTTGTGTATGTGTGTGTTTTTGGGAAAGAAACAGATTGTTTCCGTTGCCGAATTTACTTACACAATTAGGCTGCCGGTTTACTCACAATGTTTTCCTTAATATAAATAATACAATAGGTATTATTATTTTAAAAGATACTTACTTCAATATTGTTAACGCGAACGTCCGTGTTCAACGCCAGAGCGATACTAATCAGGTTTTAAAACAGTGCGACTTAAAAACATAGCACTGGCACTGTCTGGCTGTTAATATTATCAGGTGTGTTATTATTATGTATGTACGAGTATGTAATATTACGGTAGTCAATAGACAGTCAGTCATTATTGTAAACAGTGACCACGTCATTGACAACCAAATAAGGCGTTTAAATTGAGTTTTAAAACGCGGTAAACGTACCTATTTCATTTGTTTATACCCGACTGCCAAAGGAGGGTAATGTATTTATCAGTCTATGTTTGTATGGTATGTTTGTTCCCATATGGCGTTCCAGAGACCAAACACGTTAGCCGATTTTGATGATTCGTACGTCAATAGATTGGTCTTAACCATGCGAGTGTCACTGGCTACATTACAATTACAAAATAGAAAAATGGCGGATTTTGGGCGCCATATTGTGGGGCCCCCAATATTTTTTTTTCTTCCAATCCCGTCGTGTGGGGTATCAAAATAAAGGGTTTTATTTAACAGGAAATTTCAAAAATATATAACACTTATATGTTTGAATCTAAAAACATTCATGTTAACTAAAAAGTATTAAAAAAAAATCAGTCGGAGGATACATACCTATTCACGAGCTGACTTACCAAAACCATAATGTATCCTCCGACTGATTTTCTTCTTGTTTACATCTTTTTAGTTCGCTTCCGGCGGGCTTATTACGTAAGAAACAGCAAGTAGCAACAATTGTACAATTATTGCGCGATCGATTTAGTGACCTGGCTACTGAGGCCTTTAAGTCAAGTCTTTATTTTTGACAGTCACTTTTAACAGAAGCTATTTTATATGTCCTATGATTTATAAAATGTATCGTTTGATGAATTAACCAGCTTATGAAAGAGCAACATTTCGTGGAGGCTGTTTTTTTACAATAGTCAATTTGATTACGATTTAGCTCCAATATTCCGATAAATTAATATTCGGAGATGTAAAGTATTTGTGTAAAGTAAATATGGCAGTGAAAATTTGGATATTTTCATTTTATTTACATAATATAATAATTGATCTGAAAAATTGGATGACTAAAATCTCAATGTGTAAAATCCATTAAAATTTCTTCGTATTGTCGATTGTTATAAGAAATCGAATCGATATCGCATTAGGACATCACTAAATAGACTACATCATCTCGTATTTGAGCTATAAAACGTAAAATAGATTTTTCCAATTTACTTTAGACATTGGCAGAATAGCATCGGTGCTTGCCATATAAAAAAGAATATAATAGAAAGTAAATATTGCGGACTTATCACATTCTAATGTGTTTGTAAGTATTTAGTAGTAAACATATACGCTTCGCTGAGGTAGCCAACACTACAGTATAAAAAAATCCTCCACTTTACCGAGATCACGTCTGTTTCAATGATTCAACAAATAGTCCAGTTGCGTGGACATCAGAGACACAAAACAACACCAATTTGTTATTACAATATTCACTAGGAATTGGTAATTTCAATATTTACTTTTATATTATTATTCTAATTTGCGGATAATTAAAGTCGCCACAAAATAACACACGAAAAGAGCTGCCAAAACTCAAAAACTTCTGCACATACTCAGCCATCAGCGAACGATTTGCAATCGACCAACAACAAGGGAAAAAGTAATCGCAATTTGACAGCCACATTTGCTCGCCGATGGCTGTCGCTCTGCTGTCAAAAACCATACGTAATACGAAATGATCGCGGTCACTTTGCGATAAATGCTCATTTCAGTTAGCAGATTTTTATTGTTAGCAGTGCTGTCGTAAAATTAGTATGGTGTGGCTATAGCTCATATATAATGCGAATTCGTGATTGAAGAGCAATTATTTCGCAAAAATAAGCCTTCCAATTTTTTGACGTAAAGCGATAATCGCGCGATGATTGTACAATCTCTGCGCAAATATTGCTAATTGCTGTTTCATACGTAATAAGCCTGCGGGTTTTTTTACTTTAATTAACTTTTTTTATTTAGATTTTTAGTTATTATTTATTTTTCTAATTACTTTTAAACAGTGGTACACATTTTTGTAATTACCTCTAAAAACCCTTAATTTTGATACCATACTCGATGGTTCTGGAAGAAAAAAAAACGGGCTCCCACAATATTTATTTATTTAATACTTCATTCACACACAAGGCATTTTCTACCAGTCGACCTTTTGGTGATGGAGAGATAAACAGTGGTAGGTGCAATAATGAAAGTTATATGGATTATTTAAATATATATATAAACTATAAATACAATATAAATCATCATCAGCCTTTTTAATATGCCCACTGCTGGGACACAGGCCTCCTCTCATAGAGGGAGTTACAATATAAATATACCATATATATTCAAAATAATAAACTAAATACATAAATATACATAAACAATAGTAGTAATAGATACATAATTGAAAAACATTAGCGCTGTTACGATGCTACTGGCAACTTCTTACGGATATGCTCGCGAACTTTAACTTTGAAGGTTAACCGGTTGGTTGCCATCCTGATTTCCTGAGGGAGCGCATTCCACAGAGAAATAGACTGAACGGAGAAGGAACGATGAATGAAGTTAGTGCGGTGAGTGGGACATTGAAGAAGGTTATGTGATGACCGTAGATTTTTACTGTGGTTGGCGCAAATGTATTGAAAGTAAGGGGCCAGATAACTAGGGAAATTGGAAGAGTCGAGAAATGAGAACTGAGAACAAGGTAGTAAGTGCCCTTTGCTCTCTGCGTTGGCGTATGGGCAACCACATTAGAAGTGATCGATGCGCAGAGACATGATCACACAATAAGGCGCCCAAAAGCCGCCATGTTTGTTTTATTTTTACCGTCACTTAACGATGTCTCAATTACATAAATCCGTCTAGTGGCATACATACAAACATACAAGACACGCGCGAAAAAAACATAACCATTTCCTTGCAGTCGGATAAAACAAAACCAGAACCGCGCCGCGCCTATCCTGTGTCGACAACGACCTTGAGGGAACAAAACGCGCAAATTAAGTTAACGACAATCGGAGAATTTATAAAAATAACATTATTTAACCGACAGAGTGACAGTAAAGATAATAATGTTTAATCCTAAAGATACAAGGTTTTTAGCTAAATTATGCTAAGATGACAATTGTAGAGTGACGACAATGTCCTACATTATAAATACTTACTCACTAGATTAGGAAGAGGCTGTACTGCTGACAAAGCTAATTGTAGTAGGGATACCACACTTAATTCGCACTCGTTTCACACCCGCGCGACTCAAAATTTAGTAGTTTTTAGGGTTCCGTACCCAATGGGTAATAACGGGACCCTATTACTAAGACTCCGCGGTCCGTCTGTCTGTCCGTCTGTTACCAGGCTGTATCTCATGAACCGTGATAGCTAGACAATTGAAATTTTCACAGATGATGTATTTCTGTTGCTGCTATAACAAAAAATACTAAAAACAGAATAAAATAAATATTTAAGTGGGGCTCCCAAACAACCACCAGCTTTCAAATAATCATCAAAATCGGTTCACCAAGTAAAAAGTTATGAGGTAACACACAAAAATAAAAATACAGTCGAAGTGATAACCTCCTCCTTTTTGAGAAGTCGGTGAAAAACAACTGATAAAGACCAAGTGAATGCCTTAATATATGAAGACTAAATATAAAGATTTTCATTGTCACAACACTCATTAAAATTGCAAAAAAATACTTCACCTAACAAAATATGTAAGGCAAAATCTATTTACATTAACAAACACGTTTTGTAAACATAGATATTAGATGTCGTGGTGGCGCAGTGGCTAAGACCTCGCCTTTCGTGCTTGAGGTCGTCGGTTCGAATCCGGGCAAATACCAATGTGACTTATTCAATGTGAGCGTCAAAATGGAGGGACCAAACCTCAAATGTCTGTCATACATATATAAACAAATAATACCATTAATCTACTATTTGCTACCTTTGCTATAATTTTAGCTACCTCATCATATACATAATATTTCAACAAAATGCTTGGTCCCTCCATCATGATATCAAGATGGAGGGACCAAACTGATAGACTACTCCCTGGAATGTTCTACCTACTTAGTGTTATAATACCTTAATTCTACCTTAATATTATTGATTTTGGCTGCCCGAAACATGTATCGTTTTAAAGATATCGATTATATAAGTTGGTCCCTCCAGATTGACGTTCTAATTGTTTAGTGCAACAGGTAAATGGGTGGTTTATTTTCGATCTTCGAAGGATAAATATTTAATACCTATTTAGTACCTTCTAATCATGCAAAATTTCTTACATTAAAGTTTACTTTAAAGAGCCAAAAAAAATTAAAGAAATATGTACAAATTTTAATCGTAGTAGAATTAATAAAGGTGTTTTTTTTTATATAAGAATATCACAAAATTATCTACCTAATATAAAATGTATCTTTTGTTTTTAAATATTACTATTTATTGGTTCATTACGAGACAGGCCGCGCAGTCGGAGGATATATATTCGCGAACTGCCTGATCCTCCGACTGCACAGCATGACTCTTTCTTGTTTACAGCTTTTTAGTTCGCTTCTTAAGCAGTCGGGTTTTTTTATTTTTAAATTAGCTTTTTTTATTTTTCGTAAGATCCTTCTACTAACAATAACAAACACAACAAAAAAAAATAAGTGATATCGGTCCAGCCGTTTACGCGTGATGCCCAAGGGAACTTGGGATTCATTTTTATATATATATATGTAAATAACAAATCAAGATGAATTTTCAGCTTTGCCGCCAATTTTCTATTTATCACCTGCGCTGAAAGGCAAACGCATTTATGGCTATACAGCCACGTGAACGCAATTTGTAATAAGCAAAGAGACTTACTTTGGTATGCCAAGAATGATTTAAGAGATCCAATCAAAAAGTATTTAATAACCCCAGCACGCCGTTTCATACAACATTGCTGGTGCGTTGTAATGTTCCAAATTCAAAAAACGCTCCTGCAATGGATTTGATTTTCTTTGTTTCAGACTTGTACACTAATTAATTAACGAGATAATCGAAAAAACATATTTAAGAATGGTAACCCGATCAAATCTAGAATGTTATAAAAAAGCGGCCACGCAATACATTTTACCAACCTTCTAAAATTATTAGCATAATTGTCCTTAAAAGTTGGTACAGTCACGAATGCAATTAGTTTGATTGAAAAATTAAACCTACCTAAATGTTTAAATAAATTTTAATTTGCTTAAGTAAGTGTCCACTATGCCATTCTTCATATATCCACCTACCTACGTTTAACCGTTCTGTCGATGAGGTAGGTAGCTACCTACTTACTATTTACAAGGTATTAATTGCGCCTAATTCGTTTTTAGTTAATTTTATGTTATGTATTTAGGTAAAGGAATGTACTATTATACATGGTATAGTTAGATTAAGGTAAGTACCTATATGTAATATGGGAACCGTAGCTTTAAATCAAAGAGGAGGACTTTGCCCAACAGTGGGGCACTGTAAAAGGCTAGATAACAAAAGATATAGAAGAAAGAAGTTGACTGCATTTTTATGTCGTTTATTTTTACTATTGTAGTTTTTTTTTTTTATAAAATAAAACTTAATTTAAGAATACGGCTATCTTTATGTAATACATTTGTGATTTTTAAAATCACAATAGAAAAACAGTGGAACCTACCTACCTACTGTATGTATTTTAAGTAAGTACTTACTGCACTGTGATGTTTTTAAATTGTATTATTGTTTAGCTGTGATTCTACAATAAAACTTAATTTTAAATATGGCTATAACTATTTTACTTTAACTTATTCGGAACGCTAAGCACAACACGACACAAAACAACATTGGCCGAAACGATGGTCATAACCTCCAGTAGCTGATGATCACTGGCAAGGTCAAAGACAAGAGGCCGAGGGGCCGCAGCCCGATCGGATGGTCTGACCATATACATTAAACGCTGAACACCAAGCTGCACGATGCACTCCACGTCGCCAAGGACAGACACAAATAGAGAATCATCGTCAGAGAAAAGTTGATATCCTGTCACGGGAACCTGTACGTCCACCCCAGTAAAAACCCCAGCACGCCGTTTCATACAACATTGCTGGTGCGTTGTAATGTTCCAAATTCAAAAAACGCTCCTGCAATGGATTTGATTTTCTTTGTCCGTAAATTCGAGTGCATTACTCCAGCCAGATAATGTCGAAAATCGTCATCTAAGTGCAATAGATAATTAGATATACAGCTTCTGTAATTGGTAAGCAGATTTTTAAATTTGGTAAGCTGATAGTTTTTCAATCATTTGATAAAAACAGTTCCGGCTGGAGTAACGTTACCGCAGCCAGATCTTTTGTTTTCTAAAGGGTATGTTGAAATAAATGTTATCTAAATAATTAGAAATCAATTTGAAATAAATGGTACCACTTATTTTATATTTGGATTTGCTATGGTTGCGAAGATATTTAAAATCCTGCTGCAGTAACGTTTGCACGATTGCTGCATCTCGAAATTGACTAAACGGATGATTATAATTTTTGTACATGACATCTGGCTAATTAGGTATAATTTGTTACGCAATAAAATAATCCACAATAATGCACCGTTTTGAAGTTATTTTAGTAAATAGAAATATGCTTTAATAGGTCCTAGCACTGCCAATAAGTGGTCCAACGACTAACTTGAAACGTTATTATATAGGTAATTACTGCTTATAAATGGTACTGAAGTTTCATTAGTATCCTATAAGTAATTAAGTGTCACTCGGTCTTCAATTAATTAATTGAAGACCGAGTTATCTGTAGTTGTGGTAACTGTAATTTATATCAATAATTAGATATATAGTTCAATTATATACTTGTGAAATATCAGACTTGTACACTAATTAATTAACGAGATAATCGAAAAACAATACATAAGCGTGGTAACCCGACCAAATCTAGAACGTTATAAAAAAGCGGCCGCGCAATACATTATACTAACCTTCTAAAACTTACAGGATAATACGTGACAATAATACGTGTTTGGTACAGACGGGTACACAAGTGCTAAAGTAAAACATAGTTATAATTAAATATTTTTGTTTCTACAGATAGAATATTGATTTTAAAAATAATTATGCGTAGGTAATAAAGATATGGAATACCTACTTATGTAGATGATGATGATTTTATGCAGATATGTAAACAACTATTTTAAAGGCGAGAGTGTTTTTTTATCCAGAGCGGAGCGAAGGATTCTAGAGTAAAGTAGAACTAAGGTAAGTAAGTATATAAATGAACTTCAAAAATAATCACAGATATGTGTATATGGACTTATTTATGCAACGTTATTAACTGTTATACATCTTCACTATTTTCACTGTATTGTGCTTCCTCCTCGCGTCGTGTTCCGCATTACTGAGGTTCGTGATTCCCGTGACAGGATATCAACTTTTCTCTGACGATGATTCTCTATTTGTGTCTGTCCTTGGCGACGTGGAGTGCATCGTGCAGCTTGGTGTTCAGCGTTTAATGTATATGGTCAGACCATCCGATCGGGCTGCGGCCCCTCGGCCTCTTGTCTTTGACCTTGCCAGTGATCATCAGCTACTGGAGGTTATGACCATCGTTTCGGCCAATGTTGTTTTGTGTCGTGTTGTGCTTAGCGTTCCGAATAAGTTAAAGTAAAATAGTTATAGCCATATTTAAAATTAAGTTTTATTGTAGAATCACAGCTAAACAATAATACAATTTAAAAACATCACAGTGCAGTAAGTACTTACTTAAAATACATACAGTAGGTAGGTAGGTTCCACTGTTTTTCTATTGTGATTTTAAAAATCACAAATGTATTACATAAAGATAGCCGTATTCTTAAATTAAGTTTTATTTTATAAAAAAAAAAACTACAATAGTAAAAATAAACGACATAAAAATGCAGTCAACTTCTTTCTTCTATATCTTTTGTTATCTAGCCTTTTACAGTGCCCCACTGTTGGGCAAAGTCCTCCTCTTTGATTTAAAGCTACGGCTCCCATATTACATATAGGTACTTACCTTAATCTAACTATACCATGTATAATAGTACATTCCTTTACCTAAATACATAACATAAAATTAACTAAAAACGAATTAGGCGCAATTAATACCTTGTAAATAGTAAGTAGGTAGCTACCTACCTCATCGACAGAACGGTTAAACGTAGGTAGGTGGATATATGAAGAATGGCATAGTGGACACTTACTTAAGCAAATTAAAATTTATTTAAACATTTAGGTAGGTTTAATTTTTCAATCAAACTAATTGCATTCGTGACTGTACCAACTTTTAAGGACAATTATGCTAATAATTTTAGAAGGTTGGTAAAATGTATTGCGTGGCCGCTTTTTTATAACATTCTAGATTTGATCGGGTTACCATTCTTAAATATGTTTTTTCGATTATCTCGTTAATTAATTAGTGTACAAGTCTGAAACAAAGAAAATCAAATCCATTGCAGGAGCGTTTTTTGAATTTGGAACATTACAACGCACCAGCAATGTTGTATGAAACGGCGTGTTTTTTTGGCTCTTTAAAGTAAACTTTAATGTAAGAAATTTTGCATGATTAGAAGGTACTAAATAGGTATTAAATATTTATCCTTCGAAGATCGAAAATAAACCGCCCATTTACCTGTTGCACTAAACAATTAGAACGTCAATCTGGAGGGACCAACTTATATAATCGATATCTTTAAAACGATACATGTTTCGGGCAGCCAAAATCAATAATATTAAGGTAGAATTAAGGTATTATAACACTAAGTAGGTAGAACATTCCAGGGAGTAGTCTATCAGTTTGGTCCCTCCATCTTGATATCATGATGGAGGGACCAAGCATTTTGTTGAAATATTATGTATATGATGAGGTAGCTAAAATTATAGCAAAGGTAGCAAATAGTAGATTAATGGTATTATTTGTTTATATATGTATGACAGACATTTGAGGTTTGGTCCCTTCATTTTGACGCTCACTATTCAATTCATTATGTACTTTCAGTTTATCTTGGACATTGCTGACAACGGTGATAGAAAATATCGCGAGGCAACCTGCCCCCGTACCCAGACGTTCGCTCCCGTCAACTGGCTACCTACCTAACCATCTATCCTACCTACCCTACATACATGATTGTTGCGTAATTTAAACCGTTTACGCAGCGCACGCAACGGAAGCTCTCAAAAAGGAATATTTTTTCCCGTTTTTGCAACATTTTTCATTTATGCTCCTCTCCTATTGGTCGCAGCGTGATGTTTTATAGCCTATAACCTTCCTCGATAAATTGACTATCTAACACAAAAAGTTTTTTTTTAATTCCAACCAGTAGTTCCTGAGATTAGCGCATTCAAACAAACAAACAAACTCTTCAGCTTTATAATATCAGTATAGATAATAAAGATTGTGCTCTATCGGTGTAATTGCATTCGTATTGTTTTGGTGCAGTGCGAGGATAAACTAATAAATAAATAGTTATCAAATAAAAACAATAAAACACTTACCGCTACTTGTAACATTGCTAACAGCAGATAACCAGCTAGCGCGACCATCTTCTCAGATTAAACTATAAACTTAAAATGATGCTCTCGGGGTAACCTACTTTTATATATTTACGCGTGCCTATTAATTGAGACATACTGAGCGTACGCTACTACACGTTAAAATAAAACTGACAAATGATAGAAGTCGAGTCAGGTACAGTGGTCGGTCTTTCTGCACTGCTCTTTTCAAAAGCCCACCTAGATATTAACCAACATGGGCGTCGGGACCTGACCAGTACATTGATTGCATGGACTTGTCTTTGGTACCTCTTGTTTTTATCGTTTTTCAACAACGACTTCCGAAACGAAAGTTATTTTTGGACTTCGGTTATTTTTTTGTGAAAAAGTTTTTATTTCTCTCTTTTTAGTTTTAGACTAAAAAGTGAGCAAGTTTTATAGTAAAAGGTTTACATAAAGGATTTACAAAATACCCATAATAAATCAATTTACACATTCGTGCTGTTTGTCACTAAGGAGTTCGGTTGTATGCTCCATATCTTGAAAACAGCTTAAACAATTTTGATGAAACTTGCGCTGTTCCCTAAGTTGAGAGATACTCAATCCAACACAAAATGATCACGATCCGATAACCAGTTTCGGCGAAATGAATCAAAATCATTTTATTTATTTCACCTAGGCCTACATGGGCACTTATAAAACGTCGACAAAAGGTGCACGGTTCGGGTTGGTCATTTATGGCTTAACATATGTAAATATTGTGCAATGCCAACAATAAATTGACTACCTCATTTTTTTGAAGTCGATAAAAAAGACTGGCCTCTGAATTTGTTTACATACATGAACTCACGCCTTTTTTCCATGGGGGTAGGCAGAAACTACAGAACGCCACCTGCTACGATCCTTACATACTTCTTTTGCTTTACTCACATTCATACATCTAGTCATACACACACGCCAGATAAGAGTACTGCGCACCTGGCCTTTCTGAAGAACATCACATATAAGGTCTATGTATACCTTTCTAGGGCGTCCCCTCCCGGCGTTTCCATTCACGTTTGCCTTGTAAATACCTTTCGTTAGTCGCTTTTCATTCATCCTCTCAACATGGCCAAACCATCTATATTATACTATTTATTATTTAGCCTACACTGCGTTAATCTGGTGCATCGTTCTCACATTATTATTAATGAAACCTATGCAAACATTATGAAACACTTATTTATGTACTACTCGTATTTAAACTATTCTGTCATTTCAATTTGTTAGATAACAAACGATTTCTAATGGGCTTGTTCGTTCTTCTTCATAACAAACTTCCTTTTCGACGACGACGCCCACTGATGTGGATGGATGGAGAGGGAGAGGAAGGAAAAGAAAAGATGGATGGACTGTGTGAGGAGTGATATGAAAGAAAAGGGAGTCAGGGATAACGTGATAGGGGACAGGACGGTATGGAAGAAGAAAACGTGTTGCGCCGACCCCAAGTTACATGGGACAAGGGCAGGAAGATGATTACAAACAAAAGTTCAGTTTAAACTTTGACACACTGCTAAAATGCAAAGTAAAAGTAAAAACTCTTCATTTTCAACAACACTAAAATATTATTTAATCTATATTTAAGCTCATTTATAACCGGCTGCAATCCTCTCTGCACCTACACATACTTGACATGACAATCCCTTTCATGATTATCCAACGACTTCCTTTTCGTTAAGCATTTTTGTTGTCGTACAAACGAGTTTTACCGTCTTGACGAGCTTGAGGTACTTATTTTTATAATATCAAGATTTGCAAGACAAAATATATGCTACTTCATGGACTATGGTATTGATCCACCCGAAGGTCTTCTATCTTACCAATGAGGAATAACAGATGCACGGTGAGATCTTCAAGGTTAAACAACGTTTGCCAAGTTCGATTCGTAAATGGAGGACACCTATTACATACAGATGCCGCGCGTGCCTCGGAAAGCATGAAAAGTCGGTGGTCCCGTCTGTCATTTCTAGAAATTTGACATTCTTATAGGAACTTAGTCACAATCCAGAAAATAGGACACCAGTTTTTATAACGGATATTGTGATACCCGGTTGAACTGGGTTGAAGAGGTCAGATAGGCACTTCATACAAAATGGCTGGAAACCGTCCCCAACGTATTTGGGATTAGCAAAAGGTTATACTGATTGATCGACTAAATACTAACCATTTATTTCAACTGCTTATAGCTTATTTCATTAAAAAACAGTAAAAAGTGAAACTTGATAAACTCAAAGCATTTATTTTAATTATTCCTTTCGCAGGTACTTTTGGATTGTCAAGGCCGGTCAGCCAGAAAGATAAAACTTATCTTTAGCACTGTACCTACCTAAAGTTGAAGTGTCTGAGGTCTCTGATAAGCCTAACAACAAAACTATAATTCATATCACTAACTGCCACACTCGGAAATATTAACAGTATCCTCGGTTCAGCTACTAAGGAGCGCCTTAAGTAACCGTTAAATGCCTCTGAGTGCGGCAGTACTCTGCTAAAGTTCAATGACAACTAGATCCGGGAATAAAATATGCAAAGGAATATGCATGAAATAAACATTTGCTAACTAACCTGTTTAATGATAAATATACAATACTAGCTGTGCCCGCGGCTTCGCTTCCGTCTTCGTTACCTACCTACCCTACTACTACCTACCTAGGTTAGGTACAGGTAGGTAGGGTAGTGTAGGTTACTTTTACTTACTTACCCTATAATTTACATGTATAGCCATGCTATGCCATGCTGCTATATGTGGGGGTAGCCCACCTTCCTATCCTCCCACGTACCGTTCAGTAGTACCGTCAAGTTCATGTTCCGTCGACCACAGCTCACGATATTTCTCGTTTTTTGTTCTAGACGCGGCTTCTATGCGTTATTGATATAAGCTTCAGACACTATTCTTACGCTAAATACAAACAGCGCAGTGCTTGCTTGATAAGAAACTTGCAAAACAATAATTACCTACAACCTGCATAAAGTTTTTATAGTTTAAAAGAATTTATAGATAAAAAATGTTGATGTTTTAAAAAAAAAAAACGGTTGTCTTTGCTTAACTTGTTTTTTAAAATTTTGCATGCTATGTTTTATCCTAGCTAAACATGCTTGTGCCTCAATTTGTATATAACACCCTTGTATACCATGTTTTACGCAAATAAAAATTCTATTCTAAAATAATAATTTAAAAGTATCAAAACCTTGTTGATGCCGTGGCGTAACCTAAGCTTGTTTAAAATAAAAATCCTTATTTTTGTTACTCGTAAACAGGATTTAACCGGTAACGCGGGGTTACGCGGGATACGTACATCGTAAAATTTAGATTTAGGGTCCTTTAATAAGCAACAAGGAACGTCTGCAACCTTCCTGATGCAGGCTCGACGCAATTCGATTTATAATTTATATTTACCGATTGCAATTTTACAATCGGTAAAACTGTATTACAAGCCTTCCTTAAAAGTAAATAGATGATTTTTTTAAGTCGTATTTTCCATCGTGTGGGGTATCATTGGATAAGCCTTTCAAAAATGCTACGGGTTCGCGAAAACCATAATTATTTTGAATAAGGGATCTGTTTGTGAAATTGAACTTAACGTTCGCGCCACCAAAAAAACCCAGTTTATTTATATTTTTGGGACGCCTAACTACCGAACCGTAAAACGGGGTTAAATTGATTAATTTTGAAATTTATATTGACCTAACTACTTCAATTATATTGTTTTGAAAATTATGAAAAAAACTGTGTCGGCAACTTTACTTGATGCTCATCGAAATTAAAGAGTAAATTATACAGTATACCCTATTGTTTTTTCAATGCAATATAGAGTCGGTAACCCCAATTTGCAATTTATTTCAAATGAATTCTCACCATACCTACAGTTTAATATATTTTTAATGCGACATAAAAACGCATTCTTGCGCTGACGTTGATGCAAAACATGGATCAATGGATGCAAAGAGTAAAATAATATAGAATGGATGACATGTCAGTGAATTGAAGTGCGTTCCGTTTCCGTTTTCACGGAGTTACCTATAATAAAAATAAACCTATAAAAAAAAAGCTATTCCATCATCGTAGTTGCCCCAGATCTCAATGTAACCCCGTTCTACCGGAACCCGAAACCTGTGCGTGGTCCGAAACCGAAACGCACTTGGCCGGTTTTAATACAACTTTGTATTTTTACCCCTATGTAAAAACCGGTCAAGTGCGAGTCTTGATCGCGCACAGAGGGTCCCGTATAAACAGCTACATTCACCAAATAAAATAGGGAACATTATTAACGTTCGTATACAATGAAAGCACTAAACATTGCTCTAACGAAGGGACAAAATTGAATTTCTCTTTAGAAAACTGTTTTAACCATACAATATACAATTTTTTTTAAGTTGGTCGACTATTACTCGTACGCCTACTTAGCTGTGATAGTTTTCCATTTAATTTCGTTGTTTATACTAATGCCGTGATTTTTTTCACATATCCAAAAGCAACCATTTAGCTGGCAGGGGAGGAGGGGACACTTGACTCTAACAAAAAATAGCATTTAAACCTTAATTTTACGCAAATGGATCCCTGAATCGAAAAATGGTCATCACAGACATGGCATATTTTTGAACGGCCTATCCAATGATACCCTACACCATGGGCAAGACGAGAAAAAGATACATCCGGGAAAAAAAAAACCTGGTTTTATTTTACTACTCTGTCAGCGTCATTATTATGTATATCCATGCCAAATTATCGCTTCCTAGTTCTATGGGTGTCTGAGCTAAGCTGCGGAAGGAAAGACAGACGGACATACGACATGGCGAAACTTTAAGGGTTCCTTGTACTACGGAACCCTAAAAAAGTGAGAACGGGGTGGAATAACTAGTTTTGTACCTGGAATGTTGTTTATGTTTTCGTTTATTTTATTCAACGAAGAGATTTAAGTTTGTTTGTGTTTTTTTTTTTGTAATAACATATGATAAAGATATAGATGATTATTTGTTAAAACATGTGTTTACATACAATAGGCATGCAAGATGTTATGTATGTACCTAGGTACTCATATATGTTTGACCAATTCGGATGGGATGCAGTGCGTAACCGCTCTAAAGCTTGTAATAATAAAACTGCATGTATAACTTCAGAGTGCTATCCCAGAGAGATAGCACCGAGATTTATTGAGAAATAATTACAAAAATATGTTTTATTACACGACGAGACTGTTCGTAAAGCCGTATCCACTAGGCAACATTTGACACGCGACTCGTGCAAGTAAAATTCCTCGTGCAACATAAAGTGCATCATGTCGCGCGTCAAATGTTGCCTAGTGCATACGAGGCTTTAATATTGTGTAGAATGATCAACATCGGATGTCTGACAACTACACTATATTCAAAACATAATATTACAAAATATATTATCGAAATAACTATGAACAAAACAGTCTAAGATCCCACCACTAAAATCTGCAGGTAATTATGGTTTTGATAAAATTTAACTTTCATGAATGATACTTGATACTTGAATAGATTTCTGCAGGTTTGCCTGGCAAAATCTAGCCGCAATTACCTTGATACAATAAATTTAAATTAATGTTTGTTCATTAACGAAATATGAAAATTAATTTGAGTGAAAAACAATAAATTAGACATTAGGTCCATGGGGTCCGAGTGCTCATCGAGTGTTTCGAGACATAATTAAACGGTTAGTCGACTGTTCGCGTGACCAGAGGGCTGGCATTTTCTTCAGCCAGAGAATCAGCATTGCCATTCAACGTGATAATGCTGCCAGCGTTCTGGGCACGTTTCCCATTGACATCGATGTGGACGAATTTTTTGAAGCACAATGAGCCCTTTTCCCTCCCCCTTTGCATGTAAGTTTGTTTTGTTATTAGTCATAAGATTTGAAATGTTCAATTGTATATATATTATTTGTAAATAAAAATTAAAATTCAGGAGTATCTAGATCTATAAATCGGTAGCAGCAGATTTTAACGGTGGGATCTCGTACTACAACTTTTAAGTCGTGAAGAGGTTGTTCATAAAGAGCACAATGACCCCGTCGAAAACTAAGCTAAATTAGTGACAAAACACTCAAATATTTGGCAGCAATCTATATTTGATCATGTATGTACAGTATGTACAGAACATTCCACACTGTACATACCACAACCTCTCAAGTTCAGGCAAGACTCTGTCTTAGTGTACTTTAAGAATAAAATCCGTATGAATAGTGAATAAAATAAAATCATCCAAAATTGCAATCTATATCAGGCAGTCTAGATGCCAATTTTGAATAATATTTGCGAGTCGACTTGTCAATCTATTCACACCATGTACGGAAATAAAAGTAGTAGGAACTAACAAATCAGATCAGTCTTATTGAAAGCATATACCTAAATGTATAGTCAACAATAATATAGACAACAGTCTTTTATATGTACTTACTAGCTAATAATTATGTGCTCGTGATTAATTCGTGGTTTTTCGCAGAGAATCTTAACACCGCCATTTAGAAAATGACTTCAAATGCACAACGCCATCTATTGAATATAAAGTTCAACTGTCCGAGTATCTGAATTGCGTGTGTTGTGATATTTTTACTGCTTGAATACTTCAAATTCATCTAACAATGAAACAAAAACTAAGTTATGCACAATATTTATGTATAAAAGTTATCAACATTGGTTTCGTACATTTTACGTGTTGCATGCACAAATCGCAAACAGATAAACAGACAAAAATACCAAAAATGCTGGCAATGGGTTCTGTTGGTTATTCTTTAACACCCTGGCAATTTTTTTGATATATTTTCGATGTACAAAAACGACTTTCTACAGATTTATTATATGTATTGATTGGAGTTAGGAACCCTGGGTGGTGCAAGTGGGCCTTACTGGCATTTGTACTGGCATATGTACACTTAAGGGTCAAAAGCGCTGTCACACTCTACCAAAACAAAACAGCAGCGGCAATATTTTTTTTACAGAATACCTTTTTCTGTGTTTCACAGTTAGTAGGAATAATCTATAGTATAATTTCTATACAACATATTAAACCAGTTGTGGATAATTTGACTTCTGCTGCAAAAACTAGTCATTTGAATTTTGGGAGAGTAAAACTGCACTTTTGATCCTTGACTGTAAATACTTATGATTACATATGTAGTGATTTAATAAACAGTCACTGCTGCAGTCAACAATATAATCCATCGTATTGGCCACTAACACACGTGCACACCCTCATGTTCACGGCAGGAAGTCCAGGCTCCTGCCGACGAGCCGGCTGGCCTGCTGCAGACGGCCCCGGCCGCGCCCGCAGCCCGGCGGCAGCACCGGCAGTGCGGGCGCGCGGTGCGAGCTCGCCAGCATAAAGTCTGTGTGCACCGACAGGGGCAGCGGTGTGCGCGTGCTCTAAGGGGGGAAATTAATGAAAAGAATATTTATTTATGACCCGCACAGGAGGCAAATTACATCATGCTACTTGATAATTTTCGCTAAAATACCACATTTGCAAACTATTCTAAAAAGGTTGCCGCCGCACCTGAATCATCATCATTTTAACCGAAAGACGTTTGTCCTCGCCTTAATATAGGCCTCCCCAAAACGTCGCCAACGGATTCTCGCAGTCTTTTACCAGGTCATAGGTCCACCTAGTTGAAAGTCTTCTATCGCATCGTCTTTCGGTATTACAGAAATTCACATATTCTGTTAATAGTATATTGGCTTCAGTTATTAATATACTGATTTTCAGAAGGCTTTTGATAAGATCGACCACGAGCTGTAGCTGAGAAAGACCGCGTTTAATGGTATAAGTGGCCACTTGTTGAGGTGGCTCTCAACGTTTGTTTCCAAAACGCAGCGCGTAGTGATAAGCGGTTAACAATTGGCCAGTATAGTAGACGTCAAGTGTTGCTCAAGGATCAATTTTGGGACCAGTCCTTTTTATAAACGAAATAGGAACATGTTTTCAAAATTTCTTCTGTTTGTCTGTGCTTACCAGTCTGTCTCTGAGCGTTTGTTCCTGAAACAGCAGTGTTAGGACGGCGTGGTGCCTCTGGATGGCGTGCGCTAGCTGACTCATGGACATCTCGGATATAGTGTCCTTGCATGTACACGGACATTCTGCGGCCAAACAACATAATGCACCCTTAGCATGCAAGTGATCTAATTGAAAATTCCTGTAATTTATGATTTTGCTATAAACTGAAAAGCCTACTTTAAATATAATAATAATACCAGCCTCTATCTGTCCCACTGTAGGGCAAAGGCCTCTGCTCGTACAGAGAAGTAGTCTAAGCAGTCTAGAGAGTAAGTCTTTTCATAATTTTTGAAAGAAAGTGGCTGTACCACGAACAATAGTTACCTGGTGTGATGCTGAGGTCTATCTCGGAGGAATGGGGTGCCACGTGTGCTCCGCGCACGAAGTCGGCGCTTTCGTAAAACGACTGCAACATAACGCGAAAATATTACTAGTGGTGTCTCATCCCATACAAAGAAACTGTCCCGACGTAATGTACTGATTATTTTTTGAACATCGATCGCGTTCGGTTCCGTACCACGGATATAGATGGTGATCTATCTATCGCCGTGGAACGGAACCGAACGCGAATCAGAAGAAAAACGCTAGTTACGTCGGCACGGTTTCTTTGTATGGGATGAGGCATCTGTATGCTAGTATTATATTATCTGTGACATTACTAAGAAATGAATCAAGTATTGTCAAAGGTGGCAATCTAACTTTTTAAGAATTTATGAGAATTTTAAACTAGCCTTCGCCCGCGTGAAAAGTGCTTTTAAAGCAAAGGAACATTATACCGGAATGGCTATTCCAGAATATAATCTATCTCGGTGCCAAATTTCATCCAGATCTGTTCAGCCGTTCTGGCGTGATTCGATTAACAAACATACATCCATCCAAACTTTCACATTTATAATATTAGTAAGTTTGGCAGGCTCGCGCTTGACCACTATCTCACCTGATGGTAAGCGATGATGTGGTCGACGGTGAGACACGCTTGCCTAGAAGTAACCTATTCACTCTTGACTTAAAGACCCCCATAGTATAAGATCCGTTATAAAACGACCTTCACCGAGATGCTTATTTAATGAAACGTATTTTATATTTAATTTAATATGTCAATAAATATAATCCATATGGGTTGCCTAGCAAATTTCAGTCCAGAGTATGTTTAATTAATAATTAAAAGAAAATATTATTTTAAACATTTCACCGGTATGATTATTAGATAAATTCTATACCAATCGAAAGTATGAAGCCCATAGAATATGCAAACGTTAGGTTGCCCATTCTTTTCCGGTCACAACTATCGGGTTGCCAGGTATAAACAGGTAAATCTGTACTAGCATTTTGCAACGGTCTGTTTATTGAATGAAATTTAAATGAAATTAAAGATTATTTTATTCTGAACACGGTGGTATAGGGTTGCCTGCGAAAAATCAGTCCAGAATTGCGGTTGTCGAATTTAAAAAAGTAAAATATTGCTCCGAGTGAATGTGTGCGACTGAGAGGTCCCAACCGACCATCCCATGCGATAGAAGAGGACACAGCATAGCAGCTGTTTAAAGTCCGCCCATTTAAAGAAAGAGAGTGCGCATGCTATTTGGGCTTGGAAAAGAAAAGGATAGCGATAGACTTGTATATACTATGCATCATTTTGGAGTAGAGTGTCGCTATAAATACAATTGAAAAAACGTGCTACTATTTATTGTTGGAAAAAATGGCAAAAAAAGTGTTTTTTGTGTGGATCGGATGATGAAATAATTGATTTTAATGATGAAACTTTTAAAAACTGTGTATTAAAGTTAGCTTTTCGTAAAAAAAAACACTTTAAATACAATTTTGTTGAGCTACCCAGTGCGTCTCTTCAATTTGTAGGTTATCATACCACGTGCTACAAAAAAGTGACCGTTTTGAATAAAAAATATAACGAAGAATTTCTTAATTTTAGTGCTGAATATACAGTAAGTACATAATAATTGAATCTTTAAAATTATCTTAGCTAATACATCTTCTATATTTTTTTCATGTTTAAATAATTGTTAGTAAAATTCACCTATGGTTATGTTAATTTTCGACACACATAATTTTTTTGTAATTTACTTAAAAACGGTAATTTATAAATTAAACAAGAAAATGATCTGATTTCCTTTTTTTTTGTAACAATTAATGAGGATGTTTTCAATCAACTATTCTTATCAAGAGGCTTCGACTCCAACTCCATACCACCATACTGGATATCATTAACTCAGAAAATTTTACGAACTATTTTCGTAAATTCCATGTGGCTTAATGCAACGGATCCAATATGCGTGAAACTTGAGCCTGAGAACTGCGGATGGTTCTTAGATGAATATTTAAAACCAGTAGGATTCATTGGGGATCATACACCTTTAAAGATAGAAGACATGATGACATGCTAGATGAAAAAAGTGAAACAGAGAGTGATGACGAAGAAGATTCAGAAATTGAAGATCGTAGTTTTATGTCCGATGACTCGGATTCTGAATATTTTTTTTTTTTTTGTATTTTTATTTTTTTACAATAAATAGAAGTAATTTTTTTATTGTTGTTTTTTTATTTTGTCTTACAATAAAAATAAAATTTGCAAGACTGGGTTGATTAAAAAAATTCACTTTTATGGGTTTTGAATTTTTTCCAATAGTTTCAATTGATTTCAATTTCTCTGTTTACATTTATAGATTTATATTTATTTATTTTTATAAAAAAAAAAACTATTTCTCTATTTAGATAATAAACTACTCCAAAATGATGCATAGTATATACGAGTCTATCGCTATCCTTTTCTTTTCCAAGCCCAAAAAGCATGCGCACTCTCTTTCTTTAAGTGAGCGGACTTTAAACAGCTGCTATGCTTTGTCCTCTTCGTCGTCGTAGTCGCACACATTCACTCGGAGCAATATTTTACTTTTTAAAATTCGACAACCGCAATTCTGGACAGATTTTTCGCAGGCAACCCTATACCACCGTGTTCAGAATAAAATAATCTTTAATTTCATTTAAATTTCATTCAATAAACAGACCGTTGAAAAATGCTAGTACAGATTTACCTGATTATACCTGGCAACCCGATAGTTGTGACCGGAAAAGAATAGGCAACCTAACGTTTGCATATTCTATGGGCTTCATACTTTCGATTGGTATAGAATTTATCTAATAATCATACCGGTGAAATGTTTAAAAAAAATATATTTTTTAATTATTAATTAAACATACTCTGGACTGAAATTTGCTAGGCAACCCATATGGATTATATTTATTGACATATTAAATTAAATATAAAATACGTTTCATTAAATAAGCATCTCGGTGAAGGTCGTTTTATAACGGGATCTTAGACTACCAGGTTGTAGCTATCAGGAAACACAGATTTCGGCAGGGAGTTCCACTCCTTAGCTGCACGTACAATTTATTCCCAAAATCGTTTAGTGCGAATGGTTGGGATGTCCACCATGTACCGATGGCGCATCGCCGTACGTCTTGTAGTCCGATAATAGGAAGGGCTAGGCGAAATCAAATTTTGCAATTCCATCGCACACACCCCGAAATGTAACCGATAATATTACACTTTTTAGTTGTCGTACCTAGTGGGCCAGTTCTATAATAATGCCGTTTGCCCCGCATTGCCGATGAGCCTCTTGGGCAGAATTTACGTACCTCATATTCGTCCCCTTCGCTCGCTAAATGGCACAGCGGGTACCCTCGCCGCTGCAGCCACGCCTCTGCAGCTGCGACGGTCTGCGCAGGGGTCAGGTACTCCACTGACAGATCTGGTGGGACCAGCGGGTCTAATGACTGTTGCAGGTCCAAGTGGAGATTGGACGCTGGAACATACACCGGTGCTACAATTAACGTAATATAACATCACGCGCAGTACTCATAACCGGTTTTATTTTTTTACTTTTGAGTAGGTATGTAAGGGCCGTAGCAGGTGGGTTCTGTAGTTTCTGCCTACCCCCATGAGAAAAGGCGTGAGTTTATGTATGTACTCTCTACATACATGATTGTTGCATAACTTTAACCGTTAATGAAATTTAAATTTCCCAGTTTTTACAACATTATTCATTGATGCTCCGCTCCTATTGGTCGTAGCGTGATGTTATATTTCTGCCTTCCTCATGAATGTGGCCATCATATACAAAATAAATTTTTCTAATCCGACTAGTACTTGCAGATATTAAAGCGTTCAAACAAACAATCAAACTCGTCAGCTTTAATAAATAAATATAGTTAGATGTTTAACATTCGTAAACATAACCTAACCATAGAGGCTATTGAAGTCTTTTTTTCCCTTGTAGCAGTGAGACACCTAAGGTCAAAGACAAATAAGAAAAAAATAAAAGTCGTTAACACCTGTCTACCAATGTATTTCAATATTTCAAAACGATACGAAAAAAATGTAAAGACAGTGTCGCTAACGATCAAAACAAACGTATCGCGGTAAGGGGCGTCCGCGACCCTTTTACTTTGCATTCAGTAATCACACTAGTAGTATTATAAAGACGAAAGTTTGTGAGTGTGTCTGAATGTGTGTATGTTTGTTACTTCTTAACGCTCAAACAGCTGGACGGAACTGCAAGAAATTTGGCCCAGAGATAAATTATAGTCAAGAATAGCACATAGGATACTTTTTATCCCGGGAATATGTTCCCTCGGGATAATGTTCGACATTCACGCGGGCGGAGCCGCTGGCTGAAGCTAGTGAGTTTATCTATACGTACCAATATTATAAAGAGGAAAGATTTTTTTGTTTGTTTGTACCAATAGCCTCCGAAACTACTGGACCGATTTAAAAAAATCTTTCACCAAATAGAAAGCAACATTATTCCGGAGTGACATAGGCTATTTTTTAATCCCGAAAACAAGTCCTGTGGGGTGGTCCACGGGAGCGAAGCCGCGAGGAACAGCTAGTATCTAATAAAAGCGTGGACCGATTTACATGATTTAAACGGATAAAATGGTTTCTACATTTCATTTGAGACCAAAATTATCAAAATATCGCAATAAAAACAAAACAAGTTACGTAAGGTACAAGTCGGTCATTGACTTTTATTTTATTGTTATCTGTCGGAGACTATAGCGGCTGAAATTAGGAATAAGGTTCCATAATAGTTTATTAGATATTATTTGGTCAAAATAGCTGTGCATCTCGGATCATCTGGGATGCTCGAGCATTTCCGCCAACCCACATTCTCAACGTGCGCCAATGGAAGTCATAGTGACGTCATAGCGCCAAGTGCACAGTTAAATTAACAAGTTATAGATACATACCCGGCGTCCAAAGGTCACTCGGTTGGTGGACACCGTCGCACTGGTCGTACGCGAGCTGGTCAGGCATGCCCTCGGCGTCCGTCCCGCACCAATCCTGAAACGATCATCTTTGTTATTATGTATGTCGGATTTAGTCAATACGAACTTCAAAATAAATCACAAGCACGCCCCTGGCGGCAAATCAACAACAACTACGCATTGGCGCGCTTTTTCTAACCACTTGCGTGGTGGGGACAGCAGTATAGAGCAGTTGAGTACTGACAGCCTTAGAGCTAAGACGTCGTAGAGTCAGTGTCGATCCGTAATATTAGTAATCAGGATAGTAACTGTGAGTTGTGACTATTTGAATAAACTCTGTTAATCAAATAATTTATGTGATTTTATTTTCACGATTGTACCCACCTACCTACCCACACACGATGTCTTAACCTAAAAGAATACATCCTGATTTCCCGATGGTTTGCATCTATCGGCCAGCCTTGATGCGATATGTATATTGTGCCCACGGCTTCGCTGATCGCTCCCGTCAGCTAGGCACCCTACCCTACTTACCTTACTTGCTACCTACCCTACCAACCTACAATTTTTTTCTAGGGTCATTCTTACGCGGATAATCTTAAAACCGCCATTCAGAAAGTAACGTCAAATGCACAACGCCATCTATCCAATATGAAGTTCAACAGTCCGAGTATCTGAATTGCGTGTCTTGTGATATTTTACTTCTTGAACACTTCAAATTCATCTAACTTTTGATAGTGTGAACCGATTGCGATTAAGTAATACTTCAAGTTACGCACAATTTTTGTATATAAAAGTTGTCTACATTGGTTTCGTACATTTTACGTGATGCGTGCACAACTAAACAGATAGATAGGGCAACGCCATCTAGTATCGAATAGCGGAACTAATCTTATCGAAAGCTCGTGTCGAATGGAAGTTGCTCGTCACTTCGGGAGCAATGAGTTCGAAAGTCCATTGTTCTGGCAGATTCTCGTAGTATCTAGAACAGTAAGGAACGTTCTAGAAACATCTTCCGTGCTATATAAAAAACGGTCGGTTTTGTGGTGAGTCAGTTTCGATTGGGAAGCTATACGGAAATTATCAAAGCGAAAATAGAGCCACAGATAATATAATACTAGCATACAGATGCCTCATCCCATACAAAGAAACCGTGCCGTCGTAACTATCGTTTTTCATCTGATTAATCTTGTTATTTTTGTAAGTACATCAATCGCGTTCGATCACGTTTCAGGGCAATAGATGGTGTTAGCAGCGGCTTGCTAGTAAAAAGGTTTACTAGGTTCGTGAACATATTTTTATTTAAATTCAGTGAAGATTCGTTTTATAGTATTTTTTTGCACGTTTTTACAGTTTTTTGACCAAAATGTGTTACAATGCAAATTTTAACAATCGAGTGGAATGCCTCAGAAAGGAGAATGGCAGGCATGTATGGGCATTTCGTACCGCTAATAAAAAATCGTGTTTCGGGATATTTTTTGTTTTAATTGGTAGTTTATATGATAGATAATCCCTTTTTAAATTCTTAGATTTTTAAAACTTGGGACGTATAAGTTATAACCAGTTTTATTTTTTAAGGTTATGTACTAGTGTACCAATGTTACCTATAGGTAAATGTTACATATTGTTACATAATGTGTAAAGTAAATGTTCTAAATTGTTTTTTGCTATCTTTTTGTGTTTTATTTACTTACCATTAAGTAGGTAGATTGAGATGAGGATTGTACCTATTCAGGGCATTATAAGATACCTAAGTCCAGCAGCGGATTGCAACAGTTTGATAATGATGAGTTTGATTATATTTAGTGTTATATGTTTTTCTGAATAATTAATTATCATTTTAATATTTGAGTTATTTTACAAAAGGCAACTTCTAAAACATTACTGCGTTTAATGTACGATTTGATTACGTTTATTTATTCAAATCTTTTTACTGATATTATTTATTAATCCGAAGTTCTAAAAATAGTTAACTTACATAAAAATAAATGGCTTAGTTGCCTTAATAAGTGGTATAAATTCTATAACCGAACAACGAAAAAAGTATGCGGTACGAAATCTGCCGTTCACCTTTAAAAATGCGCTATCTACTTTCATCAATTTTAAATGATCCGTTCAAATAATCTTTGAAATGTGAATTAAGAACCCAATTTTCCATAATTTTGTACTTAGGAGAGTTGATAAAACAATTTAAATGTTCAATTCCAGAAAATGTTAATGTTACACAAAATTCTATTGAATTGTTGTTGTACACAACAACAACAATTCAATAGATAACTAAATTCAATAGTACATGTCGCGCCATCTAGTGAGATTTATATGAACCAAATTTTCTTTCTTAGCAATGAGACCCCGTGATAGTGCGAAGAAAGAAAATTGTTTAAGAACTTATTAATGAAGAGTGATTCATTAAAGTCTGCTGTTTAAATAATTTACCCCTGAACCCCAGCTCGTAACAGTACTAACCCACTACGTTAATTGGCTTCATGTATTTTAAGTTACAATATTGTATCTTCTCTGTAAATGATTGTGTGAATATTTTGAGAAAATCAATGTGTAAAACCGTATTCAAAGATGGTTACTCATCCAAGGGCCGACCTCAGCAAGTGTTGCTTAACCTTAAAGATCGACCTGTACGGCTGCTACTTTTGATTTGATTATACGATACCCTCACTCGACGCGGCGCAGCAATCTCACCTGTGGATCCTGCCACAGAAGCTCCGTCCTGTCTCCGCTGTAAGTCTGGCCGGGCCAGGACTGCGGCCGGTGCAGGTTGTGGTGGTGATCTGATCCTGGTGAGGGGAGGTCGGTGTCCGGGGGCAGCAGATCTGGCGTGTCGTCTGTGGGTGACAATGCTGGTCAATGTACATTTTAACAAAGTGATTAATACGTCATTATTTATAATGCAATTTGAAAAATGCCCAACATGAGTAGGCAATATGATGAAAACTATTTGAAATAATTAAATTGACCGGGCTTTCTGAATAATGCCCATCACTTATAGGGCAGGGTAATAAAAATATGTTTTTCAAATTATTTTAATGTTGACATTGAATTTAATATAGAATAGTTAAATACGATTCATATTTAAACGGGGTCCTATTTCTCTCTGCAGGAAACATTTATCATGAAGACGATGACGTCATCTCTTTCGAACCTAACCTACTCGTGTCGGGGAGCCCTAAACTCCCGAGCTTGTTTCGCTCGCTCTCGGACTAATTCATTGACCATAATTATCATATTGCCCGAACATTACGTAGAAATATTCATGATCAGAACCAATGAAATTCTAGTTAACAGATATGTTATGAGCCCGCGCATTGTGCAGACTCGAATACGTCCTAATTGGTACGTATAGTCTTTAGTCTATGTCACGCATGGCGAAGAGCGATACGCTTTGTTGAAAAAGAAACAAAATTAAGAAAATGCCATGCAATGCGTAGGTATGTATTTAAAAAGTGTACGAATTATGACCTCAATTTACAATTTTTTTCCTAATATTTTGATATTTTTGGAGGTTAGAAAAAGAAGAAAATCATTGGTGGTCAGATTAATGTTTGTTTACATTCACACGCAAGTGACAAACACTAGCTGTCTCTTTTTTCTTGTTGGTTTTATCAAGCCATCCCTTTTGACTTGTAGTGAAATGTCAGATGAATGAAAACTGCTGTGCGGAACACTTTTTCGGTTGTTTTGTGAGTGTATAACGTTTCTGTTTATTAGAATATCATTGATCAGAACAGACAATGTGTTTATACAGTATTCATTACATTGCCTGATTTGACTTGACTTGATTCGTAATGCCCGGGCATTATACATAGTGCACAAATATAAGTGTAAATGGAATGGTATAAAGTTTATACATTTTCATAACATTATACAATAAACAGACATGCGATTGCAGCTATCCCGAGAGATTTCCTGTAAATTATTGAAGAGTTCTGTTGTATATTTTCGAAGTTCCTCATCAGATCTTCACCAAATTAAAATGGGACCATTTTAAAATAAACTTCTTTCAAAAAAAAATTAATTTTTCAAATCCGTTGATATATGACGTAGTTATACCCGTCCATAAATAAAAAAAAAATATATATATAAACATCCGAATTGAGAACCTCCTCTTTTTAGGGAAGTTGGTTAAAAAAAATTGTATTTGATTTTTAATCGACTTCCAACTTTGATTGAGCAATGTAGGATTTGTGTGATATTGGGTCTTTTCGTAGTGCACTCACCAGGTTCCTCTAGCAGGAAAGCCTTGTTATGTGGAGAGACCTGGTCATCTGTGGCCCAGTCACGTTCTGGAACCTCTTCACCAACATTGTATGTCTGGTTCAGCCTACTGTAACATAGCAATATTCATGATTATCATGTTTTGTGAATACCAACTCAATTTTGTATGCAGCAAAGTTCAAAAGCCTCTTACAACTGACGAATTGCCAAAATATCATGAACTTATTTTTGTACACAGCAAAGTTCAAATTCCTTTGCAACTACAAATCTAGGTAAGTTTTGTGACAAATGGTCACTCAAATATCAACCTTATGATAACGCAGATACAGCACATTATTGCTATTAATAGCAATATTAATAGCAATACTTATAGTTCTGCCTCCGGTTTTGGTCATGTGAAAAGTATTTTTTTATCCATAGGGAATTTACTACTAGGAAGGATATGTCCTATGTCTTAATATAGGATAAAATAGACTACCTATCCGGGCCAGCACGGCCTACTGTGACAGGCTTGAGTCACACATTTTTATCACAGTTTGGGAAGAAAAACTGTGATAAAATGCGTCACTCAAGCCTGTCACAGGGTTCGTGGTTGCACAGCATGTGGCAATTTTCGTTAGCAAAATCCCTCCAGAGGTTTAGGGGTGAAAATATAACAGAAAAACAAATATACTTTCCTATTTATAATATTAGTGTGATGAGTGAATTTTTGTGGAAGATTAAGTCCTTAGAGGCCTTTGCCCTACTGTATACAGGATAGTATTATTATTTTATAAGCAATCTACTAACACCTTTTGACTTCATTGTAATAATTTAAATTTTGTAATGAATTTTTGGAGGATCTCGTGGCTAAATAATAACAGCCGCACGGGTCGATCTTCAAGATTAAGCAACGCTTGCCGAGGTCGGTCCGTGGATGGGTGACCATTTTCAACATACCGAGTTTCCTCCATGACTCGGAAAGCACGTGAAGCCTTTGGTCCCGGCTGTCATTTGAAGATCTTTGACAACGGTTACAGATAGTCAGAAGCCTGAAAACTGGCACCAGTCTTGCCAAGAGATATCGTGTTACCCAGTTACTGGGTTGTGGAGGTCAGATAGGCAGTCGCTCCATGTAAAACACTGATACTCAGCTGAATCCGGTAAGACTAGAAGCCGACCCCAACAATAATTGGGAAAAAGGCTAGGCAGATGATGAATGAATTTTTGGAATTTCATATTTAAAACATTAAATATAATCAAATTTTTTGTGGTTTTTGTTTTTTTTGCATTTTAATGTGTTAAGGATTTCATTTTGTGTTTTATAATGATCACTAGCGACCCGCCCCGGCTTCGCCCATAACTACAGAACGGCTCAACAGATCTGGATGAAATTTGGGACAGAGATAGATTATAGTCTGGATAGCACATATGCTACAATTTATCCTGGTACAATGTTCCCTTGGCATGATAAAAACCTTTTTCACGCAGGCAAAGCTACTTGCAGAAGGTAGTAAATAAATAAATAAAACTGTTTGCATTTTAATAGACAAAACATGTTTAAGTACTAATCAGCACCACCTTTCGTAGGAAGGGATGTAACTACGCAATGGAAAAAAAAGTACCAGCAAATATAATTTGGCAAAATGGGGGATTATTGATTCGTCCAACACCCGGTGCGTGTGTGGTGCCCCAGTACAGACTATGTCCCACTTGCTGGAGTGTCCTGGCTGTCCATTCACTTGCACCCTGGCAGACCTGTTTCTGATGCTGCAATAATGCTGATCTGGGCCCAGTAGGCTGCGTGGCCTCCTACTGGGCCCAGACAATCTAATTAAATGTGCCATCAAATCAAAAAGAAGAAGACAGCACTGGGCCCGCTTGGTGGATTACGGCCTATTCCCTCACAAAGAGAGGAGACCTCCACGTACAAAATGGGGGTCTAAGTGCGGACAAGGGGGTCCATCTATCCTAAATGCTTAGTTTAAAGTTATATAATGCCTAATTTAAAACTAGAAAAGTTTATGATAAACTAGCTTCTACCAGTAGCTTGTGAATCCTGGAAGTTATCCCAAGGGAACATAATCCCAGGATAAAATTATCCTATGATGACCTGATCTAGAACATGGTGTAGCCGTGTGCCATGTTTCGTCCAAATCTTTTCAGCCATTACGGCGTAAAAGTGTAACAAATAGTCACATTTGCAATTATAATTTTAGTAAGAATCTGAAGATTATACTGACTTAGGTAATATCACTCAAACAGTAGGTTTCTTCAGAGGCATGAGACTGGATTGTATCTTCTGTTTGCTAAGGGATCAGTAGTTTGGTAGTTTCATAATTATTAAGTAGGACAACGTATGAGTATGCGTATATTCGCGCAAAATAAGGAAAATTTCAGTAGGTATCAAATAATACTTACTCCGAGGCTTTCGGCGACGGAGGCGGTTCTTTCATGTCCTCATACAGCTTCCAGTTCTTTTTCTTTTTATAGAATTCCAATCTATAAATCGCTATTAGTTGCGTCTTTGCTGAGTCGTATCCTGAAGCCATTTCGATGGAGTAGGTAACCAAAACTCTTAAAACTGATTTAGATTCACTTTCATACACAACAAAACTACAGACTTGCGAATCCCATTAATTTATTATAAGCAAACAAAATGGTTTCTAAATGTTATAAAGATTTCGTAGGTAGTACAGTATTCTATTGTAGATATGTCACAAAAGATTTGAAAAGATTGTTACCGCCATTGACATTGACAGTTGAACTTGACAGTGACAGTTTTCTTGCTACATTAGACAGTACAGAACTACAGTAAAGACATAGAGAGTATATAAACATGTTCTGTTCTGTGGTTTATTCAAAGACCTTATACTTGATTACGTATAAGGTTCTTGGGTTTATTCGAGTTGCGTGGGTATGTGGCTAGCTCCATATCTGTAATCTGTGAACAACAAAACTATGGCCATCTCTATGTTTCACAAATTGAATCTGAATTGAATATTGCATCTTCTTATTTTGTTGTTTTTATTTCTGTAAAGAATTAGCAATGATAAACTATTGCAATGCCTGTATAGTTCCTTCTGACGGTCTACATTTGTGGCATTCAAGTTAAGAAAAATGCTTTAATGGCACAGACATTGTCGAAACCAGGGCGTTTTTTCTGTTCTGTGGTCGAAACCTTGAAGTAAACATCCCCGTAAGCTTTCGTATTGTAGTACCTAGCACCAATGAGACTCGCTCGGTAAAGACGAGGAGCTCTGTAGTTGCAGGTATCGTTGCAACTACAGAGCTCCTCGTCTTTACCGAGCGAGTCTCATTCGTAGGTAGTTCAGTATTCTATTGTAGTTAAGTCATCATCAACAAGAAAATATTCGGCAAGTAAGTTGGCAAGAGTCGTTAGATGCGCAGAAGTCGTTTTTTAGGACTCTTTGGTAGTGAAGCGAGGCGCGGGGAACGTTTAGGACCGATCCGAGCGCACGATTGATTGATCAGTTGACACAAGGATCGACTGACCAATCGCGTCAAGTCCACGTTTCGTTCGCTCTAAATGGTGGTTGGTTGGTTGAGTTGGTTCGCGAAATATGCAAACTTACCCCACTACGCCAAAACGTTGCCAAGTTACATGCCGGAGACTATATGACAATGCACAAATGTTTAAAAAAAATGTAGGTTATTAGATAGATAAAAACTAGCCGTAGAATTATTATGTGTGCCCAGTTGATGACATACAAAAAAAAAACACCTGTATATTAATGCTTTTATTAACAAATGTAAATAAAATCGTAATCTAACAGTATGTCCAGCTTGAATTAATGTTGACTTGGCAGTTAGACACCAAGCTATAATAGTAATCTTAGACACAAAGGCGTGACGCGATACGACACGCACTTTCTAAGATAGCAATACAACTCAGAACTTCATTAACCTACTACATGAAAAGGTACAAAGTTCAGTGAAAAGTGCGCGCAGTATCGCCTCCTGTCTCCGCTGTGTAAAAATATCGATTGGAAATTAGTAATAACTGGATACCGAAATCTTAAACTATAGAAGTAAATGCAGTTGGAAGGGATCAATCAATTAAACTACCCAGTATATAATAGTAATCTTTGAAACTGCCTGCCTTTGCCGAACTACCGGCGCCGGGATTGGCTTCCTGTATCTATATACCTGTATATATCCGTCTCTCTTATGACGGAACCACACTTACGTGTCGTGGCTTGGCGTGGCGCGGGATCCACCAATACAACGACGCGGTTCCAGCCTACGTCATCATACAACGAGTTTTGTAGCCAATCAAATGCGTCAGAAGGCGCCACGCCATGACACGAAACGTAAGTGTGCTTCACTCTCAGTGCGACCATTTGGCACGTCAGAGTTAGGCCCCACACAATGAACTGGGACTAGACATGTTTTCCGTTTAAAAATTTATCATAGATAATACACTTAAATGAACCTTTTACAAAGATTTTAACATAAGTAATGACTTATATAATAAAAACAGTGCGGACCATGCGTTTTTCTGACGCCATAAATTGGACCGAAGGCTGACGTACCTTTGTAAGGAAAAAGCCTCTAAATAAATAAAGATTAAAAAAAAAAATATTGGACCGACTTGACCAAACTCTCCACGCAGTCGGAGAGCTGAGAGGTCTTCGGGAGCAGTTGTGTGAGCAAGACATTAAAAATACCGTGTTTCTTGTATCGTGAAGGAAGGCGTATAAGAAAACGTTCGGACATCCCTATCTTTACTTCCTATTTAAATAGAAAACACAAGCCCGAGCTTTTTCTCATGATAACCCGGCTTGTAAGACCACTGTTTCAGTTCATAATTTTCAAGCAACTTTACTCCTTGCACGGAACATGAGCGGAAGTCCAGCTTTGATTGACTGCACCACGCTAGACAGAGGGTCTACGATGGGATGTCTGACGGTTTCCGGGGCGGGTTCCACTGTGAAAATGGACAGGATAGCAGCCAGCCCTGCTAGTGACTGCATAATTCCAAGACGTTCACCTGCAAAAAATAACATAGTTATGTTTTTAACTAATTCTAATGGTACAAAAAATAACAGGTATTTTTAATAACGGAACTAATACATAAAGTAACAGTTTTTTTTTCGGGTTTGTTTTATTTTTTTGCTGTTGGCTCTGTTTGATCACTATATCGCCTGACGTTAAGCGATGATGTGGTCGACAGCGAAACACGCTTGCTTAGAAGTAACTAATTCACTCTTGACTTAAAGACCTCTAGGTTGTAGCTATCAGGAAACAAATTTAACTGTTTTTTTAGTTTAATGTACCGTAATCAATTGATCATGCTTTATTTAAGTACTAGTTACGCTTCGATATCAGAGAAAAATCAATGGGTTCAATGTCTAATTAGAAGAATTTGACAATTGAAGTAACTGGGTAAGTAATATCACTCACCTATACAAGACCTCGGTCCAGCACCGAATGGTAAGTAGAAATATTTATTGCTATTATCATATGCCTCGGGATCGAACCTCTCCGGTCTGAACTCCTCAGGGTTCGGGAAGTACTTCGGATCGTTGTGCAGCGACTGTAATGGAATCATAACTCGAATGTTCTCGTCTATTGTTATATTTAACTCTGGGAAGGTGAACGGTCTGGTAGACTGTCGGAGAAGGAAGCCGAGAGAAGGGAACATTCGCAAACCTTCCTTGAACACCATTTCCAAGTAACTCATCTCTTTGATCGAGTCGTACGACAGTTTTCCGTCGTGTTTGGCTAACACGCGGTCGACTTCCTCTTGCGCCTTCTTCTGAACGTCCTGGTTGTATGCTAACTGGTGGAGAGTGTAGCTGGTGGCTGATGATGACGTTTCGAAGCCGGCTGCAAAAAACACAAACACTTGTGCTCCTATCAAACCATCGTTGAACTCCAAAGTTACAGTCTCAGGTGTACCATCAGGGTTCTTCTTCTGGATCGACTCGCCGACGATAACGCCTTTCTCTTTGCACTCTAACATCAAATCTATGAAATCCCCTCTCCCACTAGGTTTATAGTTTCTCTTCCTGAGAATCTCTCCAACAAGCTCATTGATATCTTTCTCTACACGAGTCCAAATCTTCAAGTTCTGAAACATTTCTGGAAAAATTTCTTTTGCTAAACCTATACAAATTTCTCGGGGTCGTATTTTGAAAATATTGATGCCGAGTTGCCTGAACGCTGAGTTCTCGTCGTTTAGTGTATTCGTATCGAGACCGAATCCACAGGCTCCTATGAAGTCGGTGGTGTACCTCGCCATTAGCTCTCGAGCGTCGATGGACTTGCCTTCAGCAGCCACGGTAAGTGCACGAGTCTTCATCCTCTCTGCTCTTTCTACTATCAAAGGAAACATAGCCTTTAGCTTTCCTGTAGTGAAGGCAGGGGTCATTCTCTGTCTTAGCAGTTTCCAGAGATCACCCTCAGCGAAAAAGAGGTTCTGCATCAGAGGTTCAAACACGGTCTTATGGGGAGTGAAACCTCGCTCGAAGAAATGCGCAAAGTCAGTAGTTAAAATCCTCTTCACAATTTCAGGATCTCGTATCAGCAATTCTGGTCGCGAAGAACGGTAGAATCCCACCACTTGTTCGTTGGGATACTTCCAATACAGCTCGTGAGCTAGTTGTGTCATACTGGCTTTAAACATAAACCCTTTTAAATTGTTTCCGAAAAGAGGGATTGGTTTATCTGACTTGACACCTCTTTGCTCCCAGTATTTAAAGTTCTTTGTACCGTAAAAGTACAGAGAAATCAATAGAACAATTATTATAGCCAAGGTAATCATGATGCCGGATCTAGATAATACTGAGTGATACTTGAATTGGTCGTAGATTTGCGATCTAGTACGAGGTTCACAGCAATCTGTAAGATAGGAAAGTGTATTGATAAGGTAGATTCATGATAGTGTGTTAATTTTATAAATAAACAAAACGATTATATAATATCACTTTATGTAACAATGCATAAGACGCAAATTATTTAATACAAAAGTAAACTAAAGGCAGGTTGTATATTGAACGAGTGTTTGATATTATGCTATACTTTGAGACAACTTATAATTGAACATCCAATAAGTAGGTAAGAGGAATGGATAACTAATTAGCTTTGTGGTCTATTGCTTACCTACATATTATTGCGTTTAGTAACCGAATCTAAATAGGAATGCTGTTCGATCTCAGAGATTATAAGGCAAAATCTCGCTAGTAGATTTCACGTTGTTTATAAACCACAACAACTGAGATAATATCTGACTGGCATAAGGCTTTTCATCAATGTAAAAAGATACCTACCTACCACACTTTGGTAACAGTTCAATTAATGGATAATGTTCAAGGACATCACTATTGTTGTTTGGACACATATTTTAATTAGGACCTGCTGGAAAATTTCTGCTCAAAATTTGCTTCCGTGCGCGTAATAACTCGCCAACTGGTGAGCAATAAAACGGTAGCCCCCATTAGGTGGTACAAGAAAAATGTACCTACAACCATCGAAGTAACAGGTAAGAGCCAATATGGACCCTATATTGGCTCACCTAAAGTTCTTTACTCGAAATTGTTCTTCCTAACGATTTGTAATCCGAATGATCACTCTTCCTAAAATTTTACATTCTAATGTTTTCATTCATACTATTTGTAGTGCTACCGGCGATGTTCATAACAATCATGTTTCCGAAAATTGTAATTAATAATATCATTAATGTAAATATTTTTAAACTCCTACTGTTTTTTATCATAACACTTTTATCCCTAAACATAATTACCATAATATTTTCACTCATAGTCAGAAAAAAACATTTACCAAGTGTAATAAAAAATATATTATTATGTCAAATATAAAAATATATACCTATGTCTAAAAATTCAACTGCTTAGAATGATTAAAGGTCGTTTCACTGATTTTTGTCTTAAATTAATGAAATTCAGGTCAGAGTGTCGTCTTTGGGGACTAAGAAAACAATACTTAGAAAAATTTCGCGACCAATTTCGAGGTAGCGCTCGCCGGCCGCTGCCGCGGCACCGCTCGCTTCGCTCGCTCGGCTCGCGCTTAGTTGGTCACAGTTCTAACCTAACCTAACCTATGGATAACTTTGCAGGTACACACCGCTATAAATAAAATTAAAGTTATGTGAAAATAATGTCACGTAAAATTAATGTACTTAAATAATACTGATTATTATGAATAAAAATAAATCTAAACAAAAAAGATATGACTTTGAATAATAGTGTAAAAGATGGCTATGTTGAAAACAAATAAAAGTATAATAAATGTTTATTGCTACTGACATTATGAAGTTGAATGTTTCGGAATTATGAACATTAGAGACAGAGTAGTTAGGAATTGTGATTGTTAGGATGAAAAATGTTCGGAAGAACATTTTCGGGTTGCCAATTATCGGAGTTAACAATTTAGGTGAACTTTGGCGCACCCAACAGGTAATTTTTGGTTTTTATGTTATTGTTATTGTTATTGTTAAAATAATTACCTACACATCTCAAGAAGCTAGCACTGATTATTTCGAAGAATTGAGCGAATGATTTCAACATTTAACTGGTTTAAAAACAAATTGATTATAAAGACTAGAAGTTTAAAATCCTACCGTTAAAATAAATATTAGTTAACACAAAAACAACCGCGAATTTTAAACTTATTTCAAACTAAGCATCTTAGGCACAGGCCACATAAAAATAGCGTCGGGCGCGGACCTGGCACGGGCGGCTTCCTATTCCATTCAAATTTCACACAAAATGCATGGAAATATAGCGCAATTTGATCAGGCGCGGGCGCCGATATGGCGCGTCTGAACCACGTCCGAGCAACGACATACCGTATTTCCTATACTGCGCTTTATTTCCATGCATTTAGTATGAAATTTGAATAGAACAGGAAGCTGCCCGTGCCATGTCCGCGCCCGACATTTCTGTGTGGCCTCAGTGGCCTGCGACTTAAACAAATATTCCACTTTACCAAATTGACTGTACCTAGGCGAAAAACACGACGCAAAAACATTAAAATGCGATCCTTTGTAATTCAGTTCATAAATAGAACAAAAAATAAGAACTCACTTAAAAAACAAACAAATTTTGTCTCAATTACGCATTAACACCAACACGACTATTCGCATCGAACACAGTGCGCAGACTCGTGAACAGTAAACACAGACTGTGTATGATATAATAACAACGCCAAGATATAAATAGAACCGGCCAAACAAGATAAGTATGGCAGATTGTGGTTATCTCCCATTTATACGGGAATCGTGTAACGTTATCAATTATCGAATTATGTCACGTCATGATGATCAGGTACATAAGTGTATTTTTATAGTGAATAAGGCGATCTTTATAAGCTGAACTGTTGCATTTCACCCATGATACGTGTGAACAATATTCCCCAATGTTTTGGCCGGCTTTTTGAACGTGGGCTCTCCGATGCGCATGACATGGCGAACTGCTGTTTAATTAAGAGTGCAGAGACTGCGCAGTAATTTGTTGCCAACTTCAGACAAGCCAAAAATATTAGGGTTTACTGTATGCTGTTTTGGTAGAGTGTGACTGCACTTTTGACTCTTAACTGTACGAACGTACACGATTTTCTCCTAAACAATACTAGACTATTGTATTATTATTCGTAGTAACAGACAAGTGTTATTTTGTCTTTCGGTTGCTGTTGACCTTTATGATTTGTATGGCATTGGTTATCTGCGTACATAAAATGGGCAGTGTGTAATTAATTCGTGATTACAGAGAACGACCCTGAGAATGCGTCGCCATGGTTACCACCATGTTTAGATTTAGTACATTACTCACACTTTAATAAAAAAATTGTTAGAAATTTGGCACAGAGATAGATTATAGGCAGGAATAGCATAAACTGGCATATAGGATACTTTTTATTCCCTTTGGATAATTTATGTCATACACGCGGGCAAAGCCGCTGACAGAAGCTAGTAACATATTACATCACGCCTGTATTTCCGAAGGGTTGGGCAGAAGTGTAGTACCTGTACCCACATTTCGCCAGTTATATTTTAATTTTTTTTTTTTTTTTTTGTCACTAACCGAGAACAAATTCAGACACCGGGCTAGGTTGCCCTAGTCGACGGCACGGACTTTGTGCGCAGGGTTAAAATGCTTGCTATCTCATCCGATAACACGTGCGAAAGAGATAGATGCTGTGATGAGCAGTAAGAAGCTTGTTCGCGTACGAATTAGCACTTTTGCAAATTTGTAACGAAATGGATGATGAAAACGAGCGCGCGGACATTTTATAAAAATACCTTTGGGATCAATGTTTGGGAGTATGGATATCATGTAAAAACGACTGAATGTATATTTTCAAAATAAAATTATTTGCATTGTTGAACTAATAATCTATCCCTATAGTGTGGTGACTGTTTTGCAATTTTCCTTCTTCTTATGGTATATATTTCCGCCCAAAGATGCGTTAAAATTTGTGTTGAAATATGGAACTTTCGACGCTCATAACTTTCAAATAATTTATTTTTTACCCGACTGCCGAAGGAGGGTAATGTGTTTATTACTTTTTCGATTCCATACTGGACTAGACCATTATTAAAAAAATAATATAATTTTTAGGTTTCCGTACCCAAAGGGTAAAAACGGGACCCTATTACTAAGACTCCGCGGTCTGTCTGTCTGTCTGTCTGTCACCAGGCTGTATCTCATGAACCGTGATAGCTAGACAGTTGAAATTTTCACAGATAATGTATTTATGTTGCCGCTATAACAACAAATACTAAAAACAGAACAATATAAATTATTAAATGGGGCTCCCATACAACAAACGTGATTTTTTTGCCGTTTTATGCGATAATGGTACGGAACCCTTCGTGCGCGAGTCGGACTCGCAGTTGGCCGGTTCTTTTTAAATGTACGTCGTTAAACAGTGGAGTAATCGCCAGACTACGTTTGTATGGAAGAATGATCGACTAGGCCAACCTTAATAAGAAAAATCAAATAACATTTTACCCGCACACATTTATTACATATCAGGAATTTAACATTATAACCTGGTATCCCAAATAGTTTTTATTTATTATTATTTAAATACAAATACGACTACCTAACTTAGTGAGTCACTACGTTGCATAATGAGGCCAAAAAATTACAGCCATTCATTCATCATCGTTAAGCCAATCAACAAACTCTATTCGTAATAATGATGATTCAGCACAAAGCATCGTATATTATTTAATTTGTTTATGTAAATACGTACATAAAAACACGTTTTTTTTCCATGATGGTCCGGTGAAAGCAGAAACTACAGAACGCCTCCTCTCCGTGGTACTTTGGCTGCATTTTTTGGGCACAGAAGACAGGGTAGGAGGTCGAGCATAGTCTTTGACTCGGCTACCTATTGCTATCATTACCCACACCTTTTGCGTCGTTTACGTTCCGACCGATGTAAGGTTGGGGTTTTTTGGTTTAGGTCCGGGTCGATAATACTCCTTTATAAATAAAAGATAACATAAATCGGGCATGATACTATACGCAATTCGGAGTGTTATATTTATAGTAACGCTATGTTATCTGTGGTAACGAGTTGTTTAAGCGAGAATGCGCTGAAGTTTCGCGGCGAAGTGTCGAGTTTTGCTTGTGTCTATTTTTAGGTAAGTTATTGTTTTTTTTTTATAGGTAAGTATTTTCAATCTTAATCTTAATTCAATAATGCACACAAAAACAATACATTTTCACAAAGTGCAAAGAATATTCATGTTCAAAGGCGAGCTTAACTCCAAAACTATTTTATTTTGCATCCCAAGCAAAAGTGTAGTGATGCGATGAAATATTACCGTTCACTTATTTATTTGTAACGGTTACTAGATTTAACAGAGTTCTTATAAAAAAACATCTGCGCAAAATCTCGCGTTATTGTCTCTATATATAAATCTCGTTGGCTAGAGAAGTAGAGTACGTATGGACTATTCAAATAACTGTTGCCGTCCGTTCCGACGTAGTCCATTGTCTGGATTACCCAAAATTCCGAATGAAAATCCCCAATTTTGGGGTAAATAAAATCAATATTCCCCACATCTTTCTCATTATTTTTTGTCAAATTTATAAAGTAATGTTCACATAAATCAATCATATTCATTACAAAAATCTTCAGTTATATTTATAAATACTCAAAAGACGTTACATAATTTAATCTACTTTTTGCAGCTCTCATTACGCCAAATTTTTTGGTTAACATATCATTTGACGGATCAAAATTTAAGCCCCCCCTTTCTTATTTATACATTCTGTAGTGGTGCTACTATAGTGTCAGTGTGTAGGCGATTACGATGCCCTGTTTAAAATTCTTTAGTACGCAAAATTTTCTTTCGACAGATGCCTTTGAGAACGGTAGACCGAGCAATAGGCTTATTTTTGGCTTTGGTCCTGAATGTTGCCATAAAATAGACTCTAAAATCTTCCTGCAGGATAAGTTGAGCTTGAAATAAATATACATAATTTATAAATACTTCTAGTACTACTTTTATTACTTCTAAGTTAAGTTCTAGTATACATGTCTAAATTCCTCACGTTTTCCCCACTTAGATGCTCATGGCTAAATAATAACCGCCGCACGGGTCGATCTTCAAGGTTAAGCAATGCTTGACGAGGTCGGTCCGTGGATGGGTGACCATTTCAAGATACCGAGTTTCCTCCGTGCCTCGGAAAGCACGTTAAGCCGTTGGTCCCGGCTGAAATTTGAAGATCTTCGACATTCGTTACGAGTAGTCAGAAGCTTGAGATCTGACACCAGTCTAGCCAAGGGGTATCGTGTTACCCAGTTACTGGGTTGTGGAGATCAGATAGGCAGTCGCTCCATGTAAAGCACTGGTACTCAGCTGAATCCAGCCGACCTAAAAGGCTAGACAGATTGATTGATACGCTCTCCCCACCAATTACCCAATCGGAGTGAAAATCCTCGCAGTTTGGAGAATTTCCCATAGATTGGCAACCCTGATTAAAATACAAGGGAGTAGGCATAATTTAGTTCCCTTTTCATTAGATCTATGCGCTAAGAAACTAAATTTACAGTTTATATTAAACTAGCTGTCCCACGCGGCTTCGCTCCCACCAACTGGCTACCTACCCATCTACCCTACCTACCCTACCCTACCTACCTCCTACATACATGATTGTTGCGTAACTTTAACCGTTTAAATAATAATGAGAATAAATTTGCCCCGTTTTTACAACATTTTTCATTGATGCTCTGCTCCTATTGTTCGTAGCGTGATAATAAATAGCCTATAACCTTCCTCGATAAATGGACTACCCATCACAAAAATATTTTTTCAATTCCAACTAGTAGTTCATGAGATTAGCGCGTCCAAACAAACAAACTCTTCAGCTTTATAATATTAAGTATCGATTTATTTAAGCACATACAATGATGTTGCATTTTCCTGCGTATTTGTCTGTAGGGTTGTAGATACCTAATCAATACTCTTATCTTACAGATTGCTGCATCCTGGTTCGTTAATCTGCGAACAATTCAAGTATCTATAGTGTTATCTATATCCGGCAGTATGCTTACCTTGGCAATAATAGTGGTTTTCTTTATCACTCTATACTTTTACGGTACAAAGAAGTATAAGTACTGGGAGGATAGAGGAATCCAATACCTTTCATTGGAAACAATTTTAAAGCACTTATTTTCAAGTCCAGTATAACGCAAGTCGCTGATGAGTTATACCGCAGATATCCCAATGAGCGAGTGGTTGGATTCTACCGTTCTTCACGACCAGAATTGCTGATACGAGATCCTGAAATTGTGAAGAGGATTTTGATGACCGACTTCGCTTACTTCCACGACCGAGGCTTCACTACTCATAATAATAATGTCATTGAACCTCTGATGCAGAACCTTTTTTTTGCTGATGGTGATCTCTGGAAGTTGCTGAGGCAGAGAATGACACCTGCCTTCACTACAGGCAAGCTGAAGGCTATGTTTCCTTTGATAGTTGAAAGAGCAGAGAGGATGAAAACTCGCGCTGTGACCTTGGCTGCTGAAGGCAAGTCCATCGACGCTCGAGAACTAATGGCGACGTACACCACCGATTTCATAGGAGCCTGTGGCTTCGGCTTAAATTCAGATTCATTGAACGACGATAACTCAGCGTTCAGACAACTTGGCAAGAATATTTTCAAATTTCGGGCAATAGACATCGTAGCAATGCTTTTGAAATAATTATTTCCAGATATGTTTCAGTACTTGAAGGTTTGGACTCGAATAGAAAATGAAATCAACGAGCTTGTTGGAGAGATTCTTAGGAAGAGAAACTATAAACCTTGCGGGAGAGGGGATTTCATAGATTTGATGTTGGAGTGCAAAGAGAAGGGTGTTATCGTCGGCGAGTCATTTTATAAGAAGAACCCTGATGGTACTCCTGACATTGTCACTTTGGAGTTCAACGTAGGTCTGATAGGAGCCCAAGTGTTTATCTTCTTCGCAGCCGGCTTCGAGACGTCATCGTCAGCCACCAGCTACACTCTTCACCAGTTGGCATACAACCAGGACGTTCAGAAGAAGGCGCAGGAAGAAGTCGATCGCGTGTTAGCCAAACACGGTGGAAAGCTTTCGTATGACTCGATCAAAGAGATGACTTACTTGGAAATGGTATTCAAAGAAGGCTTACGACTGTTTCCTTCGTTAGGTTTTCTGGCACGAAAATGTACTCGTCCGTTTACCATTCCAGAGGTAAATATAACGATAGATGAAGATATACGTGTGTTTATTCCCCTACAATCGCTGCACAATGATCCGGAGTACTTCCCGAACCCCGAGGAGTTTAGACCGGAGAGGTTCGATCCTGAAGCATATGATAACAGGAATAAATATTTTTATCTACCGTTTGGTGCTGGACCAAGGGCTTGTATAGGTCAGTGTTATTCATTTATGTATGTATTTAAATATTATATTATTTATTGTAGATACAGAAAAATAGGTGTACAATGGGCGGTCTTATCGCACAGAACAAGCTTTTACAGACAACCTTTTGATGGACTGAACGAGAGGAGATGAATTTAGGGCTGTCAGTGTACAAACAATATAATATATTAACTAAAATAATAATACTTAGACTTAATAACATAAAATACATACAATACTACATAGAGTCTAATCAAGAAAGCGAGCCTTGTTGAAAATTCAAAAATCTTACAGGTTGAATACTGATATAGTAGGCTGAAAACTTGTCCGATACTTGAATTTTTGTAGATAAAATGATACAAATAAATGTAGATAAAATTTCTATCAAACACGTTTACAGCGTACTATATCAGTGTTGACGCCTGTAAGATTTTTGAATTTGACGCCTTTTTCATGGGACAAGACTCGCTTGACGGACTCTAATATTATTTATTTGTTAATATGATTTAGATTGGAAAGAACTTAATAATAGGTGACATTAAACCCTACATTTTTATTTTTCGTTACAATATTATTAAAAAAAAAACAAGTATGCCATACTAGATAAAAATACCTGTTATTTTTCGTACTAGTTTATATAAAATACCTGTTTATTTTCACAGGTGAACGTCTTGGCTTGATGCAGTCATTGGCAGGATTAGCAGCAGTCCTGTCCAGCTTCACAGTGGAACCAGCACCGGAGAGAGCCAGGCATCCCATAGTAGACCCTATGTCTAGCATAGTTCAGAGCATCAAAGGAGGTTTACCGCTTATGTTCCGTGCGAGGAGTAAAAGCGTATAGTTGGGCATGTTGGGATGTAATCAAACAATACGTTAATTGCACTTTTCATAGATAAATATTTTATTGTATACCAAAATAGTGCTTAATAATATTTTTAACAAGATGAAAAATTTAAATGTTAAATATTTTATTTGATAATATAATTTTATTAGTTTTGGTTGTTTTTATGGTGGAAACGGAACCGTGGATACAGCCATAATATTGGCTTAATTCTTCGTGTGACTGTGATCGAATGTACTTGATTGCATACTCTATGGCAAGGATATAGGATAGATGAGTTTAATAATTTAGACTTCAAATTAAAGTTTAATTCTTCGTGATACGGCAATGCAAAGGGTTTGACCGCTATCAAATCGACCAATCACATTCGAGATGAGTGACGCGATGTGGATTTCCGTCTGTTTGATTGGTCGATTTGATAGCGGTCAAACCCTTTGCGTTGCTGAATTCACTTGCGCAATTCGGCTGCGGGTAATCTTTCCTGGCATTCTGTCACTTTGTGCAATAAAGATACCTTACTATAGAACTTGTTCATTATATACCACAACAACAACAACAAAAAAACAAAAAATAAATACATCTAGTTTTAGTCAGCCAGCTCGCATATATGTATCCTCCGACTGCACAGCACGATTTTTTCTTGTTTACGTCTTTTTATTTCGCTTTTTAAGCAGTCGGGTTTTTATTTTATTTAACACTTTTTACTTTTTTTAGAATTAGGTAGGTACATTTAAACATATAAGTGTTTTATATTTTTGAAATTGCCTCTTAAAACCCTTTATTTTGATACCCCACACGACGTGATTGGAAGAAAAAAAAATATTGGGCCCCCACAATATGGCGCCCAAAAGCCGCTATTTTTCTATTTAATTGTAGTCAGTGACACTCGCAGCCACTCGCAGGGTTAAGACGAATCGATTGACGTACGAATCATAAAAATCGGCCAACGCGTTTGGTCTCTGGAACGCCATATAGGAACAAACATACTTATCTAACATACAACAAACATAAAAACATACATTACCCTCCTTCGGCAGTTGGGTAAAAATAAAAACATTTAACAAAAATACAACCGACTTCCAAATAAAACACTACAAAGTGAATTATTCACTTTGTAGTGAGTAGTGTAGTCGGTGTCAAAAACCGGCCGAGTCGGACTCTCACACAAAGGGTTCCATAATCGCAAAAAACGGCAGAAAAACATGTTTGTTGTATGGGAGCCCCACTTTAATATTTATTTTATTCTATTTTTAGTATTTGTTGTTATAGCGGCAACGGAAATACATCTTCTGTGAAAATTTCAACTCTCTAGCTATCACGGTTCATGAGATACAGCCTGGTGACAGAGAGACAGACAGATAGACAGACAGACGGACCGCGGAGTCTCAGTAATAGGGTCCCGTTTTTACCCTTTGGGTACGGAACCCTAAAAACGAAGAAACAAAAACAGGAACACTAACTTTCAAAATTAAAGTAATTTTCACTTTGTACATAGTGTTTTTTTGGAAGTCGATTGTATTTTTGTAAAACATTTTTTCGTTGACATCAGACACTAGTATAAAGTTATCTGTGACATCAGGATCTCAGACCAACAAAAATAGATCTTTTTTTATTGGTCTGAGCATCAGATGTAATTTATTATTAATCTTTAAAACAGCGCAGTCACTCCAAAAGATAATTAAGTACCTAGATATTATACTTAATAGACAAACATCCTGTTATATTAATCAATTTAAGATTTGATATGTACATATTCAAACACGGATGTTTTTATCAATGATTACTAAGTTGTTGATAATTAACTTTATTTTGATGATATGAATAAAAACCGGCCAAGTGCGAGTCGGACTCGCGCACGAAGGGTTCCGTACCATTTTCGTAAAAAACGGAAAAAAAACACGTTTGTTGTATGGGAGCCCCCCTTAAATATTTATTTTATTTTGTTTTTAGTATTTGTTGTTGTAGCGGCAACAGATATAATACCTGTGAAAATTTCAACTGTCTAGCTATCACGGTTCATGAGATATAGCCTGGTGACAGACAGACGGACCGCGGAGTCTCAGTAATAGGGTCCCATTTTTACCCTTTGGGTACGGAACCCTAAAAAAGTACAATTTTCTATCACCCTTGTCGGTACAATGTAATGTACGGTCATCACTTTTCGACAGCCTCGTTAGTCCTTGGTCGGGCAAAAAGTGATATTGGCATTTCTCAATAGCAGCCCGCAGTTTGGATGCTAGCGGTGCACCGTGCCTCGGAAAGCACGATGTTCAGTGGCGTATTATAGATTTGACGCCCCGGGCCATATAATTAGGCTTTGCCGCCCCGTAATTAACAAAAAAGAAGCGAGCTCGAAAAATTCGATTAAGCTACGTTGTCTACTTCTCAGATCAAATAAACAGTCAAGATTGAACATTACAAACAACAAAGTGAAGCCGGTTCAAACTATGCCTTGCCGTATAAATATACAATTACACGCGCACACGGACAGCGAAACTACCCCTTAGCTTGTCAGTTGAGCTTTATTATTTGATCTGTGAGCTCGAATGACAAGCTAAGGCGTAATTTCGATGTACGTGAGTGCGTGTAATTGTGTATTTGTACGGCAAGGCATAGTTTGAACCGGCGTCACATTGTTGTTTGCAACGTTCCATCTTGACTTTTATTTGATCTGAGGTCTACTTAAGCAGAAAAGCTCCATAATCAAGACATACAATTATTACAAAGTTGAAAAAGCGAGTGAAGAGAGCTTCGGATGACAAAAAAATTTTTTTTACAGATATTGTAAGTTACGAGGTGGCAGGCCATAGAAACGATTGTCTCGAGAATAAACCGTTTGCTGATAGCGGGGGCTTGCGCCGCCCCTGGCATGTTGCCGCCCCGGGCTATGGCCCTATTGGCCTAAGGATAAATACGCTTGAGATGTTTTCGGTCGTGTCGTCGGACTATGAAAGTGAGGGAACAGTAGTGCACCTGTGTGCAAACACACTTGTTCACTTTAATATCGCCCAAGCCGACGGCTAGTCGCCAATGAGATTCGGTCTAGAGGACTATTACGGTCAGCAATGAAAATCAATTAACTTAATCATACCTGTAGTGTATCTATCTCACTCGCACGTTCGATTTGTCGTCCCCACTTTCCCCCACACAGACATACACAATCTCGTGCGCACCACGTTAATATTACGAGAGCCGCTGGCCAGTGTAGACGTGTTGAAGTGTGTTTATTTAGTGCGTGTACGAGCCTGTGAGAACCGGTCACTACAATACCTACTTATCATTGTATAACTGTCTCTTTCACTCGTCTTACGTTTGTCGCATCATCCTTTCTCGCTAGCTCTATGCAGTTAATCTGTTTCGTGCGCAATAGTTGACAGAGCCAACTTCAGAGACACAAAGATCCGTTGTATTATATCTATACGGTCCGCTGTGCGTGTAGGTCATAATCCACACCAATCCAGCCTTTGATGATGAAACTCAGCTTTGCTGCTTGTATGTGTTTGGAGCTGGCAAGCCTATATGATGTTTATCTTACAGGCTTTATTTCTATAGTTCTCGCCAAACTTCTAAGCCGCCCTGAAGTTGGCTACAATGTGTATTAAAACACGAGCGTGGGTTTATTACATGAGGCGAAGCCGAATGTGATAATATTAACACGCGAGTGTTTTAATACCTAATTATATGCCGTTGCATACACTATTTTATCTTCACTCATACAGTTGAAATAAAATAAAAGTGGAAACAGAAAAAAATTGCGGTATGGCGGGCAATTTGATTCTTATTTAGGGTGTAAATGTTCTGTGACCATGAATGTCAATGTCAATGAGCCCATATGCGCCAATAAATTAAAAAGTAAAAGTGTGCTATAAAAATTAAAAAGTTATTTTATGATGCCGTTGTTTGAAAATCGAAGGAAAATGTTGCACTGTAATCAATGGTATTTTTTTTTAAATTTTACCTATCCACGAATATAAAGTACGTGTTTATACAATATTTTTTGAATTCACATTTAGAACATTACGTTATGAGTGTAGATAAAGTAGCACTGTCAAATCCGACTTCTTAAATTGTTACGACTATAGCACAAAGTACGTAAGCGGCGGCGGCGCGCCGACTATTTTGTGACTATAGACACACATTGACAGATGTCCGTGACTACCGCAGGACCCCGACGGCAATCGCTTCCATAATTGGTAAATAATTACTACTCAATTGGTACCAATTAGTACTTGAACAACAGAATTGGTACCTCAGTAGTTTTCGAGAAAATCGACTTTGAAGGTTGTCCTGCGGTAGTCACGCTCCATTCAGCAGGACCACCATGAGCGCCGAAAACGGGGACATGCTACAGCTATTAGTATACAAATAATTACTACCCATAAATGTGATCCATTTTGTAAAAAAACCGGCCAAGTGCGAGTCGGACTCGCGCACGAAGGGTTCCGTACTTGGTAAATTGCGGTTTACGATTTATGACGTATTAAAAAAAAACTACTCACTAGATCTCGTTCAAACCAATTTTCGCTGGTAGTTTACATAGTAATGTACATCATATATTTTTTTTAGTTTTATCATTCTCTTATTTTAGAAGTTACAGGGGGGGGGACACACATTTTACCACTTTGGCAGAGTCTGTCGCGCAAACTATTCAGTTTAGAAAAAAATGATAATAGAAACCTCAATATCATTTTTGAAGACCTATCCATAGATACCCCACACGTATGGGTCTGATGAAAAAAAATAATTTTAGTATTAGTTTCAAGTATGGGAACCCCCAAAATTTATTGTTTTATTTTTATTTTTGTGTGAAAATCTTAATGCGGTTCACAGAATACATCTACTTACCAAGTTTCAACAGCATAGTTCTTATAGTTTCGGAATAAAGTGGCTGTGACATACGGACGGACAGACAGACAGACAGACAGACAGACAGACAGATAGACAGACAGACAGACAGACATGACGAATCTATAAGGGTTCCGTTTTTTGCCATTTGGCTACGGAACCCTAAAAAACAACCCCCGATTTATGGGAGATCTACTGATTTTGTTTATTGTCTCCCAATATTTTTACATTCACATTAATCATAAATAAAATGGAAAATAATGTTTATTTATACGACTACACTAGGATTTGTGGGCGGAGTTAGTCCGGTCGTACCATATCCGTGTGTAAGCGAGAACGGCAGCCTAATTGTGTAACTGAATTCGGCAAAGGAAACAATATGATTCTTTCCCAAAAACGACTTTTGCGATACGAAAAGTCGATTTTGGATAAGTAACAGATTGTTTCCTTTGCCGAATTCACTTACACAATTAGGCTGCGGATTTGTGCGCGGTGGTAGTTCGACCGTACCAAATCCGGACGAGTGTTAGCACTATGACACTCAACGTCTTTAGAAGTTACCGAGTTCGACTTCCGAGTCAGGTAGTATAAATCAAAGTCGCTGTCCGCGTCTGACGACGTCATTTCCGTTTCTCCGACAATTTCTTCTAAACCATGCAACTGATTTTGATACGGTTTTGTGTTATCACTAATAGACTGAGTGATAAGTGAGGAAGGTTTTTATATCTATACTAATATTATAAAGCTGAAGAGTTTTTTTGAACGCGCTAATCTCAGGAACTACTTACTGGTTGGAATTGAAAAATTATTTTTGTGTTGGATAGTCCATTATCGAGGAAGGTTAGGCTTATAACATCACGCTACGACCAATAGGAGCGGAGCATAAATTAAAAATGTTGCAGAAACGGGCAAAATCATTCCTTCTTGAGAGCTTCCATTGTGTGCGCTGCGTAAGCGGGTAAAGTTACGCAACATTCATGTATGTATGGTAGGGTAGGTAGGTAGCCAGTTGACGGGAGCGAAGCCGCGTGGGACAGCTAGTACATTATACAGGGTGTCCCAGAAATCGACGTCAAGCCGTAAATGGGTGATAGACCAAGTTATAACAGTTCTCAGAAAAATACGAAAAAAAAATCTATCTCATGTTTTTAAAAAAAAAACCGGCCAAGTGCGAGTCAGACTCGCGCACGAAGGGTTCCGTACCATTTTCGTAAAAAACGGCCAAAAAATCACGTTTGTTGTATGGGTGCCCCCCTTAAATATTTATTTTATTTTGTTTTTAGTATTTGTTGTTGTAGCGGCAACAGATATACATCACCTGTGAAAATTTCAACTGTCTAGCTATCACGGTTTATGAGATACAGCCTGGTGACAGACAGACAGACGGACCGCGGAGTCTCAGTAATAGGGTTCCGTTTTTACCCTTTGGGTACGGAACCCTAAAAATATGTTCACTTTAAAAATTTACTAAAAAAATCAATCCCTGTAATGGTTCTTTAACTCCAATTGCTACAAATCCCATAATTTATCAATTTTTTTTATTATTATGTAATCTTGAATAATGCTTGTGTAGATTTTTGCCTACAATTTAAAGCCAACTCCTCCTACTTAGAAGAAAATTAAACTTTTTCAAAACCAAATTATTCAAATTTACTGTTTCGCCCAACTTTAACTGACTGTACTGAAAAAAAATGTACTACGCTAGTTTGGCAAGTAACATGAAAAATTGGCGCATTTAATAAGGATTCAAAAATGGTGTAACACTTGCTAGATTACGTTTTCAATGATTGGTCAAATTTTTATTTGTAAATAGTATCGGTTTTTACCCAAAATGTCCATACTTCCTTAAAATGACTTTAGCTTACCTAAAGCTTTGCTAAACTCCGTTTCTAGTTCGATAGAGACGGAGAGAGTCATTTCAACACCATTTTTGAATCCTTATTAAATGCGCCAATTTTTCATGTTACTTGCCAAACTAGCGTAGTACATTTTTTTTCAGTACAGTCAGTTAAAGTTGGGCGAAACAGTAAATTTGAATAATTTGGTTTTGAAAAAGTTTAATTTTCTTCTAAGTAGGAGGAGTTGGCTTTAAATTTTAGGCAAAAATCTACACAAGCATTATTCAAGATTACATAATAATAAAAAAAATTGATAAATTATGGGATTTGTAGCAATTGGAGTTAAAGAACCATTACAGGGATTGATTTTTTTAGTAAATTATTAAAGTGAACATAATTTTTTAAAAACATGAGATAGATTTTTTTTCGTATTTTTCTGAGAACTGTTATAACTTGGTCTATCACCCATTAACGGCTTGACGTCGATTTCTGGGACACCCTGTATATGCCGTGTGAAGCCGGTGCAGATCGCTAGTAATCAATAAAACAATATAATAATCTCAAAAAATAATCTTTACTTACAACCATTTTTTACACATTCACACACTCATGGCGAGACGAAACCAACACATATCATAGAAAAAATAACAAATTTGTTGAAAAATAATTAAAAAAACCGGCCAAGTGCGAGTCGGACTCGCGCACGAAGGGTTCCGTACCATTTTCGTAAAAAACGCCAATATAATGACGTTTGTTGTATGGAAGCCCCCCTTAAATATTTATTATATTTTGTTTTTAGTATTTGTTGTTGTAGCGGCAACAGATATACATCACCTGTGAAAATTTCAACTGTCTAGCTATCACGGTTCATGAGATACAGCCTGGTGACAGACAGACAGACAGACAGACAGACAGACAGACAGACAGACAGACAGACGGACCGCGGAGTCTCAGTAATAGGGTTCCGTTTTTACCCTTTGGGTACGGAACCCTAAAAAACATCGAGGAACAGAAAACAGTAAGTATATTATATTATAAATATTATTATGTACAGATATTAAGAGTATATCGCACTCATATTGGTAAAAAAAACCTAATAATACACTAGTTTCATGTTATTGCGACTTTTTCGAGACATTTTTCAAGCTTGGCGAATTTTTTCCGAGCTTCGTCGAATTCCGGCGAAGTTTTGCCGAGTTTCGCCGTTTATTTTTCGAGTTTGAGAAAATATGAGATCAACAACATTCTAAATGTTAAAAGTAATTAAAAAAATATATATTTCCTTCACTTTTTATAATATTGAAAACATGTTGATTTTGTGGTCAATTTTCTCTGTTCATAATTCAGCATCCATTTTAATATAAGGGAACACTACTAATACTATAAAAATGAAAGCCCATATGTTTGTTAATCAACCATGCCTCAAAGACTTGACAGATTTGTATGAAATTTCAGAAACTGGCAACCTATGACATGGACATAGTATTTTCCCGTGGGATTATTTTTGTCATTTACGCAGGCGAAGTCGGTGGCATAAGCTAGCTATCTAAGCTAAGATAACAACTGAGGAAATAATTGTAAAATTAACAGTTACTTTAAATATTCTACTTTTTTTTCTATCTGATATGTCTTATTGGTCTCTTTAGTGTATCTCTGCATAACCCTTCGCGCAATACTGGCGTGATGTTATGTATGAAGACTCAAACGTAAGGATGATTCAATTATAAAGTTATTTTATTTATTTATTTATTTATTTCAACCTTATTTGAAACTCTCAACCGCAGCTTGGAGCAATATGTGACCAGTATAAGGATTACACACGGATTCAGGTACAGAAATCAACTATTGTGTAAAATTTCAACACAATATTAACAGATCTGACTGCAGTTGACATGCGTTTGGCAATTTGTTAGCTAATTTTTTTGAAGATTTTCGTTCCGGAAACCGTATGTTAGGCTTGACTCTTATAGGGGATTTAATAATACTTAGTACAACAGTGTAGCCTACCCCTTATCTTTTTGTCATTTAAAGATATTGAGTATTACAAGAAAAATAAAGGTACTAAAAATATTGAAAATAAAATCTATAAGTTTTGTGTATAACGCCATCTATCGGTTGTGGTGGGCAATATCATGAAACTAGTGGCGACACCTAGCGGACTCTACTAACAACTTCCTAGAAGAATTTCTTCGCTTGCGCTTCTTTTCTTTCTCTGTGAACAAACAATAAAATAAAATTAATAATGGCAAACAAACAGAGGATTAAATGAAAACAAGCGAAAGTTTGGTGATTTTATTGTACATATTTAATTTAATGAGGGGCAAAAGAAAGAGTCGAAGAGATGCGACGCATCGGCCTAAAAACGCGGATTATGTCGTACGTTAATGCGTCATCAGTACATGCACACATAATATAATACTAGCATACAGATGCCTCATCCCATACAAAGAAAACCGTGACGACGTAACTAGCGTTTTTCGTCTGATTAAGATGATTATTTTTATTAGTATTTCGATCGCATTCGGTAAAAGTGATTTCTTGATACGTGACTATTTTTTTCTTTAAATACAGTGATAATTTGTTTTATACTATATTTTTGCACGTTTTTACAGTTTCATAATACATTTAATAAGTAGAGTGGCATGCCTCAGAAATTTCAAACCGTGCAATCTATTGGAATCAATTTTATATGATCCGTTTAAATAATCTTTGAAATGTGAATTAAGAGCCCAATATCACATAATTTTGTGCTTAGAAGAGTTGATTTTTTATGATCCATTCTAGAAAATGTTAACTTTACACACAATACAATAAAAAATTGATGCATATCACGCCATCTAGTGACATTTATTTGAACCAAATTTTCTTTGTTAGTGCTGAGACCCCGTGGTACATGGTGGACATCCCATCAATACGCACTAAACGTTTTGGAAACACTTTCGTTATGAGTACAGCTAAGGAGTGTTATTCCCTGCCGGAGTCTGTGTTTCCCGATAGCTACAACCTTGGGGTCTTTAAGTCAAGATTGAATAGGTTACTTCTAGGCAAGCGTGCTTCACCGTCGACCACATCATCGCTTACCATCAGGTGAGACAGTGGTTAAAGGCTATTTAAATTAAAAATCTTATTTTTAAACCTTTACTTTCCACCTTTTAAGCTTTTTCGTATTTTTCTCAGAAAACCCTTTCATTTGATACCTATATCATGGTGAACCAATAAAATAAAAATAAAAAAAATAAATGCACAAAAAAATAACTAGTCCGCCACCTTAGACCATCCGCCATATTGAATTTAGATTGACGTCACTTAGCTGAACATGCATTGCCATACAAACTAAACGTGTATGCAAAATTTCATCTTAATCAGTTCAGGATAACTGTTTTAAAATTTGACCCGAACACACTTACATACATACATTGCAAGTTAAATAAAAGCTTGTAAAAATGCCACTACAGGCATTTAAGTTGGACTGATGACCTGGTGAAGGTTGCGGAAGTCCACTACATGGAGACGCCAAAACCGGTCAGTGCGGCGACGCTTAGGAAAGGCCTATGTTCAGCAGTGGACGTCTTAAGGCTGATATGATGATTGAAAACTTACTTGTACATGGCGTAGACCAGCATGAGCGCTAGTTGGAGCCCTACGACCATTAGCAGCGCTGTGAAGCTCACACAGCTGACTTCAGGGCACGCCGGGAAGTTCGACTGCATGGCAGCCGGCGCTCCTGACGCTAGCCTGTAAAATAGAACAATTATTAGAACGAGTTTCTAATTAGAAAGAAAGAAACACTATTTATTTTTGACCCGCACAGGAGACACGAGATAAGCAAAACACAACAATAATAAAAAATAAAAATAAATAACCCCGTGCGAGACCAAAAAGGCTCCTATCTCAGCATGTGCAACGATATTAAAAAGAAAATATCGCTGCGCCGATATTCTGATAGGACCCAATGTTGATGCCACGGACAAAATCACGGAATCGGAACATACAATATATAAGGAATAAGACAGAATAAAACAAATAATAACAAAATAGTAAAAACCCAGAAGGTGAGTCACAGTATGTCTGTGTATAACGTATAAAATAAATACAACAATGTATATAAATAAAACACAATAAATATACGACCAAAAACCCGACGGCTCAATGATCATTCGTCGAAACCGTAGACAAACAACAGAGCGCGCCAATCTATGGTCGGCGTCTGCTGTCAAAATGAAAAAAAAAAATATTTAAAATAACAAAAAACCCGACTGCTTGAAAAACCAACTAAAAAGACGTAAACAAGAAGAAAATTATGCTGTGCAGTCGGAAGATACATATGCGCGAGCTGGCTGACCAAAACCAGATGTGTCCAGTCCTTATTTACTGTAAGGCCTACTTGAAGCACAAATCGTTAACACCCGCTAGCGCTGCCCCGGGTTTTCCAACTAACTCCGTGTTAGTAGAAGCTCTGTGGTAAACAGATATTAGTAACAAAACGATCGCGCTATACATTAAATGTCGAGTTACATAAAGAAGACTGCACAGCATGATTTTCTTCTTGTTCACGTCTTTTTAGTTGTTTTTTTAAGCAGTCGGGTTTTTAGTTATTTTTAAATATTTTTTTATTTACAACTTTTTAGTTATTTTTTTTTTGAATAAGGTACATTTAAACATATAAGTAAAATATATTTTTGTAATCACCTCTTAAAACCATTCATTTTGATAACCCACACGACGGATTTGGAAGAAAAAAATTGGGCCCCCACAATTTGGCGCCCAAAATCTGGCATTTTTCTATTTTGCAATTTTAATGTAGCCAGTGACACTCGCATGGTTAAGTTAAGACGAATCGATTGACGTAAGAATCATCAAAATCGGCCGACGCGTTTGGTCTCTAGAACGCCATATAGGAACAAACATACATAGACTGATAAACACATTACCCTCCTTCTTCGGCAGTCGGGTAAAAAGATAAATAATAGTGAACTAAGTAAGAAATTTCTGTAAATAAACAAAGTGAAAATATTGCTAGTATTCGATAAAAGAGTGTTGTGAATATTACTGTGTGTGGTGTACTGTTCAGTGTAGTGTTCGCCAGGAACCCTAAAAACTAAGAACAAGGAACATGACAGTAGATAATATTAACTGCGGATAAAGTTACCCGGGGTAACTTTACCCGCAGGCTTCCTTTTGCTTGAAATTAGTACTAAATCTATACCAATTTATAAAGAGGAATGATTTTTTTGTTTGTTTGTTTGTACCGAATCACAGTATTCAAACGTCAGGACAGAATCAGAAATAACGACCTCAGGGCCCAAACCAAACTTACTGACATCCTCACACGAATAGAACAGAAAAAGTGGAGGTGGACCGGTCACATGATGCGCGACAAACGTGGGCAATGGAGCAAGCCAGTGACAGACTGTTACCCAAGAGATGGGAAAAGAAGCCGTGGAAGACAGTGTCTGAGATGGGAGGACGAAATTAAAAAGACCGCTGGCCCAAGGTGGAGACGAGTTGCTCAAGACAGACCCCAGTGGAAACTGTTAGAGGAGGCTTATGCCAAGAGGCACACTGAAATCAGGGACATTCTATAAATTACGAAGTTTTCACTGTTTTTTAGCTGTATTTCTCTGATTTTTGAATAAAAGGCTTTCTTTTTTTGTACCGAATAGGCTCCAAAACTACTGGACCGATTTTAAAAATTCTTTCACCAATAGAAAGCTACATTATGCCCGAGTAACATAGGCTATCGTAGGTATCGACGGGAGCGAAGCCGCGGGGGTCAGCTAGTGTTTCATAATTAATTTACGTATTTTTACGCCTGTATGAAGACCTGTTATTTTTTTTTTCTTTTTGTAAATACCTCTGTGCAACATACTACTGTCTCTAATTTCGTTCAGGAACTGAGGGTTGACTCCACCAGCTGCGCGACCATCCGTGCCTGTATTATGAACCCTCTGTTCATGAAAATAAGGTCTAGATTGTACATACCTCAGGGCAAAGCACATTGCACGCAGAACGGATTGTCGATGGGGCTGAAAAGTTCTGGAGTGACGGCCGCGAACCGGAAGACGTTGCGTTGGAAGGCCTCCCACCAGGGTGAAGGTTGTGGGATCCGCTGGATGCACGGGATCGGTCAATGTGGCGACGCTTGAGGGAGGCCTATGTCCAGCAGTGGACGTCTTTCGTCTAAAATGATGATGATGCACGTACCTCTGCGCAACTCCAGTAACGGTCGCTTTGACCTGCTGCAGACTGTCCTTCATCTCGTTGAGGAACTGAGGGTTGACGCCTCCACCAGCCGCGGGGCCGCCCGCACCTGACGCGGCCACGAGGGAGTCCGACTTGCGCGACACGTCGATTATGAACCCTCTGTGGATCAAAATAGGGTTGATATTAGAATGGGTTTGTTTAAGTTTGCTTGTTATAATTTGGGGTTAAATTAGAAAGGATGTGTCTCGAAAATAGCTTACAACAATAAGGGTCGATTATGAGCTCTATGTTGACAGAAATAAGGTTCATGCTGTTGCTTATTTAATTTTTACCTAAATAATGGCAAAATCTATATAATAACAAAGTACCTTTTACCAGTAACAGTCCTAGGCCGGGTTTCTTAACGCTTAATTACCGCAACTTTAATGTGAAAAATTGTCAAGCACGCGTTATCTGCTGTGATTGGTTGAATGAATTTTCAACAGCCAATCACAGCCGATAACCGGCGATTATTAGTCGATACAAAAACATAGTGTGTACAGTAAAACTATTTTATTAATGTCCCTCAACAATCATCACATTTCCGAATACAAACGAATGCTACTTTCCAAGGCCAACAATTATTAGATTAATCGTGTATAATAATTTGAATTCAGAACTAAGTAGTTTATTGTTTTGTTTTGATTTCCGTGTGAACTATATATACAGCTGTAAAAATACCGGCTTTCCTCTCATTTCAAAAATAAATTACATTAAGTTAAAATAGTATTAACAACTCTATATACGTCCAAGTTGATTGAGAGCGTCCGGTCTGCACTAAGTGCAAAGGGCAACTGATAGAAATCCGACGACCGACGAAACACGAAGTTTGCCGAGGGACATGTAGAAAATAGTTGTACTGTAAGTGTCCTTTACACTGTTTTTTTTTACAGATGATACATGTCTATAAATAGTTTCATTATTTTAAAACATAATAGAAATATTACACTTACTTCAATTCAGCAATAGTGTTGATCATGATCTGGTTGTTGGCAACCAACGCGTCCCAGTCGTGGCGACCGATGGGCAGGTTTGGCATCTGAAATCATAACGATATAGAAATTTAAATACTACACGCGAAGGAACAGATTTCAGTGGCAGAATTTGAATACTCCGAATACCCGCAAGAGAACCAAGATTACCGACATAGCCCGATGAATTGCCAAACTTAAGTGGCAGTGGGCAGGGCGTATTGCTCGCAGAACGGATGGCCGATGGGGCAGAAAGGTTCTGGAATGGCGACCGCGAACCGGAAGACGATACGTTGGAAGGCCTCCCACCAGGTGGACCGTGCACCTGGTGAAGGTTGCGGGGATCCGCTGGATGCGAGAGACTTGGGGGAGGCCTATGTCCAGCAGTGGACAGAAGCAGGCAGGTGGGGTGGTCAGTGGCTGATGATGATTTGAATACGCCCCGTCGAATTAAAAATTCGAATTCTAGTTCCGCAAGTCGTGATAGCGGAGAGATTCCGCCTTCACCTCTGTCACAAATTTAAATACCAATATTACCAAATCGCTGACATCGTGTCGGACTTCGCTCATTTAGAGTTCCGCACCAAAGAAAAATATTTTTCAATATATTAATATTTTTTAGTAAAATATACGTAACAATAAACATTATTTAACAAATTTCAAGTTCATAGGTCAATGGGTACTTAAAAAAATCTTTGGAACAAAATTGTGTGACATAAGACGGACAGACAGACGGACAGACACGTGAGTGGACAGCAAAAGCTCAGTTTGGACCGTTCGGGTACGGAACCCTAAAAAACAGTGCAGGAAAATTTGGTCTTTACTTGAGAATGGCTCGGCCAATTTGCCAGATTTTATATATGCCTATTAATGTTCCCACTGCTGGAACAGAAGAATCCTCTCTGTGAGAGGAGATGGGCCGTAATTCACCACGGGTTGGTGGACGTCACATGTCTTCTAATTTTAGTTCGAGGACATGCCGGTTTCCTCACGATGTTTTCCTTTACCGATTTTGAGAGCAGTAGTGTTCAAATATTTTACACAAAGTAAAGCGTCTGCCTGGGTTCGAACCCACGACCTACAACCTGTAAGTCGCGGTATTCTTGGGAAGGCAACCGAAAAATGATATTGCCCTCGTGCGATAATGGGGCCGGGGGACAGTTCCAGGCTGGTAACCCTCGAGTAGTACAGACCTGCGCTGGCGGCGCCACTCCTGGCTGGATGGGCTGTCCTTGTGTGTGGCCGTACACCGCCGTCAGCATTGATAGAGAATTCATCTGCTTGCCGATCACCTGAGCAACGAAACTATCTTGTTAGTATATAAATATTACAGTTGCTCAAAAAGTGGCGTATTGCAGGGATGTATAGCGTTCGGGATGTGGGCTATTACATACTTGAGCTTTTTCTTTACCTTTTCCGAACTCGTGCGTTCTCTTTCCCAACTGTCAAAATAATGTCTATTTAAAAGAAAAAACCAACCACGACGTTTTTACAAAAAAAAAATCATAGAAGTTTTTATGATTCATGCAAATATTTTTAAAAAGAAGCTACTAATTTGTTTCAATATCAGATTTAATGATTTGATTCAATGAATTAGGTTATGTTTCATTTCATATCATCTCATTAAATTTCTTTTTCATTTCATATCAATAAAACAATTCTACTGAAGACTTGGCTGTATGGGCATAGTTCCCTTTGCCTACCCAGAATGGGTGAAGAAAACAAAAAAAAAAACTCTGCTTATATTCTTTTACGGTTGGCGCCAATTTCCAAAAATATTCTTTGCGAGTTTAGTTGTTTGTTGCACAAAATGAGTAATTTCGACGATATTTTATTGTAATTAACACCACCGGAACTCAGTTTAATTGCACAAAATGCTTCGGAGAACATTTTACCGGAAAAGTCAAAAAGTCGCTACATATCTACATACGACGAATTTATTGCGTGGAGAGAAGAGAAAAAAGCAATATGATTTTCAGAAAATGTTATGTTGGCATACTTCTCCGAACTATCAGCAAAATTAATACCTTCTACGTTATGGTCGAGGTTTTCGATGATGAAAAGTATGCTGAAAATAAGGAACAACGTGGATATAAGTGAATACCCAAAACTAAATGCTTTCTTAAAACGACAATCAGACGGTTTTACAACTAAAAAGTCGAAAATATTAACATCGAATGAAGTGGAAAGGTTTTTGAACGAAGCTCCCGATGATCGTTATTTAGCCACAAAGGTAATTTATTAATAAATACTTAAATTTTTCTTTAGTATTCAGTTTACGAAATCGCAAAATACAGTCAATATATTATTTAAAAAATATTAACCAAATCCCTTTTTTTGTAGGTTGCGCTGATTTTTGGCGTTGTTGGAGCTTGCCGCAGAGAGGAGTTAGCCAATATTACTTTAAAAGATATTGAAGCCCATGGAAAAATGCTACTAATCAAGATTCCGAATACAAAAAATAAGATACCGAGAAGCTTTGTTGTTGAAGGAGATTTTCTTAGAATAGTGCAAAAATCTTCGACAAAGAATACACCTAGATTCCCGGTCTGCGCTTCAAAAACGGGCCGAATAATTAAGCCCAAATACGTTTGTGGCCCTATTTCAAAATTTGTATGGTCCAATCATAGCCAACATTAATACGTTAAAAATGCCGCAATGTGCGTTCAAAAACTGTGAAAATAACCACCGTAACACCTTGATTTTGGAAGGAATATATTTTTACGGTATGTTTATATCATTAAGTGTTTTTCTTATAGTAAAAACCGAATTAAATAGAAAATATGCATCAATTACCAAATATTATGATTGTTTGACCAACGTTTGCGTCGACAATGCGAACGCGCCAACTATTGAAACAAACATTGACTGTTCTGGAACAGAGAATGCATGGAGTAGTTTGTTAAGCTATTTTTTTTTTAAGTATTTAAAAAAAATACTATTGTGTTATTTTGCTCCGAATTCTTTTTTAAATCAGTCAAAAATATTTGACACCATAGAAAACGAAATAAAGTAACCCCGAAATTTCCTACATAGTTTTTAACCTTATTGCTGAAATTTTAAGTTTCCTTTTTTAATAAATATTTTTGTACTTACATATAACCGACTTTTAATGTTCAAGTTTTCATGCAAACCCTACCCTACCTACCTACCTACCCGCGAATATTTTTTTTTTAACTGTCTCTTTATTCGAGCGAACAAAACAAAAAAATAATTATTCAAATCGATCCAGCCGTTTCTGAGTTTTAGCGAGACCAACGAACAGCAATTGATTTTTATAATCGCAGTTTCTCTCGAGTGATACATAGTGCTTTATACTACACCTACGAGGAAAATCTTCATCATCACTATCACTACTTATCATTTTGATAGTTTTATTTTACTTTTCTACGAAAACTGAATCCTCAAACAACACACAAATTGAAAATGGCGCCAATGGCGTCTGCAATTTTCACATGTTCTTTTTTCAAATTGTTTGACACCATCCAACACACAGCTAGTGGCCAGTGTCATTTTGCGAACTTGGAGATAAAAACTCACTGTAAAAACTTTTTGCCTTTTGATATTTAGGTTACCAGAGCATAGTCTTACCCAAAATTGAAAAAGAAAAACCACGTAAGAAATGGATTTTCATACACTTTTCTCTCCCGCTCAGATGCGTTTTTTCGCCGCATATTTGTTCGATATGCAATGACGTACTTTCTACCGTAAATTTGATAAAGTATCAAGGTACTTTCCGAGCAGGTGTAGTATAAATAATTTAACGTTTCGACTCCACTCATTCCTTGTCCAAGCTCAAACATAAATTTTAAAAATTCAAATTTCGAATTGTTTTTTTTTTGGCACATTGTGATTTAGACTTTAATACTTGCGTGTAAGACTAAATTTGTATTGAGCTCATAATTTTTTTATTGCTTTTTGTACATCGTTTTGTGAATGCAACTTTAAACATTGCATTTAAGGTTGAATTTACATTAATGTATATTCATTCCAAGTAGAATTCTTAGGATTACCTAAACACAATTGGCGTCAGTTTTAAAGATAAGTTTTGTATGGGATCCTCTATCTAGGTGTATTCTTTATCGAAGGCAAAAATATATGAATCAGCGCTCCCAAAAAGCAAAAACCGACCGTTTTTTCTAAAATTATCAAAAAGGGAAGTGTACAGCTCAAGCAATCGGGATAAACAAATTTGGTAATATGCCAATAGAAACAGCTACGTTTCTTGGTCTGCCGGATGCTGAGTATTATACTGGGCACAGCTTCAGGAGGACCTCTGCTACATTATTGGCAGATTCAGGAGCCAATTTGACGTCCTTAAAGCGACTAGGAGGTTGGAAGTCAGACAAAGTTGCAGAAGGCTATATTGCTGATTCATTAAACAACAAACTAAATAATAACAGCCGCACGGGTCGATCTTCAAGGTTAAGCGAGGTCCTTGGATGGGTGACCATTACAACTTTCCGAGTTTCCTCCGTGCCTCGGCAAGCACGTTAAGCCGTTTTGGAGGTCAGAGCAGTCGCTCCATGTAAAACACTGGTACTCAGCTGAATCCGGTAAGACTGGAAGCCAACCCCAACAGCAATTGGGAAAAAGGCCAGGCAGATGATGATATGTTACATTATTCATAATGCCCGGGCAATTTGAAAAATGCCCAATATGAGTAGGCAATATGATAAAACTATAGAAATAATTAAATTGACCGGGTTTTCGGAATAATGCTCATCACATATTGGGCCGGATAATAAAAATATGTTTTTTTTTTATTTACTTTAATATTGATTTTAATATAGAATAGGTAACTACGATAATTATTGAAGTAATAAAATCAACGGAGCCCCGCTACGTGGTTCCTACCTCTGTCTACAGGGTCTACTATCACCTCCGTGTCGGGGTGCCCTAAGCTCCCGAGCTCGTTTTGCTCGCTCTTGGACTAATTCATTGACCATATTATTCATATATATTGAAACTTTAATGACATTTGTAAGCGGCATGATTTTGATCCTTTCATAACGGGTGTGTCCTCGGCCAAAAAGTGCCTGAGCCTTGGCTTTTTTAAATAGGATTTTGTATGTTCAGGTTTTTATCATTGTATGGTTTATGAAATGTTAATTTACTTTGAGCTTGAATGCTATACAGCTTTGTTTTTTTTTCTTTTTGGTAGCTGTGTTGTGTCAAACTCTTTCTTTCCAATCTATTTTAGAAGTGATGACTTTTAATTGGCTGTCAGTCTCACGTACTAATTTATATTCTATTTGTTTTAGCTGTAAGTCGTCCATGATTGTTAAATAAATTAAATTAAATTACAAAAAATAATTGATGGCAACTCCTTGTAACTTTAATACTAAATAACTTCTTGGAATTGCCCTGTATCTTATTGTATTTATAAAGTAAGTCAATATAAACTCGTTTTGGCATTTATAATTCTCATATTACGATATGAAAGTATATAAAATAAAATTTATGTATGCTGTTCTTACCTCATCAACCTTCTTGTTAAGATCCCTCAGTACGTCATGTATCTGCGTCTGCCCCTGGAAGATCTGTCGTAACTCGCGCTGAGCGTCTGATTCGAACCAGTCGTCGAATTCACCGTCCTTGTCGCGCACCTGGAGGTAAACGGGGAATTAATAGGTGTGAGGGAGACAAATGCTTCGTAGGTCGTTTTTACGGTGGAGTGGTAAATGGTGGGTATTTTTGAAACCTTTTTGTTAAGGAGTATTTATGTATCTACTTTTAAGAATGGACGGTAGTATCGATTATTATTACTTTTAAATTGTTGACGTTGAAAAGTGCCGCTTACGGTTGCACTAGTCGACGGCACGAACTATTTAGTGCGCGGGCTATCAATGCATGCTATCTCATCCGACAACACGTGCAAAAGAGATAGATGCAGTGATGAGCAGTAAGAAGCTAGTTCGGGTACGAATACACACTTTTGCAAATTTGTAGCGAAATGGATGATGATTTTGGACGAAAACAAGCGCGCGAAATTTTATAAACAGTCCTTTGGGAATATAGATATCATGAAAAAGCTACTAAATGTACCTGGTTCTAAATATAATTATTTGCATTGTTGAACTACTAATCTATCATTGTATCGTGACTGTTTTGCTATTTTCTTTCTTCTTATGGTATTTATTGCCGCCCAAAGATGCGTTAAACTTAGTGTTGAAATTTGGAACTTTCAACGCTCATAACTTCCAAATATATATATTTTTTACTTTTTTTTTCACACAGGGCTAGATAATGATGAGACAAATTGATATATTTTTTTTATTTTGAACATACCTCGTCAAACAGTGGAGTAATCGCTGGACTACGTTTGTATGGAAGAATGATCGACTAGGGCAACCTTAATGGCTTAATTGAAATAATGTATTTTTTTCTTGTCTTGTCTCTGCCTATTTGCGAACAGGCCAGGAAGATGATGGCCGGTATACATACCTCATCGGGATGCTCCTTCCTATAATCTTCCTTCTGCTGCTCCAACTTCTTCTGGTACTCTTGATACTCCAGCGACAGCTTCTGTTGTTCGTCCTGGCTCATCTGTTGACCTCCTGCGGGGAAAAGCGGTTATGTTTAGCAGGATAACTAGATGGTTGGTTAGTGTAACTTGGAAAATTTACTGGGTACCAACGACAATAAAACAAAAACCGGACACGTGCGAGTCGGACTCGCGCACGAAGGGTTCCGTTCCATTATCGCAAAAAACGGCAAAAAAAAACACGTTTGTTGTATGGGAGCCCCACTTTAAAATTTATTTTATTCTGTTTTTAGTATTTGTTGTTATAGCGGCAACAGAAATACATAATCTGTGAAAATTTCAACTGTCTAGCTATCACGGTTCATGAGATACAGCCTGGTGACAGACAGACAGACAGGCAGACGGACCGCGGAGTCTTTGTAATAGGGTCCCGTTTTTACCCTTTGAGTACGGAACCCTAAAAATGTACAGTACAACTATTTTTTAATTATCCCTCGGAAATAATCGCATTTCCGAATACAAATGAATACTAATTTCCATATCCATCAATTCTTAGATGTATAGTAATTTCAATTCAAAACTAAAAACTTCATTGTTGTTTTATTTTGATATTCGTGTCATCGTGTGAAATATATAGAGCTGTAAAACTATTTGCAGCTTTCCTCTCCCATTTTTTAATAAATTACATTAAGTTAAAAGAGCATTAACAACTCTATATACTTCCAAGTTGATTGAGAGCGTCCGGTCTGCACCAAGTGCAAAGGGCAACTGATAGAAAGCCGACCACTGACGAAACACGAAGTTTGCCGAGGGATATTAAGAAAATAGTTGCACTGTAAATGTTTTTTTTCTAATGAAATGAAAATACATTTGGGTACGGCCCGCCTGACCAAATGTTAACCTCCAGGTCAAGGAACTAGCTTCCATACTAAAGTTATTAACCTCTAGTCCGAAAATTCGATTTTCGCCATTGGGGCGAAAATAAGGATGCTTAGGGAAGAAACCTTTACCGCTTCTCTAGGGATGAGTCTTAACAGGCGTTGTTCCGGGGTGGTCTTAAGAGCTAATGGGTCCCTTTTTTGTACTGATGGCGAGTTGCGGCCGTTACCACTGCTCTACCGGGAGGGTTTTAGTGAGGTAAAATCGCTCACTTCCTTGCCATTTTCCCCAAAAGTCTTACCGCCCTGCTGCTGGGTGTGGAGCGAGGTGGTGAGCAGATGGATGATGTCATGGTCGTCAGCCAGGCCTCCCGTGGCGGCCGAAAGCCCCAGGAACCCACCTCTTGAACCAGAGACTCTCGACAAGTGACATCCCAAGTACCAGGCTATTATAAGATCAAGGAGACTCACCGCTCTGCTGCTGCTGCGTGTGGAGCGAAGTGGTGAGCAGATGGATGACGTCGTGGTCGTCAGCTAGGCCTCCCGTGGCGGCCGACAGACCCAGGTACCCTCCACGCGGGAGGACAACGTTTTCAGCACGGAAACAGAGCTCATAGTCGGCTTCGTTGTTTGTCATGCCTGTGGAAGGAAATCAAGTTAAAACTAATAATGACATAATATACTCAGGGGACCTCTGTCCCTTTTAAAATCCTGACAGTTAGAAACTGTTTAAAAAAACATGTCCCAACCAGTTGATGGTATCGTCAACCCAAGGCACTAAGAACGCACTTGATTATTCTAGTTCTATATCTGTGGTAGCCACAGACATAAATCTAACTAGATAACGCAAGTCCCTCCATCTGTAAGAAAACTAAGCGTGCCACTTTTTCACACAAAATTTAAAAACACATTCACTTGCTAATGAAAGAACAACATTTCTAATGCCTCGGCCAACTTTTTCTATACAGTCTTTACAGCTCAATATGGCATAAAAAGGCAGTTTTCTATTCGGTGGATTTCCGTTGCCGATAATGCTAAATGAAAAGCTTGAATTACGATCTGATCGTAATTTTTCTCCGTTTTTTGACACGCGAAGTACATTCAATCGCGTCATACCTTTGGCATAATACGAGTACGTAGTGCACCCACCCTAAGGAACCTTACTGATGGCGCGACACCATTTAAATTGCGGCGATAGGCGATATCGCGCATGTATTTTTTAAGATTTCAATTGCAAATCGGTCGAATTCCATCGCATTACGCTAAAAACTTATCGGTGTCAAATAAACGAATCGCGTCGAGCCGTCAGGAAAGTCATTGACTTCTTCAAGGTCCTTCGAGCCGGATTGCCACTGTGCTAAGTGAATTTGACCGATTTCTATCAACTTACCATTGTGGAAGTACACAGTAAGAGTGTTGAGGTAGTATTCAATGCGGGCGCGCGTTGGGAAGGGCTTGTTGCGGAAGTCTCTCAGGCAGCCAGACAGCAGCTGCTGGGAACCATCGCTGGAATATAGATAGGTTGTGTGTTAAACATGAGCTTACATTCAGGAGACTTTTACACAGGCATGAAAATCTGGAGCGATCAGTGTGGCGACGCTTGGGAGAGGCCTATGTCCAGCAGTGGAGGTCTTTCGGCTGAAATGATGATGATGAAAGTCTGATACCAGTGTTGCAGTGTCATCCAGTTACTGAGTTGTGTAGGTCAGAGACAGGCAGTCGCAAAAGTATTAGGTACTGGTATTTAGCTAGACATCCAGCATCCAGTTAGACCCGGAGCCAACCCCAGTATAACGCCTTCTTCACCGGGTGCCTTTTTGTATCTGTTTCGAACCTATACAGATGTGCAGTACGTGTATACGCTCGGTAAAGAATCTTTACCGAAACGACTCAGTCCTTAGCTGCCCCCCTAGCCAAGTTACAAACGTTTTGTATCGAATCTCTTTCTACAATCGTTAACGCCTTCTGATTGTATGGTCTGACCACTTGACTTAACGTTCAGATGTGTCATTCCCATACATTGATTCGTTTACTACTAGCGTTATCGTTTGTAGATAGTCAACTTGGCTACAGGTGCTAGACTTATCCATAAGTCGAGGTAGGTACCTCATTTCTTGGGGACGTCCGTCGCCCCCCACACATCAGGACCCGAGGAGGCGGCGCGTAGTGTTCCACGCGCGTCCCTCTTAGACGTCACGGGGGGAGTCAAACCCCTCACTCCCTCCCAACCCGAGGTCGACGCCCGCAGAGGCGGGGGTTGCACTAGCCGGGGATTGCGGAAGTATCGTTGTTCGCGCGACCCTCGGCGTAGGTGAGGGATGGAACACCGGGGTGGTTTTTAGTCTCGGAGTCTGATAGACATAGACATCCAATGGTCGGAAACCAGAAAACCTGACACCAATCTTGCCAAAGGGTATCTTTATACCCAGTTACTGTGTTGGAGAGTTCAGATAGGCAATCTTTCCATGTAACACACTGGTATCCAAATGCATCTACTTACGACTGGAAGCCCACCTCGATCAACATCATCTTCTTGCCCTTATCCCATGTTACTTGGTGACGGCGCAACACGTTTTCTTCTTCCATACCGTCCTGTCACGCCATCACTGACTCCCTTTTCTTTTATATTACTCCTCACACAGTCCATCTATCTTTTCTTTGGCCTGCCCCTCGCTCTCCATACATCCACATTTATATTCATAACTGTTTTAGTAACATGCGTTTCATTCCTCCTCATCACATGACCATACCAGGATAAACGATTTCCTCCCAACTTTTCTGTCACTAGCGCCACCTTCAAACTTTTTCTATACTCATTTCTAACTTTATTCATTCTCGTCATTCCGCACATCCATCTCAACATTCTCATCTCTGCTACATGCAATCTCTTTTCATCCATCTTTTTCACAGCCCAACATTCTGATCCATACAGTACGAGAGGTCTAAACAAGGACTTGTAAATTTTTCCCTTTAACTTGAGCCGCGGGTCGCAAGTTGTTCCAGTGACCCGTCGCCATTTCATCCATCCGAAGTTGATCCGGTGCGTTACTACCCCGATATAGTTGGCAAAAGGTTGGCCAAATGATTATGTATGATATTGTGGCCACCAATAGTCACAGTGGGAGTTCGCAACGCGACAGCAACCAAAAACTGAGACGGGAGAACGGTCTCCTGTTTCTATCTCCGGTCTGCGTCGCGGCACGAACTCCCACTTTCAGACCGTAAAAACTAGAAAAAATACTTAAATATAGCACAAACCTCTTATGATCGAAGACCTTGGTGCCATCATTGACGACAGCCATGATGTAGGGGTTGTTGTGCTTGTTATCATTGTCGAACGAGTCGAAGATCACCGCCAGACCGTTCCATCTGTCTGAAGACCCGAAGACTTCGCCCGTGTAGTCTCCGCGCTGAGTGGTATACCAGAACGCCTGGGGAACAAAGGGAATTATGGAATTTGGTGGAGAAATAGCCTTGATGGTAAGTGGGTGTCACTTGTCACCCTAACCACCCCCTATAGATGGCGGAAATAGTACATTTAGATACAAGACGTGAGCAAACTTTGTCATTGCAGCGGGGACAGAATAAACGTCCGAGCCGAAGGAAAGGCAGTTATAGGGCCGTGAGACTGGAATGACAAATGCGAACGTATTTCAAACGACGTTATTCAACATACGCGAAGACATAAATACACCGCGCTCGGAGCCTGATATTATAAAAACGGTAAGATTAATATATACACCGACGCACTTATCCGCACAAGTGCGAAATACACTTCATTGCGTGCGGTTGTACTTCTTGCAGTGTCGATTAGACTCAAGGTTTATCCGACCAAAATGTAGTCACAAATCAAATCAAATCTTTTTATTGTGGGCATAGGTTATACAGTGTAGACAGATGTTAGGTAAATTACAGTTCCATTATGTCCTGCCTAGTAGGCATACAATAATTAAGTCAACGTGCAAAATAATCATAGGTATCACATATCACATTTATAGCAAATCTTACAAAAAAATAATTAGATGCATGGTGACAGATTGTAGAAAGTACTAATTATTAAGGAAATCTTGGATCGTATAGTAAGCTTTGTCAATTAAAAAAATACGTAATTTATATTTGAATAGTGGCTGTTCCTTAGTGTTTAAAATGTCCACAGGTATCCTATTGTAAATTTTTGATGCCATCCCAAAAAGACTTTTGCTCAGCAGAGCAGTTCTATGTGGTAAACTAGATATTTTAAGTATATATCTTTTTGATTTTAGTTCACCGAATAGATTTTTATTTATTTCAACAAATACCGCAACTTCATAGATGTAAGCTGATGGAAAGGTCAGAATTTTAAACTTTTAAAAATATGGTTCGCATGATTCAGGAACAAAGATACCAGCAATTGCGCGAACGCATCTTTTTCTTTTTTAGCTCTATCGCTGGCCTAGTTCAATTCGTGGAAGGTGCAGGCGATGGCACATATCCTGTGAAGGGGCTCCACACAGTCACCGTATTTGGGAAGGGTCAGGGACACCCCATTTTCCCAGATTGACTCTGCAGCACTAGGCCAATAGGAAAGTGTGTTGAAAATTACTTTAAAGACTTACCAATCCGTCAGCCCCTATCCTGCCTCTGCCGGTGACCTTGAACATGACATCGATCTCCCACCAGTCGAAGTTAAGCGGCTGCTTGCTCCATATTGCTCCCTTCTGGCTACGTAGAGACGGCGCGAGTCGCACGCTCTCTCCGGAGGCTATCGCGTCTGGAAAGTAAGGAATAATTGGGTTACAACTGTGTTTTTCATACTTCTTCTTCGAGTATTTGAGACACGGTTGGCGCAGTGGGTGAATGAAAAACCGCACTAATGCAAAAAACCGGCCAAGTGCGAGTCGGACTCGCGCACGAAGAGTTCAGTACCGTTATCGCAAAAACGGCAAAAATAATCACGTTTGTTGTAAGGCAGCCCCACTTATTTATTTTTTTAATTCTGATTTTAGGGTTCCGTACCCAAAGGGTAAAAACGGGACCCTATTACTAAGACTCCGCGGTCCGTCTGTCTGTCTGTCTGTCACCAGGCTGTATCTCATGAACCGTGATAGCTAGACAGTTGAAATTTTCACAGATGATGTATTTCTATTGCCGCTATAACAACAAATACTAAAAACCTGCCAAGTGCGAGTCAGGCCAAAGGCCAAAGGCAAAAGGCCGGGAAATAAAGCAATCGGGGTACTTATAAAAAAATTCAGCATAATCAGACGAAAACGCTAGTAACGTCGGCACTGTTTCTTTGTATAGGATGAGGCATCTGTATGATTTATTATATTATCAGTGCCGTAAGAGAATTCTGGGCCAAACAATATTCAAAGAATATTTGTCATCAGAAAAGAAGAAGTAAGACCTTTTGTTTGGTACAGTACTCGCAATCTTCTTGATCGTTCTGAAGTTAGCTTTCCAATGCGCATGATGGCATGTCACGCTGCTGTTGTATGAAATTTACTACTGCGCAGGCATTGTATCCAACTTCAGAACGACCAAGATGATTGGGGGGAGTACACGTTAAATTTAGCCTTGTTATACTTTGTATAGATTCTTTTACCGTTTGTTTTGTAAATGTGTGAACATTGTAGGCCTTCTAGATTTCTAGATGCTTGTTAACATTTTATCTCGTTTTACTTTTTTTAAATCTTTTGTTTATTTATTATACCTATAATCTTATTTTTAGTTTCTACTTATTGTCGGGCCTGCGTTCTCCCCCCATCCAAGTACTGCTGTAACATGGAAATATCGTAAAACCAAAAAATTTTTTTAAAGAGTAACCATGGAGTTTCTTGCCGGTTCTTCTCCATAGGAATCGACCAACCCGAACCGTGCACATTTTGTCGACATTTTATAAGTGCCCATGTAGGCCTATGCGAAATAAAAATGATTAATTTTGACTTTTGATGAATGCCCACGTACAATGACGTATCAAAAATATAATGGTTCGAATTTTCTTTATCTTTTTCGTGTGTGGATGTAGCCACCTCTGGTGTTAGAGTTAATAGCCTCTTTGAACCCCACAGGCCTCTGACTTGGCTATTTCAGACTAGTCCAGGTTTCCTCACGATGTTTTTCCTTCACCGCTGCCTGTGATGTCCAAAATTAACTTAGAAAGTACATATGAATTTGAAAAAGTCACATTGGTACTTACCCAGATTTGAACCCACGACCTCAATCACGAGAGCCGAGGTCTTAGCCACTGGGCCACCATGACATATGGTTCAATTGTGAAAAAGGGACAGATGTATACAAAACAGATACATCTGTCCTTTACGCACACTCAAAATAACCTTGTTCTAAGAGCTTATGGTAGCCACATAGAATTTCGTTTCTAATTAATCATTGTAATGGATATATAGGAAGACTACTATAAAAAATAGCGATTAGATACAAAAAGTATAATATTACTCATTAAAAAATGGTCGGTTAGTGAATATTATAATCTTTATTGTATTTTATCATTATTTATGGAACATGCCTGTATTAAATTTCAATGTTATCACTTATACTACGTATACTACTGGTTACTAAACCACCAGAAAAATGGGTATAGGTCGAATCAGTTCTGTCATTCTGTGATTTTTTATTTGCTGCCACCATTAAGTTTGAATCTACCTGTACCAGCTCACGAGACGCAACGCTACAAAAAGGTACATTTTGTAGCGTTGTATCCTTTGTTGCGTGTTACTCCACACGAAAGGTTCAGCAGAAAAATCACTTGTACCGCCACAATATGGCGCCCAAAATCCGCCATTGTTCTATTTTCCAATTTTAATGTAGCTAGTGACACACGCAAGGTAAAACCGAATCAATTGACTGACTATAATCGGCCAACGCTTTTGGTCTCTAGAACGCCACATAGGAACAAACATACATAGACTGATAAACACATTACCCTACTTCGGCAGCGGGTAAAAAGTACAGGGTGTATAGTTTAAAGGCCAAACCATATAAAAACCACGTAACCGGCAGACATTGCTTCTCGCTCTGATAAGAGATAAGACAATGTTATAATGTTATTAATTTTATCTAAATCCCGCGCATTTTACTGATAACAGTATTGACAACTTTATAGTCCAGTGGTTGAGTCTACCGTATGGTCATAGGTTCCTTCTTAGTCAATGTTTATAAAGCGTTTTGTGACGGTACTTTGTAAGTACCGTCACAACTTCAACGCTTGCCGAGGTTGATCTGTGGATCGGTGACCATTTCTTACCACCGACACAGATAATATAATACTAGCATACAGATGCCTCATCCCATACAAAGAAACCGTGCCGACGTAACTAGCGTTTTTCTTCTGATTAAGCTGATTACCATTAAATTAAAAAGTTATTAATAAAAATAAAAGACGTAAACAAGAAGAAAATCATGCAGTGCAATCGAAGGATACATCTGGTTTTGGTCAGCCAGCTCGCAATTATGTATCCTCAGACAGAGCAACATGATTTTCTTCTTGTTTAAGTTTTTTTATTTCTATATATTTTTGAAATCACCTCTTAAACTCCTTTATTTTGATATCCCTCACGATGAGTTAGGAAGAAAAAAAAATTGGGCCTCCACAATAGGGTGCCCCAAAATCCGGCATTTTTCAATTTTAATGTAGCCAGTGACACTCGCAAGGTTAAGACGAATCGATTGACGTAAACATCATCAAAATCGGCCAGCGCGTTTGATCTCTTAGAACGCCACATAAGAACAAACATACATACATACTTACATACATAGACCGATAAACACACTACCCTCCTTCGGCAGTCGAGTAATTAAAATGAAGTTTAGTAGGAAGTAATAAAACTGCAGTTTAATCATTAATACTTGTACTAATTACAAAAATCAATGATGAAGCGTTTCGTGATTATTCGTAAACATTCGTCAATGTTCGTCGATAGCAGTGTTTGTATTACAAAAGCGTGTTAAACCAAGAATTACGTGTACTTTCCTACTCAACTTATCGACTTTTAAACACGTTTATTATAAGAAAACTTGGCGAGAATTCGAAGTATTAATTTCATTTTTTTCTTTATGGAAGTGTTTTGTAGTACCTTGGAGTATGTCTTTGTATTAAGTTGTCAGGTGACAAACCAGCATACAGGCTACTTATAACTATACAGCCTACCTAATGGTCACCGCCACTACGATTTCTACATAACCAGAAGTACCATATTGCAAATCTATTGCCATCCTACATTATCTACCATTTACTGTACCTATCTGCCTATTAATGTTTTTCGTTCGTTGACTTGTGTGTGCCCTGGCAGTTGGGTGTGTCATGCTCTCTCTAATGTCTCTCTGTTGGTGGCACATGTGGTCGATCTTTCGGGCTCTTCATGTTGAGCTGAGTGGTGCCAATCCATGCGTCATGTTCGTAAACGGGCGCCATCAGTTGGGCTTGGTCATAACTTGGCTGCCTCAGCCTGTTTTTAATTTGTTGTTTTTGTGTATTTTTTAAATTGTTTGTTTTACTCTACGCTTTTACATCGTTCTCACATATACGTGTTTTTCCAACAAGAATGCTGTAACCAATTACTTGTAATTAAAACGGGAAAAGAGTGTCCGTGGAGTTTCTTACACATTCTTCTCCATAGAGAACCTACTTACGCTTGCGAATGTGCAACTATATTGATCTTTTTTTTTGCTTGACCACTCAAAAGCAACTTTCAGGTTTAGTTCACAGTTCAAAGGAACATATTCCCGGTATAAAAAGTATCCTATGTGCTATTCCTGACTATAATCTATATCTGTGCCAAATTTCATCCAGATCCGTCCAGCCGTTTGAGCGTGAAGAAGTAACAAACATACACACACTCACACAAACTTTCGCCTGATAATATTTTATGGATTTTAAAATACTTTGTGCAGAGAAACCTAGGATTAAGAATATGTTCCACAAACATCCCAGCAATATATTTCCACATAATCTATTACAATGGTGCAAAAAAAAACAATCTGTTAAGGCGGTACCCTGACCAAAAAATCAGCATGAGATATGAGCGTTCCTATTGGTCTAGCGGCACTGGTGGCGCATGAATTACAGTAGTGAATATGCCCTAGATTTTAGAATAAAATATTTATAAAATCGAATTTTAGTCTTTTGAAAAAAATAATACGACAAAATGTTCGTTATTAAATTGTCTATCCCATTAGTACATACAATAATTAATGAACACTTTACGAGGAGATGCATGCTATTAATAATTATTTCTCATTTTTATGTTTTTGTTGGAAGGAGATTAGTGAAACTTAAAAATCTTTAAAAAAAAAGTATACGACCATTTTAGAATCAATAATATGTAGAAATTTAATGTATTTTATTAGTTGATATTTCTTTTTAAATAACGAGTAGATAGCTCCTAAAAACAGCACGAAAAACGGCTAGCGCTACATAGAGATAATGCAGGCTTATCAATAGAAGGGACTCTTTTATCCCATGCTACTCATTTGGACAGATAACTACCTACAATAATAATTTATCTTATCAAGGGGCTACCAATCCTACTACAACTACCATTACGTATATATACATGATAGTTTGTGAGGATAGAGGACGTTTGTTACTCTTCCACGCAAAAACTACTGAATGTATTTTGATAAAACTTTTCAGTACATCAGAATAACATTTAGGCTATAATTTATAAATATAGTAGCTCCTGCCAGCGGCTTCACCCACGTGAAAAGTATTTTCTTATCCCGAGGGAACATTATATCGGGATGAAAAGTAGCTTGTGTGCCATTCCAGACTATAATTTATGTCTGTGCCAAATTTCATCCAGATCCGTCCAGCCGTTTGAGCGTGATTGAGTAACAAACTTACATCCCGCCCATCGCCCGCGTTAAAGTCAAAAATTATCCCGAGGGAATATATTCCCGGGATAATTTTGTGTCCTATGTACTATTCCAGACCATAATCTATCTCTGTGCCAAATTTCATCCAGATCCGTCCAGCCGTTTGAGCGTGAAGAAGAAACAAACATACAAACACACACATACTAACAAACTTTCGCCTTTTTAATATTGGTAAGATTGTGGGATACTTACATGGAGGCGAAACCGCGGGCGGAAGTAAGTTTGCCTTATTATTCATAGTAACGATAACATAACTGTTTCAAACTGAATTAGCATAGTACTAAGCGTACTAATTAGCAATTCCCGTATTTTAAGAATATTACGTTTTTGTTGTGACAACTCTGATGTTACAGTACAATTCAAACTTAATTACAGCTCGGAACACTTAGTTGCTGCACAGTGGACAGTAGTAAATTCATGTGATAAAGGGGGTGAGGTTCTGCACAGCGAGTATTGCTTATTAAGTTTGAATCAATAAGTTAATTCTGTAAGTATTTAACTTAGTGAAAAAAATTACCCCCAATTCACCAAGATGAGATTGTGATTTTCGAGAATAGGCCTTCTGATTTACTGAATATCTTTACAAAGGAACAACAACCTCTAAAAAGCAAAAATAAGCCTCTTACTCGCGTCGGGGAACCGCCAAAGTTTACAGTAGTTTATTTTATTTACTTAGCAGTTACCCGACGAGAGTACGAGGCTTATTTTTTGCTTTTAAGTGATTTTTGTGTTGGGGGTTAATTCTAAATATTTTTTTTATTTCATGCTTTTAAAACTAAATATAATATACCTAGTAGTAGACACGCCTCAATCAACAATCTATCGAAACACGTAATTATGACACGATATCTTGCGAAAAAACCCAGATTCGTCTTTGTCTTTTAAAATGCAGATATCTTTTGAACGGTTCAACCGATTTTAATCAATCATAGCTAAGAACACTCTCGACAAAGTCACTTTTCAATAAAAAAAAAACAAAATCGGTTCATCCGTTCGGGAGCTACGATGCCACAGACACAAACACACATACACCTCAAACTTATAACACCCCGTCATTTTTGCGTCGGGGGTTAAAAACAACAGTCATAATATTGCACCTATTTTCCTCAAAGAAATAAGCAGAGTTTTATAGCACTTATATTTTGCCTGTTAGATGCAAGATTCATCATTTGCTCGCCTTATCCCAACTTTGTTTCGGTTGACTTCTAGTCTAACCGGACGGAACTAATTACTGCTACTTAATCATTTTTATAGGGAAAACAAACAGTAGCATAATTGCACGTAACTTGCCACAAGTCGTTTTTTAGGTCTCTTTGGTTACCAAGCGGGTCACGGGGAACGTTTAGCACCGTTCCGAGCGAGCGATTGGTTGGTCAGTTGACACAAGGATCGACTGACCAATCGCTTCAAATCCACGTTCCGTTCGCTCTATACGGTGGTTACCTCCAATACGACAAACCCTCGCCAAGTTATGTACCAGGGATTATATAAAAAATATGCAAAGTATCTTAAATGACCTAAAAAATACATATACTACCCACTACATTTTCCACAGATTACTACTTATACTAAGACAAACAGATAATCATAATCTTTATTTCTCCTCACAAAAACATGACCTTATGGAACAACTTATAATTACATTTAGAAGGGAACATTTTGCAGTCAAGTGAGTGTGCGGTGCGGATCACAATTGTAGTCAAGTTACGTAGAAAAATTAGAATCTACTGTTGATCCTTCAAAATTTTGAATATTGCAGTGATTGACTCATAAAGCTTTTGTGGATAATGTTATGCATTATGAAATGCACAGGAAATTGCTATGCTTCCGCCATTTATATATTTTTTAAATCAGCTGTCTCAAAATATTCCAATTTCAATTTAATTTGTTTTTTTTTTACAATTGTAAGGTCAGGCTTATAATAATTAGAGACCAGTGCTGGATAAGCCTCTGTCAAAATATGATTCATAACTTTACTTTTTGAAAATTTATTGGGCTTTTTTTAGCATGATAAATAATGGATGCCAGCGCTACAAACAATAATCAATAGTTGTATGACCGTAATCATAAAACTATAACCATCCCACCTTGAAAATGGCAAAATCATTTAATGTAGACCAACGGAGCTGTAAACTTAAAACAAAAGGCCTGTTCATCTGCCTGGGAGACATTTTAGGCTATGCTAGGTTAAATAATGTTTAAATAAATGGAGATGATTATCATGCTACATCGTCAACCACATCATTGCTTACCATCAGTGGTCAAGCGTGAGACTATCAATAATAAAAATTAAAAAAAGATATAGGAATTAAGTCACATGATAAAATAATAATAATAACAGCATAATTTCGGAAAATGCATTGTTCTTTTGCGATGAGACAAGCTGAGAGAAAAAGTTAGTACTACATCAACAATTTTTTTTTTTTTTAACTTTTACAATTTGATTTGTATAGTTAATTAAATGAAAGAAAGAAATTCTATTTGAGAAAGAGGTTGGTTGGTTCAATAAAAAGATAATAATGACCTACAGCCATGCCAACAGCTCATCACTGACACGTTTTTTATAGAAAGTGTTAAAAATTAAGAGAAAGAAAGAAATGATTGAACATTTTTCTAACACACTCTGTGAACAGTATATCTTATCAACGATTCGTATTCATTTCTGAATAACACGATTATCGAACAAGTTATAATAACAATAACGAGTATTTAATTTAATATTATCATAAATTATTTAAGGATTTTAAACCGTGTCGACTGCTTTCGTGGAACCAAAAAACATGATCTCGGCAACTATTTCATTTCTCTGTCTAACTTAGGAGAAAATGTATAGCGCCGTCTCTTTCATACTTGACAGATTTCACTGACGTGTCGCTGTCAAATCGTATGGACCGAAACAACAAACGATTTTAGCTTTTTTACTCGTTAAATACAACATAACATGAATATTTATGAACATAGAAACGTAGATAAGAAGCCAATGGGTATATTCAAATAGACTAAACCCCATTTATCAGTGATGGATAATGAGAATTAAGGTTATACTTACTGCCTCCGTACTCCCAGAACGGAACAGATCCATCTTTTTGCGCTAAATACGGTGGCTTGAACGAATATTTGTATTCGAAACGTCTGTGTACGGACTGGGTATTAACGCACACCAAAATGCATAATATCACACTGCACAAAACTAAATTTAATTTAATCGACGACATATCGACGGCTTACTGCAACCGTACTCGCTCACGTCAAGATTCTCAAAAAAAATTGTTGATCGCGTTATTTCGACCGTGATTTGTCAGCTGAGATTCGTTTGGATACAGCTGCCACATTTTGTTCAAATGCATGAGGTTTTTTGAAAAAAGATATTTACATAAATGTATAATTAATTTTGATTGTTTAAATATTATCATATAAGCTATTTGTTGTTAAAGATAGTAAGCCAACCTAAGGCTATTTAAAATGGTAAAATTGGTAAATGAGGGTTGACTATTATCACAGCTCATTTTGGCTTGGTTTTATAACAAAGATAGTTTCTGTGAAACAGTGCTTGCTTATTTTATTTGTCATAAAGTAAATGAATTACGGTACCTACTGATTTTAAAAATACAAAAGGTGAGTTAAAAATCAATAAAACTTTCGTGACTATATCCAAACATGTAACTGATCAAAAAAAAAAAAGAAAAGAAATGTCATCGTCGAGTCGAGTCGTCAAAGTAATGTCAAAAAAAAATAAGATGGAATGTTCGTATTGTGCAGTAATTGTTGTATTTTAGATTATTTTGGGCAATAGTAGAGTGAATGGCAATTAAGGGCTAATTAAGAGAAAAAATTAAAAGCAGGTATCAAGTTTCATTCATGATTTTCCTGTGTTATCTCCAGAAACCACGCAATATCGTATTTAGACAAACTTATCTTATGTTATGGTTTAATTTCGCTCCATAGTTTTACAAATATTCTGTTACGAAAGAGTATTATTACTTGCAAGCGATAATAATTGCGAGCAAGGATTAAATCTTAGCTGTATTTGTTAAGAATAAGAAACCATAAATTATGTCCACGTTTACATAATGAACGGCACTGTTGTTCTTACCTATCCTATCGCGGGTTCGATTTCCTCACTGAATATTCTTGTTTGACTTACTGACAGTTGTTCTGTGTCTGCAAACTCATATGGTCATTCAACTGCTGCACTGTGTGTCCCGAGTTTGATTCCCTCACGTTACAAATATTTGACCTCAATATTTGAACTTTTTATATTTTATGGCTTACATATAGTTGCCGGATCTGGACAGACCCCAGATATGGGTATTTGTGTATGTGAGTTTAAATATTTGTAAATGCACGCACAATACAGGAGGAATTCCTAGTGTGCAACATTTTTATATTAATACCTAGTGAAATTTAAAAAACCCCCGACACATTTTTATTTCATGCTGCATAATTTATCTAGTACATAGTAGATATGATCGGCAATCTATTGAACACGTAATTATGACACAATATCTTGCGAAAACACCCGGATTCAAACAGTAAAACGTCCCATAACTTTAGAACGGCTGAACCAATTTTATTCAAACATAGCTAAGAACACTCTCGACAAAAACACTTTTTAAAACAAAAAAACTAAATCAAAATCGGTACATCTGTTAAGGAACTATGATGCCACAGACACACAGATACACAGCAATCAAAACATATAACACTCTTCTCTTTCCGTCGGGGTTAAAAGAAAACTCCAGGGAGTCATTTAAACGAACGAATAAAACATTCCACGCTTTTAAATTTCAGAATCATGTCTGAAGACCAGTTCTACCGCAGTCGTCAAGTCTCCCGCCAGCACCTCGAGGTGCTAGCGCAGTACATGGAGCGCTATCCTGCGCTGGCCCTCGCCAGTGCTCGCTCCAGAGAGGGACATGTACAGTCTAAGAGAATGTGGGAGAAGATAGCCCGAACCCTGAACAGGATTGATGAGAGTGCCACGAAGAGTGGCCGGAATTGGTCCAGGGTGAGTTTGGTCATAATAAACTTTTTACATGCTTATATTTAAATTGGAATGTATGTAAGATTTGACACAAACATATGTTCAACTCAAATCATACAACTGAGTTGAATTTTAAAGCAGCTTTTTATCCTTAACTGATTAAGATGTTTGCATACACATTTAGTTTGGGTGACAATACATGGTTAGCTAAGTGACGTCATTCTAAATCCAATATGGCGGACGGCCCAAGATGGCGGACTAGTTATTTTTTGTTCACTGCCATGATATAGGTGTCAAATGAAAGGGTTTGCTGAGAAGAATACGAAAAAAGCTTGTTTTATAAAAAGATTTTATAATTAATAATTTTATGTTTGTTTTTATCATTATAATGGGACAGAACGAGGCCGTTTCACAGCTGTGTGGGTTCAGGTTGGTAATAAAAATAAAATATTACAAGGCTAAAAGCATGCTGTGACAATTCAGCTGTGGACATAATTGCATATCTGTTTTAACAGCATAAATCAACAATATTCATTGTGTTTTACACTGTCGAGAAGACGGATTTTTTACCGACTTTGCAAAAAGGAGGAGGTTCTCAATTCGGATGTTTATATTTTTTTTATGTATGTTCGGGCATAACTCCGTCATATATTTGCAAAAAACCTTTTTTGTTCTTAATAAATTATTCCGAAATGGTCCCATTTTAAGGAGAATGCCCATTTTGTAAGGGAACTTTAGCCCCTTTGATAAAATGGTTGTATCTTGATGTTTTTGGTTGTATAATGTAGAAAAAACACTTTATATTCATAATTAGAAAACATTTTTTTCGGATTCACGAAATATAATGGTGTTACTGTTCTTGAAAAGATCCCATATTACAATGCAATAAGGTGCTTACAAATGTCCAACTGATGGAACCTGATCTGTTGCTGTCTGTAAATATAAAGTAAAGGACACGGATAGAAAAAAAACACAAGATATAAATCGTCGTTGATATTCTAATTCCGCGTAACTAACATTGTTAAATACAGCGTATGTACATAAAAAGCAAATATGAGATTTCGCGGTTTTAGGTAACTGATTGTGATTGGCGTCGACCCGTATGACAATTTTTAGAATCGACCAATAGGAAGACGAGTAGGTATATCAAAAATAACAATACCGCGGATATTTCGACGAACAAGTAACGACACGAAAGCCGCGTATCCACGAATTCGGCCAATTTTTATTAGTGTGTGCAGTGTCTATGTGACGCTCCGGACAAAAATTTATTTTTTATGTAATTACTGGATTATTTTTAATGTAAGTATGACACACGTATTCTACACTTTATCTATACCAATATTATAAAGAGGAAAGATTTTTTGTTTGTTTGTTTGTTTGTACCGAATAGGCTCCGAAACTACTGGACCGATTTAAAAAAATATTTATCCAATAGAAAGCTACATTATTCCTGAGTGACATAGGCTATTTTTTATCCCGAAAACGGGTCCTGTGGGGTGGTCCACGGGAGCGAAGCCGCGGGGAACAGCTAGTCTATAGTCTATACCAATATTATAAAGAGGAAAGATTTTTTTGTTTGTTGAATACCGAATAGGCTCCGAAAGTACTGTACCGATTTTATAAATTCTTTCACGAAACGGTCAGCTAGTTATAAATAAATTTGTGATGTTTTTTTGTTCAGAAATTTTGTGATTTCGAGTATAGTACCTACATTAGATTAAGGAGGACAAAACGGTCCTATAGTTCGTTCTGTAGTTTCTGCCTACCCCCATGGGAAAAAGGCGTGAGTTTATGTATGTATGTATGTAAAACGGTTCTATACTCAAGTTCGTTCAAAGTTCAGCCGATTAGGTTTTTAGAAAATTAGTTTTTTGGTCCTCCTGTAAAATCAGCGAGAGTGTACATACCTACGCTGTATTTAACAATGTAAGTTTTACGCGGAATCGGACTATCAACGACAAAATCTTATTTTTGGATAATATTGAAATCGCAGACACGATATCTCATAAGGGGCCTGTGTATGGGCAATCTCCTTTGGTAAAGATTTGATGAAGAACTTCAGAGATATAGAACAGAACTCTTGTCAATTTTTAATGACGGCAATTCTCTCGGGATTGCTGCAATCGCATGCCTGTTTATTGTATACACCATTTCATAACATACCATCACGACAGTACGCTCTAAACGGGTACGCAGATGTGTACAGTTCGCCCTAGTACACTCTCATTCCATCGGTTATGTTCAAGTTACATGTTATTCAGGTAATCTATTCTGGCATCACTGTGGGCATTATAAGGTACCTTACTTTTACTTTAGAACTTGTCTAATATATACCACAGAAATTGAAAATACAAAAAAAATCTTTTACAAATAATAAAACCGACTTCCAAATAAAAACACTACCTACACAGTGAAAAATAACTTCAATTTCGGAAGTCGGTGTAAAAAAACGAAGAAACGAAACAGGAACACCGACTTCCGAAATTTAAGTTATTTTTCACTTTGTAGTGTTTTTATTTGGAAGTCGGTTTTGTTTTTTACCCGACTGTGAAACAAGTAGAAAATCATTCTGTGCAGTCGGAGGATACATCTGGTTTTGGTCAGCCAGCTCGCGCATATGTATCCTCCAACTGCACAGCATGATTTTCTACTTGTTTACGTCTTATTAGTTGACTTTTGAAGCAGTCGGGTTTTTTTTTTTTTTTTTTTTAATCTATCAAGCAATGATTGCAAGGAAAGCCTACCGTGCGCTACTCTTTGAACTTACACAATTATGGTGCAGTTACAGTAAAAATATACAAACAGTATGGAAACTACCTACAAACGCTCGAAACGGCACACTCACACAAACGTACGCACCGACGAGACCGCTCGGGCACTTTAGAGGTAATGTCAGTACTAAGTGCCACGTTGCGACGAGTGGTCGCGTATTTTTGTGTTAGGCCGCGTTTCCACTGACGCGGAGCTGGGCGGAGACGTGCGGAAGCGACCAATTACAATGGTTGAAATCCTCAATCGCGCCACTCGTCTCGTCTGTGATTGGTCGCTTCCGCACGTCTCCGCCCAGCTCCGCGTCAGTGGAAACGCGGCCTTAGAGTGCCGTTTCGAGTGTTTGTAGGTAGTTTCCATACTGTTTGTATATTTTTACTGTGGTTCCCCTCACGATGTTTTCGTTCACCATTGTCAGCTATGTCCAAGATAAACTTAGAAATTACATTTATTATGAATAGAAAAAGTCACTTCAAACATACATACATACATAGACTGATAAAAACATTAGCCTCCTTCGGCAGTCGGGTAAATAGCTTGTGGAGGACTGCATGCCTGCATTTAACTAAACAACTATTAATGGCACTGGCCCAAATTTGAACCAACAACCTCAAGCACAAGAGGCAAAGTCTTAGCAACTGGACCACCATAAGATTAGCTTGAACTATATTTTTCCATTTCTGTTCCAGTACTGGATAGACTTCAAATTCAAGATCCGTCGCAAATACGCGGTCATACAGAAGTGTCTCGCAGAAGGAACACACTGCACCATCACCCTGAGCCCTCTAGAGGAGAGGATCGTGAAGGTCCTCACTGATGAGGAAGGGAACCTGCTGCGGACGTCGTCCGTCTACCATCAGATGAAGAGTTATCATCCGCTGCATTATCCGCTGAAGGGGACTGGGGTATGTTTGATAAGATTGATTTTTATTATCCTCCTATGCTTGAAACCCACGTCTGGGGAATGGACTATTGCCAGAGAACGCATATCCTACTACTCTTAACAAATATTACAAACGGCTTACTGTGCTTTCATATTAGGCACGATTGCACGAAGGAGTCTCTGTCGGTATGTAGTGGTGGTGATAGGGACTCTCTTTTCCGCCCTTAGATTCCCATTTGGTCCGTTATGTGTTGGGGCATTGGCAAACATAGCCAGCCTAGCTCTTTCTAAAAGCAACAGCTTCCTGGGAGCTTCACAGGCTTCACAGAGCGACTTCACTGTTCCGAGGCTTTCTTCGGCGTTAAAACAGCCCCTGCAAAGTGGGCTGTTCGTGGCGCCTATGTTGAATAGATTTTTGTTAAGAAGGGTGTGACCCGTTATTGTCCCTATATTTTTTTTAGGTTATTTCTACTCAGGTTGAGGCGATTTTTAGTTAGACGCGGGTGTCTCTTTGCTTAACTTTAATGAACAGCATGGCTGTGATTACATAGCCAGTATCTAAGACTATTTTAAATAGTTAAAAATTTATTGTATTTTAATGTTTGCAAAATTTAATCTGTCGAAGAATTTTTGTAATCAGACCCGTAGGACATGGTTATGAAAATTCTTCAATTCATGCAAATTTTTTATTTTTGTCAAAGTTAATCGAAATTTAAAATTGTCTTTCTTATTTAATTTATACTTGGATCCCTTTAATTATTATAAATTCTTTAAATCGTTTTTCTACACTCACAACGTAATGTTCTAAATATTAATATTCGTGGATAGGTAAAATAAAAAAAATACCATTACAGTGCAACATTTTCCTTCGATTTTCAAACAACTGCATCATAAAATTAAAAAGTATTTTTTATAGCACACTTTTACTTTTTAATTTAGTAGCGTTTATGGGCACATTGACATTGACAGTCACGGTGCAATGAGAATCTAAATTGCCCGCCATACCGAATTTTTTTTTTCGTTTCCACTTTTATTTTATTTTAACTATATGAGTGAAGATAAAATAGTGTATGCAACGGCATATAATTAGGTATTAAAACACTCGCGTGTTAATATTATCACATTCGGGTTCGCCTCATGTGATAAAAACAAGCTCGTGTTTTAATAACCACTATTATATGACCATTGCATAAACTACTATTTCGTGTCATGTACTTGATTACTAACAATTCAATTAACACTTGTGTAAAGTTGTTTTGAATTCGATTATAAATCTACTACCACTGTTCTTTGTTCTTATAATGTAATGTTTGTATGTATTAGTTTTGTGGCAATTAAATACTTTTTTTTTTCTTCTGATAGGATTTCCCTTCTCGTTCTGATCTCGCCCGTTAGGTATGTTTAAGGCCCATGTTATAGAGAGCGAGCTTATTGGCATCAACCGAACATAATACTTAAACCTAACAATTTTATTTTACAGAACACCCAGCCCCTAAAACAAATATCAGATAGCGACCCGAAAATCGACGACAGCGGAGGCCAAGATACCGACGACGAACCACAGGACTACGAAGGTGCCGCTTCACCAATCCCAGAGCACATAGTCCTGCCCCCCTCAGACATTAAACCAATCATAACGACCCTGAAGAATGACGTCACAGACCCCATTGAAATCACAGAAGAGAAGAAAACAATTGAGGATTTGAAACTAGAATTACTTGAATTTGAATTGAAGAAGAAGAAAGAGTTACATGAGATGGAGAAACAGTTCTTGAAAGAGAAACATGAAGTGGAAATGTCTATTTTGAGGTTAAAAAAGCAGTTGATGATTAAAGAGCTGAAGAAGTTATAGCCATGGGTCTTCATAAGCATCATTTCGGGCGTAAGACGTCCACTGCTGGATATAGGCACCCCCCAAATGTCACCGCATTGACCGGTCCTGTGCGTCTCGCAACCAGCGGATGCCCGCAACCTTAACCAGCAGCTTAATTGCGTAAGTGAAGTCGGCAAAGAACACGTATAGGTAAGGGTGACGACATCTTTAAAATAACGACTTTCGTATTGTGTAATACACTCTAAAGGGGGTCATGGAAAGGATATGTGAATTCAACTCATAGGGTGGAGGACGTACCTTTTCTAAATTATTTACGCAATACCGAATAAAATTAAAAGGTATGTGTCATCACGTGGTCCCAGCGCTAACAAAGAAAATTTGGTTCAAATGAATGTCACTAGATGGCGCGATATGCATCGATTTGTTATTGAATTGTGTGTGAAAATAACATTTTCTTGAATTGATCATCAAAAATTTTTTTTTTTTTACTTATATTTAATATTTTTATTTTTTAATACTTACTTTTTTAATCATCTCTAATAAGCACACAATTATGGAATATTGGGCTCTTAATTCACATTTCTGAAATTATTTGAATGGATCATTTAATATTGATTCCAATAGATGGCATGGTTTTAAATTTCTGAGGCATGGCAATCGATTTTTAAATTTGTATAATAACACATTTTGGTGCAATGAAACTGTAAAAACGTGCAAAAACATACTATAAAATAAATCGTTACTGAGAACGCTTTTTACTTGCAAGTCGCTGCTAATACCAAGTATAAAAAAAAATCAACTTAATCAGACGAAACACAATAGTTACGTTGGCACGGTTTCTTTGTATGGGATGAGGCATTGTTTGCTAGTATTATATTATCTGTGGTTTCGTACTCTTTCATGGAGTGTTTTCTTTGCCCTGCTGAACTCACTTATATACAATTAGGTTGCCGGTCATCGCTCCACCTGGTGGGAGGCCTTCCAAAGCACCGTCTTCTGGTTCACGGTCGCCACTCCAGAACTTTTCTGCCCCATCGACCATCCGTTCTGCGTGCAATGTGCCCTGCCCACTGCCACTTAAGCCTTAGATAATTTGACATGGGATTTAGCAAGGCATAAACCTGTAATGTTCCCACTGCTGGGACACAGGCCTCCTCTCCGTGAGGGAGTGTGCTGTAATCCACCACGTTGTCTTAGTGCGCGTTTTCTAATGGATAACAAACCATACGTATACGCATTGTCACCAAATTCATAGGTCAATATGAAGTTGGCTTGGCATTCCATGGCTTCTCATTCCTTTGTTTTCAAATATTTTTTAAAACATAAAATACAGTATTTATCTATTCAACGAGCTCTAAACAACGATACCCCACTCGATGGGGTAGGTCAAAGTTTTTTTTCACTTTAGCTGTATGGGAGCCCCCTTAAAAATATTTAAAAATATACATATAATTATGTCGCATCAAGGCTGGCCGATGGATGTAAACCATCGGGAAGTCAGGATTAAGAAATCGTGTGTGGGCAGGTCGGTGGGTACAATCGTGCAAATGAAATCACATAAATTATTCGATATACTGGGTTTATTCAAATATTCACAGTTACAATCTTGCTTACTAATATTACGGATCGACACTGATTCTACGTCGTGTTAGCTCTAAGGCTATCAGTACTCAACTGCCATATTCTGCTGTCCCCACCACGCAAGTGCTTATAAAAAGCGTGCCAATGCGTAGGTGCACTTGATTGTCGCCAAAGGCGTGCTTGTGATTTGTTTTGACATCCGTACTATTGACTAAACCCGACATAAATATTTTTATTTTAACAATTTGTATGGCTTTGGGTCAAAAAGATACTGATACTGTGCAAATTTGAAGACTGTAGCTCCAACTGTTTGGCCGTAAAACCCGTGTGACAGACGACGGACAGAGAGACAGACAAACGGACAGACGAACACGTGAGTGACAGCAATAAGGCTCCGTTTGGACCTTTTGGATACGGAACCGTAAAATGAAGTAAATAAACTCGGCGCCCCTAGCAGAATTTGCCATTCAAACGCGGTATCCCTCATTATGTTGAGGTCGACGTGGAGTGAACGCCTATCTGACCTGCACGACCTGGTTACTGAGTAAAACTACCAAGAGAAGACTAGTTGTCAGAATTTATTTATTTATTTATTTATTTAAACTTCATGTACAATGGTGATACATAGGCGGACTTAATGCAGCAAGGCATTCTCTACCAGTCAACCTTTGGGTTAAAAAGAACACAACAGTGGTAGGAGTCCAAAATAAAAATGAACAATAATTAAAATTGGATTAAACTATCTAACTAATAAAATACATAAATAATTTCTAAAACAATAGACTAATAAATATTATAATAAATACTATATTCTAAACGAAACAGAAATTTAAATATAATATATATGACGAAGACCGAGCTATGTAAGAGAGGACAAATAATAGTTCCGGATTTTACGCTTAAATGAAAATTTACTCTCAGCTTTTTTTATGCCAAGGGGAAGCACGTTCCAGAGTTTTATTGTAGAGACAGTGTAAGAATTCGATACAAACCCAGTGCGGTGAGAAGGAATATGGAGAAGTAAGTTTTTGGAAGCTCGAAGGTTAAGATCGTGAGAACTGCCCAACACTTTAAAGTATTGTTTTAAATAATCAGGAGTACGAGGATCGTTCATGATGTTGAAGAGCATGCAGAGGGATCTGAGGGATCTCCTCTGACGGATAGGCAGCCATTTAAGCTGAGAACGGAAGGAAGAAATGTGATCATATTTACGAAGCCCGAAAATAAAGCGAATACAGTTGTTGAGAAGTCGATCCATTTTGTTAAGAAGTTCTTGGGATAGATCAGTGTAACAAACATCAGCATAGTCGATTATAGGCAACACAAGAGCTTGAACCAGAATGGTTTTAGTGTTAGACGGAAGAAAATGTTTGAATCTATAGAGGGACCGCAGTGCAAATGTGACTCTCTGGCTAATCTGAGCGACCTGCTTATTCCAGCTTAACCTGTCATCAATGTATAGGCCTAAGTCTTTAACGTGAGGCGAGAGAGGGATGACGGTATTGCAGAAAATAAGCGGCGATAGTAGGTTAGTGTCCAAGTTACGAAGATAATACGAACTACCAATAAGGATAGCCTGACATTTACTGACATTGACAGTAACCCCAAATCTGCTAGACCAGTCAGCGATTGCTTGAAGGTCAGCATTCAACAACGAGATGCAGTTATCGAGATTGAGAATGTCAGTTTAGTTTTAGAATTCTGGCTTCTGACTCTACTGTCATATCATATAGCCTTTATTTAACAATCTTACACAATAGGGATGTTTCCTGAGTAGAAAAATGATAATTATATTTAGTCCGTCAGTAAGATTATCAAATAAATAAAAAAAATATAAAGTTAAAGCGCATCAAAGCTTGTGACGTCACTTTGTCAGTATAAAGTGTAGCATACCGTGACGTCACACGATATTTCAACGCACTGTATCGTCGGAATTTTTTGTTAACGTGGCAAGAGAAAAATGCGTATCCAATATTTTTAGGTTTACTAACTGACGGAATAGATAGATATTTTTTTGTCAACTTCCCTATTTATATTAGTTAAAGTTTAACTATCTGACACCGGTACAAGAAGATTGCCTTGCTTTCCAGCATAGGCCTCCCGTAGAGCTTGCTACACTGTGCGGTTCTGTGCTTGTCTTCTTCAAGTAATAACTGCTTTTCTTCTAACGTCGTCCTGCCATCTACGACGCTGTCTCCCTTTCTATCTTTTATGTTGTTTAGGACACCATTTTGTGACGTCACTAGACCATTTGGTTTGCTCCTAATCATATGTCCTGCTCGACTGTCAAAGATCTTTAAATGACAGCCGGGACCAACGACTTAACGTGCTTTCCGCGGAGGAGGAAGGAGAAGTGCCGGTATATAATAGATTGTCACCCATGTATGGACCTTGGGCAGCGGTGCTTTACCTTTATTGTGTGTCTGCAGCCATGAGTCCTTTAGAGCTATCATAAAATCATAACTTATGGATTTTGATAGTTCTTAACACGTACCAGTAAGGGTGGTTCTCATTTGTTCAAGTGTTAGTACCTCAATCCTTATAAACAGTTTTCAAATATAAAATAAAAGTGATACAAAAATTGTCATAGTTTGTAAGTGTAAATAAAGAAATAAAGATTTTTATTTTAATAAGGTTAAAAAAAAGAGTTTTATTTAATCCACACTTCACACTAATAGTATAAAGGCGAAAGTTTATGAGTGTGTGTGTGTTTGTATGTTTGTTACTTCTTCACGCTCAAACGGCTTTACGGATCTGGATGAAATTTGGCCCAGAGATAGATTGTTGTCTGGAATAGCACATATGGTACTTTTATCCCGGGAATATGTTCCCTTGGGATAATTTTCGTAATTCACGCGGGCGAAGCCGCTGGCAGAAGCTATTGAATTTTATAAACGCCAAAGTAATTCGGTGTTTAAGACCCACTTGCTCCAAAGACCTAACTCGAGAGTTGGTTGCTTTCACGAGGTTAAATAACAAATATGTCATGTGCTACGTAGCCGCAACAAGTAGGTTGCGGTGCTGCCTGGTCGACATCGCAACCACAGAGTACATTATAATATACTGAAATAGAGACCAATCTTGTTCCGTGGAACGCGTCACTTGCGTTCGTGAAGAAACTAGCGCCATCTGATCTATATAGTTAGAACTACACCTATGTTATGTGTGTGTGTGTGCGTGTATGAGTGTGCGTAGGTGTGTGTTTGTATTTAATTTTATTATGTAGAACTGTAATGTTCGTTTCAAGGATTGTTAAATAAAATACAATGTAGCTAATGATGTTTTTATTAATATGTACATTACTAAATTATCCTATGACATACATAATTATGTAAAGATTAACAATTTAGGGTACAATTTTGCTTTTTTTGATAATTGTCCTATTTTTTCCTTTTTAAACATTTATTGTGATATTTTTTTGCTTTCATTTGCACTTTATCCTCTTCATCATCAACTGTCCTTCTCCCAGATAAAATTTTATTTATTACTTTACAATAATTAAAATTCATAAATCTAATCACAGTATTCATTAAGTATTCAATCATTTTCTTTTTATGTGTGTTACATTTAATGAAATTAAAATCAACTAAGGACATTATAGACATTTTAATTATGTCTTTTAAATAATAAGCTTGTAGGTTATTTTTGAGTATATGATTAATTACATCTTGAAAATTTGATATTAGTTTTATTAAATTATTGCTGGGAGTACAAAGCCATCGTCGACCTGCATACTCCCTGTATCTTATTCTATTTCATCATCGCTTGTGAAATCATTTTTGCAGACAGAGCAATTTTTAAAAATGTTTGTTTTTGTTTTTTTCAAAAAATATCCGCTGACGTACTGTAGAGGTGCAATTATTCTAGGATCTTTTTCTTTATTTTCCAGGTTTTCAAAATTAATTTCTAAAATACTTTCTAAATCAACTGTACAGGTCGACGTGGCTTCAGTATTTTCATTGAGTACGAAGGAGCATAATGCATCGCAAAAATCATTTTCACAATTTTTTCCTTGGGTGTGGACACTGTTTAAGTTATTTATTAGAAGAGTGGCAAAAGCTGACTCAAATTGGTCGCATGTCGGGTTAACGTTGCGGCACCCGTGACTTCTAACCGCCCCAAAGAAGTTCTCTAGGGGATCTTGATTAAGGTGCCGCAACCAGACTGATGTTACCCCGTATTCATGGCGTAATTTATTAAGTAAAACTTGAATTCCCTCCAGTGTCCACACCCAATTTTTCAAGGTAGGAACACTTTCGACCCTGCCAGCAGAAGTCACAAACTTCATCGAGTTAAAAACCCTTTTTGCTTCTGCCCATGTCTTTTTATGGGCAGACGTTGGCGTAGCTGGGCCTAGTAGTGGCTTAGCATTTTTATTTTTGGCATAACTTCCATTGACAGAGTCGAAAACATTATCCATAAATAACAGCAAATCTGCGGTTTCCTGGCATTCTGTGGGTAGAATTCCTTTATCTGAAAAAAGAAACAAAACAAAAATGTTATTTATTCACACATACACATTTGTCGTAGTTCTGACTGTTAAACTTTTTAGGGCAGCAAATCGAAGGTTTCGACAATTCTGTTACAAATTTAGAATAAACATTTCATTCCCCAATAAACATTTCACTATAACTACTGTAGTAGGGGTAGTAAGGGGGAGGGGTTAGTTTTGTATGAAATGTCTTACTATGGGGATCGAATCGCTTCAAAGTTTGCGGAAATTTATATTATCTGTGCTATAACTAAGTTACTGAAAACTGGTTTCTACTGTAAAATAAAATGTCAATATCAAGAAAAATGGCTAAATATCAATTACCTGCTAGGTATCCCATATTGGATGCCACAGTGCGACTAAACACCTGAGATGCAAATTTAACTTTCATTTTGTTTAATTTTTCAGGGTTTAAGTGGTATTCTGTTAGCTTTGGTATCAGTCTTATGCCTTTATAGCCTGGGTTTTCTTTATGAAGTTGTAATAAATGAGACCATTTGGCAGTTTTGGTCACGCCATCTTTTTTATAAGTTAAATTTTTTGTCACCAAATTGTTCCTCATACCCTTGAGAAGGTGTGGGGGGTCATAAAGGGGAATGATTTCTTTATCATTGATTATTATTACATTTTCTTTTGGAGTTTCCCCTCTTCGTAAGTAGACACCCCTGGTCTCATTTATTAACAAACGTATCGCCTGACGATTGTTTGTCCCTTGGTCACAGACTGATGCTACCACTATAAACCCTGCTTGTTGCACCTCAGTAATTACATGTTTTATCTGTTGAGCCAACTCTGGTCCTTTTGTGGCACTTGCTGAGAAGGTGTAATAAATGGCTTGTTTGAAGTTTTTAATTAGACCACGCACCATGAACACTTGGGCGTGGTCAGCAAATTCTGGTTGCCTTTGCTGGCCATTATCTATTACCCCTGTAATTTTGTCTTTTTTTTCATTATATGTTATTTGTGCTTTTAATGACACTTCGTCAAATAACAATATGCACAATCTTTCTGATATTTTCATTTTTTCGGCCTTCTTTTGTAATTGTACAAATATATTTTTGTTAAGCCCAGGTCGAAGATTACATTTTTGTATCACTTTTGCGAGTGTTTGATTTGCGGGCAATATAAATATTTTTCTTAGAAATCTATATGCCTTAGGACTCTGTTTAAAAATCGATAATGCTGCAATTTTTTCCTGTAGCGTGAATCGGCGTCCTTTATCCTTTTTTTTATCTTCTCGCCACTGTACCCGCATTAATAGTTTTGCAGTGCTTGAGCAATTCTGAAGTACATCTAGTACTGCAGGATTGGCAACAAATTTTTTTGCTGCCTTTATTTCCGCTGTCTGCTTCTTAACTTTATTTTTCAATTTATTTATTTTTCTTCTGGCTGCCATTATTTTCAACTGTAAATTTTTTTCTGCCTTGGAGAGTTTACACGTCCTAGCAGATATTTTCCTGCCTGAAAAGTAGAAAATAAAATGATTATTTATGAGTAAAAAAATAAGTAGTAATAATTAATATACACACAATGAACACAGTTAGACATACAGTTTAAAGTATTCATGTAACAACTGCCATAGAATATACTTTTTAACATGGCGTACTTTCAGAGCCTATATATATGATTCAAAAATTAAATCTTATTCATCACACAATCACAGGCATCTTTCTGTGACGCGGTCATGACTTTTGTTTACCAGCTCGACAGAGAGTTTGTATAGTAACCTAGAGATACCGTATTTACGACGAAAAAGAAACTGTCAATTCTCTCTTTCTTGCTTATGGAAAAACTCTCTTGCTATGAAAAAAAAGAGACAAACATAACGCTACCATCCTGAACGTCAAAGAGATAACTTTTTAGTCACTGTTGTATCCCATCGGTTAGCAGCTGTAATTAATGTTTTTAGCTGTTTTCACGCCTTTGTTTCGTTTATATCAGGTTTTTTTTTTTTAATTATCTGCATGAACCATGTCGTGTGTGGCTATCAGTTGCAAGAGTAGAATGAGCGTATTAACAGAACATAATCAAAGGAAATCTTTCCACAGGTGAGTTATCGACTAACATACTGAAATTATTGTGCAGGGAATACATTTCATAGGCTGTCCGGAATAAAGGAATCTTAGTTCTAAATACGTCGAGGACGTATAGTATCATTTAAAACATTCTATTTAGTAAAATAATTAACTCTTTGCGTTAGCTGATAGAGCTTTGACAGTTTACGTACTTACGTTCTGATGTTAGAGATGTGACAAAAGTCACAAGAAAGATGTATCGATATGATAGATAGAACTTAATACTAGGGGTACAAAAGTGGTATTATGGCCAACAGCAATATCTACCACAAAACCTTTCATAATTTTATGTTTACAATAAAGTATAAGAATATAAATAGAAACATAATAAAAGGTTTCAAATCATATTCTTCTCAACTTTAACGATTTTTTGTATCCTTACGTACCATTTTCTAAAAAGATAAAAAGCTTACCTAAATCCTTCAGAACACTCTTTTTGCTTTGAGGAGTAGTTAGCGGCATTTCCTGGCATATCATGTCCGAAGCTGAAATATTAATGTGCACGCTTTTAACAATGGAATCAGAAACAATGTACATACAATATTTTGTAAATGAGCAGTGGATATTCAACAAAATAATAAAACTGATTGTTCAAGTGCGATCTGCTGACTCCGTAAGTAGCAGCCGCTACTAAGAAATACTTGATGGAAAAATCCATTAACACTGCCCAACCTGGGAATCGAACTCAGGACCTCATGCTCAGCAGTAGCGCTTGCGACCACTACACCAACGAAGCAGTCACTGTTTTTCAACTAAAATGTCAAGTTTGTTCTTGGGGTAAATTCATCCCAACTAAGGAACCCCTTTATTTTTACTGACATGATCAAGTGACACCAAACTTATTTTATATATATACATGATAACAAAACTTACCTAAATTTTGTTCAGTATTTTGAGAAGTAGAAGGTGGTACGTCTTGTTCACATACTACTGTTGCCGGATCTGAAATATATATTAATAAATCAGTATCACTTAAGGCTAGTCAAGTGTGTTTTGGTCATGCAATAACATTAGATAGAACTGTTTGTAGTATAAATAAAGTATTTAAATCACTGACTATTGGCTAGGAACAAATACACATCATTAGCCTAATGATGATCCTACACCTAGCACATAGGCCTCCTCGTTGTGAAAGGGAGCGGGCCGTAATTAATCGGGAGCCAGTTATGTGTTCTCTTGCTACTTCTAAATTAATGGATTATGATGCGATTTTCGGGGTCGATTTTTCTCCTGCACACACGTGTGTAACTTTGTTTTATTCCTTTTTTAACCTCCACCTAAGCCTTCGGGGATTACCGGCGTAATGTTATGTTATGTGAATAATAGCATTCAAAGGATAAAACAAAGTTTATATACTAGGTCTAAAAGTTTGTTCGAATTCCATTTAGTGACAGTGCCAGCTATGAAACCCTAAAACACAAAACAAACAAACAAAATAATTATATTTAATGCTAAGTACTTACCAATATTTTCTTTTTGCATTCTATTTTCTACAATACTTGTAGATGTGTACTTTAACTGCTGCTGTGATTCAGGAGCTAAAATAAAATATATACAAACATAAGTAATGGCTCATGGCAAAAAGTTCCATTTCTATATGTGGAGGCTTGTTATTAGCTATTTGTTTAATAATATATTCTTTATGTCATTGGTTTGTTAGTCTGTAAGCCTTCTTTAAAATAAAATAAATAAATAAATTTCCAATCGGTAGACTTATATTTATTCAAATATTCAATTGCAAATGTGCCAAATGCAAGATAGGCTCGGAAGGATAAGGTAAGTTCCATTCCAAAATTTACACAATTATTTTATTTGCCATCATAGAGGCCATAGCGACATATTCTGATATGGAACTCTAGAAGAATAATATAAAATCATAGTAATTTAATACCTGTAGATGTTGATGGTATTGGCTGATTTACAAGTCCGTGCAATGGTTTTCTTCCAACACACGCACCTTCGGTAGAACAAGGGCACAATTGTCAAAAATTGCAAAAATTCTAATTAATTCTTGTTAACTATACGCCTAAAAAGGATATAGTATATAGTTTATATCATGCAAAGAAGAAAAACTTCTTCTTTGCATGATATAAACTATATACTATATCCTTTTTAGGCGTATAGTTAACAAGAATTAGATTTTTTGCAATTTTTGACAATTGTGCCCTTGTTCTACCGAAGGTGCGACATGGTAATTTTGGTTGTGATATTAGTTTGAAACCTGAAAAAGTATAAAGGAATAACTGCATTAAAAATTTTGCTAAGATGCTAGTTTATTAATTAGTTAAAGCAATAGTGGCACTCATATAATTGTGTGGTTAAGATGTTTCATCATCATATCAGCCGAAAGACATCCACTGCTGTACATAGGCCCACCCCAAACGTCACAACATTGATTTATTTATTTATTTATTTATATACACTTTATTGTACACCATAATAAACAAGAACAAAAGAAACTTAAAACTAAAAACATACAATGGGCGGCCTTATCGCATTGATTGTTCCTGTTCGTCTCATATACAGCGGATCCCCGCAACTTTCACCAGGTCATGGTCCACCTAGTAGGAGCCCTTCCAACGCAACGTCTTCTGGTTTAGTTATGATATTTATCACACTAATATAATAAAGGTGAAAGTTTGTGAGTGTGTATTTGAAAAAAAATCTTGTGCCATAGCACCTCTAAGGCTACACTCCAACCAGTCGAAGACCTATGCTAATATATTTAGTATTAGCAATTTTATTCTTTTTATATTAAAAGAAGTAACATTATTGATGAACAAACCTGGTAAAAATAATGTTGGAACTGCAATATTGCTTATTCGGTTATTGCGACATAGATATTTATCTTCAAAGTGTCTGTGACACACTCGACGGTACTTGAATATATGTGCATTTTCAAGTCCCAAAATATCACTTCCAATTGAATATAGCCAGGTATTGAATCGTATTCTGTCTTTTTCAGGGTTTGAAAATCCATGAAGAACTGCATGCATGCCTGAAACAAATTGCATGCCATTATTAGTTTATATTTTTATCAGTTTATTTAATTTTAAAAAGTGATTGGAAGAGGTAGTGCAATTTATGGTCAACCGAGATTCTGAGCATCTTGATATTAAAGTTTAATATTTTTAATTGATGTGATATTAATTTTATCGAAGATTTCTGTATTGGAAATTGTTTATTTAACATAAATAATTAAAAATTACTAAGCTAATAAAATAGCCTTTTAATAGGAATATACCTTAAACAAAAGAATTAATGGTGTGTTTACCATGTAATAATAACACTTCAAAACCTGTTGTGGGCGAAATCACATATTAAAAGTTATATCCATTTAAGATCACGTAGCGATATCCCGGGAAATTGCAGTACCTATACCAATCACCGATTATAAGGTAATTCAATTAAAAATATTGGAATAATGATTTACAGAAGGTTGACTGGAAGAGAAAAATGAGGTATCAAGATCAATCTGCCTAGCCTTTTCCCAACTATGTTGGGGTCGGCTTCCAGTTTAACCGGAATCAGCTGAGTACCAGTGTTTTACATGGAGCGACTGCCTATCTGACCTCCACAACCCAGTAACTGGGTAACACGGTACTCCTTGGCTAGACTGGTGTCAGATCTCAAGCTTCTGACTACTCGTAACGACTGTCAAAGATCTTCAAATGACAGCCAGGACCAACTGCTCAACGTGCTTTCCGAGGCACGGAGGAAACTCGGTATGTTGAAATGGTCACCCATCCACGGACCGACCACGCCAAGCGTTGCTTAACCTTGATGATCGACCTGTGCGGCTGTTATTATTTAGCCACGAGCTCCTAAATAATGAACATAATATTATTGTTTCGAAACAAATTAAATTTTATATTGAAGAGAAACTAAAACTGAAGAAGACTACCTACTTTAAAGCAAATCAAAATTACAATGCAGTCGGGTAAAATGTACTTAATTTTGAATTGCTTTAAATGCAAAGATCCAAGATTTGGCTATGAAAATGTGTCATACCTCCACTGTCCTTGCACCCAGAAACACAGCAGTGCTTATCCGAGGACATGATGCACTAACAGAGTCCTATCTCAAACTTAAAAATACACTGGAGTCTCAGCACAGTCTGTCTCAGTCACAACCACTCAAAAAACTACTTTCTAGTCACAAATATGGATTAGCCGGAGGAACTTTGCTCAACTCAACGACAAATGCACATCATAACACAGAAAGATCACAAAAATAAACAAAATATCGCAAAATACCGGGCGCAAGCGTCAGATATCAGCAGACATTTGTAAATTGGGGTAACCAGTTTATTGTTAATAAAACCACCAAGGGAATTTTACCACCACCGTAATGAATATTTGCAAAATGATTGTAAAAGTTGTTCCTATATGAGTTTTATGTAATCAAAAAATAATAAAATGTCACACTGTGCGTTAAATGTAATTAAAACCCGTGAAAATAATCCCTAATTGAAAATATTCTTTGGAAACATTATCATAGAAGTTGTTTAAAAATATACTATTTTAGTAGTAATATTCTACCGTAACTACGCAATGTTGACAAGTTACGATTTTGTTTAGCGCCATCTATTCGAATTAAAGTAAACATTGCATCAGAGCTGCCATCTTGTGAAACTAGTAGGTGTAAAATCACGATTATAATCCAACAAAATTAAAAAACACTTTTTGACTTATATTGTACACTGAATAAATATGCTTCGTGATTTTGTATCATTGTACCCATTGCTGTCTCCAGTTTTTTGTACTAAGATTGAACGCCCTGATCGCAACTGAGGCGGGCCGCAAAGTCGTATGGGGTCTCCCATACCCATACGATATCGCGGCTGAGGGTTGGAGGCCGCGGCGGGAGAGGAGTGCCGGTATTGCGGTGCGTTAAAAACATGGGTAACACACACATTTCACAAGTTATGTTTAAGTTCCACGTAATAGGGGACGAGCGTATCGCCATCAACCGGCCACAAGTCCAGACTCCAGGCTGCCACTAAGAAATGCTAGATGGAAACACCCAATAACACTTTGCCCGACCAGCAGCCTAATTGTTTAAGTGAATTCGGCAAAGGAAACAATCTGGTTCTTAACTTCTTTCCCAAAAACACACACATACACAAAAAAGTTGAATCTTTATTCAACTTTTTTGTGTATATGTGTGTTTTTGGGCAAGAAACAGATTGTTTCCGTTGCCGAATTTACTTACGCAATTAAGCTGCCGGAAATCCAACCCGGGACCTCCATGCATCGCAGTAGCGCTTGCTACCACTGGACCAACGAGGCAGTTAATATTTTTTGTTATTATTTCAATACCATTAAGAATATTGGTTAATATATATTTTTTATGAGTATTTTTATTGTTTTATTTATTTTTGCATCATGTGAAATGTTCTATCACTTAAAAGTGAATTTTATGAGTACCTATTTTTATTGTTTTACTTATTTTTACATCTTAGGTGTGAAATCTTATATCACCTAGAATTGAATTAAAACTGGAATTACGATTGATGGCGGCCTGAGGGATCTTCAAAAATTTTGACGAATCTCATTTGTAGGTACGTCAGTGGTAGTGTTTGGAAATGACACGTAAGTGGATAAGGAAAAGAAGAAACTAAAATAATATCACCAGGTTTGTGACCTGGTGATATACAAACTCATTTATTAACCGACTTCAAACAATAAGTTTAAAAACTATAACCCGACTACGGATTTTTTTAGCCTATGTTACCCGGGCCATAATAACGAATCGATTGACACCTTATTCATCAAAAGTGGATGAATAGTTTCAGCGATAAGGAGGAATATACGTAAATACATATATACATAGACTGCTAAAATCATAAACTTTCCTTTTGGCTTCGCCGAACCCTTCCTTTTGGCTTCGCCGTAGTCGGGTAAAAAGTTTGTCAATTTGGCTAACTGTTTTTTTTTGTAAATTTACTTTAACTTATTGCTTAGTTTTTTCAAAAGGGTAGTAAGGATGGTCCAGCCACTTCAGCTGAGGGATGGTTCTGTAGTTCTTGTCAAAGTTCTTCAGGACATCTTTCTCTTCCTGGGTCAGACTGAAGTCAAACACTTCTATGTTCTGCTCGATGCGAGACTTTGTCAGGGATTTTGGTATCGGAATAACGCCTAGTTCGATCTGGGGAAGAGAACAGATTATTAAATCATCATAATCTAAACTATTCTAACAGTAAAATTTATAAATTTTCAGTGAAATTATAAATTAAAAAAACAACCCCAACATATTTTTATTTCATGCTTTTTAAACTAATAAGGGTACGAGTAGTAGGGACGGATCTGCCAAATACAAACTTGATGCACATGAGTCGATTGACAGACGGGCCACCAGAGCCTTGAACACCGATGCCGAGTGGCCAGCCTGTCGGTTTTCAATCGGTTACATTTCGGGGAGTGTACGATGGAACTGCACAATTCGATTCCGCCTAGCCCTGTCCATCATCGGACTACAAGACGTACGGCAATGCGCCATCGGTACATGGTGGACATCCCACCCATACGTACAAAGCGTTTTGCAAATACTTTAATTGTGCGCACAGCTTAGGAGTGGAATTACTAGCCGGATTCTTTGTTTCCCGATAGCTACAACCTAGGGGTCTTTAAGTCTCTAGTGAATATGTTACTTCTAGGCAAGCGTGCTTCTCCGTCGACCATATCATCACTTACCATCAGGTGAGATAGTGGTCAAACGCGAAATTTTGAAAAAAAAAAAAAAAACTACTATTTTATCTAGTAGTAGACACGCTTCGATCGACACGATATATCTTCAAACAGTATAAAAAGGTGAATCTGTTTGATTGTAGGAGGTTATCGCTGAGGTCGGTTGTTCACGAGGCACCGAAGACACGATTTGTTGGCCCGTTTTTTTACACGGCACACTGCTTACGATCTGGGGGGTGACCACAAGCTCTTAGAGTAAGGTTATTTTGAGATCGAGTAAGGGACAGATGTATCTGACTTGTATACATCTGTCACTTACTCGATCTCAAAATAACCTTACTCTAAGAGCTTGTGGTTACCCCCCAGTTGTCTGTTCGTTTGTTTACTAGACATGATTGTAACGTGTCTAATGAACAGTGGCGTAGCGTGCCTTGGCGGGGCCCAGTATAAAAAATTGTTTGGGGGCCCTTATGAAGCGTGATTTCTCACAAAAGACAAAAAAAATATTGCATAAAATTAAAAGAAATATTTATTCATCATAATTATCTATCTGTCGCGTTTTTCCAAAATGTTTACAAACAATTCAAATTGAATATACACTCTCCTTGCCTTTTTTCGGCAAACTGATTTATTAAATCTTTTATAGCTGATGATGACTTTAGTTTTTCTAAAGTTTCTGCCTCTATGGACAAAATAGAGACAGATCTGACAGGCGTTCATGTCCCATCGAAGTTCTTAGGTAATTTTTTATCAGTTGCAATTTTAATTTACGCATGTTGGGGGCCCCGTGGCCCGGGGGCCCCGTATAATTGATACGGCAGATACGGCGGTAGCTACGCCCCTGCTAATGAACAAACGAACGTCTGTGAGTGACGAACCACGCGAGTGCCGTACGGTGCGGTGTGCCGTAAACAAGCTCATACTTACTTGTTTCGTACGGCCGCTAAATCCTCACTGAGAAACCGTAAGTAATTGTGTCGGTGTCGTGCAATGCACATACGATACGGTCCATACAAATATTGGAGCTCTGAATTTTGACGACATTTTGTCGTCGTGCGTCGTGACGCGTCGTAAACTAACGGCATTACAAAGTACTTGTCCGATACGATTTTTCTTTATTATATACCTTCATATCAGAGAAATAATTTTCGAATTGCCGATTGACTCCTAGATAAAAAAATGGGTTGCAATGGAATCGAATTTAAGCTTTGTCATGTATGACATGTCATATAGTTGCGTTTTTATAGCCCGTTCAATGAATTTTGACTTCAATTGGGTTGGTGGCATGACAAATGGTAGCTGTAGTAAACAGTTGGTATTGGAATCAGTTGAACGGACTAAAAAGGGATGTAAATTTTTCCAAAATGCTCACCAGATATCTCAAAGAAACTTGCGGCACAGTCTTGTTATACTTCTTCGCGATCTCTACAAGCGCGGGGTCATCGATCCTTGGGGGCGGAGCGTCGGGCTTCGCCTTGCTGTAGAACAACGAGCCGAAGGGCGTGTAGCCCATCACGCGAATGTCCTGTCGGAAGCAGTAAGCAAGCAGGTCTGGCTGTTGCAGATTAAGGTTGATCTGTAAAGGATTTCATGATAATATTAATACGGGTACACTACATAAATACGAAAAACTTTATTCCGTCAGTCACAAATGCGAATTTCAAAATACCGATAATTATAATTCCGAATGGTTCAAAATTCCGAATATTACAACAACTCCAAAATCAAAATCATTTTTTTTATTTCATATAGGCCTACATGAGCACTTATAAAATGTCGACAATGTGCACGGTTCGGGTTGGTCGTTTCCTATGGAGAAGAACCGGCAAGAAACTCCATGGTTACTCTTTTAAAAAAAATGGTTTGGTTTTACAATATTTCCTTGTTACAGCATTAGTACTTAGATATGTGGGGACAACGTAGGCCCGACAATAAGTCGTAAGAAAACAAAAAAAAAAGATTACATATTATTTAAACAAAAGAAAATAAAACAAGTTAAAAAGTTAACAAGCATCTAGAAGGCCTACAATGTTCACACATTTACAAAATAATCGGTAAAGGAACCTATACAAAAGTAAAATAAAAAAAAGACTAAATCTAACATGTGGCACAAATATTGTTATCAGTGCTGTAACTATTCTTAGCAAAGGGCTATGAAGATGATTGAAAACCATTGTAAAAAGAAGGAAGAAAAACAAAGAATTAATGAGATTGAGAATAGTTAGAGACAACCACATATTTGTGCCGTTTATGAGTTACCAGGGAAGCCGCATGCGCAGAAGGAGCTAAAGCCAAATTTTTTATCTTCAACGTAGTCCTTGATTTTATAATATGCTTTTTTAACAAGGACACGTTTGATGTAGTTTTTGAACTTTCCATCGGTCAGTTCTATAACTGACTTTGGCAACTTGTTATAAAAGCGTATACTGTTTATATAAAAAGACTTGCTAGTTTTTGTTAATCTGAATTTGGGTATTACAATTTCGTGGTTACTGCGTGTATTTAAATTATGTAAGTCGCTTCTAGTTTTGAAAAGCCCTCGATTTTTGCGGACATACAAAATACATTCCAAAATATAGAGTGAAGGTAGAGTCAGTATAGTCAGTATATCGATTTCTTTAAATCCTCCGAATTGTCATTACTCCTATTTTTATAATTCCTAAATTTCAATATTCCTATCGTTTATAATTACTATTCTCAAAATATCGAGTTTCAATAGATCGAATAACAAAAAGTCCGACTTAATGATAATTCGAAACATCAAAAATACGAATTCCGATTATTAAAATACCGATTAATACAATTCCGAAACAAAACGCCTTGTAAAACTGAATAGCAAGACAAATAATACAGGGGATTTGCAGCATGCAAGGAAGCACGCAACATGCAAGAAGGCATGCAGCGTGAAAGCAGACACGCAGCATGCAAGCAAGCATGCAACATGAAGCAGGCATGCAAGAAGCAGCAAGCATTGTTTCTGTCACAGCTCCGGCGCTGCGGGGTTTGGGCGGCCCCACGCAAAATTACTGTCGCAGATGGTTTTAACGCTCACCACCGCAGCTTCGGCTTGCTGGCCGGCTTCGCCGGTCAGCCTCAGCCGCGGCGGGGGGGCCTTCAAACCACCTGCTCTTCAGCTCGCGGGCTGCCCTACCCCTTCGCGCCTACGCGGGCTTAAATTACACTCTAGGGTAGGCCAGACAAGACTGCGTGAAGTCGGTTTTGCAGCGATTCGTTTCTGTCACTGAATTTTGTAGCACATGTTGACTTTTAGTTTATTCGAAGTATTGAAAATCGGAATGTCGTTTTTCGGACCGAGAACACTTCGAGCATTTGATTCTTCGAACGTATGAAAATCGGCAAACTAACAAATCGCTTTTACGACTTTCGGTAAAATAAATTTCGTGATTTTTAAAAATAGAAATTATAATTCATAGGTTCATTAATTATTTATTTTTTTCTTATCAATTGCTTGCTGTACTAACATTTCATGAAATTCAGACTTTTGAAAATCGGAACATCGAACTTCGGAATAAAATATTTCGGAGTATGGGTCGGGTCCCACAATTGGGGATAACTGCGATATTTAGAAAAAAAAAACTTAATTCAAAAAATCAAAAAAACCCGACTGCTTCAAAAGCGAACTAAAAAGTCTTAAACAAGGAAAAAATCATGCTGTGCAGTCAGAGGATACATATTCGCGGGCTGGCTGACCAAAATCTAGTGTATCCTCCGCCTGCACAGCATGTTTTTTTCCTTGTTTAAGACTTTTTAGTTCGCTTTTGAAGCAGTCGGGTTTTTTTGATTTTTTGAATTAAGTTTTTTTATTTATAACTTTTTAGTTAGTTTTTTTCGAATTCGATACATTTAAACATATAAGTGTTATATATTTTTGAAATCACCTCTTAAAACCCTTTATTTTGATACCCCACACGAAGGGTTTGGATGAAAAAAAAAATTTGGGCCCCCACAATTTGGCACCCAAAATCCGCCATTTTTCTATTGTCCAATTTTAATGTAGCCTATGACACTCGCAGGGTTAAGACGAATCGATTGACGTATGTATCTTCAAAATCGGCCAACGCGTTTGGTCTCTGGAACGCCATATAGGAACAAACATATATACATACATACATACATACATACATACATACATACTTACATACATACATACTTACATACATACATACATAGACTGTTAAACACATTACCCTCCTTCGGCAGTCGGGTAAAAAAGCGTTTTTTCTGACTCCACTGCATTTTACTAAACGCACAAAACCACGACACAAACATAGCAACGAGTGCGAAACGACGAACGCGTGAGCGACGTGCTAGCGACTAGCGACTGACTTGTAATGTAATATTCAAAGGGATTCATTTCGATCAAGGATACACTAGGGTGTGTACGAAGGGGATTCGTCAAAAAACTGACAGCCGCTCGGGTGAGGCGCGCTCGTGTGCTCGGCGCTCGTCATCGAGCTGCTCGGCTCGCTGTACTGACGTGCTGAATATTCGACTTGTAACGTGCTCACATCGAGCGAATATTCATGTCAGTCGCCACCTTAATAAAGGTAGGTACTGACCGGTGTTACGGGGCGTAATATACCTACCATTCGTCCTGAATCCGTGTGACACGCTCGTTTCGAATTGTTTGCTCGCCCTGTTCCAGATTCGTCGCCACTTGTAGTCAAGATATCGGACGACGAAATTGTTTTGGGATCTTTGATTTTAATTAATCTATACCAATATTATAAAGAGGACAGATTTTTTTGTTTGTTTGTACCGAATAGATGTATAAAACAAAAAAATATCGTATAAAAAAAAATGTACATAATTGAGCTTTGTCCGTATTGCAGTTTTATGAAGTAAGTCAAGGAGAAAATTATGCTATGTTTAAGTAACCAAAGAAAAGAAAAACATACATGAAGTCGAACATAGAACCTCCTCGTTAAAAAACGAAAATAGAACTCGCAAAAAAAAAAGATTTTACCGAAATCAGTATTTATTTTTTTATTTATTTTCTAGCTCGAAATAGAACCTCTGTCTGGTACAAATAGATTGCTTTTACTAAGGTTTATCAGCCATAAACATATTATTTTCAACTTAGGCCTAGGTTTTGAGATTTTGAGTTTTGAGAGAAAATGATTTTTATGTACCGAGGTCAAAAATCCAAATTTAGGGGTGGCACAAAGGACACATAGACGGAAATCCACATCACGTCTTTCACCTCGCATGTGATTGGACGATTGATGGCGGTACCCTTTGCCTTGCCGAATTCACTTGCGCAATTAGGCTGCAGGTCTGTATATTTGTCTTTGTGAGTTTAATTATAGTTGTCGGCACGTAACTTGGCAATATAATAGTCGTTAGAGGCGCACAAGTCGTTTTTACTCAGAAATCATTTATTTGCAAAGCATGTAGGTATAAATAAAAACAATTGGATCCAGTACATTCTACATACACGTAAGGCATGAAACATTAAGCACTATAATAATCATAAGTATTGCAAATCTGTAATAATCAATAATTGTCAAGCCGCCTCCACACGCTTAGCGAACAATGGCAAACAGCTAACACAAAACAACAAACACGAACGTGTGGATGGGTGTTTGTTTGTATTCGCCTGTTTTTGTTTGTGTGCGCGTGTTCGGCATCGGTTCAGTTTTTTTTGCACAATTCAGAGGGTATTTGACAAACATGTTTGCGATGTATCCAGACGCTTTTTTTTATTATAGTTCACAAAACTGATGTACAATCACACGAGCAAAAAAAAAAGTATAATCGAAAGTCTGATTGACATCTACTAGATGTGAATCTTACATGCACATATTCACTAGTGAAACACTTAAAATCCATATAAAAAAAGTAAAATAAATCCAATATAAAAAACAATTAAAACAATAAAATAAAAATTAAATCTGATCACAAATAAAATCAAATCAAATTTAAATTAAATTAATCACAATGAAACTAGAATTAAATCAGATTAAAATATATTAAATTAAATTAAATCCAAATACAATTAAAATAAAATTCAGAGAGACACAGAGACGCTTGTTCAGTTCAGTAGTAGTAGTACGTGCGAGCTTGCGGGCGGTGGACGGAGTTAATAGTGGTGGTCAAATTTACGAATCGTAACATTTTGAGTATCCTAAGCTAAATTGTAAGTAAAAATGTCTGATTGGTCTGAGGAGGTTTGGAGGTAGGAAAGTAATCGCTGCGCCACAACAAGCTCGTCGTACATACCGTGTTTGTGTTGTGTTGTACCGCCACTGTTTGTGGCAAACAACAAGCATGTGGAGTCAGCTTAAGGTAATCAGTTTCTAATGTCATATTCTCAAAAGACAAATTCACCGGCAAAATAATATTCCTGGTTTAAAAAAATAGAATTTAACAAACAGTTACTTTTTAGGTCTCTTTGGTTGCCAAGCGGGACGCGGGGAACGCTTAGCACCGTTCCGAGCGCGCGATTGGTTGGTCAGTTGACGCAAGGATCGTTTGACCAATCGCGTCGCGTCCACGTTTCGTTGTTGTTGTTTCGTTTTCGTTTCGCTCTATATGGACGTTGGTCAGTTCAAACACTATGCGCGAACCTACCCCCACTACGCCAAAACCTTGCCAAGTTACATGCCAGGGACTATATTTGTAAACGCAGCCACGAACTTGACACCTTGCATCTCAAGTGGTCAGCTAGGCAGTCGTTCCTCGTAACATACTGGTACACAGCTGCTCTGGAAACTGCTACACTAAAAGCCGACAAAACATATTTTGATAATTCTAGTAAAATGACTTACCTCAACTTGCAGCACGGAAGGTTTCTCCAGCCCCAGTTCCAGGAGCCGGTCGATCTGCTGCTGGTTAAAGTTGGAGACTCCGATGGACTTGGCGAGGCCGAAGGTCTTAGCTTCGATCATGCCGCGCCAGGTGTCCGCGTAGTCTGTGTAGTCATATGTTTGATTGTTCTAGAAATTAGAGTTTATTTTATTAACCGACTTAAAAAAAGAGCAGGTTATCAATTCAACTGTTTTTTATGTCTCCTCAGAACTCTTTACAAGATGAACGGATTTTGATGCTTCTTTGAGCTGGTACTTCTCATGTGGTACCTTTTAAATTTTGTAAAGATCTGATGATGAACTTTGGAGTTATACAACAGTACTTGTACGTAGTACACGCACGTGAGTCACTACCACCTGATTCCGCCCACTACACAGATTGTTACAAGCGCCTAACGAACAACACTGAGCAACGTGCACCAACACTATTTTGTAACGTTTTAGGCGTCAGGAGTATAATTTGTTCTTTAATATGAAGAAGCGGACGTCACCCAAAAGTGGTAAAGAACCCTTGCCCCACCACAGTTCCGAACCCGATTTAACATCACCAAATTCGGTTCAAACACTGGACAGAATCACTGTGCGGCAAAAGCGTAAACAAACTGATGACCTGAAATCTCTTCGTGAAGACATTATGTCTTCTATTACAACTTTGAGAAGGGAACAGCATGATAAATTCACTATGATGCAAAGCAATCTAGACCAAATAAAATCCCAAAATGTAGAATTGCAAGCGACGGTTGAATTTTTGAGTAACAAATATGATGATCTGATGGTAAAATTGGCGCAAATAGAGAATGAAAAGAAGTGCACATTTGAGTACATTAGATCTCTAGAGGAAAAAGTCGAGAACATGGAACGAAATTTAAAGTCCTCTAGCCTGGAAATTCGCAATGTGCCTAAAGTTGCAAATGAGTCTAAAGATGACCTCATAAATATTGTTAAGCATCTAGGTATCGCTGTGAACACCGAAATACATGCAAGCGAACTCAGAGATGTTTTTCGTCTCAGTAGCAACAAAAAACCCCAAACTGATGGGCATATAACCGCCGAGTTTACTTCCATCATAACGAAGAATAAACTCCTTACAAGCATTAAGAAGTACAACCGTGACCACAAAACCAACCGGCTTAACAGCTCGCATATTAAAATGGCGGGAAATGCTCCCATTTTCATATCAGAGAGTCTCACCACTAAAGCCAGGAAGCTGTTCTATCAGGCAAGAGAGTTTACAAAGCTGAACGCTTATGCATATCATTGGACATCGCATGGCAAAGTCTACATAAAAAAGGAGGACGGAGCGCCGGCAAAGAGAATTACACAGGACTCTGACTTTGAAGGTCTAAAACAGCAAGAAAAATGACTAGAGTCACTATTTCATACACAACAACGAATCACAGCTGAAAAACAGATGCTTTGCCTGAAAATTGCTTGCCTTACAAACTTTTCTATATATAACTTAGTTTCAAGATTTTGTTTGCTGTTTGTGTTTTTTTTTATGTTTTTTACGTGCTTGCTTATACACTTAAGTCCAAATACACTACTCGTACATCTCTATCCACACAATACACACAATCATTGCACAGGACATCAAATACTAATCACAGTGTACCCAATTCATTATACCAGTACTTTAACAAATACATCTACATTTATTTTGCTATACTTTCTGCATCACAGTCATTACTACCAGGTAATAACTCTGCCTATTCCAATTTATTGTTTGAGTTGTTTAATGTCGTTGCCATTGACGTCACTACTATTGCATTAAATCATAATTAAAATTCGATCGAAATATTAATATAAATATAACAGAAGAAGTAGATACAGCTAACCCAATTGAATGCATATCGCTTAGTGACACCAGTCTTTGCCCGAAATTGTTTGATTATAATCTCCAAACTCACGATGCATTAGCAATATTAAGTGTTAACATTAGAAGTATTAACTGCAATTTCGACCTTTTGGTGGCCTTTATTTCCGCCCTAAATATGCGTATTGATATAATTGTTTTGTCTGAGTGTTGGACAAATTTGAACATCCCACCTCCAGATATGGATGATTACAGAAAATATTGGACCAAAACTAGCTTAAACCAAAACGATGGTGTAGTAGTATATGTGCACAGTGATATCGTGGCGTGTGTCCACGAGCCCAATATTACTGAAGGAAATTGCTTAATTGTCACTATTAAGGCAGAATACACAATCATTTGCTCGTATAGGCCACCAAGTTTTAAAAATCCAAATCATTATTTGGAATCACTTGATGGTATTCTATGTAAAACCCCAGCAAAAAATGTAATTCTCACCGGAGACATAAATATTGACATTTTACCTGAGAATCTATCTAGTGTAACCCAAGATTACCTAAACCTAATGGCCATGCATGGGCTACGACCAGGCATAGATAGACCAACACGAGTCAAGACATGTATCGATCATTTCATGATTAAATGCTCGTATATTTGGAAAACAGCAGTTTTTGAGCAGCCTATAACAGACCACTCTCCGATACTTTTATATATCAACAACTCTAAAATACAAAAAAAGGTTGAAGTGCACAATAAAGTAATGATCGATTACAGTATGATAAATAACACACTTAATGATGAATCCTGGGACAGTCTATATAAAGTAATCGATACTAATATTGCTTCTGAAATAATAACGTCAAGACTTTTAAACATCATTACGGATAATACCAGTACTGTAAGAAAACCTAAAAGATATAGGCCCCTAAAACCTTGGATAACAAAAGGAATAGTTAAATGCATAAAAAAAAGGGATAGGTTACACAAAGTCGCAGTGAAGACTTTGGACAATATACTTCTTCAAAATAAGTATAAAAAATATAGAAATATGTGCAATTTAATAATAAAAAAATTAAAAAAACAATACTACGAAGAAAGGCTAAACAAAAACAAAGGAAACATAAAAAAAACCTGGGAAGTCATAAAAGAAGTTTGTGACATGAAGAAAAATAAAGAACCTGTTATGGAATTATTGGATGTTGACAACACTCCAACTGAGTCTCTGGATAAAGTTAATAACTATTTTGCTGGAGTTGGAGAAGTATTGGCAAATGAACTACTGACTAAGCTAAATAAAACTGAGCAAGATCTATCACGTGAAGCGGCTAGTGACACCTCACCGACAAATTCAATATCATTCATGCCTACGGATCCTTTCGAGGTGAGGGGCATTATCCTAGGACTAAGATCACATAGTGCACCAGGGTGGGATAAAATTACTACTGAAATTTTGAAAGAGAACATTGTTTCTCTTACACCGCCCATCACATACATGTGCAACCTTAGTCTAGCAACTGGCACATTTCCGTCTTTATTTAAAAAAGCTGTTGTTTGTCCTATATTTAAATCTGGGAACAAGAATGAGCCTAGTAACTATCGCCCTATCTCTCTTCTATCAACGTTATCAAAGATTCTAGAAAAAATCGTTAACAAGAGAGTTATGAAATATCTAGAGAAGAACAAGCTGCTTAGTGACTTTCAATTCGGGTTTAGAGAAAGAAAATCAACCGAGGATGCAGTTTTGGCACTGACTTCAACTCTGGTATCTTATCTGGATGGGGGGAACAAGTGTTTGGGGGTCTTTTTAGACCTCCAAAAGGCGTTTGATACCGTATCCGTTAAGATACTAATAGCACGTTTGGAGGGCGTTGGTATAAGGGGGGTTGCCCTGGACTGGTTTAAAGATTATTTAACCGATAGATCTCAACGAGTTAGAGTTGCCGGCTATGAAAGCTCTGAATCAACATGCAAATACGGTGTTCCCCAGGGTAGCACGCTAGGACCCACATTGTTCCTCATTTACATTAACAATCTATGCAAGATAGCTGCTACCCTGCCATACTTGGACCTCCTAATGTTCGCTGATGACACAGTGCTGATCTTCCATGCTCAAACCTGGGACATGGTATTTGAACGGGCTGAGACAGGCTTAGCAAAGGTGACCTCCTGGTTGGAAAACAGTCTCCTGTCATTAAACACCAGTAAGACAAAATATGTATGCTTCAGCAAAACATCTGTAGGCAAACCTGCTGCCTCGCACACCATCAAAATACATACCTTCCCGTGCAACAGAAGAGATACTCGAACCAGCTGTGATTGTTCGACGCTTTCACGAGTCGCCTCTATTAAGTATTTGGGTGTCACGCTGGATGACCAACTTACCTGGACTATGCATCTCATGTTGACAATAGCTAGAATCAGAAAACTAGTATATATCTTCAAAAACTTGCGCACAGTTGCAAATAGAACTCTACTTGTACAAACTTACCGAGCTTTGTGCGAATGCATTATCAGGTACTGCGTTTGCGCATGGGGAGGTGCGGCAAAAACCCATATGATTGGAGTGGAGCGGGCACAGCGTATGGTGCTGAAAGTACTTTTATACCTACCGTATCGACATCCCACATCTTCAGTCTATGAACTAGCTGGAGTATTGTCTGTGAGAAAGATATTCACCTACGAAGTACTACGAAGATACCACAAGCAAGTTGTTCCTAACCTACCAAAATCAGAAAAGCGCGTGGAAAGATGCCCTGTTCCACGTACTAAAACAACATTTGCTAGAAGACACTATGCTTATCTTGCTCCGCATACCTATAATAAATTAACTAAAGTCCAGAGGGTAAGCAAATTGAATAACAATAAATTTAAATTAATTCTATATACCTGGCTAAAGTCAATGGACTATACTGATGTAGAAAACCTCATAAAAACATAACCCATCCTGCATAGCAAATGCACACACACATTTACACAACCAAACATACACAAACACATACATATACACACCCAAACATACACAAACACACACACATCAGCACGTTTGTTAACTATTCCAACATTTTTATTTATTCTGTCTGATATAATATTACTGTCACTTTATTACGGGGAAGACACTAGCACCTGCAACACAGTTTTACTAGCGCAGGTGCTAGGGAATCCTTTAATCTAAATTGTATCCATTATGTCAATAAAGAATTATTATTATTATTAGTACTCTTCAATAAACAACGGTAATACTCTCGGGATTGCTGCAATCCCATCGAGGCAGTCTTATTTATATTCTTGGTGTTGTCCGCGACTTCGTCTGCGTGGCATTAGAACTTTGAATAGCCTATTCACTTCCTGTCCACCCCCTAAAGCATAATTAACTATCCTATGTCTTTCCCAGGGTGTCAAACTTTCTCCATACCATGAAGAATACCCATTTTGTATGGAAAAATGTACTGACCGAAACATTTGCTGTCCTGATAAAAACACCTTAATTTGATTATGTTACCTGAGTTATTTACACGTACCAACTTTAGTAAATTTTCATTGCGGGAGTTAAGAGATATTGAACAAAATATGTTCCTTTTTATGTTGTAGTAGATTCACAGCAATATGGACACTATGCCAGCATATTTAAGATTTGCATTCGTTAGACATTTGTTCAAGTGCTGTTAAGACATACAATGTTATTCTTACTTACCGGTGTAGATACAAGCCCGTAACATGGTCAATATAATAATATTATCAGGAATAAACATGCAAAAGCGCAGCAAAATTTTATGTCCGCGCATATATCGAATCGGCGCCACCATCAAAGAATATTTGAGACACCAACGTCGAGCCGTAGCCATGTCGGAAAACACAAATATAAAGTCCTGTCTTATTAAGCACTATTTTCACAAACACACGGCGGTGTTGTATTGATAAGATAAGTATTACTTAAGGTGCCCCTAGTCAATGGCACGAACTATTTTGTGCGCGGGGTTAAAATGCATGCTGTCTCATCCGACAACACGTGCGAAAGAGATGGATGCTATGATGAGCAGTAAGAAGCTAGTTCTCGTACGAATTAGCACTTTAGCAAATTTCTAGCGTAATGGATGATGATTTAGGTCGAAAACGAGCGCGCGAAATTTTATGTATAGACCTTTGGGAGTCTAGATATCATGAAAAAACTACTAAATTAATATTTTAAAAATATATTTTTTTGTATTGTTGAATTACTAATCTATCCCTGTATGGAGGCCGTTTTGCAATTTTTCTTCTTCTTATGGTATTTATTTCCGCCCAAAGATGTGTTGAAATATGGAACTTTCGATGCTCATAACTTTCAAATATATTATTTTTTTACATTTTTGTTTCCATACATGACTAGATAATGATGAGACAAATTGATATCATTTTTTATTTTGAACGTACATCGTCAAACTGTGGAGTAATCTCTAGACTACGTTTGTATGGAAGAATTTTCGAGTAGTGTATGTAACCTTAACGCAACTCGACGCAACAAAACATACAAACAAATCAAATGAAAAGACGACTACTGTCACATGACTGTCACTGTCAAATTAAATGACTGACAGTAATAGGCATGTTACCAAATCGGTAATATCATGGTATAATAACATACTCCGTATACTTCGCCTGGTATTCTCTTCCCAGGATGGCCTAAGCCTACGTCACGATAAGTGTTACCATTGATTGTCCTTTTTAGAAAATTTAGGTACTTTCTCATGTAGCTAATGAAAATAAAATAAATTAATAACTAGAATAACTATTTAGTAACTCATGTGATTCATCTATTTATTGTTAAATTTATTTGTATATTGAAGTATTAGTTCATAATTGCTTTGTTAGGATAAAAAAGCTTTTTGATCGGGTAATTCAATCACACACAGTGGCAACATATCGAATTGACAAGTGTCATACTGACAACTAGCCATTTCATCGCTATTGTCGTGTCACTCACACCTATAGCGTTGTTTCGCTCTGTGAGCAAAATACTGTGGCTCCCAAACGTTTGTGGTGAACCCGTGAACTTTGAAAGATACACAAGAAAAATTGTTAATTGTTCCGTAAACTATAAAAACAGAAGTATAAAAGGCGGTGTAATAAGATTTTTTTATTTTCCCAATGAAGAGACGCTATCATATGCGTGGCTTCAAAATTGTAACTAAATTCAACTACAATAACTGGTATATGCCTTTCTACATAATATTTAATTTATCTACGCGTTGTAAATTCCATAATTTAAGTCATAGTTGTGTCAATACGTCTTTACGCCCGAAACTTACTAACCGAACTTATTAACCTAACATAATTAGTTTTTGACTTATTTTAGTCAAGTCAAGTTTTGTGGGTTTTCGTCCCGAACTAAGTAAAAATACTAATATGCAAACAATTCAAAAAACAGCAAAGTCAATAAATACAAAAAGTATCAAATATGTCGATTTATTAAAAATTATAAATATTTTGTACCTATTGTAATATTTTTATCTTTTTCCCCACTACAAAAGTTTGAGAACTGCAACGCAATCGATGACGTAGTCTTAGGCCAATCACGTGACCCAGCTGTCACGGGAGGAGACTACCTTGTCTTATTATACCATGGGTAATATATTCGATTTCCAAAAACATGATTCATTTGTTATCTTGGTTTGCATTAAACTAGTAAATCAAACCAATTTCAAAATCAATTAGTTCTTAACATTAAAGAGGTAAATCGGTTCGATACAGGTGATCCTTGGATCGTCTCAGTGTTTAAGGTAGATTATAAAAAAACGATTCTTCGATTAATCGATGTCAGATCATGTCAACATGCCTCAACCCTAACATAAATGGCGCAATATGTTTGAGCTGAGAAACGGAAGTTAAATACTTATTAATTCAAGAAAATGAACCCCACTAGGAATCTTTTAGAAAAGAAGTCAAAATACTAGAAATATTTTTGTTTAATTTATTGTCCAGAAATGATTGTGACACAATTATTTTTTTTAAAGTACTGTCCATGGGCATTTCGATCTAAATCGGTTCAGCGGCTTAAGCGTGAAGAGGTAATAGACGGATACATTTATAATATTAGTAAGAATGGATGGATGAAATACTTACGAACTGCCCCACAGGCCAGTGCATCAGATACAGGTCCACATACTCCAGACTGAGGCTGCTGAGAGAGCCACGGAGAGCGGGAACCACGGCATTTTTAGCGTGTTCGCTGTTCCATAGCTGTTCGTGCAGGAAGGACAAGGGTAAATATGGTTACAGTCAAAGTGGATCCTAATCATATCATCAGCTTTTTATGTTTCCACAGCTGGGACACAGGCCTCTTCTTGTGAGAGAGGGAATGGGCCTTAATCCACCACGCGGGCACAGTGCGTTTTGGGGATGGCACATGTCTTCGAAGTTTTGGTTCTAGGATATCCCGGTTTCCTCATGATGTTTTCCTTGACCGTTTTTAGAGCAGTGCTGATAAAATAATGTTCACAACAAAGTACTCGTAAAATGTCTGCCAGAGTTCAAAACCACGACCTACAGCACGTAAGTTGGGGCTGATACCACTGGACTACCACTGCTCCTCTCTGCTCTTTTCATATAAAATAACGTAAAAGACAATGGAGCACGCTTGCTTAAAAGTAACCCATTCACTCTAGACTTTACGACCCTATTTTGTAGCTATCACGAAACACAAACTTCGGGAGCAAAGCCCACTATATAAATCTAAACAGAAATAGTAAATTCTACCAACCTTGGTAGTAATATACAGTTCTTCCCTTTTGATTCCTTCTCCGATCTTCTTAGCAATAGCTCTTCCGACCTGGTCCTCGATTCTGTATGCGAAGGCAGTGTCGATGTGGCGGTATCCCGCGTCTATCGCCCAAGAAACTGACTGCTCCACCTCGTTGACGCCGGGCTCCAAACGACCATGTTGGGCAGAAAATTTTATATTATTTGTCTGTAACATAGCTTGATAGAGGTATGCGGAATAGGGTGGAAAGTACCGCACCTCCATTGAACAGGGATGCTTGGAAACATGCTGGTCCTGCTCCATAAGCCTACCTTTGGTGTTGACAAAATCAAACTGATTAATTTGTATTATATTCATAATTATAGTAACGCTTTCCACGTACAAAGGTCCAATTGAGGACTAAGTGCGGAAACCAAACCCCCCTAACATATATATAGTAACGCTTTATTTATTTTTTTCTTCTCTTTTTGTTTAAAAAAATTGACTCGCACACTGTTCCGTTGTTGTTGAATTAGGTAATTTACCTATGTTTGCAATATTTGTACGTGATATACGTGTTATATGTGAGAACCATGTTCCTATTTATCAAGTAAAGGAATTACCTGTTAGTGCTAGGAATTGGTACATCGTCCTCACGTATATGAATTTATTAATGTATGTACTTAAGTTTTCTTAAAAGATTACTCTTTTAAGAAAACTTAAGTACATACACAAGTATGTATGGAGTTTCTTGTGCGTTCTTCTCCATAACAAGCTACTTTTCCGAATGCCGGTACAATAAATTTTTATTACTTGTAAATTTTAACGTTCAAAAGTGCCGCATAATGGCCTACTTAAATAAACACATTTGAGATTGACTTTGAAGATATATCGACCAGACGGGTGTTGTGACTACTGGCCAACTGCAAGTTGGTTGTTGTCGGACTGTTGTATATTTTTCAATCGCGCAGAAAACATTGATTGCGCGATGTAGGGTCTGTGGGATCGGCAGCCTTATTGCGAAATGAATTCGGCAAGGCAAAGGGAAAATAATATGAAAAATCGACCAAGCTAATGCGAGATGAAAGACGCGATGTGGATTTCCGTCTATTGTGATTGGTCGATTTTTCATACTCTTCGCCCTTTGCCTTGCCGAATTTATTAATCAATAAGCGACAACGACTTTGCAAAAAGGCGGAAGTTTTATGTTCGACTGTATGTATTTTTTTTATTCCAAAAAGGAGGAGGTTCTATGTCCGGTGTATGAATATTTTTTTATTTGTATTTGCACGATTACTCCGTCAGTTATGGATAGCGATTTAAACAAATCTTTTTGTGTTTGAAATGGTATACTATTAAGATGGTACCGTTGTCACCAAGTCAGGATCTGTCGACGGAACATCTCAAATTTTATAAGCATACGTATTAGTGATTTTGATATTTTTATCAACATGGCAAGCATTTGCATTCAGAAAATATCATTTGGTAAGTGGAACTGATGAAGAAGACCAAAGATTGCTACTGCAACTTCTTAATGATAAGTATGTTTTGGGTATGAGATATCTCGAATAGAAATATTTAAATTAATGTGATGAAGCAAATTTAATTAAATGGTTTTAATGAAAATGGTACCATCGAATTTCTGGTTATGAAGCCAGAAAATAGACACCGGAACTGCGTAAGAAAACAGTGTAACCCAGTCGTGTTTAGGCTTGTTGGAATTGTTATGAGAAAACGAAAAAATATAGGTACCAAAGACGCTTTTGACGCTTTTTTTTTCGCTTTGTAGTGTTTTGTTTTGGAAGTCGGTTTAATTAGGGTTCCGTACCTCAAAAGATAAAAAAAGGAACACTTATAAGATCACTCTCTTGTCTGTCTGTCCATGTGTCACCACCGATTTTCTCAGGAACGGGTGGACCTAGCAAGTTGAAATTTATACCAGATACTGAGGTCTATAGTCCCTTATTAGGTGTATAAACATCAGGGTCCTGAGTCAACACGATAAATAGATATGGGCAAAGGAGAATGACCAAAAGTGGTACCAAAAAGTCTCACGCATCAAGACCAAAATTTTATAATAATTAGTTTCATAATTTTTTACGACATTACGCGTCGCGGATTTGATTTTTGAATAGGGAATTTACTTTTGAGTTTAAAAGTATGCATATTGTTTTACTCTCTATAAATGACGTTCCGTTTCACATGATAAATGATTAACGTAACCTTGATTTTTTAATGTGTCATGATCACTGTAAAAAAATTATACGTTTCCAATTCAACATTAATTAAAAAAACTAGAATAGAATCTTATCATTTACTTATAAAAGATTAGTAATCATTATTATATCTATGGTTAATTGGCTGTTCACAGCATCCTGTCATAAAGATGTAGAATGCAATAGAATCGATTTTTGATGAATATACTAACCAGTAATGGTTTCTTTTGTTTAATAAATAACTATAACGTTCATGTATAACGTGTCTATAATAAAATACTTCGTTGATAGTGTCGAACAAAATAGACCTAGTTTTTAGGTTATTTTCGATTTTATTAAATAACTCCTTAGCCCGGGTTTTGTTTTTAACCGACTTACAAAAAAGGAGGAGGTTCTATGTTCGACTTCTTGTATGTTTTTTTTTTTTTTTTTTTTTTTTTTTTTTTTTTTTTTTTATGTATGTTCACCTATATCTCCGTCAATTGTGGACCCATTTTGAAAATTCTTTTTTTGTTTGAAAGAGTATGTTTCGAAATTGGTCCCATTTTAATTTGGTGAACGTCTGATGAAGAACTTCGGAGATACACAACAGAACTCTTCAATAAATAACGGCAAAACTCTCGGGATTGCTGCAATCGCATGTCTGTTTGTTGTTTATACCATTTCATAACATAACATCACGCCAGTACGCTCTAAAAGGCTACGCAGATCTCTCATTTCACCGGTTATGTTCAAGTTTCATGTTATTCGGTTAATCGATTCTGGAGTTAAAGGGACCTTAATAAACAACTTGCTATTAGGTAGGTAAAACTAAAAAGGGAAAAATAAAAAACTTTTTTGCAAAAAAATACTACCGACTTCCAAATGAAAAACTACAAAGTGAAAAATAACTTAACTTTTGGAAGTCGGTGTCCATATCGCAAAAAAATGGTTCCTACGAAAGACACCGACTTCCAAAAGTTAAGTTATTTTTCACTTTGTAGTTTTTCATTTGGAAGTCGGTAGTATTTTTTTGCAAAAAAGTTTTTTATTTTTCCCTTTTTATCAAAAAGAAGTTTTGTAGGAGTTAACATGGTCAGTGTAGTCTATAAAAAACAAAGTTTGATTTTGATGCAGCTTGGTACGGGATTCCATACATCGATGAGCATTCTCCTTTAGATTTTAGCGAAAACTTGTAAGTACCAAAATTAACCTTAATTTTCAAAAAAAAAAATTTTTCGGAATTTGACCTTTACTTGTGCTGTAAGATCTTGCTTTTAACCAAAATTGACAATTCTAGGTCATGATGCGGAAGTACCCTATAGGTTTTGGGTCAAAAACCTATATGCTAGTTCCCGATGACCTAGAATCACGAAATTTGGCAGAAAGTAAGATCTTACAGCACAAATAAAGGAAAAATGACAAAAAATAAAATATTAGGTATGGTCAATTTTGGCACTTACAAAATTGCCGCGAAAATCTAAATTTGCCCATATCTTTAAAACTTAGCCACCCATAAAAATGATACCTACCAATTTTATTATGGCGGTATAATGGATAGGTACGGAAACCTCGGTGCACGAGTTCGACTCGCACTTGACCGGTTTTTTTTTGTTAATAAGTTTTTATTGTAGTTCGTATGTGGAGCTTAGAGCATTTAAATGCTCTAAGATGTGGAGGTATAGATGCTGCTGTATCTTAAAATCACGGCTGTATTTTCTAAAGGGAAAGGCCGGTGGATCTATTAAAACGCACATTCCACTAGTTCGTCACCTGCTTAGCCTTTTCGCAACTGTAATGTTTTTAATGTTTTTCTAGTACCTAATAAATAACTGCACAGTACATGTGTGAGTACTTTTAATACTTTATACCTTTACGTAGTATAGTGTGTAGTGCTATTCTGGGTACATTGTCCTAACATATGTGAATTTATTAATGTATGTACTCATGTACCTAAATATTGTAAAAATCATTATTTTTTTAAAAGAGTAAGTATGGAGTTTCTTGTGCATTCTTCTCCATAACAAGCTACTTTCCGAATGCACGGTAGAATCAACTTTTATTCCATGTAAATTTAAATTGTGACATTCAAAAGTGCCGCTTGGTGGCCCAGTTGAAATAAATATCTTTTGTCTTTGTCTATGTTTGGGTCGGTTGCCAATCTCACCACATGCAGCTATGCTATTTGTAATGTTTTCTATGCTTGTACCTACCTATCGATTCAATTGAATATCTACCTTTGTATTGTTGCCCAGCCAGGTTCCCAGAGCGAGTGCCGGTATACTGTTGCCATCGTGAAGCTTTAACGTTGGTACTGATGCTGCTATGAGCTGGAACAAGATAATTATAACATTAGTGATGTAGCAGTCAACTTAAACGCTGGCCAACCGCCTTTACTGCGCAGTGAAGAGCAGCTGCCTTTAAGTTTGAATCGATTTGTATTAATAATTCTTTTTGTTCCTGCTTATACTTAAGTACGTATATATTATAGGTACATTCCTTGACCCAGTTGTTCAGTTTACTAACTAACTACCCTCGACTAACCCCGAGTTTCTCAGCTCAAAATAACAATAAATTGTCGAGCACGCGTCATCTGCTGTGATTGGTTGAATGAATATTCAACAGCCAATCACAGTAGGTGGCGTGCTTGACAATTTGTCACATTAATTCTGCAATAATTTTGAGCTGAGACACTCGGGGTAGGTCTTATAAACGCGTGATGCCGATTTATTATCTAAGACAATTAATTTTAGATCAATCGACCAATCACATAGACGGAAATCTACACCGCGTCTTTAATCTCTCACGTGATTGGTCGATTAATGGGATCAAATCCTTCGCCTTGCCGCAATTAGGCTGCAGGTCACCGGCAGGCTTATTACGTATCTTTTGCAAGAGCAAAACGATAGCGATCAAACGCTTTATTTCATAAAACTGCTGTTTGTCAAATGAACTTACCTATTTAATTAAAACCGCCAACAACTCTAAAACTTTTGTATGGAAGAACAATTATTGCGCAAAAATCGCTATCGTTTTTGTCTTGCAAAAGATACGTAATAAGCCCCCCGATAACCATAATCTGCTATTCATAGTTAGCAAAACCTGATAAAAAACCGCTGGTCTTTTTTGCGTCGTAAGTTGCCTTAGCTACCTACCAAAAAAAAACAACTAACTTGATCAGCAATTCAAGTTTTTTTGGAAATTCTAGGTAATCTATAATTATTACCTATTTGCATACCTACCTAAGGTATGCAAATAGGTAATAATTTATTACGAAAAAAATAATAAGATAATGGGGGTAGGCAGAAACTACAGAACGCCACCTGCTACGATCCTTACATACTTCTTTTGCTTCACACACATTCATACATCTAGTCATACACACACGCCGGTTATGGGTACTGGGTACTGCGCACTTGGCCTTTCTGAAGAACATCACCTATAAGGTCTATATATGTCTTTCTGTAGTTTCTGCCTACCCCCATGGGAAAAAGGCGTGAGTTTATGTATGTATGTAATAAGACAATAAGTTTATTTAAATGGCATTATGTTTTATACATTATATTCTCATAGTTAAAAGCCAAAAAATAATAATTTGAAAATGGCAAAAATGCCTAAATAATTTAAGCACGTAGATATAAGATTTTAGATTGCTACCGAGGAAATTATATATTAGTACAAACGTGTATCATGATTTTTAGAAACTCAAACATCAAATACAGAAACCGGTAATTCAACCAAACTTGTTTAGTGTTAGCCGATACATTATAAAAAAAGTACTCTGTGGCCGACACACAGCCATAAAATAAAACATACAAAATCTCTCTATGGCACTGAGGTTTGATAAGAAGAAACGGGGGCAGAGAGCGCCGACTGAATTTCCTAAGTAAAAAGTCATAATTCGAGGTTTGGCTCTCGTCTATTTTCTCCTCCAATATTGAACCAATTTAAAAGATATTCCATAAACTGAAAATGAAAGATATATTCTATGTCCCTATGTTTTCCTTTTATATGATACATTATCTTTAGAAGCACTAGAACCCTCAAAAAATGCTCAAAATTGCGCTGTCAACAGAGGCTTAGTGTACGAATTTGACAAATATAAATGCAAAAAGGCAAAACATAGGGGCATAGTGTATATCTTACTTTACCAGTTTATGGGACATCTTTTAAATTGGTCCAATATTGGAGGAGGAAATAGACGAGAGCCAAACCTCGAATTATGACTTTTTACTTAGGAAATTCAGTCGGCGCTCTCTGCCCATATTTCCTCTTAAGGGTTACGCTCTTATTGTAAGTATTTGTAACTCTTTGTTTTGTACAATAGACAATAAATAATAATTGTAAACATGCATAAATATATCTATAAGTTTTTTTTAAACAAGCATGACAGACACCGGGACAGGCAACTAAATAAAAGCTTGTAAAAACAGTAAAACTATCAACTTACCGATATAAAAGTGAAAATTAACACAAAAGCATTACGGAAAGTCTCCATGGTTAACTTTAAACAAACAAATGTCACTTTTCGATGTTTTAATCGCAAAATAAGAGGTATTTAGGATAAGAAATGATTATTTGACCTCTTTAGAGTCTTGATAGCCACCGAGCGACGTCCACGACGCATAGGCGTGGAATAAATATATAACTTAGGTAGGACGGGGAATGTTGACTTCGCTACTTAGCTTAAGGGGCAGTTATGTATAATATACGACTTTTTGGTGTTTTAATAGGTGCTTCGAAAAGCTTATATTTTAACACAGCATTTAATTAATATCTATACTACTTAAATAAAACGTAACAATGGTGTGCCACCTTACTTGAGAAATTATTGGTTCACCTAGTAAAAAATATTCTAAATCTATGGGTTCACCAGACAAGCTACCACGCCCCGTTCCACCCCCTTAATGATGAAAAATGCCCTTCCCAGGGTCTCAAACTGTATGGAGATCATACCAAATTTCATCTAAATCGGTTCAGGTTTTTAAGCGTGAAAAGATCACAGACAGACTGAGTTACTTCCGAGTTTTATGTTTTTTTTTCGCTTGCTTCTAACAGCAGCTTCGCCCGCGTGCGTGTCGAATATTATCCCGAGGGAACATATTCCCGGGATAAAAAGCGCTATTCCTGAGTGTAATCTATCTCTGTGCCGAATTTCATCCAGATCCGTTCAGCCGTTTGAGCGTGGAGAAGTAACAAACATACAAACATACTCACAAACTTTCGCTTTTATAATATTGAGTGTGGAGTGTGATTAGTATGGAAGCGAATTATTGCAAACTGACCCCTTTTTTACAACTTTTATTTATTTAACTTGAAATTTAAGTATGTGTTCGGGTCAAACATTGCAAAAATATTTTAAAGCTGTTATCCTACACAGTTTAAGATGAAATTTTGCATAAACGTTTAGTTTGGATGACAATGCATGGTTAGCTAAGTGACGTCATTCTAAATCCAATATGGCGGAGGGCCCCAGATGGCGGACTAGTTATTTTTTGTGCACTCCCAGGATATGGGTATAAATGAAAGGGTTTGCTGGAAAAACAGGCAAAAAAGTTGTTTAAAAAAAATAAAATAATGAACAATTTTATTTCGCACGCTTTTATTTAAAAAAAAATTAATATGTGAATATTATTATTATTTATGTGAATTAATTATTAATCAATTCGTAGTTTTGTATAAAGCAGGCAAATATACGACAACCGCACCAAAACGATCAGGCGTAATTTTATGAAATTTTCATCATCTTAAAACAATTTTACAATCATTTTTAGTGCTTATACTTTTATTATAAAAGCTTAGGCTTAAAGGTTTTAAAATCAAAGAACAACATGAAAAGTTGTATTTTCGACTAAACTTCATCGCTGGCGGCTGATGTCGCCTCACCTTAATTAATTATTTTTGTAATTATTATGCTGTTCCAAACCTCACGCACACTCAGGGCAATGTTTACTACTTACATATGTTGTATGGGTCATTATCATTATATTATAATATCTAAACTTATATTCTAATGGGCAAAATTCTTAGCTTGTTTGTGGGACGCAATCTCTGGAATTACTGATCCGTTTACGAGAATTCTTTCACTGACTGAATACACTCCAGCTGAGTTTTATATGGCATCAGGGTAAAGGCTTTGCATAAGCGTTTAACAACAATACAAGTACTCAAAAACAATAACACTTATATGTTTAAATGCAGGTACTTAATTCGAATTCTTAATTCGAAGGCGAACAACAAAATACTTGATTCCCACTCTATTAAATGAAATCCCACCAAACATAAAAAATTATAAACTAAAATTAAAAAAATACTATAATGACAACATATTAACTTAGCCTAACTAATAATTGCAATGTTCAATAGAAAAATATAAATAATAATCATAAAAAAAAACTCAGTTAAAAATGTATCAACCTATACATCCTGTTGAGCTACCAGTTTTCTAATGATTGGCACAATGGCGCACAGCTTGGACGAAACGTCACTAACTGTGAGTGAATAGGTTACTTCTAGGCAAGCGTGCTTCACCGTCGACCACATCATCGCTTACCATCAGGTGAGATAGTGGTCAAGCGCGAGCCTATAATAAAAAAAAAAAAAAAAACAAAATATTCACATACCCCCATCACTCTCATAATTGCACTTTTCTTTTCCTGATAGATGTTTACGGCTTAAATAAAGGATTGCGTGAATGTTTAGTTTTTAGGATGAGTGAATAGTTGAGTAGTTAGTTAATATAGTTATTAAGGCGAATGTGAGTACCAACACAAACCCACACAGGTTCATTGGTACAAAATTAAAGTGAAATTGTACTCAAGACTGTATTAATGAATAAATAAAATAAATAATAATAGTGAAGGGATTTTAAATCGAATCATTACCTGTGATGAAAAGTGGATCCTGTATTTGCAGTTTTTTATCGAAGATTTACAAAAACTAGTTTGGTTGGTTTCGTGGGTCATTATAAATAAGGGTCGTTGGACGAAGAGATATCGATTAGCGAATTGGAAAAGTAAACACCGTTTGATTGAACAGAACATCAGCAAACAGTGGACTCTTCATGTGCCCAGAGGCTCTAGTCAACTGACATTCTACCACCGGAAGCGTAGCGATAGCGACCTGAAAAAATGACAAAAATGTTTCGGATTGTCAAGCGCTATACAAAAGTCACGTGATCAATTCTGCATTTCGGGCATCACCGTCTCTGATACATTGACACTTTCCTCCGAATTCTGAATTAAGCATTTGAAGTTAAGTTAAGAAGGGGTAAACAGTATAATGATTGGCACTTTTACCCGACTTTTACTAGCAAGTGACAATTTGGGTTATTTATGTAGTAGATATTTTTTTCCGAAATAGTTTACACAGGCACAAATAAAAGACGCATTACATTTTATTTAATACTCAAAACGAATCTTTGTGTATCTGAATTGGCTGCAAGACCCTACGCAGTTGCTACTGCCTCTTTCACTCGCTTACGTTTGTCGCATTGTCCTATCTCGCTTACTGTATGCAGTATAAAATAGACTCGCGCTTGACCACTATCTCACCCACCTGATGGCATGCGATCATGTGGTGTGTCCACGGAACAGAAAAAACAGTGGAAATGCAAAGTAGGCGTGGCACCTGTCACTAATAGGCGCTTCCACGCCAAATTGATTCCAGTCGTGTTCTAACATCCATAGACTAACAATAGATCTAACATCGCGTCGAGGTGGTAGGTAATCTCGCGACAAATTTATTTTTCCGTAACTATGCCGTTTTGTTCCATTTTGGAGTGCAAAAATGATAGTAGGAGAAAGAAACATAAAAATGGAGGTGTTTCGTATCATCGGTTAGAACGTTTTTTTTTTTTTTTTTATAACCCATTGGCTCGCGCTTGACCACAATCTCACCTGATGGTAAGCGATGATGTGGTCGACGGTGAAACACGCTTGCCTAGAAATAACCTATTCACTCTTGACTTAAAGACCCCTAGATTGTAGCTATCGGGAAACACAGACTCCGGCAGGGAATTCCACTCCTTAGCTGTACGCATAATAAAAGTGTTCCCAAAACGTTTTGTGCGTATGGGTGGGATGTCTACCATGTATCGATGGCGCATCGCCGTACGTCTGGTAGTCCGATGATGGAACGGGCTAGGTGGAATTATATCGTGCAATTCCATCGCACACTCCCCGAAATGCAACCGATAAAAAACCGACAAGCTGGCAACTCGGCGACGATGTTCAAGACTCTGGAGCTTTGACTTGACCAGCGCCTCATCGCCGATGAGCCTCTTGGCTCGCTTTTCGATCGACTCTAGTGCGTCAAGCTGGTATTTGGCTGATCCGTCCCAGAGATGAGAACAGTACTCCATGCATGATCGAACTTGCGCTTGATACAAGTTGAGGAGCTGTTCCGGCGTGAAGTACCGATTTTATTTGTTTCCCAATAAAATATAAGTAAATTTCAATTTAATAAATTTTTAATAGAATGTTAGTTAAAATAAACTTTATGTTAATCCTGTAAAGGATTAACATAAAGTTTATTTTGGATTGAACGTATTCACTATTTTGTTCCCGAAAGTTCTTTGCTTGGGATGTAGTCGTGTCGGGTATTTATTTTATAGATAGATATCGATAAAAGAAAATAGGAAACTATATTTTCTTTTATATTAGGTGTAATTGTTGGTGAACCAATGAACCAAAAAAAAAAAAAAAAAAAAATAAGAATGCGGTATTGTATGCATAATTATTATTGAAATGATTATACCGGCTACTTACCTACCATATCTATCCTACTACCTACCTACCCACTAGGGTAGGCGAACAGTAATAGATTTTTATACATGTAATATATTATTTTTAAATTATACTACGTCATTCGTCCTACAGTTTTACTGATCTACAAAATAGTTTAATTTATTCGAATTAAGATATCGGGTAGCTAACGATATCGATATTGATATCGATCTATCACACGAATGTCAACCTTACAACAAACGCAATAAAGTTTATAATTGCAACCACTGAGAATACCGCCATCTATGGGTGGGTAGCGGAATTTCTTGGCAATCGAATCTAGTTTGACTTTAGATTACAAAACGTCGTAAATACTTTCTAAACTAACGCAAAATAAATCCTATTTAAAGAGTGTGAAGATTGTTTTCCAGATTTAGGATCTCTGAATTATTTTATTTATTTATTTATTATATACTTTATTGTACACCACAAAAAACATACAGGACAAACGTTCACAATAACAAGTGTACAATGGGCGGTCTTATCGCACTAGTCAATCTCTTACAGACAACCTTTGGATGGACTGAGCAACAGGAGAAGAATTATGCTAGTTTTAACTTTAATTATAACGACAAATCAAACGATCGGCTTTTTTGTAGTGCATTATATGATTATCAGTTTATATGTGTGAGTTTGGCGACAACGGTTCCCATAATAATTTTGCTGCATGGCACTTCCACTGTTTTTTCTGTTCCGTGGGTGTGTCCATATCGCAAAAAAATGGGAAAAAGAAAGACAGCGAATTCCAAAAATAAAGTTATTGTTCACTTTGTAGTTTTTTATTTGGAAGTCGGTAATATTTTTTTTTTTTTAAAGTTTTTTTATTAGTTCACTTTTTAAGCAGTCAGGTTTTTTGATTTTTTGTTTATTTTTTTTTATTTAACACTTTTTAGTTAACATTTTTTCGAATTTAGTACGTTTATACATATAAGTGTAATATATTTTTGAAATCGCCTCTGAAACCCCTTTATTTCGATACCCCACACGACGAGATTGGTAGAAAAAAATATTGGGCCCCCACAATATCGCGCCCAAAAGCCGATTTTTCTATTTTCAAATTTTAATGTAGCCAGTGACACATGCAGGGTTAAGACGAATCGATTGACTTACGAATCATCAAAAGCGGCCAACGCGTTTGGTCTCTAAAACGCCACATAGGAACAAACATACATAGACTGATAAACACATTACCAAGTTCGCAAGTAGGTGACGATGTTCAAGGCTGTGGAGCTTAGACATAACCAGTGCCTCATTGCCGATGAGCTTCTTGGCCCGCTTTTCGATTGACTGTAGTGCATAAAGCTGGTATTTGGCAGATCCGTCCCACATGAGAACAGTAGGTACTCCATGCATGATGCATACCCCAAAGGTCGTTTGTCGGCCCCCACACATCAGGATCCGAGGTGGCGGCGCATAGTGTTCCATGCGCGCCCTTCTCCGACACCGCGTGGGGAGGAAACCCTCCCCCAACCCGAGGGTCGAGGCCGGCACTAGCCGGGGGTTGCGGCAGAATCGTACTTTCCTGCGACTCCCGGCGTAGGTGTGGCGGTCAAGACCTATTTAGCGATGTCTTAAGTATAAAAACCATCTAGCCGTTTGAAAGATAATATATTAGATAAAAAATAAGTTTACAAACAAATATACATACGTGGGACACTCAGAAAGTTTTGCGAAACTAAAAAAAAATGTTCTATACGTACATATATTTTTATTAAATCTTTTCAAAGTACTTTCCACCAGCCTCTATACAAAGATTCATGCGCCTAAACCAGTTTTCAAAACACTTTTTCCAGTCCGCCGCAGACATCTCGTTTACAGCCTGCTCGAACGCAGCCAGCGCATCTTCCGGCGACGAAAATTGTATCCCTTTGAGCTGATTTTTTATTTTTGGGAATAAAAAGAAGTCACACGGTGCTAGATCAGGGCTGTAAGGAGGGTGACCCAGGAGTTTGACTGGCGTGCTGTCCAGGAAGTCCCTCGTTTTGAGTGCAGTGTGCGCAGGTGCATTGTCGTGGTGGAGCAGTAGCCCGCGGAGCCCTGTGTTTGGTCGCTTGTTGCTTATAACAGAGAAAACTTCTGGCAAACATTTGGTAGTATACCATTCGGCATTAATGCTTCTTTGATCCCGTAAGGGAATTGATACCAAGTGGCCAGTCAAATTAAAAAAGCTAGCGATCAAAATCTTACCCCCGCTTCTAGATCGCTTCACTTTGGTAGGCGTTGGCTCATTTTGAAACACCCAAACAGTCGACTGGCGCTTGGTTTCTGGGTCGTATTGATAAATCCAGGACTCATCACCTGTAACGATGTCGTAAACACGCCGAGACGAGCCTGCTTCAAATTTGTTAAGCATATCACGGCACCATTCCACCCGGGCCTGCTTCTGAGCATCGGTGAGGTTGTGCGGCACCCAGCGTGATACTATCCTCCTCACGCGAAGATGGCTGTGTAGAATCTCGTGAACGCTTCCCGATCCAATCTTCAATATGTGTTGAATCTCCTGATATGTAATTCGCCTATTGTCTTGGATTAAATTTTTCACTGCTAGCACGTTTTCTTCGGTAACAGCCGTCAAAGGGCGACCGCTTCTTTCGTCATCCCCCAAAGTTGGTCGACCGCGCTTGAATTCGTTATACCAACGATACACGGTTGCCTTGGAAGGGCCTTCATCCATGAATGCCATTTGAAGTCTATCGTACGATTCATCCGGTTTCAGGCGACACTTGAAATCGTATAAAATCATAGCTCTAAAATGTTCCCGGCGCAGATCCATATTTCAGTGAGACACAATACTTTGAATTAACTCGCAAAAAATGTGGAGGGAAATTTTGAAATTGGAACTTACTTATTTTTACTTATAAATAATCATATTTTCGAAAAACATTATAACTGGCCAGTCTCCCATATATAAAAACTTTTTTTCGCAATACTTTCTGAGGGGGTACATATATAAAATAATACAAAAAAAAGTAAAAAAATAGACGTGTGGCACTCGGGGACTGCCGCGGTAAAGCTATTGCATAGCATTTTTATATCAACTTATGCAATTATAATGACTTATTTATTTATTTTATTTATGCAGTATTTTTTTCCTTTGTTTTTTTTCTGTTATATTAATTCAAGTTACACTTTTTGAGCGTGGTGACCGATAAGAAAACTTTTTTTTTTCTTTTATTAGATAAATGAGAAGTTAATATTGTTCCAAATATTTTTATTATCTTACAATACATGAAGGTTATTCAGGAATATTTATCATTGAAACTATAGGTTTATGGTAACTGAAATAAGAATTATAAGTTTGAGACTTGATATCTTTTAAATGTCTGGAAAATACCGCGTCAATGGTGGTCCCATATTTTGTTGTGGATTCTTGTGGATCATTATTCATTTTCAAATTCAATATTTCGAAAGAAAAGTAGTCAACCGCTCTGATAACGAAACAACCATTGCCACCTAGAGGCGAGTTGCTGAACTAAAGAGAAAAGCATGATATTTCAAAAAGTCATTAAAAGTTCTGCTATTCATCGATAGATGGCTCGACTTTATCTTCAAAATATCTGGAAAATACCACGTCAATGGTGGTCCCATATTTTGTTGTGAATTCTTGTGGATCATTATTCATTTTCAAATTCAATATTTTCGAAAGAAAAGTTGTCAACCGCTCTGATAACGGAACAACCAATGCCACCTAGAGTTCTAAACTTTCTGAATTATTAAATTTAACCAGCGAATATTGTGTCGACATTATCTCAATATGTGAAACAAGACTGAGTGAAAACTGTACGTTAGATACGCCTGGATACATTTGTTACCGAAGTGATAAGGGATCGAATGGTACTGGTCAGGGGGTCGCTATCTTAGTAAAGAATGATATTCCTAATAAGTCAATATTTATTCCTCCCATGTATAACCTTGAATGTGTAGGAATCCGCTTAACGTCACCTGAGAGCAATATAATTATCGTGTCCGCTTATAATTCACCAAATCTTCCTTTGGCTTCCAGTGATTTGGATATATTATTCGATTTAGGGACAAAAGTGTTAATCATGGGTGACCTAAACGCCAAACATGAGTACTGGCGATGTGATCAAAACAACTCCCGCGGTACGGTACTGTTTGATCATATGGTACTCCATGATTATCAAATGTATGGACCTTCATCTCCAAAATTGGTACATTACAATCACGCACATACTCCTTCTACACCGGATTTACTTCTCAGCCAAAATGTCACGTCTGTGTCTGAACTTCGCACTCTGTCAGCATTATCATGCAATCACCTTCCAGTGTTTTTTTTAGTGGGTGGTGACTTTACCCGACATAGTTTTAAACAATATAGATATTCTGAAGCAAATTGGGTTGAGTACAGGTCTTACTTGGATAAAAATATCTCATTAACATCTACTACTTATAATTCTATAAATAGTATTGATAAAGCAGTTGACCAACTTCAATTTGCCATTCTAATGAGTCATGAAATAAACGTTCCATCGGGCCCTTCATCTATTAAGCGCTACACCTTGCCAAGACGCGTCAAAGTCTTAATTTCTACTAAAAACAAACTTAGAAAAATGGCTGCAAAAGAAATGAATCCTATAACTAAGATACAAATAAACAAAGATATAAACATTATTAAAACAAAAATAAAATTCCAAATCCACATATATAATGACAAAATATGGAATGACAAACTTGCCCAAATTGATAATCCATCTACCGATATCTGGCGGATTGTTAAATCTTTGACCTATAAGCCGTCAGTGATTCCTCCTTTAAAGTATGAAAGTGGCCAGTTGACTGCATCCCCAGCTGAACAGTGCAAGTTACTTGCTGACACTTTTCATAATAATATGAGTCTAACTATGAACTGGCCTAGTGATAACATTACGGAGGCCGCCGTCAACAAGTCATCAAATAAACTTGATAACGTTAAAGATTTTACTCCACCAAATCTCGTACGTCCAAGAGAGGTAATCAAATCAATTAGGAAGCTCAAAAGTCGTAAGTCTCCGGGAGTCGATATTATACACAACTGCTTACTAAAAAAAATCTTTCACGTAAATGCTTAGTATTTATAACAAAAGTCTTTAATGGTCGTATGGCAATTGGCTACTTTCCTTCTGCTTGGAAAAGAGCCAAAATAATAACATTTAAGAAACCAGGTAAAGATGAAGCTACACCAACTAGCTATCGACCTATAAGTCTACTCCCATCTCTGGGAAATTTATTTGAAGGAATAATATCGGCGCGCTTAGCTAAAGCCACAACCACCTGCTACTGCCTGAGCAGTTCGGTTTCAGAAAGGGTCATTCTACAGCGCAGCAATTAGCCAGGGTCGCGGAGCACGTCACGCACAACCTTAACATGGGTAAATCTACGGGTATGATGTTGCTTGATGTAGAAAAAGCTTTTGATGCTGTTTGGCATGCAGGCCTTATACACAAGCTCTTAATGTGTGATGTACCTATTGGACTTGTTAAGGTTATCCAGGCGTATTTGACTGACAGATCATTCTGTGTACATATCGGCGATACTGTATCCCAACCTAGACCTATACCTGCAGGGGTGCCACAGGGCTCTTTGCTGGGTCCTCAGTTATTCATACTATTCATAAATTACATGCCCAAGCAAGCTCATACTCATCTTGCTTGTTTTGCTGATGACACAGCCTCTTTTACGTCAAGTAAAGACACCGATTTAATAGTTGCACGGCTCCAGTTATCATTACAACTTCTAGTTTCATATTTCACTAAATTAAAATTAAAATTTAATGCCACAAAAACTGAAGTCATAATGTTCACAAGAAAGAGGTCATTACCAAAAAGGAACATACTAATAGGCGATACGGTTTTACCATGGAGTGTAAACATCAAGTACCTTGGGGTTATACTAGACAATAAAATGAGCTGGACAAAAAAATTCGATTACCTCCGCGTTAAAGGAATAAAAGCCCTAAACTGCCTACATCCAATTTTAAAACGGCGGTCTAAAGTCAGTTCAAATACCAAACTAAAAATCTACACAACCCTTGTCAGACCATGCATTACCTACGCGGCACCGGTCTGGAGTAGTACGTGTGAAAGCAACAACAGCAAACTACAAATAGTCCAAAACAAGGCTATAAAACTGCTTTTAATACACCATTTCGGACTAATCTTAAAAACTTACATAGTCAATTAAATTTCCCAACATTAAAACAGTTCATTACAAAACTCACTTATAAGTTTTATCTTACAACTAACCCTAAACATCAAAATCCACTTATTTCTAACATTGGTCAAACACGATTTAAAAGTTTAAAATACATCGACACATATCATCGATACCGTCTCCCACATCACTTACTGCTGTATGAGTAACAAAGACGAAACTACTCGATGACTGGACTTTTTCTTAAGTTCGACACAAATGCAGGTAGATTTACCAAAAATCACCCTCAGTACAAGACGTTCATTTGCATTTTTTATTATTCGTACTTAGTTTCTTAAGTAAAATTAATTGTTAAGTATTAGTGTACTTTGTTACAATGTCTTATAAATAGTTTGTGTTAAAAAGTGCGTTTGTGTCTTACCATTGCGCTGTAAGTACATCAAAAACTGTCTAACGTAAGTAATATGATATCCATGTTTCATAACAAGTTGTTTTGCTCATTACTTTTAGTATACGTAAATGTTTTATATAGGCGCTATAGTCTGCAAAAAACACGCATTTCTTATGTTTAAATGCTTTTAGAATAAGGTCTAACTGTCATTAATTTCCTTTTATTTATGTGAAAATAAAGAAATTTCAACTGAACTAAAGAGACAAGCGTGATATTTCAAAAAGTCATTAAAAGTTCTGCTATTCATCGATAGATGGCGGCCGGTGACCGGCGCTGTGCCGGTCGGAGTGGCGGGTGTTAAGTTTTTGTTCGTTACGGAATTTCTGGATTCGGTCTCCACGCTCAAGGCCCGCGATAGAAGCTATGCAATAGCTTAAAAACAGCTGCTTATGTATTCGTCCGATTTCGGAGCAGCTCGTCTCGATTCGTGCGAGTTTCGTAGAGTCGTACAATACGTCTAATCGCACACAACGCCGTGTCGAAGACTGCCGAACTGAAACGACGTTAGACGATGCACGGCCTTCAAGCCACACCTCCTTGCCCGTCGGAGTGGGGAGCGCCAGGTTTTTTCGTTACGGAATGTTTGGATTCGGTCCCCGCGCTCAAGGCCCGCGATAGAAGCTATGCAATAGCTTAAAAAATGAAGAACAAAAGAGAAAAACTAATAAAGTATATTATACTAGCTGTTCCCCGCGGCTTCGCTCCCGTAGGCCACTCCACGGGACCCGTTTTCGGGTTAAAAAAAATAGCCTATGTCACATAACAATAATGTAGCTTTCCATTAGTGAAAGAATCTTTAAAATCGGTCCAGTAGTTTCGGAGCCTATTCTGTACAAACAAACATCTCAAAAATCTTTCCTCTTTATAATATTGGTATAGATTCTATTCTATAACCTTTCTTTGGCAGTCTGGTAAAAATCAACGTAAAAAGGAATTAAGAGGTTAATTTCACTCGAGGGATATTCTCAGTCCAGGACCAAGTTTTGAATTACTTACAGTCAGGTGTCGATGGAGAACTTGAACGTGAAGAAGGAGAGCGCTACGGTCTTGTAGATCCAGAGGCTAAGGTGGCGTTCCTTTTCTAAGTTGCCGGCCCGTTTTAAATAAGTAGACAACACATACACAATGAACTCTGTTTCAAATAAATAACCATTTACGAGACCCATAGTAAAACCTTAAACGTTCACAAGTCTAGGTCTTACTTATGTGGTCATTATGAGGCCATTTGTAAAGGCCTATGTTTTCAATTAACTTCTATGGTAGTGCAGATCATGTCATAATTGTTCTTATGTACTCTTATAAAACCAGTTTCACAGAGTAATTGTGTTATGTATTGCAAAAACGTATGATCAAAGATTATAGTTTAGTAGAAGTGACACAGTCCATCAAATCATGCTTCATAAAGAGTAAGATCCCAGAACCCCCAAACGTTACTATTTCCTGCCTGGGGGGTCTAGGATCTCGATCCCTGATAAAGCAACTAGTTTATTTTCAAGAACGTGCTCTTTTTACCTAACTGCCGAAGGAGGGTAATGTGTTTATCAGTCTATGTATGTATGTTTGTTCCTATATGGCGTTCCAGAGACCAATTGCGTTGGCCGATTTTGATGATTCATACGTCAATGGATTCGTCTTAACCCTGCGAGTGTCATAGGCTACATTAAGATTGGACAATAGAAAAATGGCGGATTTTGGGCGCCATATTGTGGGGGCCCAAATTCTTTTTTTGTTCCAAACCCATCGTGTGGGGTATCAAAATAAAGGGTTTTAAGATGTGATTTCAAAAATATATAACACTTATATGTTTAAATTTATCTAATTAAAAAAAAAAATACTAAAACGTTATAAATAAACAAGGGAAGAGAATCTTATCTCAAGATTTGTCTTGAGATCTCAGGATTTTTAGGATTTTCCCGGGATTGCGCCCGGATTCTTAAAATCTCAGGATATGTCTGGATTTTTAGAATTCACAATGAAATAGAGTAGATAAACACCAACCTATTTCTAGTCACCTATTTAGCGCTGATACCTTTTTATGTAAACTTTTGTCTTTTAACACCGTTCTGTAAGTATCCGCGTGCGTGGGAGCGGTGGGAGGGTTGCGTACCTGCACGCACTGCCACGCGCCGTGCCGCGGGCATGTGCATAACTCCAGCTTCCTCATATGTGTTAGAATAATTCTATATATTCCAATATTTCAGGCATAATAGCAGCAATCAAAGTACCGAGTCTTTATTTAGCTGCCACAAAAACTTCGCTAATATGTGTCGTTTAGTATGAGTCAGCTGGAGTGACGTCACCCCAGCTTCCTCATTCAATACTGGCAAACTAGTGATGTTAGGGTTTTGGACTATAGTCAAAAAAATAAGGCATAATAGATGCACACGGAAGGAAAGAACAGAACGATAATACTTAACAAGTGTTGAAACTATGATAAAAAACGTGTGTGTAAGCTAATGTGACGTCACCGTAGCTGCCATGTCATATCTTCTGAACAAAAGAAGATACAATTATGTATTATAGCTCAAAAACTAAGGAATAATAGCTGCCATTGGCAGCAAATTTTTCAAATCTGTAGTCAAAATACTCCATAAGTTATTAAACCGACAGATATGTGTAAGCTGGAGTGACGGCACTCCAGCTGCTCATATCATATCTTCCGAACAAAAGAAGATATGATTATGCATTATAGCTTAAAACATAAGAAATAATAGCTGCCCCAGGCAGCAAAAATTTCAAATCTCTAGTCCTTGTAGTTTCCACGTAGTAAACAAAAAAATGGTTTCCGCGCCAAAAAGATCAAATTATTACTTCGGAGGAGGTACGGAGCGGCGTTGCCGTTCTGTGCGCTATATTATCAGTTTGAAGTAGTTTAAACTAGGTTTTAGACTGGGAGCCGACTACACACTTTAATCGTAGGTACTATATAAGTATTCAGGTTTTTTTATAGTCATATTTACGGCCAAACAATCGTGCTTGACTTGTAAAGTGCTGTGTAAAAGGCGCCTCTTCAATAGCAAAGCAGCATAACTAAATATAACTCTGTAAACAATATGTAGATATGTATACTATGTAACGGTTTTACTTATAGGTACTAGAAAAATACGGATGTCTACATAAACTTTTAATCAGTTCGCGGACAAACAAAACAGAACACAATAGAAGTTTTATTGTTATGTCGTGTGATAAACATATATACGTCAACTGTCAGCGAAAGGGATGGTGGTAATAAGGTGCCTCCTTCTCACTCACAAACACCAGAACACTGTTGCACCACCGAAATCTGACATCTTCTCACTACTGACAGCAGTGACAGCTGATTTGCACCGCAAAATTATGTCCATCGATAAATGGTATCGTTGTTTTAGGCATTGGGGCATTGGTCTTTGAGCCATCTCTTTTTTTAATGAAGTTTTTGTTTTGATTCGATGTCGCGAATCATATTAGATCAAGAAAATAACAAGACAATCTCTAACAGTGACCAGTAAATTGCAAAAAACGTAACAAAATTTTAATTTCGCGGGCTAACTTTGCGCATCCACCTTAACCGAACTACAGAGAACAAGTCACAAAAAAAAACAATAATAGTAGTTCTATCGTCGTCTAAAGTTGATAAGAATCCAGTTTTTAATATTACATTCATAGTTCCATTAAAGTTCAGTCGGCTTTCAGTCTATATCTTTAATAAAAAAAAAATTTGAGCGCAAGTTAAAATGACTTCTAATTGAATGCCTGCTAAGTGCAAATTTGGTTGAAATAATGTAGCGCACGGAACGGCAACGCCGCTCCATACTTCCTGCGAAGTAATAACTTGATCTTTTTGGCGCGGAAACAATTTTTTTGTTTACTACGTGGAAACTACAAGGACTAGAGATTTGGAAATTTTGCTGCCTATGGCAGCTATTATTTCTTATGTTTTGAGCTATAATGCATAATCATATCTTCTTTCGTTCGGAAGATATGACATGAGCAGCTGGGGAGCCGTCACTCCAGCTTACACATATCTGTAGGTTTAATAACTTATAGAGTATTTAGACTACAGATTTGAAAATTTTGCTGCCAGTGGTAGCTATTATTCCTTAATTTTTGAGCTATAATACATAATGGTATCTTCTTTTGTTCAGAAGATATGACATGGCAGCTGGAGTGACGTCACTCCAGCTTACACACACGTTTTTTTATCATAGTTTCAACACTTTTTAAGTATTATCTTTCAGTTCTTTCCTTCCATCTGCAGGTATTATGCCTTATTTTTTTGACTATAGTCCAAAACCCTAACATCACTAGTTTGCCTGTATTGAATGAGGAAACTGGGGTGACGTCACTCCAGCTGACTCATACTAAACGACACATATTAGCGAAGTTTTTGGGGCAGCTAAATAAAGACTTGGTACTTTGATTGCTGCTATTATGCCTGAAATATTGGCATAGATAGAATTATTCTAACACTTATGATCAAGCTGGAGTTATGCACATGCCGCGGACTACGAATCTGTAATTACGTAGAATAAGAATTCATATTATAATAATCTCACTGACGGACTAAAAAGAATTATAATTTTTTCTAACCACGAAACATTTTGTATTTAGGCCGAAAAATTTTCCTTTTTCCTTCCTCAGTCGTCGCTGTATCAACCGATTGATTTTCACATATTCTACCTACTGCCACATCTACCAACAGGTACCGTACAAGCCTAGGTCATTGATACAAATATCAAAGTTGAGCTTACCGTCTCTCAGTGTGGCCCCGGACGTCAAGTGATCATGATTCTACTTAAATTTACATCCATAGTGTTGTTGGCTGTCTACTCAGTAAGTTTTTATTGTTTTACAAACATGCCTATCGCTTCGGTAAATATAGCGCGATGTTATGGGATATGCACGTTATGTCGTGGTGGTCTAGTGGCTAAGACCTAGGCTTGCCTTTCGTGCTCAATCAATATATGTAATAAATCTGTAGAAAAGTCGTTTTTGTACATAGAAAATATAAAAAAAAAAATGTCAGGGTAAAGGGTAAGCAACAGAACCCATTTCCAGCATTTCTGGATTTTTTGTCTGTTTAGTTGTGCACGCATTACGTAAAATGGACGAAACCAATGTAGATAACTTTTATACATAGAATTGTGCGTAACTTATTTATTAATATATTTATTATTTATCATTTTAGCACTGTTATTGTTACACCAATGACCGCCCATTTCATGTCCAAGCAATTACTGTCCATACCAGGTTGCCTGGAAGAGATCGCATCCTGCGATAAGGCCGCCCATTGTATGTTTATTAGACATAAGTTTCTTTTTGTTAATGTATTTAATGGTGTACAAAAAAGCATATAATAAATAAATAAATAAACTTAAAATATTACTTATCGTAAAAGTTAGATGAATTTAAAGTGCTTAAAAGTAACTTGAACTCCATTTTACTTGATTTTCTGAATGGCGGTGTCAAAATTATCCGCGGAAGAATTACCCTAGGAATAAAATGGTAGGTAGTAGGCCCGTAGGGTAGGTAGGAGGTAGGTCTAGATAAGTAGGGATAATAGGCTAGAGGCAGTTGACGGGAGCGAAGCCTATATATATTTACTGATTGCACATGTGAACTTAGATGGTAGGGTGGTAGGTATGCTTGAATGAGTTAGTGGGTTCAAATCCGGGCAAGTACCAATAAGACTTTTTAAGTTGATCTTGGACATCATTGACAACGGTGAAGGAAAATATCGTGAGAAAACCTGGGCGTCTACCATGAGCTCTCAGAGTAAGGTTATATCCATGGTTAGTAATGGACATATGTACGAGTTGAATACATCTGTACTCTACGCACAATGGAAATATCCTTGCTCTAAGAGGTCATGGTAGGTACGGGCCCTGAAATGTTTAGTTAATATGAGTGTGATATCGCCAATCCGCATTGAGCAAGCGTGGTAATCAATGCTCGTGCCTTCTCTGTATGAGAAGAGGCCATTGTCCTGCAGTGAGACAGTAACAGACTGATATTATTATTATCACTATAAAGTTAGTTCTAGCGTGAATAGGTACACAGCACTGTGATCACAGACATAAATCTAACTTGATAAAGCATCAACCATCTGTATGAAAACCAAGCGTGCCACTTTTTCACACACAATTTAAAAACCTTTTTCAATGCCTCGGCAAACTTTTTCTATACAGTCTTTACAGCTCAATATGGCTTATAAGGCATTTTTCTAGACTTCGGTGGATTTCCGGTGCCGATAATGCTAAATGAAAATCTCAAAGTACGATCATTGATCGTAATTTTGCTCCGTTTTTTTGACACGCGAAGACATACAATCGCGTCATCTAGTTAGATTTATATCTGTGATTGTGACGTTGTGTTTATATTAAGGCAATGCAATCAACTGGTTTTTCAGTATAATTATAGTGCTGTTGTCCTTGATGGAATCTTCCGATTGTGAGAACGATTAATTTTGTTGATGACATGCAATCTATATAAACATAGTTTTGTTAATACATCAAATTAAACTAGCTAGCGAAACACCGCTGATGTGAAGGTTATCGATATTTAGATCAACACAAAAAAAAAAAAAAAAAATTTTAAATTCGACTGTACGCTCTCGCGCGTGAGCCAGAGGAAACGCTATACATTTGAGAAAAAAAAAATAAAAAAAAAGACAAATGATATTTATTTCAACTGGGCCACCAATCGGCACTTTTGAATGTCACAATTTAAATTTACATGGAATAAAAGTTGATTCTACCGTGCATTCGGAAAGTAGCTTGTAATGGAGAAGAATGCACAAGAAACTCCATACTTTTTAGGGTTCCGTAGCCAAATGGCAAAAAACGGAACCCTTATAGATTCGTCATGTCTGTCTGTCTGTCTGTCTGTCTGTCCGTCCGTATGTCACAGCCACTTTATTCCGAAACTATAAGAACTATGCTGTTGAAACTTGGTAAGTAGATGTATTCTGTGAACCGCATTAAGATTTTCACATAAAAATAAAAATAAATCAATAAATTTTGGGGTTTCCCATACTTGAAACTAAAACTAAAAATATTTTTTTCATCAGACCCATAAGTGTGGGGTATCTATGGATAGGTCTTCAAAAATGATATTGAGGTTTCTAATATCATTTTTTTCTAAACTGAATAGTTTGCGCGAGAGACTCTGCCAAAGTGGTAAAATGTGTGTCCCCCCCCCTGTAACTTCTAAAATAAGAGAATGATAAAACTAAAAAAAATATATGATGTACATTACTATGTAAACTACCAGCGAAAATTGGTTTGAACGAGATCTAGTAAGTAGTTTTTTTTTTAATACGTTATAAATCGTAAACCGCAATTTACCAAGTACGGAACCCTTCATGCGCGAGTCCGACTCGCACTTGGCCGGTTTTAAATTTACATGTAATAAAAGTTGATTCTACCGAGCATTCGGAAAGTAGCTTGTTATGGAGAAGAATGCACAAGAAACTCCATACTTACTCTTTTAAAAAAAAATATTCTACCGTGCATTGAGTTATTAAACAAAATACTTCATGATTGATCTCAGTACTGTGAGCAATGTCCCACGTCGCGGGCCCTCGCGCGAGTGTGTACAACCGGCATTAGAGGCTCAGATACGCCTCGGTTACTGATTTTAAAATGAGAATCACTTCCAAGCGGCTTGTCGTAGTTTTTTGAAAAAAATATATGTTACGTTAGACCATTTTCTTAATAATTTGATCTACGAACATTTTGAGTTTTATTCGTTTAACATAGTGTAATTAATTTGTAAAGTTATGTCTAACACGGACAAAACAACGACAATTGCACCAAAATCGTATTTTAATGGAATTTTCAACATTTCAAAGACAATTAGAGGCTTATTAGAATATTAAAACTTCCAAATTTTTAGGTAGCGCGTTACATAGATTGTTATTAGATATTATGTATTTGAGACACCTATTACTGTTATAAACGTGAAAGTTTGTGAGGATGGAAGAATTATTGTAACTAAGGAAAGACTACTGACCGGATTTTGATGTAACTTTACAGAAATAGCTTTATACATCAGAATAACTGTTATTATAAAGATATTATTATAACAAACAGGCTTTAATTTATAAATATATTGGATGAAGACGACGACTAACGCCAACAACCTTGAGGGCACAAAATGCGCACTCGTTTCACACCCGCGGGACACAAAATTTAGTAGTTTTTTGTACTTTCCATATTGTTCTATGACTTTAAAAAAAAACCTGATCAAAATGTAGATAATTAAATTGTCTTTGAGATGGTGTTGATTTCATTAAAATACGCTTAGCGGTTTTGGTTTGATTGTCGTGTTTTTGTCCGTTTTAGACATAACTTTACAAATTAATTACACTATGTTATACGAATAAAACTGAAATTTTGCTCAGATAAAATAATTAAGAAAATGGTCTAATATAACATATATTTTTTCCAAAAAACTACGACGAGCCGTTTAGACGTGATTCTCATTTTAAAATCAGCTACTCAAGGGAATCGGCGCCTGAAGTACTAAAATCACGCGGGTGGAGGGGGTCGGCAGCAGCAGATAATAATTTGATCGTGCACATCATTATAATATATTTATTAGGTCTGTATTTGTTAGGATACACTTCTATACATGTGTTACGTTGCTATAGTTGTATGTTTGTTTTTTTCTTTACTCGACAAAACACTTTTGAAAATAATCATTTCGGTTATATTTTTCATTATGGTTTTTGGTATAATCATTTCACCCCCGCCGGAAAAAGAGGGGTGTTATAAGTTTCACGTGTGTTGCTGTGTATCTGTGTGTCTGTCTGTGGCATCATAGCACCTAAACGGATGAACCGATTTTAATTTAGTTTTTTTTTTGTTTGAAAGGTGATTTGTCGAGAGTGTTCTTAGCTATGTTTGCATAGCAATATATATATATAGCAATCAGCACTGCAATCATTAAAGAAGGACAGTCAGATACGGACACGGACAATGAAAAAGTCAAGTTTACACAGTGTTTGTACAGGGAGGCTGTCGGTGCACAGGCATACCTAATGACAGGAACCAGGCCAGACATTTCATATGCCATAAGCGTGGTATATAGAACACTTGACAGTCAACGAATGAAGATGTTCGTAAGGTGAAACGCATATTTCGTTATCTTAAAGGAACACTAGATTCGGCGATTGTTTACAGAAAGGGACACAAACCCGGAGAGTTAGAATGCTACAGTGACTCTGATCACGGTGGGGATCAAAGTACAGGACGTTCGACTTCTGGAATTATGTGCATCTATGCAGGAGGAGTGATCTCTTGGGTAAGTCGCAGAAGCCGAAATAGTCGCAGCGAGCGAAGCAGCACGAGAGATAGTTTGGCTGAGAAGACTTTTCAATGAGATAACGACGCTGAATGATATGCCAATTTTACAAATTGATAATAATGATGCAGTTATAAGGCTTGCGCAAAACCCAGAATTGCACAGAAGGACGAAGAACATTGTGATTACTGATTAGACATGTCAGATCAGAGAATTAGTTACTGATAAAGAATTACTAGTCAAATATGTTCCTACTGAATACCAATGTGCTGATATTCTGAATATGCCGATTTTCAAGCCTAGATTGGAATTTATTTATGGGCTGATTGGGTTAACGTTATAGTTTTCCAAAAAGGGAGGATGTTAGAAAAGGTTTTAGCAAACTTCAAACTCTCTCCAAGCTCTCTTTTTTGATGTGTTTACATTCTGTCAATATATTATTATGCGAACAATGCGAAGCTCTGAGAAAGATAAGTGGATCGAAACGATGAATAATGAAGTTAAATCTCTACGAGATAATCAGACTTGGGAACTGACGAACCTACCTAAGAATAGAAAAGCACTACGATGCAAATGGGTATTTACGATTAAAAAGAACCCTGATGGTACAGTTGATAAGTACAAAGCACGATTAGTTGCTGTTGGATATACACAAAAGAAGGGAATCGACTATGACAAGACATTTAGCCCAGAGCCAAGATGAGCACAATCCGAATTCTGTTGAGTATTGCTGCAAATGAGGGTTTAGTACTCAGACAGTTTGACGTCTCTACAGCCTTTCTATACGGTACTGTGAAAGAAGAAATCTTTATGCGACAGCCGGAAGGATACGATGACGAGACATGTCATGTATGCAAATAGTAGTGGAATGAGTAGTGTGTAGTGTTGGAATGAGTGTATCCCCGATTTTCTTATGGAATCAAGTTTCTTCAGGAGTGAAGCAGATCCCTGCGTTTACGTCAGAGGACAAAAGAAAATGCTGCTCGCACTCTATGTAGATGACGGATTATTGGCCGCAACAGACCAACAAGAGGCTCATGACTTCATTGAAAATGAATTAAAAGGGCGTTTTAAAATCACAACGAAAGAACCGTCCTATTTTCTTGCCCTGGAAATAGAACAACACAAAGATTGTACTATTAAACTCCACCAAACTGCGTACACTAAGAAATTGCTTGAAAAGTACGGAATGAGCAATTGTAAAAAAGTTGGGACACCCATAAGAAAATCTGAAAAAGGAACGGAGGAACAAGAAAGTCCTGACGAATTGCAAGATTTTTCTTATCGGCAAGCTGTTGGGTCCTTGTCGTATCTAATGGTTGGCACTAGACCAGAGATTGCGTATGCAGTTGGGGTAGTGTCTCGGATCCCGGATAAACCGACCAAAAAGTACATTACGGTGAAGAGGATATCTATAAAGGAACTATCAATACAGGACTCGAGTACAAGAAGGGAGAAGGGTGAGGAGATTGATCCAAGACCTAAAATCAAACCTTGATGTACCTATCTTGCGAATCGACAATGAGATTGCAATTAAATTGACTTACAACCCTGCTTATGAGCAACACCGAAATACTAAGCACATAAATTTAAAACACTTGTATGTGAGACAATGTTTTTTGGAAAAGGATGTAACTATTAAGCAAATACCGACAGCAGAACAACTCACAGCCGGGTTACAAACCAAGATTGGTGAAACTCGGTGAAGAGTTTGGATTGAAAAAAGAAAGGGAATGGATACACTTCCATACATGTGTTACGTTGCTATAGTTATATGTTTGTTATTTTCTTTACTTGACAAAACACATTTAAAAAGAATCATTTCGGTTTTTCCTTAATAGTATTCCGCTCGCCAGTGTAAATGTGGCTTTTTAGTTGACCCATTGCATAGCAAAAAGCCGGTTTTTTTTTGTGAGCAAATTTACCTAACCGACTGCCTCGTTTTTCATAGTGATTGTGACCGCGGTTATTGAGCGCTAGTTTTTACCCTAGGAGCAAGTTGCTATAAGCTTTTTCATTTAAATTCTCAGTTCAAGCACGGAAACAGATTTGTGTCCGTGTGTGTAGAATTCACCAATTTTGCCCACTACCAAACTTAATGACTGGATTCGATGAATTTCAACGAGGACTCGATTGATAACCATTGAGTTTTCTACGTCGCATAAATCCTTCTTTTACAAAACAAGGCGTTTTATTTCATATCTGTGAATGTCTCGAAATATAATATATCGTTTTGACGGTTTGTCAAAACGATATAAGCAATTATTTTACTCTTTGGATATAAGTATGATATACGTAAGAAAAAAAAAACTATTAAACTATGAATTTACAAAAATCATTGAAAACAAATATGTTCAACAAAACATGAAAGAAAAATAGAAAATTTACCTACAACAAACAACATTCAAAATTAAAATGATAAATCAGCAATAGGACTAAACATGCCAAGACTCCCAAAGCGAACCGTTGAACAATTTGCGAAAGACTTTGAAAGAACCAATGAAATCCTCCGTCCGAACCCTGATTGGGAAGAAGACTTGGTCCAAACCGTGGTGGTCACTCCCGAGATAGAGGACAGGATCCGGAGTTACACGCAGTTCAAGAAAAAGAAACCACGGCTTGAGTGCTGTTGTCAGGTTATTTATTTGCATCTAGAGTATACAATCCCGAGCATGTTTTTCAATCCCGGGATAACCGGATTTCTGATGCGTAATCACTAGGTCCCGCGACTGTCCCGGGATTAGACTACCTATGTGGTTTCTACAAAGCTCAATAAAAAAATAATAAAAAAAATTGTTTATCAATATTGTTGCACAACACAATAGTTATACTAAAATAAGAAACAAAAATACAAAATAAAAAACACTGCAAAGTGAAAAATTACTTCAATTTCGGAAGTAGGTGTTCCCATTTTCGTTACTTCTTTTTTTGACACCGACTGCCGAAATTGAAGTTATTTTTCACTTTTTTGTTGTGGTACTTAATGGACCAGTTCTGTATGTTAGGTACAGGTGATGTATATTTCCGAAATTCTTAATCAGATCTTGATAAAATTTATTATATAGGACCGCGTGACAAGCACCAGCTTGCAGCAGCACCGAAAAAAAGGAACCTCAATATTGGTTCACCTAGTAAAAAGTTCTGAAAGAACAAATATAAAAACTACTTAATAACCTCCTCCTTTTTGAAGTCGGTTAAAAACTATTTACAATTTCGAAAACACAAACGTAGAAATATCAAAGCATCCAACGTTTGACTGCCAAGCTTGCTTCTTAGTTGCGATTATTGCGATACAATTACCAACGCCATTGCCGAATAAAAACGTATACAATAAAGTAGATCTGTAAAACGGACCTCTGTGTGAACTAGCACTTTAGACTGCAAGCTGACCTTGACATAGTTAGGAAAGGCTAGGAAGATACCTTGTTAATCTATAAGCTTAGGTTTGTTTGCCTCCCAATTACAAAAAAAATATAGAGATTCCTTTTACATATTGGCTGTGGAGCGTGTAAATATACTGAGGCATAATTCTAGAAAATGCTATTATTTTTCATATCTCGAGTAATACGCTGGTTTGTTTACAGGAAGCAGTCACAAGGCCTGGTGTGGCGCCTCTCATTGAACTTAATGATGGCAAGACAATTCCTAGCCTTGGGCTCGGCACCTGGCTCGGATTTACCAAAACGGTAAGTTTAAGGCAGCGCCATCTATTGGTGAATAGCTGTTCTGCTTGTGTTGGTGTTTTAGTTGATAATTCTGATGTTAGCCGCTTGGGGCGCTAGTTCTTGACTTTGGTAACAAGTTTTTTTTTTGGTTAAACTTTTATATTCTTGGCGTTATACTTTCTATTTTTAATGAAACGGCACGGGCAAGGCAATACATGCTATGGGCGGCCTATAATATACTCACTTACCTTTCATAATACTTATGTCCACAGGGTGACCGTGAACCAGTAGAAGATGATTCCGTCCAAAAGGCTGTAGAAATAGCTATCGATGCAGGATACAGACAAATTGACACTGCGGCCATTTACAACACTGAGACTCAGGTACCACTTCTTAGTAATCAGGAGCCCAAAACTATCATGGTTCCACTAGATATACATGAGTTATACAGGATGTAGCTACACAGGACGTAGCTATACAGGATGTAGCTACACAGGACGTAGCTACACAGGACGTAGCTACACAGGACATAGCTATACAGGACGTAGAGCACTATGCCATTTTCACAGCGGAATCGTGATAGGATTGATACGTTATAGTATGGCCCCAGGGGTTGTATTATTATGTTTATGATACATCGAGCATCAGAGATTTTCGTAGCTAAATAATAACAGCCGCAATGGTCGATCATCAAGGTTAAGTAATGTTTGACGAGGTCGGTCGGTGGATGGGTGACCATTTCAACATGCTGGGTTTCCTCTTCGCCTCGAAAAGCACGTTATTGGTCCCGGCTGTCATTTAAAGATCTTTGACAGACAGATCAGACACCAGTCTTGCCAAGGGGTACTGTGTTACCCAGTTACTGGGTTGTCGTGGTCAGATAGGCAATCGCTCCATGTAAAACACTGGTACTCAGCTGAATGCGGTAAGACTGCAAGCCGACCCCAATGAAAATAGGAAAAGGCTAGGCAGAGAAAAAGAAAAGAAAGAAAAATATTTATTTGTAACCCGCACCTCCTGTGCGGGTCGGGATACGAGTGATAAACTTTTTTTTTTTTATCCATCTTTTTTTTATTCTTGTCAGTAAATCCTTTCATTTGATACCCATATCATAGCAGTGCACCAGAGATAACTATTCCGCTAACTTGGGCAGTCCGCCATATTGGATTTAGAATGACTTACTTAGCTAATTAAGCATTGTCATCCAAACTAAACGTGTATGCAAAATTTCATCTTCGTTTGAAGATAACTGCCTTAAATTCAGTTGCAAGATTTGACCCGAACACACTAACATATATACATACATTGCAAGTTAAATAAAAGCTTGTAAAAACAAAAGAAAGCGTCGCAAATTTTTACCAGTTACTATGAGTAGAAGTCAGATGAGTAGAAGTCAGATGAAAGAAGTCAGATACGTAAAAGTCAGATAGGCATAAGTCAATCCATGTAACATACAGGTATTCAGCTGCATTCGATTAGATTGGAAGCCGACTCCTACATAGTTGTGAAAAAGCTAGCAGATAATGATAATGAGCTTTTTATAGATTGAGTGACGTAGCCGACGATATTTTTTTTTTGTTTTTTTTTTTAATATTTTGTCCCACACTAGGAATTTCTTCCTGTATCGTGGGTGCGTTTACAAACATATAAACTCACATACACAAAACCCATAGCCGGAACAACTATCTGTAGGTCATACAAATATTTGTTCCGTGCGGGAATCGAACCCGCGACACGCAGCACAGCAGTCAATCGCTCAACCACTGCGCCAACCGTGCGCCCAAATAGATTCTCTACGTCCTGTTTAGCTAGCTCAACTACATCGATATATATGTGCAGTCAATTCAATGAAGTCAATTTTCAAATGTTCGCATCGTCACCTGTCGCCTCGAATATTATAGGTTACTAACGTTGCCGTTTCAAGAACGAAGCGAGCTCGAAAATGTATCATAATCGAGGCCAGATGCCTCAAATATGCTTCCTAACCTATCTGAGTCATTTTTATATATTTTTTAAGATTTTGATACACATGATATTGAAATCTAGTGCAAGGGCGTGGACTCGCGCCCTCCCGTTGCCCATGGAAGTCAAACTTTTTGTAAACTATATGCCAATTCGAATTTTCGGATTCAATGACATTTTAAAACACTTTGGTTACAGGTTGGGGCCGCGATAAAGAATAAGATAGCTGAAGGCGCCGTTTCTCGAAAAGACTTGTTTCTTACAAGCAAGGTAATATAGTCGTATTAATAAAGCAAATATAATTCGAGATATTATATTCCCCCAACACAAAAATCGACTACATTGTGTAGGTATTTCAATAAAGTTGATTTTTCAATGACCATTTCTATTCAAAAGGTCCCTAAAAAAAGTTTTGGTTGCAATTAAATTTGGACTTTGATCGGTATAGCATAGTTTGTTGAATTCTGAATTTAGGTTGACATAAGTGTAAAATATTAAAAACAAAGGTAAGAAACTAATGTAACAAGTGGTGCTTAAGAGCTGTTACGCACTGCATCCTATCTGAATCCGAGAAATTTCGGTCCGAAGTAGCCGAAGTACTTCTCTACGCACTGTATCCTAACTCCGTCCGTCTCAAAATCAGTACACATTTCCAATTCGGATGGAATTCGGATCTCGGTTTCGAATAAAGACCGGATGCAGTGCGTCTTGTCCATAAGAACCTATGTTTTCCGACCGATTCCATGTCAATTCTATAGTGCCCGTTCTTAAATGGTTTAATTGAAATTTATTGTTTGTGAAAATATCATGACGCCCGTTTTCCTCGAAGGATTGCACAGAGGTTTAACTATAGTACAAACACATTTCTGGAATTGTGTATAATTGTTCTAGTTTATAATATTTTCGCGTTATTTCCAGCTATGGAACGACCGCCACGCCAAGAGTGAAGTGGTCCCGGCCCTCAAAGAGTCCCTCGCTCGATTGGGCCTTGAATACCTGGACCTGTATCTGATTCACTGGCCGATAGCACAAACCGTAAGTAAAGATATTTTTATCGGCTATTTTAGTTATATCGATCGACCGCCAGTAGGTGGATTGGCCACACGCTGCGAAGAGATTCTGATCATATACCCAAGCGAGCGTTGGATTGGAATCCCTAAGGCAAAAGAAAGGATGGCCGTCCTGTAAAACCTGGCGTCGCACCGTGTTGGCATAAGCGACGAGCATCGGAATGACATGGAGCGAGGTGAAGCGTGAACCTGGCCGATCGCGATGGAGGACTACTGGGGACGCCCTCTGCCCCATCCATGGTCATTTTAATTATAACCAGCATTTTCACCACGGTTTAACTCACTGGGCTAACCGCACCGAAACTCTTTATTTTTTCCGAATAAGAAGAAGCCTTTGCCACTCAGCCATAGTGTAGGTACCTTTCTATCTGTGAAATAACTTTCGAAGTCGGATAAGTACTGCCAGAGATTACGCTTTACAAACTTCTCAGGTAGCAAGTATGTAAGTATCTAATTGATCTACTCCTTCACTTCACAACCTAAAGGTGACCGTTGATATATTCTTATTTTTGAATCGACTGACATCCTACTCAAATGTTGTCAGAACAGGAAGAGGCTGCCTGAAGCTTTAGACAAGTGAAATCAACAAAGCGTCGCGATTGAGAAAATGTCAAGAATGCCAAACGCTATCAAAATGTCACGTGATCATTCCCTTACAATTTGGCATTTTGTCTGGTTTCTCTAGTTCATGTATAGAAATAATATTTTAGACTTTGTCGGAGCACGCTGGCTACGCCGACATAGACTATGTGGAGACCTGGCAGGGTATGATGCAAGCTCAGGCTCAAGGGCTGGTCAAGTCCATCGGCGTCTCCAACTTCAACGTCACTCAGCTGGACAGGCTCATCTCTATGAGCAGGGTCAAGCCTGCTGCTTTGCAGATTGAGGTAAGAATTTATTTTGACTGTAGTTTTTAGTAATCATGCATCATGTTTGTCAACTTTAAACGATTTAACGAAAACAAAACGATGTTAAACTTAAGTAGCAGTGGGCATTACTCGCAGAACGGATGGACGGCGGGCCTGAAGATTCTGCAGCGGCGACCGCGTTGGAAGGTCTCCCGCTAGGTGGGCCGACGACCTGGGTTATGGCTGCGGGTATCCGCTGAATGCGAGATGCACAGGACCGGTCGATGTAGTGACACTTGAAGGAGGCCTATGTCCAGTAGTGGACGGTTTCGGCTGAAGTGATGATGATGATATTTGTTTAGCGTTAAATGTACTTCTTACCTAATCAGTTATATACAATATTCAGTTTATCCCTAAAGTAATTGAGGATTTGTTTCTGGAGTTACGACGCGTGTTGCGACAACAATTTAACACAAGTCAAGAGATGTGAGTGGAAGAGCCAATCACATCTCTTGAAAATTCAATCACAGCAAGTCACTTGCATTTGACAATATGTTACGTATTCATTATGAAGGAAAATAAATTAAAAGCATTTATTGCCAGAGAAATCGACAACACGCTATATACCCGATCTCAAGAAACTGGACTTAACTGCAAAACTAGCTCACAGATACAGACAGTGTAACACACGTGTAACACTTTTTATATATTCATTCTTGTCGATCCCCAGGTGAACCTAAATCTCCAGCAGGCAGAGTTGATAAAGTTCTGCAAGATGCATAACATAGCGGTCATCGGCTACACACCCTTTGGCTCCATCTTCCACAGCAAGGCGGCTAAGGATGCGCCTCCTCCTAGGACTGATGACCAATCCTTGTTGAAGACCGCAGACAAGCATCACAAGACCGTCGCTCAAGTTAATCTGAGATATCTTGTAAGTATAAACTGCCTTTTCTAAGGGCGGTTACGCACTACATCCGATCCGAATCCGAGAAGTTCAGTTCTGAAATAGCCGTAGTACTTCTTGTAAGGAAGCTTACGCACTACATCCGAACTCTATCCGTCATATTCAGAACATTTTGAACTCTGAACTCAAAACACGGACACGGATCGGATGTAGTGCATAACCGCCCTAATAATAATAAAATATGTTATAGGTACTCCATTTTTACAGCCATCTCTCTGTGCCTTGTCTGTACAGTACAGTACAGATGGCGCTTAACAGTATCTTAATTTAAAATAGAAGTTTATGCAATGGTCATATAATAGGGGTTACTAAAACACAAGCGTGGGTTTATCACATGAGGCGAAGCCGAATATGATAATATTAACACGCTCGTGTTTTAATACCTAATTATATGCCCTTGCGTCACTCTTTTATCTTCACTCATACAGTTGAAATAAAATAAAAGAGGAAACGGAAAAATATGCAGTATGGCGGGCTATTTAGATTCTCGTTGCACCATGACTGCGCAGCGCGCTTACCATAGACAGTGACACTAGCCCATACGCGCCAATAAATTAAAAGGTAAAACTATGCTATAAAAATTAAAAAGTAATTTTACAATGCATGTCCTCGAAAAGAGCGGTTTTCCAAGCAGCCAAACTGTGCGGAAAGTGTCACTTTTTTTCACTAGTGCTTTTTACTCTCCTGTATTTTTTTAAATTTTAACTCCAACGTCAGCCCGACGCATAGAGTTTTTATTATTTGAGAAAAGTTTTAAAAATTTGTTATGTACAGATTATCATTCATATAAAAGGTAAAATAAAACTAATTCTTAATTTTAGGCGTTTTTAATTACTCTTGATTTGATCAATACATTAATTTTAAATATTTATTAAATATGTTTGGCAGAACGAATATTTTGCTCGTGCCTTATTGCGTTACGATGAAGAGCTGTCAAGCTCTTCGCACATGCGCAGTAGATATGCCCGAGGAACTATTAGTTAATCTGTGGATATGCTGAACGCGCATGAAAAAGCCCGCCATTTTATTAATTTCATTTTATTAATTTATTTATTTCCTCGCAGTAAAATGTTGTATGATACACGTATGTAATATGATTTCCGACTCGTGTCGATTTATCCACTCACTCGCTTCGCTCGCTCGTGAATAAAAATGCCACTCATCGGAAATCACCTACCTTCCGCACTTGTAGCATAAATAACTATTTTTGTGGTTTAGGTGGTATATTATCTGTGGCTTTTTGAATTGAGAGGTTTTCACCAGTTTTTTTTTACATATATTACAAACTAGCTGTCCCACGCGGCTTCGCTCCCGTCAAATGGCTACCTACCCTACATAGATATATGATTGTTGCGTAACTGAAACCGTTTACGCAGCGCTCGCAACGGATGCTCTCAAAAAGGAATAATTTTGCCCGTTTTTGCAACATTTTTCATTAATGCTCCGTTCCTATTGGTCGTAGCGTGATGGTATATAGCCTATAACATTCCTCGATAAGTGGACTATCCAACACAAACAGAATTTTTTAATACCAACTAGATGTTCCTGAGTTTAGCGCGTTCAAACAAACAAACTCTTCAGCTTTAAAGTATTCGTATAGATTACTAGCTGACCCAGCAAACTTTGTTTTGCCATAAAAAGACCAAACATTTATCTACCCTACCTACCCTACCTTACACTACCTACCCTACACTACCCTACCCTACCCTACCCGACCCTACACTACCCTACACTACCCTACCCTACCCGACCCTACCCTACCCTACCCTACCCTACCCTACACTACCCTACCCGAACCTACACTACCCTACCCTACCCGACCCTACACTACCCTACCCTACCCTACCCTACCCTACCCGACCCTACACTACCCTACACTACCCTACCCTACACTACCCTACCCTACACTACCCTACCCTACACTACCCTACCCTACACTACCCTACCCTACACTACCCTACCCTACCCTACCCTACCCTACACTACCCTACCCAACCTACCCTACCCTACCTACCCTACCCTATCTACCTACCAACTTGTTGAACTATTTATTTGAATAAGAAATAATATACTACTATACGAATGCAACCAACTTTTGTTTCTACCGGCAGCGTTGATCTAATTAAAATTTAGAACATAAAAGTTGCTATTGTGAGTCAACCTTAAAATATAGACATATGGTGTCACGGACTTTTTTTTTAGAACTTTTAAAGAGAAACAATTCCATCATACATGATATTTGCGTAACTTAAACCATTTACGCAGCGCACGCAATGGAAGCTCTCAAAAAGGATTATTTTTTCCCGTTTTTGTAACATTTTTCATTTATGCTCCGCTCCTATTGGTCGTAGCGTGATGTTATATAGCCTATAACCTTCCTCGATAAATGGACTATCCAACACAAAAAGAATTTTTCAATTTCAACCAGTAGTTCCTGAGATTAGCGCGTTCAAACAAACAAACAAACAAACAAACTCTTCAGCTTTATAATATTATATATAATATATAAGTATAGATGTCAATTGCAAACCAGCTAAGTCTGTGCGTGTCCAAGATCGCACAAAATCACACAACTACAACCTGCAACACCATCTGTGTCGAAAACTGTCAAATGTCAATGTTTATTTTGTTTATATTACTTGTGAAAAATAGGGAGGCCACGTAATCGATCTATTTATGCAGTATCGATTTTAGATGTAAAATCATTACTTTTAAGGCGCAGATACCGCTATGAAGCTGATTAAAATTCGCTGTCTTCATTAATGATGGTCGTGCTGGTCTCAAAAGCTTTGACGGAATCATTGCGGAGCTGCTTCCAAACCTGTCTTCGGCTTTGCTCAGGGTAGTGGTTACTTGAATCCCGTAATCACCCTGATCGGATCTGACAATCGAGTGGGTGAGCCTCCGCGTGGCCTTTTCCTTTCTACTTTTTCCACAAAAACCAGTTTCTCCAGGTTATCTGGCTATCTTCGGGCGATGTAACCAAAGTAATACAGGACTATTTGGTTAGCAGATCGTGGCGAGTCTAGTTTTGATGTTCCAACTGGTTGAGAATAGACTTATTCGTGCGTTTTCCTCTGCATGGTACGCGCAACATTCTTCTCCAGCAATACATCTCAAAAATCTCAAACTCAATCCACCGTGCGAATTGAACAAGGTTCTAACGGGTCTTTTTTGGTGTTATTAGAGCTGTTCCTATTTTACCATATCCTCGAAATCTTGCTCGTTGCAGTTTTGGGCTATCGCAGTCCCCCTGATCGCTCATGGAGCCCAGATACACAAACTCACTCACGAACACTAGATCTACAAGTTCTCCCGTAAACACTCAAAAATGAACCACGATAAGGTCTCATTTTACTCGTATTTTAATGCTACCCAAATGCCGCATCGGCTAAGAATACATATGAGACAGATGGCAAAGTAGATCCAGGCAGTATATTTTTATTGGGTAGTTGGATAGAACCGCTATGAAGAGCATTCCAAAGAGTAGTATTTTGAAAATGGTTGAAATGTTAGTTTTGTAAAAATTTTTACATACGTATCTACATGTTCATTCAGTTGAAGACGCAAATTAGAATGCATTAAAAATAGTCTTAGGCCGCGTTTCCACTGACGCGGAGCTGGGCGGAGACGTGCGGAAGCGACCAATTACAATGGTTGAAATCCTCAATCGCGCCACTCGTCTCGTCTGTGATTGGTCGCTTCCGCACGTCTCCGCCCAGCTCCGCGTCAGTGGAAACGCGGCCTTATGCTGCAAATTAGTAGTGTGTCAATCAAAGATTTTTGTAGTATCAAGTATTTTTACTGCATTTTAATCTGCTTAAGTGTTCCGTTTTGCGTGCAGTAACCGATATGTTATTTTTAAAAACTCGTTTTTATTTTGAATTTATTTCACTAAATAACATTTACCACTTAGTCCTCGTGGCAATAAATAATCCACCATGTATCTGTATGTATCTTTTAAATTGGTCCAATATTGAAGGAGGAAATAGACGAGAGCCAAACCTCGAATTATGACTTTTTACTTAGGAAATTCAGTCGGCGCTCTCTGCCCATATTTCCTCTTAATGTTCAGTGAATCATTTAATGATTACTATTGCTTTAAACTATTGTTTTACTAATTGGACAGAGAACCTGTTATTAAAGCGATTACTTAAATGACTTCTTAATCATAAAAAAACCTTAGCAAAATTATTTCGTCTACACGACAACAGATGGCGCTAATACAAATTTTAATTACAGATTGAACTAGGAGTGATTCCCATCCCGAAGTCTGTTACGAAGAAACGCATTGAAGCCAACATTGAAGTTTTCGACTTCCAATTAAACCAGAAGGAGAGAGATGTGTTGAAGTCTTTCGACAGAAACTACAGGACCATCGCCGTTAACCAGTGGAAAGACTCACCGTATTATCCCTTCAACAAATAATTAAGTTAAGAAAATAAAGATTTGGTATTATTCAAGAAAATGGTATTTTATTCCGTCGATTTAGGGGTTTTAGAAGATTATGAGATCAGTGAGTCGATTTTCGCAAATATAAACAGTGACAGAATAGGAAAACGTGCTAATCGTGCTATAGGTACCTACCTACTTATTAAACCAGCTTAGTGCGCACTGAGTTGCTAGCTCTCTCAAAATATTTCCAAAGTAGTGAACTAATATATCGTCAATCCTCTCTAACCTAGTATATCTAACAGCAGTGTTATGTATGTAGCCCTTCAGGTCTCTGGAACTACAATACTTTTTGTTTAAGTTTATTAGTTATCAATGGGACCGCGCCCTTAAAACGCAGTGATTCGCCAAGGGAAAACCGCAATTTTGATTATGACGAAATATTTCCAAAGTAGTGAACTAATATATCGTCAATCCTCTCTAACCTAGTATATCTAACAGCAGTGTTATGTATGTAGCCCTTCAGGTCTCTGGAACTACAATACTTTTTGTTTAAGTTTATTAGTTATCAATGGGACCGCGCCCTTAAAACGCAGTGATTCGCCAAGGGAAAACCGCAATTTTGATTATGACGAAATATTTCCAAAGTAGTGAACTAATATATCGTCAATCCTCTCTAACCTAGTATATCTAACAGCAGTGTTATGTATGTAGCCCTTCATGTTTAAGTTTATTAGTTATCAATGGGACGGCGCCCTTAAAACGCAGTGATTCGCCAAGGGAAAACCGCAATTTTGATTATGACGATCGAAAACGATTAGTAGGTATCTACCAAATTTAGGCGGTTTTCTGCCGTGGCCCTAGATATAAAACCTTGAAACTATGGGCAGTTAAAACCAAAAAAAATGGTTTCTTAATTTCGCTAAACGATACGGTCCAGACCCACAATCCTCCCACTAATGAGGTACCGACGCATACTGCGACGGAACCAAACACCATTCTAGACATATGATTGAGATGTGTTTGACACCGCATACCGTTTTTCGTTCCAATTAAAGGTGAACGCGCACCTAGACGCACCGCACTCGCCGCACGCGCCGCAGTCATCGCATTTTATAAATCTTTATATGAAATCGTATGCAGCCTCGCGCACCTATCCGCGCCGCACGAGCCGCATTTCAGCAAAATGCTGTAGGTATACGGATTCCACCAGCGCGTGCGGATGACGTCATCAGACTCGGCGGGCGATGCGGGCGGCGCGGCAACATGATCCGTATCCGTATGAAAATATAGTTCAAGATGTAGATACAATGGATACAATGCGTGCGGCGCGTTCGGCGCGGATAGCGCGGGGCCAAGAGAAAATGCGGTGACTGCGGCGCGTGCGGCGAGTGCGGTGCGTCTAGGTGCGCGTTCACCTTAAGACTCCAATCCAACGCTAATCCGTAGAAGAGAAGTAAGAATGAAACTCAAAATAAAACAAAAGATCACAATTCAAAACTGTTTAAAAGACAGAACATAACAAAAAAACTAAACAAACATAAACGTACTAAAAACATTAAGTATACAAATAAATAACATTACAAAGTACTACCAACATTTTATAACTATATTTTGGTAGTAATTTGTATTGTTATGTTTTTGTTTTTATACCGCACCCAGTCGTTACGTATGGGTTCCATTGTGAATAAGGGGCAGATATATACGACTTGCCATAAAGAAACATTAAAAAAACAAAAACTTAAATACAAATAGGGAAAGTATAAGTCACAACCGCAGAAAACGTCCATAACTCAGTATGAGCGAACAGGGGCCGTACCATAAGCTCCTAGAGCAATGTATATTCATTGTGCGTGAGAGATAGACATATGCAAGTCATATACATCTCTCCCTTACTCACTATGGAACTAACCTGGACCCTTGCTTTGGCTTGAGTTTAATCAGTCCGAAACACGAAACATCTACCCACAGACAATTTTTGTCATTGATTGTCGCTGAGATGTCTATTGTATACTTTTGACAGTGACAGTCACCCGGAGGCTAGATTTACCAGCCAGTGAGCCAGTAAGATGGTGGCTATGGTATTGGTGGAAGTCGTTTCAAGGGTAGATCTGTTGCACCAGTTGGCGGAACAGACGCAAGCGTGAAACCGGGCGTAGAGAGATATACCTCGGGATACAGGCAGTAGAGTCGCCATAGGGCTTATAATGCAGCCGTTGTCAACGTTCTGGGAAAAGAAAAGAATAATAATGACCTATAAATATACACTCATCGGCACAATTAACCGTCCATCATTAATTATGCCTAAAGCTTTGATAAGTGTCGAAGTTTTTTTTTGTATAGTACAAATAATGCAATCATTAATAATTATTAGTGTAAAATAAAAAAACAAAACGCAATTAATTTGTAAAATTTAAAAAAATAAACAACAAAATGCGAATTTGTTGTTAGTGACTGAATTATGGCTTTTTGGTTAATTAAGTATTAAAAGACCTCCGATAAACGATTTGGTAATCCATCCATTATGTTTTGGGTCAACAGCTGTGGTATGTTTCGCCACTCTTCACTAACGGCTTCTATCAGTACCTGAACGGTGTTTGGTGCTGGAACTCGACTCCGAACACGTCTTTTTAGATTGCCCAGACATGTTCTATCGAGTTCAGGTCGAGACTTTGATGTGGCCATGGTAATCTTCGAATCCCCACCGCGTAAAGATATTGGGTCACAATTTTTGAGATGTGTTGCCGAGGTTGATCCTGCTGTAGCGTATCCGCTACAAGACGTTTTGCAATGAAGCCTTTTTTTGATTTCATAAACTGGATGGTTACATTTTTAAAATTTTGTATATTTCTTTTGACAAGAAAAAAGAATTCATAAAAAAACATTGCATACAAATCTTCAACCAAATCTATATATATAAAAGAAAGTCGTGTTAGTTACTTCACTTATAACTCAAGAACGGCTGAATCGATTTAGCTGAAAATTGGCAGGGAGGTAGCTTAGAACCAGGAGAAGGACATAGGGTAGGGTAGGGTAGGGTAGGGTAGGGTAGGGTAGTGTAGGGTAGTGTAGGGTAGTGTAGTGTAGTGTAGGGTAGTGTAGTGTAGGGTAGGGTAGTGTAGGGTAGGGTAGTGTAGGGTAGTGTAGGGTCGGGTAGGGTAGGGTAGTGTAGGGTAGGGTAGTGTAGGGTAGCGTAGGGTAGTGTAGGGTAGCGTAGGGTAGTGTAGGGTCGGGTAGGTTAGGGTAGGGTAGGGTAGTGTAGGGTAGGGTAGGGTAGAGTAGGGTAGGGTAGTGTAGGGTAGGGTAGGGTAGGGTAGGGTAGGGTAGGGTAGTGTAGGGTCGGGTAGGGTAGTGTAGGGTAGGGTAGGGTAGTGTAGGGTAGGGTAGGGTAGTGTAGGGTCGGGTAGGGTAGGGTAGTGTAGGGTCGGGTAGGTAGGGTAGATAAATGTTTGGTCTTTTTATGGCAAAACAAAGTTTGCTGGGTCAGCTAGTTATTTATATTTTATAGAAGCTGTTAAAAGCGTCGATTTTATTTGGAATGGTGAGTAAGGTTTCAGACAGGTTCTAGTCATAACACCTTTTTCTCTGGGCAAAGTGCAACCTTTTGTTTAAAAAAGGCTGGTAAGAACAAAAATGATATATTATGAAAATTTATATCAGTTGATAGAAGCCACAGAAGCCCACTACGGCCCCACCGCGGGCAGGGCGTTTGACCCTCTGGAAGCCTGCAGTCTTCGTGATTTCGTACATTTTACAACGGGTTCCGTTACCTTTTTTCAACGGCCTGAGTTTTGCTACGAGAACTGCAGTGCTGCCTCAGCCCATAATCCCGTATTGGAGCGGTACTACTGAAGGCGGTTTTTTTTCGTCCGGCGTGAATCCCCAACGAATGGCTGATCTTTTATTTGCATTAATTTTTGTGTTATAATTAACTTAGTATTGTTTTTGTATAGTTTAATTGTTAGTACTTATAGTTTTATCTTTTTAATTTCCTCGGATTAAAACTTAGATTTATGTCGTTAAAGATTCGTTTCCACCTATATGCTTCAGCCAGAATTTAACCGCAACTGCGTTAAGCATAGGTACGTGTGTTCAGAGTAATACTTTCAAACCTAGCAATTTATTTCGCAAAATTATACGTATTAACGAGGCGTGAAGTGTTTTTACCTTTTTTTATAACGCCACAATAAACTCAAATTCTTACCCAAAGGTGAAAATGGCATCACATAAGGTTCTAATACCTCCATGGCGTACCTTTCTACATTAACAACCTCTATCCAAAAATAGCCAAGGCCGTATGAGCCTCGTAAGGGACGTCACCCCTAATCATTATTAAGCCACTTTAGTACCCTACAGTTTCCACCACTAAACATGGGGAAAACTTTCATTTTTGTGCCCGTAGACACGCTCTGGAGACCATCAAGGTCACTTAAATACAAATCTGGAATTCGTCTGAAAACTGCACATTTTCCAATTCTCCTTTTTAGGGTTCCGTACCCAAAGGGTAAAAACGGGACCCTATTACTAAGACTCCGCGGTCCGTCTGTTTGTCTGTCTGTCACCAGGCTGTATCTCATGAACCGTGATAGCTAGATAGTTGAAATTTTGACAGATGATGTATTTCAATTGCCGCTATAACAACAAATACTAAAAACAGAATAAAATTAATATTTAAGGGGGGCTCCGATACAACAAACGTGATTTTTGCTGTTTTTCGCGATAATGGTAGGGAACCCTTCGTGCGCGAGTCCGACTCGCACTTGGCCGGTTTTTTAAATTCTAGCTAAAGAACTTATTACACTGGAGGCGTTCTGCTCAACTCGAACGCTGCCCACACCCTATGTAAACTTCAACGTGGTCCTCCGACTGCACAACATGATTTTGTACATATTCGCGAGCTGGCTGACCAAAACTATAATTATCCTCCGACTGCACAGCATGATTTTTTTCTTGTAAAATCTTTTTAGTTCGCTCAAGCAGTTGGGTTTTATTTATTATGTTTTTTATTGTATCTACACCATAAAAATATATATACAGGACAACTATGTCCAGCAGTGGACGTCCTTCGGCTGAAATTATGATGATGAATGATGACTTACCACAAGAGCCAGCTCCAACTTGGCCATCCTTTTACTGGCGAAGTGTTTCCCCAGCAAAGGACGGTACCTGGACCGACAGGTCCTCTGTGTGTAGATCCCAGTCAGGTCTGTCCATCGCACGGCGCAGCCCCCCGTGAACCGCCCGTATATGGCTCGTGGCTCCTCAGGATTTTCTATGTAATTCTGCCTAAATGGACACAATATCATCATCAAAGTCTAACTCAAATCTTTTATGTCAACATTTTCTGTTTATTTAATTATTTGATTTTATGTATTTATCCGTTTATCCTCGCACTGATATGCCTTGCAGCAATTACACCAATGGAGCATACAAATTATCTTTTAAGTGCAGAAGCCTAATTGCGTAACTGAACTCGGCAAGGCAAAGAGTTTTGACCCTGTCAGTTGACCAATCACATAGACGGAAATCCACATCACGTCTTTCATCTCGCATGTGATTGGTCGATTGATGGGGTCAAAACTCTTTGCCTTGCCGAATTCACTTACGCAATTAAGTTGCAGGTTTCCTCACAATGTTTTCCTTCACCTCACCGTTGTCAGCGAAGTCCAACATAAACTTAGTAAGTACAATTATGAATTGAAAAAGTCACATTGGTACTTGCCCGGATTTGAACCCACGACCTCAATCAAGAGAGGCGAGGTTTTAGCTACTGGGCCATCACGACATTATAAAATATTGTTATGGAGAAAAACGGACAAGGCAATCCATTTTACTCTTTTGGAGGGAAGCAGAACAGGGTGGAAAGTGCAACAAACCTCTCTAGAAAAGGGTGGATCCTCCGACCAGACGGGTGTGTGTCTGGTCCGGGCAAATGCCTGATGCGGCGATGGTTTATGCCGATACACTCTTAAAAAAAAGAGTTTTAAATTTTTGTTAAAGGTACCCTAACTAATAATTTAACTATACTAATTCATTAATTATACCTAGAATAATAATACTGTACTACGTGTTACAAGCAATAACAAGTCAATTTATTCATTGACTAGCTTCTGCCAGCGGCTTTGCCCGCGTGAATGTCGATAATTAACCCGAGCTAAGAAAATCCTATGTGCTATTCCTGACTATAATCTATCTCTGTGCCAAATTTCATCCAGATCCGTCCAGCCATTTGAGCGAGAAGAAATAACAAACATACAAACACACTTACAAACTTTCGCATTTATAATATTATGTGTGATAGATAGGAACATGGTACTCACATACTTACAAATATTGAAAACAAAGGCAAATTAATTCAACAACAATGGAATAGTGTGTGATTTATCATCATCTGCCTAGCCCTTCCAAACTATGGTGGTCGGCTTCCAATGTAAGGGTCAAAGAACACTCTGACAGAGTCGAAACGAAGCGACACGTCGATCTAAATGTATAAAGCGTATTGCCCCCTATCTAAGTATCCGTCACGACCGAGGAGAGATCAGCCCCCCTAGCCAAGTTACAAACGGTTCGTATCGAATCTCTTTCTACAATCGTTAACGCCTTCTATTTGTATGGTCTGACCACGTGACTTAACGTTCAGATGTGTCATTCCCATACATTGATTCGTTTTCTACTGTTATCGATTGTAGATAGTCAACATGGCTACTGGTGCAGGCACAAAATCAACGGCTTCACGTGTTTTCCGAGGCATTAGGGTGTCAGTGTACAAACCAGCTTTCAAACTCCAGGCAGCAACTGAGAAATTCTTAATGGAAAAAAAAAATAAAAAAAAAATCACTTTTTGCCTGACTTGGCAATCGAACCTAGGACATTTTTTTTATTTTTTGATTTGGATATCATCCAATGACCGCTCTGGGTGAAGCGGGAGGGCTTGTCAGACTTTTACTGACTAAAACCCACCCGTGTTCCTTCAATTGCTTGTGCCAGGGCCGCGGTAACCGTCTTTGAAATTTATCCGCCACCCAGACAGGCATCGGCCCTAGCAGGCCCCGTCACTTTTGCTGACATCTCTTTGAGGCGCGCGTGAACATTACACGTCGTAAACTCGGGCTTGGTCCTTATCGGACGGTGAGCTACCCATAACTTGCCATCCGCAAGCCCGCGCCTACGTTGGCCGGGAATCGGCTTGCGACTCCCGACGCCCGGGGCATCTCCTGTGGTGGCTAGGGCGTGAGGGTTCTGCCTCCTCCTTTGTGAGCATTACTGCTTCGCAGAAGGAGGAGACAGCTTGCCATGCCCTCTCGCTCTGTACCATGGCCTGGACCAGAGCCGGACGTGAGAGGTCGCCACCGCCGATCGCCTCCATGAAGACACGGCGGTGCTCCACCCAAGCGGGGCAGATCTCCACCGTATGCTCCACTGTGTCATCCGGGCGGTCCACACAATAGTGACACCGGCAGGCTTATTACGTATCTTTTGCAAGAGCAAAACGATAGCGATTTTTGCGCGATTATTGATCTTCCATACAGAAGTTTTAGAGTTGTTGGCGGTTTTTCTTTTAAATAAGTGCATTTGACAAGCAGCGAGCGATTAGCAAACGATTGCATAGGACCTACCATACCTACACTGCAGGTAATTCCGACTTTTATGACATACAGTGTTTGATTGCTATCGTTTTGCTCTTGCAAAAGATACGTAATAACCCTGCCGGGCGTTTCCTTCCGATCGAACCTAGGACCTGGCTTGGCCGTCGCGTTTGTGACCACGAGATCAAGGGGGCGGCACAAAAAAAAAGAATACTTACACATCGATATACCGGCAGTACTTTCTGTAGTTGGCTATCATCGACCTGGATTTGGCATCAATAGGCATTAGCGGCAGGAAGTCCCCAGCGAATGCGTCTGCGCAGTACGCGTTGTGCGGGATCTCTGGAGTCTTCAATCCGCAGACGAAGCACTGGATACAATTTATATATTCGTTTATTGTCATACTGGTTTTGCGGCCCTTACCACTGAGTTACCACTGCTCTTAAGAATTGCTCTCTCTGGGAGAGCAGTGGTGGTCCAGTGGTAACAGCCCGCGACTTACCAGTTGTAGGTCGTAGATTACTGGCAACTAGCGATGCCAGGTGTGCCGATTTGCGAGGGACGTCCCGATTTTCAGGGGTCTAGGGACACGACTCACATCACATCATCAGCCTATTATTGTTACCACTGCTGGGACACAGGCCTCCTTTCTGTGAGAGGGGATGGGCCGTAATCCACCACGCTGGCCCTTTGCGGGTAGGTGGATGCCACATGTCTTAAATTTTTTTGGTTCTAGGACATGCCGGTTTCCACCTAACTTTTTTCCTCAGACACGTCCCGATTTGCACCTAATCGGGCTACTAAATGTCCTAATGAATCTATAATTTATTAAACCAATTTACGCATCACATCAGTACAGCTATAGTTATCATGGCAGCATCAATTTTCAGATTAATGGTAGCTTACCGTTATTTGCCGCTCTCTGTGATGCAGACGAGTGTCGGACCCTTAAGTCAAACTCAAATAAAGGCCTAAAGTTTATTCAACAGAACATTAGGAGTAAAAAACGTAACATGGCTGGGCTACTTCCATTAATTGTTCGGAGTGGCGTGAACTGGGACTGTATAGTTTTGACGGGAGTGATATGAAGTTTCGAATGACGTTATTGCGACACACGCTATTTCGAAAAAAATTACGACTGGTACGCCAGTTCGAAAACACACTAAATCGAAAACCACTATATCGAATGACGTTATTGCGACGCACGTTATTTCGAAAAACTGTTAGACTGGTACGCTAATACGAAAGTTTTGGTATTGAAATCTACTGTTTCGAATAGCATAATCCAATCTAAATTTGTCTGGGGATCAAACTCGCGACCCAGTGGATTATCAAGAACTACCCTACGCTACGATGATAAAACTGACACTGAGCTAGTTGTCTATACCACTAAGTATAAATTATTAATATTTAGCTTTGTAGGTATCCCTAGCATGCTTTCACTTTTGATAAGTTAATAATAACAAAAATACTACAGTACCTACCTATTTATTAGAATGCAATCACAACAATAAAAATAGTTATTTGTTATACAAGAGTGCCAAGTTGCTTTTTAACCGCGTGTTCAATCTTTGCACTCGAGTGCAAAGATTTTTCACCTCGTGCTCTTTTGATTCCCTCGCTAACGCTCAGGATTCTAATTTTATTCCAATTTTAGAATCCTTCGCTTGCTCGGTCATCAAAATTGAACACGCGGTTAAAAAGCAACTTTGCACTCTTGTATAACAAATAACTATTTTTATTGTTGTGACTGCATTCTAATAAATAGGTAGGTACTGTAGTATTTTTGTTATTATTAACTTATCAAAAGTGAAAGCATGCTAGGGATACCTACAAAGCTAAATATTAATAATTTATACTTAGTGGTATAGACAACTAGCTCAGTGTCAGTTTTATCATCGTAGCGTAGGGTAGGTAGTACTTGATAATCCACTGGGTCGCGAGTTTGATCCCCAGACCAATTTAGATTGGATTATGCTATTCGAAACAGTAGATTCCAATACCAAAACTTTCGTTTTAGCGTACCAGTCTAACAGTTTTTCGAAATAACGTGCGTCGCAATAACGTCATTCGATATAGTGGTTTTCGATTTAGTGTGTTTTCGAACTGGCGTACCAGTCGTAATTTTTTTCGAAATAGCGTGCGTCTCAATAACGTCATTCGAAACTTCATATCACTCCCAGTTTTGACGGAGTGTTGGTTGTCATCAAATCCAAATATATCAAGTATTGGTGGTTATATTATTCGTAAACGAGACTTATTTCAACAAATCAACATTTGTCTACCTGCAAATAATGATGTGCGCATTAAATACCCTACAACGAAAAATGCCTGATTTTACCAATTTTTTTAAATAGTGACTTAGTCTCTTTTGCTGTTGCAAAATCAGCAACATGTTAAGTAGAGGAATGCAAGGTTTTATTACACAAAATATATTCAGTATTCATCGTAACCTGCCAAGTTTCAAAACGTTATTATCTAGATCTAATGTCGAGTGGGATATTATTGTGATGACTGAGTGTTGGCTGACTTGTAATACTAGATTTCCTATAATTGACGGATACACATCTTTTTCCACTACCAGGAACCGTACACAAAATGAGGCATGGTGATTTATTGTAGGAACACTGATTTGTCTACGATCGTTGAGCCAGAAATCTCTGACGCGAACATTCTTGTACTACAAGTAAATACAGACACCATTTTAATTGCCATTTATCGCCCACCGAGTAGTAGAAATGTTGATATTTTTTTAACACACACTCAATGAATGCCTACATAAATATTCGACGTTTAAGAATATTGTATTGGTTGGTGATATCAACATTGATATTGCGTGCGGTACCCAAGACCTAATATCCTCCCCTTATCTTTATATGATTGCGTTTCAAGGCTTGCTGCCAGCTCACACAATCCCTACACACAGTCGTACATGTTTGGATCATCATCATCTCCCTAGCCTTTTTCCCAATTATTGTTGGGGTCGGCTTCCAGTCTTACCGGATTCAGTTGAGTACCAGTGTTTTACATGGAGCGACTGCCTATCTGACCTCTACAACCCAGTAACTGGGTAACACGATACCTCTTGGCAAGACTGGTGTCAGATCTCAGGCTTCTGACTACCCGTAACGACTGTCAAAGATGTTCAAATTACAGCCGGGACCAACGGCATGTAATATTGAAAACAAGACTCACTGCTCATTGCTACGTGGCACATACATCTATTACTGATCATGATACCGTCATACTATTCATGGATACTTTGGACACAAAATCTAAGCAATCAACACTTATCAACCCCTTTTTGCCCCGTTGAGGGTCGAGTTTCGAACAACCTTAATATGCTATTCACTCTTTTCTTCTCTTTTTTTATTTTTCGTTTATGTTAGTCAGATTGCGCAGTAAGATTCCTCAAAAAAAAACTAACACACCTAACCCTATCTGGGGCGGGATTTAAAAAATGTTTTATATAAATTTTGATTCTTAGCTTGAGTGAAATATCTCAAGCTAAGTTACCTTTGTTGTTTATTGAGGTTTGTATTTATGTCAAGTTTCATGTTTATTAACCCAAAATATAAGATTCTTTGGGGGGCCGAGTCACCCACGTCCGTAGGAGAGTACCCTTTGATTCCCTACACGTGTTCCCCGGGTGGTGCAAATCAGGTGACACAACTGGTGGTAGGTTTCGGCCGAAGGCTTGTTACCACCCACTGAGCAAAGACGTACCGCCAAGCGGCCTGGCCGTGTTCCGGTTACGATGCTCAGTGTAGCCATCTAGAGGAGTTGGGTCGAGATAGCTGTTCCACTGCAAGCAGACCAGCCTGGCGCGCGCTGTTATGGGCGTATCGGGAGACTAGTCGCGGAGGGTAGCGGGATCTGAGGCACGGTGCACCGCTGGCCGACCGCAGGTAGTTGGGGGCCCAAGTAGTGTGCCAGCCACACATGAAAGGCTGCCCCGCCAACTGTCGAAAAATCCCGGAATGCACTATCGTGCTGGATGGCGACCAGATGGGAGGGCCCGATAGACATTCCGGGGAGGCTCGGGCGTCCCCGCAGTCTCCGGGCTAGTGCCCCAATGATGGCGTCCTTTCAGTGCGTGTCTGTACGTTAGCAGCGTGGAACCTCGTCTCACCTCCTACTCCTCTCCTCCATCCACTCTTCTTTAAATGAAAATGCCAAGGAAAAAGAATACAGGATATAAACAGCGGCTGCACCCCCTCCCCCTCAAAGTGCACCTCACCAACATTAGAGGTCTGCACTCAAATCTCTCTGCAGTCCACTACCACCTGGAGACTGAAAAACCAGCGATGTTTTTCCTTACGGAGACGCAGATAGCGAGTCCGTCAGACGCGTCGTACCTATCTTACCCAGGGTTTACCCTGGAGCACAATTATAAACCGCGCGTGGGAGTGTGTATGTACGCCCGTGACGACACTTGCTATCGGCGTCTCCGTAACCTTGAGAACCCAAGATTTTCGACGCTGTGGGCTCTAGTGGACACAGGTCTGGATAAAATTATCTACGCCTGTGTCTACCGCTCGCACAGCGGAGATCAGGAGACAAACAGGCTCAAAGAGTACCTCAGTGAGGCGGCTGATGCGGCACAGCAGCGGTACCCTTTCGCCCAATTAGTGTTACTGGGGGACTTTAATGCCCACCACCAGGAGTGGCTCTTCCCATACCAGAGCACTGACCATGCTGGACGAGAGATGCGTAAGCTTGCGCTTGCGCTAAACCTCACCCAGCTGGTCCAGGGGGCAACGAGGGTGCCGGATGTTGATTCGCACACGGCCAATTGCTTGGACCTTCTGCTGACAACAGAGCCAGACCGATACTCTGTGTCGATAACTTCACCTTTGGGTAGTTCCGACCATTGTCTGGTGAAGTCTGTGTTCGTCTTCTCCCCGCCCGATCCCAGCCCCAAAGGCACCCGGCGGGTTTGGCGGTACAGGTCAGCAGATTGGGACGGCATGCGATCTTTCTTCGCATGTTATCCTTGGCAGCCTACTTGCTATTCTTCGGATGATCCTTAGGCGTGCGCGCACGTCGTGACGGATGTGTTGCGTCAGGGAATGGAGTACTACATTCCGTTTTCTAACGTAGCAATGACCAATTTTGACCGGCAATGGTTTGGCGCCGAATCCGACGCGCTTAAACATAAGGAGGTACGCCTTATGTTTAAGCGCGTGGCATGGGTTGACGCGCGCGTGGCATGGGTTGACGCGCGCGTGGCATGGGTTGACGCTCGTTCGCGCAAAGCGAGTGACGTGGGTCAAAGGAAGAAAGCCTACAACAGGGCTGCCAAGTCCTGCAAGAAGGTGAGAAGGGCTCGGTTCGACCACATTGGCCGAATAGGGGCCAAACTTGCTACTTACCCAGCAGGTAGTAAAGCGTTTTGGTCCCTGGCTAAGTCGGTCGAGTCCAACTTCAGCCGTACCTCACTACCACCAATGCTGAAACCCGACGGGTCGCTGGCCCACTCCGCTGAGGAGAAGGCAAATTTATTTGCGGAATCTTCACGTCTGAACCCTGGTGACGCGCGGCCCCCTTCTTATCCTGATGGATGCGAGACGAGTATGTCGGACATTCGTATCCATCAAAAGAACGTCCGTAAGGTACTGCGCAACCTCGACGTGAACAAGGCTAGTGGCCCGGACGGAATACCAGCAATAGTTCTCAGAACCTGTGCGCCTGAACTGTCTCCGATCTTGACACGCCTATTCCGCCTTTCGTATGAGACTGGAAAAGTGCCGAATGCTTGGAAGCTAGCTAACTTACAGCCCGTGCCTAAGAAGGGTAGTCGAGCTGACCCGGCCAACTACAGACCCATCTCTGTAACGTCCATACTCTGTAAGAGTATGGAGCGTGTACTTAACACGAAGCTCCTGGCATAACTAGAAACTAACGATATCCTTAGTGACCGCCAATACGGCTTCCGCCGAAATCGGTCTACTGGGGATCTTCTAGCGTATGCCATTCACATCTGGAGTGAGGCCATCGAGAGGCACGGGGAAGCGCTTGCCGTCTCCCCGACATCTCGAAGGCTTTTGATAGGGTCTGGCACGAAAGCCTTATTGGTAAGCTTCCTTCATTCGGTTTGCCCGGTGGTCTGTGTGATTGGATTGCAGACTTCCTGAGAGATCGGTCCATTCGAGTAGTTATCGATGGCTGCTCGTCGGACCAATTGGATATCAATGCCGGGGTCCCTCAGGGGTCGGTACTCTCAGCAACTTTATTCTTGCTGCATTTTAACGATCTGCTTAAACCCGGGTTTGGGTATGCAGACGACAGCACTGTTGCTGAGAGATACTTGTCCAACGCTCGTGCTACCGGGCCTCAGATCCGGTCTCTCCGGGAGGCCATGGTGGAGCGCTTGAACCTGTCCTTGCAGGCAGTCTCTGAATGGGGCGATGCTAATCTGGTCAGGTTTAATGCTGCTTTTAAACCCAGGCGTGTCTTTTTTCCGCTAAAAAGAGCCAACTTTACCCAGATCCAACTTTCCGAGATGCGACCGTGCCAATAACTGACCATCTTGAGCTTCTTGGCGTTACGTTGACATCTACTCTCAATTTTGGCCCTTACATTGAGGCAAAGGCTCAGCTGGCTGCCAAAAAGCTGGGGATCCTTGCAAAGGTGAGAAGGTACTTCACGCCAGAACAGCTCCTCAACTTGTATCAAGCGCAAGTTCGATCATGCATGGAGTACTGTTCTCATCTCTGGGACGGATCAGCCAAATACCAGCTTGAAGCACTAGAGTCGATCGAAAAGCGAGCCTAGAGGCTCATCGGCGATGAGGCGCTGGTCAAGTCAAAGCTCCAGAGTCTTGAACATCGTCGCCGAGTTGCCAGCCTGTCGGTTTATTATCGGTTACATTTCGGGGAGTTTGCGATGGAATTGCACGATATAATTCCACCTAGCCCGTTTCATCATCGGACTACCAGACGTACGGCGATGCGCCATCGATACATGGTAGACATCCCACCCATACGCACAAAACGTTTTGGGAACACTTTTATTATGCGTACAGCTAAGGAGTGGAATTCCCTGCCGGAGTCTGTGTTTCCCAATAGCTACAATCTAGGGGTCTTTAAGTCAAGAGTGAATAGGTTATTTCTAGGCAAGCGTGTTTCACCGTCGACCACATCATCGCTTACCATCAGGTGAGATTGTGGTCAAGCGCGAGCCTATAGATTATAAAAAAAAAAAAAAAAAACCCCTAAATCATCTTTTGGGGGTAGTTTTGAAAAACTAATACTGGAAACCTTTATTGTTTATTTAGATTGGTATTTTTATCAAGTTTATTAACTGAAGTAATAAAATTCTTCAAAAAAAAATGTAACACCCCATCGCACAGCGGCGATCAGGAGACAACCAGGCTCACAGAGTACCTCAGTGAGGCGGCTAATACGACACAGCAGCGGTACCCTTCCGCCCAATTAGTGTTACTGGGGGACTTTAATGCCCACCACCAGGAGTGGCTTTTCCCATACCAGTGCACTGATCATGCTGGACGAGAGACGTGCAAGCTTGCGCTAGCACTAAATCTCACCCAGCTGGTCCAGGGGGCGACGAGGGTGCCAGATGTTGATTCTGCTGACAACAGATCCAGACAGATACTCTGTGTCGATATCTTCGCCTTTGGGTAGTTCTGACCACTATCTGGTGAAGTCTGTGTCCGTCTACTCCCCGCCCGATCCCAGCCCAAGAGGCACCCGGCGCGGCGGGTTTATTTTAATACAGGCTTTAGTCAAATGTGAGTTGTCCGATGGAGGATAAGCCTGGTGATCTGTAATATAGGTTTTACCTACAGCAGACACCAGTATCTATTAAGGGTTACAATGACTTTATACTGTGTTTGTGAATATGAAATGAAATTAATTAATTATCATAGTTCTTAATGTTGCCTTAAAATGCATGATATCTCATCAAACAACACGTGCGAAAGAGATAGATACTGTGATGAGCAGTAAGAAGCTAGTTCGCGTACGAATTAGCACTTTCGCAAATTTGTAGCGAAATGGATGATGACGAAAACGGGCGCGCGAAATTTTATAATCATACCTTTGGAAGTATGGATATCATGAAAAAACTACTATATATATACGTATTTTCAAAATAAAATTATTTGCATTGTTGAACTACTAATCTATCCCTGTATTGTGACTGTTTTGTAATTTTCGTATTTTCTTCTTATGGTATTTATTGCCGCCCATAGATGCGTTAAAATTAGTGTTGAAATATGGAATGTTCGACGCTCATAACTTTTTTTGTTTTTTGTCTCCATACAGGACTAGATAATGATGAGAGTTGAGACAAATTGATATATATATATTTTTTTTGTACGTCATCGTCAAACAGTGGAGTAATCGACATACCTACTACGTTTGTATGGAAGAATGATCGACTAGGGTTACCTTAATACGGTTGTCTTTAAATATGCAATAAGCAAAGAGGGTAAATAAACGCGTTTTACATACATACTGTTAGGTTTGATAAATACATCTTTTATTTGTTAAGTATTATCTATTCTTGAGTATTTTCCTACTGACCTACCGCTTTGTACCAGCTCTGTTGTCTAACTAGTGATCTACTACAATACTTACATGCGTCAGCTGACGCGCAGCATACCCTGTATACGTCGGCTGTATACAAGTATACATATACATGATTTTAAGTTGAAAGGTGTGCAAAGAGCAGATAAACGTAATGCTTTTGGAGTTAACACTTGTATTAATTTCAATCCTCATAAAATTCCAAATAGGTATCTTCCCTATTGCGATAAGAGTTACCTCACCTTGCTCACAACAGAAGCATTTTCGAAATCCCACACCATACCCGTAGCGAGAGTGGTCTCGGCGGTCCATATTCCACCTGGACCCCATTTTTCCCACGGACAAGTGGGAACGCCGTGCCTGTGGAAAACAGACGGCTATATTAACCTGGGGATCTTTAAGTCAAGAGTGAATATCTACCCGGTCAAAATAATTGTCGGTAAGCTTTAAGGGTCGGTATGCTGTTGCTCATAGTTTAAACTTATCGCAAACGTTGGGAAAAGAGTGGTCAAACGGTGTGAAAGTGGTTCAAGCTAGTAAAAATAAATTTTCATTAGATCTGTTCTATCAAAATGTTAGAGGACTACGCACTAAATTAAAAACATTTTACAGTAATATTGTAGAATCTATGGCTGACTTGGTAGCCATAACTGAGACTGGTTTTAATGACTCTATACATGATGGTAAACTGGCTCCGAGTGGGTACACAATACTTAGATGTGACCGCGCGGATGGCCGTAAACACGGAGGGGTCATGCTGGCCGCCACCCCGCGCGGCGCTCTTGACTTGCGCAGTGTACCGTTACCTGATAACGCTAGCTTGAACCACCACCCGTTCGAAATCGTATATGCGACGGTATTTAGACAAAATGTTTTTCTGTTTTTGTGTTGTGTACATTCCGCCAAAAAGTATTGAAAGAGAGCATATGTACATTTAATGGAGCAGTTATGTGTTAAATATGATAAAGTTGTTTTAGTCGCTGATTTCTATATGTACTCAACGAACCAAGATGTACAATGTTTTTTGAATACTTTGTCACCTTCTGTGGGTGCCGCCAATGTAATAACATTCGGCATTTTAACTATCGTACCCTCGATTTAGTCCTTACTACTTTGTCTGACGAATATATTGTTGTAAGTGAGGAAAGTGGGGAGTGTTTATCGTGTATAGACCTACAGCATCCGCCACTTCGAGTAAGTATAAGTTGTGCGCGGGTCACTACTAGCCCTTGGCCTTGTACCGCAGTCTTGTACCGGGATTTCTATTCTTGACATCGAATATAATAATAATAAAAAAAAAAGTTAAATCAAAAATTCAAAAAACCCGACTGCTTCAAAAGCGAACTAAAAAGACGTAAACAAGGAAAAAATCATGCTGTGCAGTCGGAGGATACATATTCGCGGGCTGGCTGACCTTAATCTGGTGTATCCTCCGCCTGCACAGCATGATTTTTTCCTTGTTTACGTCTTTTTAGTTCGCTTTTGAAGCAGTCGGGTTTTTTGAATTTTTGATTTAACTTTTTTTATTTATAACTTTTTAGTTAAGTTTTTTTCGAATTAGATACATTTAAACATATAAGTGTTATATATTTTTGAAATCACCTCTTCTTTTTGATACCCCACACGATGGGTTTGGAAGAAAAAAAAAAATTTGGACCCCCACAATATGGCGCCCAAAATCCGCCATTTTTCTATTATCCAATTTTAACGTAGCCTATGACACTCGCAGGGTTAAGACGAATCGATTGACGTATGAATCATCAAAATCGGCCAACGCGTTTGGTCTCTGGAACGCCACATAGGAACAAACATACATACATACATAGACTGATAAACACATTACCCTCCTTCGGCAGTCGGGTAAATACAGACAGCCAATATTACAAAATTTTTAGGTCTAACAATCAACAGAAGCTTAAATTGGAAAGCGCATATTGAGGCTCTAGCCAAAAGAATAAGCAGTGGTGCATATGCGTTGTATAAATTATCGCGTACTCTAAATATAGAGGCGCTATTAACGACCTACTATGATTTAGTTGAATCCGTCATTAGATATGGTGTTATCTTTTGGGGTAACTCAACCGACAGGGATATCATCTTTAAAATACAAAAGAGCTGCTTGAGATCTATGTTTAATCTCAAAATTACCGATAGCTGTAAAAATTATTTCACTAAATATCATATATTATCATTACCTTCACTTTATATATTATAAATGGTAATGTTCGTAAAAACAAATCTACATTTGTTTCCTCGTATGGCAGACAAATTTCCAAGAAATAGGCGTGATGATAGCAAATTATGTTTATATTCATCAAAAACTGCACTTCTGCGCAAGAGTGTTTTTTGCATGGCACCAATTATCTACAACAAATTGCCCAAAAGTTGGAAAGAGCAAACTATACCTAAACTTAAACAAACAATGAAATTGTTTTTGGTACAAAAAGCATATTATAGTGCAGGGATGGCGAACTTTTATTAGAATACGTGTCATCATTAAAATTCTATATTTTTTTGTATGTGACAATGAAGTGCCACCAAAAACTTCATGACTTTGTCTTAATTAACAAAAAATAAAACTAAATGCTATGAATTCATCAATTCTTTATTTGCACCCAGAAATTCTAACAGCAATCCTAATATTTATTATTGTATTTAAAAATAAAATTAGGAATTGGTGTCTTTTCTGCTGTTGCAAATTACCTAGATTCTAAATAACCTCATTTTAGCGTGCCCAAAATATTTTCTCGTGTGCCACCACAGGCACGCGTGCCATATGTTCGCCATCCCTGTTATAGTGTATCAGATTTTTTCAACGACTCATGGTGCGATGTGGAGGGAAGGAGGGGTTAAGTAAATACCATGTCGTGTACTTGTCCATGAGTCAACTGGAGACTGAAGACCCCAGACTCCCTTTATTAGTGTAATATATACCTAGTCCGTGCGTGACATATATTATAATATAACTATGGACATAGCTTATCTACCTTAACTTAAACTAAGATCTAAACGTGACGTACGTGACACACCACATCACCCTTCCTAAAGTAAAAAAAAAACTAAGTTACATTGTTTTTTTTTTTTTCCCCATCTCTTTACATTTTTAAACTTACATTCTAAGTCTTACAGTATAACTTTGTCCTATTTTTATGTATTACATCTATCTTATTTTTATATTTAACTATTACATTTGGTGACTCGTCCTTTACAACTACAAATGGTCCATTATAAATACACTCCAACTTATTGCCTACTTCGTTTTTTACCAAAATCAAGTCACCTTCCTTATAAGTTATAGAATTAAGATTCTTATCATAACAATGTTTCCTTGATAACTTACTTGATACCAAATTTTCTTTTGCATCATTTTGAGCCCTTTGTAACCTGTATTTAAATTCTAAAGGATAATCATCAAAATTATACAAAGGTTCAACACTTTCACCTTGAAGACTACTTGGTAACCTACAAATTTTACCATAAACTAATTCATAAGGCGTATACTTAGTCACAGTATTAACTGTTGTGTTATAAGAAAAACACCAATATGGAATCCAAGAACTCCACGATGATGGATTATTATCTGTTTGTATCCTTAAATAAGCACCTAAAGTTTTATGAACGTTTTCCAAAGACCCTATACTTTCATGATGATATGACGTTGATAAGATTTTATTGATGCCCAAGACATTACATAGCTCTACCATTACTTTCGAAATGAACTCAGAACCCCTATCCGTAGCAATTGTTCCCGGTATCCCATATCTCAACACAAAATTTTCTGCCAACGCTTTTGCTACCTCATTTGCGGATTTATTTTTTAGTGGATAAGCCTCCACAAACTTCGTAAGTTCACATTGAAGAGTTAATATGTAAACATTACCATTTTCGTCCCTATCAAGTGGCCCCACTATATCTAAATAAATCTTTTCAAAAGATGAAGATGCAGTGGTAGTAACTGTCATTGGTTCTTTAGTATGTTTGGAAAACTTTTGTTTTTTACACTTATCACATTTACCAACGTACTCCGCTACATCTTTCTCAATTGACGGCCAATAATAATATTTCTTTATATTATTCACCATCCTGCGTATTCCTGAATGACCACTCGTAGGTAAAATATGAAAATCATTTAAAACAATTCTCTTCTCATCTGCCCCTTCTATTTTCCGTACACCCTTCACTACACATATTCTAAAATCTCCACATATCGAATTACTATTTTCCTTCAAATATTTGGCCATTTTTGTAATAAAATTAACGTTATAACGATTTTTCAAAATAATAACTTCTTTTATGCCGTTTTCAATACAAAAAGTGACTATGTCTCTCGACAACTCGTCTCGCGATGACGCCGATAAAGATTCATAGTTTACGTAAATACTCGAGTTTTCTGGCATATACATTAAATTGCGCGACTTTGAAAATATTTTTTCACCATTAGTGTTACGTAACATCTTCTCCCACTCATTCAAACATATCTCAATGTCATTTCCTTGTTTTTTAAGAACTTCCACGATCCTAGGGTGATCAGTCCTAGATACCACAGAGTCCGTATCACAAACATTTGGTTCTTCCAACTGCCAACTGCAAATCACTTAACGGATAGACTTCTACATCGGACATACTACACACAACTTCCTCCGTGGTTGCGTTTAAAATCCTAATGGGCATCATCCCATTCTTAGGTCTAGCTACTACATTTGCTAAGAAAACCCCTTCGCGCAACTCTTTCCTAAACACTACACAATCTTCTGCTCTATTAACGGGCAAATACTTAACCATTTCACAACGCGGAGAAATAGTTAAAGAATAATTATAGGATTTAAGTGGCATCGAAACCGTCTGCTGCTCACGGTTCTTTAGAGATAACCTGTTCCCCGAAAAGTCTATAATACCACTATACGTCTGCAAGAAATCCTGGCCTAATATGCCAACTGACCTACATGGCAAATCATTGAATATATAAAACTTATGCACGAACGAACATTGTTCGTATTCCAACGTCAAATATACATAACCTATAGCCCGTAAACTACCCCCTACACCATTAATCACTAATTTTTCCTTAACTACTTTACAGCACAAAGCATTATTCCTCAAGAAATTACTTTTTATTGCCGATATCGACGCACCCGTATCGACTAACCATTCCGAATCCACATTATTTGCTAGAAAATTCACCCAGTTAACACTATTGCAAGCTAAAATATGCTTAGCCTCGAAAAAACTGCGTTCCATTCAATCGTCTGCCTTCGCTACTTCGTGACATTGACACTGCACTTGAGTCAGCATCGCCCCGCACGTGCTCTAGACACGCTACGCGCTGTCGACCTTGCTGAGTCTGCCGTCCACGATGAGTACTATTGCTACGACCGCGCATTCCACTACTATACCTTACGTTTCCATTTTGGTACGTACGCCCAACAGCTGTTTTTTGCTGCGCGTATCCATTACCTACAGCGTGCCGCCTATAGTTATTTCCACGACCCCTATTTCCCGTAGAAAAACTACCACCCGCGGGCCACCGCTGGAACGTCATGACTTGACCCGACGAAGCACAATTTTCGTCTTCCGCTACCCTGATAGCATCTTTCAAACAAGTCAAGTTCCGTGCCGTGATAATTGTACCAAGACGCTGATTACGAAGTCCGTCAGCAAACTTTTTAACCGCATACTTCTCATTTAAAGGCCGCAAAATTTTATAAGCTTCCGAATTTTCCCCGGCTTGAGAAATAGTCAAATCTACCATTAACTTCTCTATCTCTGACCCGAAATCCGTGACCGACCTATCATTTTGCCTAGCGCGAGCAAATTTGGCTTGCACTGCAACGTCTGACTTAACCGTCAACAAATGCTTCTTCATGTCCGTTAAAAGACTGTCTACAGTCTTATAAGTAGAGGACAATCGCATCTTAGCCCCCTGGGTAAGTCGTGTAGTTAGCACGAATCTAATTAAATGAGCACTATCAGCCGCTTCTAACATAGAGCTGTATAAATCTATGGCATCAATCAAATCTTGGGTTACCTGCTCATCCCCATTCATTTTCGGGAGTAAGCTAACCGCCGTTTTCAATGAAAACCTTTCCAACGCCATCTCTGTATCGGTTCCGGTACCGTTTTCAAACTTAATAGTGTCTACATACAAATTTTCTATTTTACTCACTAGCTGTGCTAATTCCTCCGAAAATTTGCTATACTTAGAAACTACACACTTAAATTTACAATACAGGGCTTTTACCTCGCTTATCTTTCCATCAAAATTTTTGCCTTTCCGCCTACTGGGACCTAACTTGACAATTGATTCCCTCAATAACTTAAGCTGTACAAACAGTGACGTTAACTCCACTTCCATTTAAAATTAATGTCTCTAACTGATAGATGACCGAAAATACTCGTCACTACACTTAAGTTCAAATCACATCACTTACTCCTCTTGTCGCTCCGCCAGCTCCCGGTCAGGCCATCTGCACAGCTCGCTGCACCCTCATGCTGATTGATCTTCTCTTCGATCCAATTCTGATGACAGCTCCTGTACAGCCGGACTGCCACGCCAATGATGACAACCGCCAAACACACGGCGATAAACAACAGCATCGCGTTGATGGTGGATATCTGCTCTTGTGTTACTGTCGCGGTACTTGAACCACCCGCTGCTGTCTGGGCTATAATAACCTCTTCCTTGGATGACGTGCTCCCCATGGCCTGTGACTAACCAACTGTCGAGAAACTGACTGAAGCCGACTGAAGTGACTCCGACGAGATCCCGGTCGGGCAACTATAACGCCGTCCAGTCGACTGGCAGGGTCGCCATGCGATGTGGAGGGAAGGAGGGGTTAAGTAAATACCATGTCGTGTACTTGTCCATGAGTCAACTGGAGACTGAAGACCCCAGACTCCCTTTATTAGTGTAATATATACCTAGTCCGTGCGTGACATATATTATAATATAACTATGGACATAGCTTATCTACCTTAACTTAAACTAAGATCTAAACGTGACGTACGTGACACACCACAATGGTGATTATTATAAATATAACTAGTTATTATGGTATGGTTATGTAGTAGTGGCGAACTTATATATGACTCTATTATTAATTTCATTATAATTGAATTGATGCCTATTAAAGTGATATAAATCATTATTGTGATAATTGTAATCTGTAATATTGGACAAGGAATAAATAATAAATCATTGTATAATGTAAATCATATAGAATATAAGAAATCTGTTTTAACTGTAATGATATTTTGTAAAATTAAAAAATCATTTGATTCAATAATAATAATTAATCTAAAATATTTGCATGCCATGAGAAATGGCAGATCTTGCATGTGTTAGAATCATGAATGGAACTCTATATAAAAGTATTGATATCTACCAAGATAGCAAGCTTTGAATGTCAAGATGGTTGTTGGTTATTTACTGTGTATCAGAGTTCCAATGTGTGCGGTGTGTAAGGAAAGGGTTTTATGAATAAAAGCACAGAAAGACAAGACTAGGTATTTATTTAAGTAAGGCTTGTAAATTAATTCATATTTAGAAGGCTCGAAAGCTTACCGGCCGTTCGCTAGACTAGTTCTCGTGGGGAAAAAGGGCGAGAAACCCTACGGAAGCTCTTTCATAGTATTTATCGATATCTTTTACAACCACAAAGTATTTACAATATTATAGAATCAAATTAACAAGCATAAGGCAAAGGACATAGACTAGCCCTTAAATCAATATAACATATTAGGAATAAAGGCCATAATATGATATAGACACAGTTTCAACACAACCATTAGCAATAATAAATATATAATATCAAATTACTTACGTTAGCCTTGTGTAGTCGACCTTACACCAAGTATTATAAGTAGTATATTATTTTAATTCTGTATGTATACACATGTTTGAGCAAATAAAATTTCTTATTCTTATTCTTATGGACACAAAAATATTTAATAAACTGCCTGAGACATTAAAATCATTAAATCTGGACCAATTCAAAAGTGTACTTAAGAAAATTTTAATCGATAAATGCTACTACTCAATAAAGGACTATTTGGATGGCAGTACTATAATCCCTCCTTCACATATTATGCAGTAGGTCATCATATCTTTATCTTTTTTTTTACATGCCTGCATTTATTGCGTATTTACCTAATTGACATCACACTATAAGTTTTTACTGTTGACATTCTGGGTATTTTATTAATTTTGTACTTGTTTATTAATTAATTGACATTATCCAATATTTTCTTTAAAATTATTTTTTTGACATTTATTTTTGTATTTCTTGGATTTTACTGTGGACATTCTAAAAATATTATTTGACATTCTTGTATTAATTTGAATAACTGACAGTAGCCTATTTTAATTTTTTGTCGTTTCAGATTTTTTTTATTATTTTGGTACTTAGGTTAGGTACTTGGTACTTGTTTTGACATTGTAGTTTTTCTTGAAAATTAATAAATCGTCAAGAGAATAATAACTATATTGATTTATCCAACACCAACTCATTCTATAATTTTGATATAATATTGTGAAATTTATTATGAAAAATTTGTACGCGCGTTTTGCTTTGTGCAAAGCATAGTGAACTTACAAAATTGTAACATCTCACATACCTGTGTATCTGTACTGTATGTTAACAAATAAAGAATCTGAATCTGTAGTTTATAAAAGAAAATTTATGAATTTGAAATTTTTAAAAGGTAAACTTTACAATTTCACATTACAAACACGACTGGATTGCATGTCCCAGGTTCACCATCCCAAAATATTCTACGCTAGCGTAATAATATTCGTTATTTAGATAAGATCCGATACATAGACAGGTACTCGTTTTAAACACATACAATTCATCTGGATTTGCAATAATATAAACGGTAGAAAGATCAAAGGTAAGATAGTAAAATAAAAAGCGGACGCAACTTTGTTGTGAAAAAGTATTGATATGGCTAATTTCTGGCGATGGCGAATGCCGGGCACAACGGATTAGGTAGGACCGCTGCCCCCGTCCGCCTCTTCCATCGCGGTCTCACGCAATCATAACAGCTCGTTCAATTTCGGCACTTGCTAGAAACCTTCGGTTTCTTTCGGTAAAAACTTCGGCCAATTTTGGCCGAAGCTAAAGATGCGGTCGGAAACTAATTTATTTGACTACAAATTTACAAATTCAAAACTTACTCAATGATGCTTTTGTTGAACTGTGCCGTCAAATTCCATTCGTAATCGTAGGTGAGGTTCGAGATTATGGCCATGATAGCATCAATGTCCATCCGCGGGGTGCTGGGGGTCGTAGTTGTTGTCGTCTGCGGGGTGGTGGCACGGTAAAAATATATACAGTATTCTATTTTCATACAAACGGTCGGAACGCGAGTAATGCCTACGTGACTCGAGCTCAGCCCACACTCGTTATAATACCAGTCGCGGACGCGCCGCTGTGACGAACGAACGCTGTGATGGTTTTGTAAGTAAGCGTGCGATTTGTGAATATTTTATATTTGAATACGTACAAGTACTTACTTACTTAATATGTCAGAGAGCAATTATAGCCTATATTGTGCTGTTTTTGGTTGCTTGAATTCTTCTTTAACGCACCTAGAGATAACATTTTTTAAATTAACTGGAACCTCCGAAAGGCAAGACAATAAAAAACAAATATATACCTAACCTAATAATACGTAGTTTGTTCCTTTTTTTAATAGTAGGTATTTCGCTTTTTCCACCGAGTAAAATACCTGGATCAATAAATATAAATAAGCGGATAGGGTGATAAGGTCACACACGAGTCACCTACCTACGCTCGGGTACAGGCTCGGTTTAAAAAAAAACTAGTAGGTAGTTTCCCAGGCTAGGCTATCCACTTACTTAACTACTTACATATATTATTCAGTTAGAAAAAATATCATTATGAAATGATTATTTATGAGATTAATAATTGGTAGGTACCTACCTAGTAAGATTTAAAATAAGTTTAATAAAAAATATAATATTTACCTCAGATTAGAGAAAAGAATCTGAGATATTTACAGTCAGAAAACTAGAAAGAAACTCAAGTAGGTAGATGCGGGCGGCCCTAACGCGTGTTTGGGTGACGAGCGCTTGTAGGCACTTATTTCAAGGTCAGGGCCGCGTCACAATACTGTTAGATATCTTTACCGTGGTGGTGGTGGTCGTAGTTGTTGTGGTCGTAGTTGTTGTCGTCTGCGGGGTGGTCGTACTTGTTGTCGTCTGCGGGATGGTGGTGGTCATACTTGTTGTCGTCTGCGGCTTGGTGGTCGTAACGTTGTTAACCTTCTGCAAGTAAGTGGTATAATATAACTTTATTTGCATCATAAAAGAGTACAACCATATAATTAGGTGTTTTTGACATTTTGTAGGAAGACAATACATACGTAAACAAAGAAATTCCTGCATTTAAATACTAGCATTTAATGTGATATTTCTCACTTTTCGACCATTTTACGAGTGTTGTTCGTTTAGTACTTACGTAACAATGATAATTATTTTGAATGTATTGAACTACTAACCACTCACTAATAATTACTTACACTGATATTGTTATTTAGGTTGTAGCATTCGATTCTCACTGACCTCCGTACTAGTCGAAACTGTATCACGGTAGGACAGTGTTCCTCTTAAACAATTAACCAGTTCTAAACGCAAATATAATGCCACTATTCTTTCACAATCTATGATATTATGTTCCAATGTAAACAGGTAGGTATCAGAACATTTGCATTTATTAAATTACGAACAGACGTGATCACAAATTCACAATGCAGGTAGTGTTAAAAAAATAGTATAAGCAAAGTTTACAGACAAGTTCTTATCCTATAAGATTTAATTATTATTTTCGTAGGTACTAACATAAACATAGTTAATAGCTGCAGGCACAAATAATAAGCTTAGAATTTAGATTTTAATCATAAGTTAATATTTAAACAAGCGATATTGGACAAGCTTGAGTGACTTCAAGATCTCTGTATCAGGTTTATATTTGACTTGCGCAAGTATAACCATGTTTCTGAATTTCGGACCAAGCTCAAATGGCTTCCTATTCGCCTTCGCCGGAATGCCCACATACTTTCCTTGCTATATAACGTGTTCTTTGTCTTTCTTTCTTTTTCAGTCCATCCAAAGGATGTCTGAAAGAGATTGCCCTGTGCGATAAGACCGCCCCTTGTTCACTTATCTTTATAAATGTTTTGTCCCTCTTTTTAATGCATCAATGTTTGTCCTGTAATTATTTTAGTGGTGTACAATAAAGTATTTATTAAAACTATGAGGTATTTTATTATTAAAAACAGGTCCTATCGTCATAATTATTTTTCTTAAAAGTGCTGTTTTGCAATTCCCTGAGTGCAACAGTTTCAGTTTTATTGGGCTCTTTGAGGGCCTAGACGTGTTCTTTTATCAGTGAGGGACGAAACAAGTTTAAATTAGTTTTCACAAAAATTACCACCTCCAATATGTACAAACATGGAAAAGTCAGCAAGTTCAGAGACATAAATCCAGGTTCGCAGCTATCTGTACATTTAAGACTTGTCATAGATCTTATACACCTTTTCTGAGCTTTAAATATCTCCTCCCTCTCATTGCAGTTACCCCAAAATATGATACCAAACATTAATACTGACACACAACTAACCCGTGATAAGCTACCAGAAGTGTTTCTTTACTAACTTTGTGTGATAGGTTACGGTGAACGCGCAAACGTTCGGTATTTCGTTTTTGACACAGACGCGAAAAGGAGTATTATTCTGGATTTACTTACATTCCTAAGTACATTCCTAAATTTTTGTGAGGGTCTCCGTTGGGTAGCCCTTTGCCATCCCCCTTGGAGTCCTTGGAAGTCCCCCTGTTGTTCCTCCGGCTCGGACGCCCGCTCGACCTCCGGCTCGTGTTCCGAGTTCTCTTCGTCTTCCTTCATAGAGCTCCTCTGTTGAGCATAAAAAAAAAACATGATAAAGACAAGCGATTGCAACACTTGTAGGTTGGCCATTATCTTTTCTCGTAAAGACAAGGCAAACCGTGCGTTACTGACGCCACAATTTGGTCATACATAAGTCACACTAGACCGACGCAAACTCGCCACGCGGTCGACTATCTTCGTCGGGACTGTCGGGAGTCTTCGTGAGCGCGAAACTTAAAAGTGCCGTGTTTCTTGTACGGTGAACGCGCAAAGCAAACGTTCGGAATTTCATCTTGGACACCGACGCGATAAGGAGTATTATTCTGGCTTTATTTAAATTCCTGTTTTTTTTTTGTGAAAATAAAAAAAAGTACAAAAAAATTTAAACCGACTTCCAATCTAAAACAAAACACTACAAAACAAAAAAACCGGCCAAGTACGAGACAGGGGTGCGCCAAAGTTCACCTAAATTTTTAACTCCGATAATTGGAAATCCGAAAATGTTCTTCTTAACATTTTTCATCCTAACAATCACAATTCCTAACTACTCTGTCTCTAATGTTCATAATTCCGAAGCATTCAACTTCATAATGTCAGTAGCAATAAACATTTATTATACTTGTATTTGTTTTCCCATATTTTCTATTTACACTATTATTCAAAGTCATATCTTTTCTGTTTTTTTGTTTAGGGGAGGAGGACTGCCGGTATAGCGTTGGCCGCTCTCCCTATCCCCTGCGGCTGAAAAATGGTAGGTGGCGGGGTCATTGACCCTAACCCGTCACAAGGGGACCAAGGGTGCCATACACGGGGTCGTCTGGCACCCATGTGCTGGTTTAATATTGGTCCCTGGGGTGGTCACGGCGCACAGTGTGTTCTGGTGTGCCGGTGATGGGGGGTACTCCCAGAGTTGGGTCCGGTGACGGACAGCCGCGACGGGTTTGCGGTGAGTGCTAGTGCGTTTTTTTTTTTTTAGCGTGTTGAAATGCTCATGCATATTGCGCTACGACGGGGAGATAGCGCAGTTATGTGGGACTCTAACCCACTGAAACTCCACGGTGTCCTCCTGTGCCGCTTATGGCGGGAACACGGGAACGCGTTAACATACATCCGCGAACCCTTTTTTTTTTTTCTTTTCCGGGGTGGAAAATCCTCATCGGATGTCCTCCGCCCTGGGGGGGGCGGAGGGGTCTGTCAGACTCCTACTGACTAATAACCACCCCGGTGTTCCATCCGCACCTACGCTGGGGGTCGCGGGAACAATGATACTTCCGCAACCCCCGGCTAGTGCCGGCCCGCCTCTGCGGGCCACGGTCTCGGGTTGGAGGGGGAGTGAGGTGTTTGACTCCCCCGCGACGTCTAAGAGGGACGCGCGAGGAACACTACGCGCCGCCACCTCGGGTCCTAATGTGTGTGGGGCGACGGACGTCCCCGAGTCCGTCGCCCCTGGATCCATTTAGGGGGGCTGGAAGAGGGCGTTGTCCGCTCTCCGTCGACGCCCGGCGCGTCTGCTGCGGATCGGGTTAGCAGATGAAATCTCCCTCTCCCTCTCCGCAGCCTCCTTCTGCGAGACGACTGTTTCGCAGAAGGATACCACCGCGTCCCAGGACTCCTCGCTGCCGACCATAGACTCGACTACGGCCGGCAGCGACAGGTCACTGCCTACTTCAGAGATGAGGGCACGGCGTGGCTCCTCCCAAGCGGCACATTCTGCCAGCGTATGCCGCGCCGTGTCCTCCCGGCAGTCCACGCAGTGGTGACACCGGGCGTCCGGCTCCCTGTTTATGCGACACAGGTACTTCCCGAAGCAACCATGCCCCGAGAGCACCTGCGTCACCCGAAACGACAGGGAGCCGTGCCTCCTCCCGAGCCAGCGCTCGAGCACTGGCCGGACCGCCTCGATGGTAACGAGGCCGGCGGTAGGGCGTAAAAGCCTGTCCCGCCATTCCGCCACCAAGACCTCACGGAGCTGAGACTGACGCAACTCCATATGTCGCTGCATCAGCCCTTCGCCACGCGCCCGCGCTTCCTCGCGCCACGGCGCACAGTGTGTTCTGGTGCGCCGGTGATGGGGGGTACTCCCAGAGTTGGGTCCGGTGACGGACAGCCGCGACGGGTTCGCGGTGAGTGCTAGTGCGTTTTTTTTTTTTTTAGCGTGTTGAAATGCTCATGCATATTGCGCTACGACGGGGAGATAGCGCAGTTATGTGGGACTCTAACCCACTGAAACTCCACGGTGTCCTCCTGTGCCGCTTATGGCGGGAACACGGGAACGCGTTAACATACATCCGCGAACCCTGGTCTAACTCCTTTTAGCGGTAAAAGATACGCCTGTGTTTTGGAGTCAAAGTCAATGTGAATTTCAGTTAGCGTTGAATGTATTCTGTGGGGTTCTGGATGACATGGGATTGGAATTATCGCTAACTAAGTCTAAAGTATGTATCTTCACTAGGGGGTTTAGAAAATTAGTAATAGATTTAAAAGTAGATAGGCATAGCTTACAGTTAGTAAATAATTACAAATATTTAGGAGTGTGGTTAGACAGCTCGTTGCGTTGGAGTAAACACATCAACATGGTGGCGGAGAAAGTGCAAAGGAGTCTCAATTTACTGAAAGTCTTGGCAGGTACTGCATGGGGTTTGCATCCATAACATTTGAGACATATTTATATAGCTTTAATTAGAAGTCGTATAGACTATAGCAGTTTTTATATGACGTAAGTGCAAACTGTCATTTAGGCAAACTCATTATGATCCAAAATCAGGCTTTGAGAATTATAGGAGGTTTTATCAAGACTACACCTATCCATGTAATGGAAAGTAAGCTCTGTGTAGCCCCATGGTATTAACGGAGAAAATATGTAGGCTATGAGTTCTGTTTAAAATCTAAATCCATAGAAAACAATGTTAAAATAGTTTATTACAGGATCTTCACACTCTTCGACAAAATAGTTATTGGAAAAACGAAAAGATTGCACAGCTGGTTTCTCTATTATATAATGAAGTAAAAGTAGAAAATATAGCATGTTCTTATCCCTTGCTGATGTTTACTCTGAGGACATGGATGACCAATATTAATATTCAGGAAGTAATTATATGGGATTTGGATGTAGTAAAATTATCTAAACAATCTTATGATACTAATTTATTAAAATCAGAAGTTATTAGAGAGTTACAATTAAAATACAATGATTGTTTCAGTGTATTTACAGATGGGTCGAAGAGTGTAGAAGGTCGTGGAGCAGCATTTAATGTACCTAGGCCCCCAACAGGTTGTGAAATAAATTGTTTTAAAATAGATAAGAATGCGAGCGTTATGACGTTGGAACTTATTGCGATCTCTGAAACGTTGTCTTATTGTATCACTAGTCAACATAATAGTATTGTTATTTGCACAGACAGCAAAAGTTCTTTACAACACATAGCTCGATGCGCCTCTGGGAAAAGAGGTGTATCGATAGCTTATGATATTCTATCTAAGATCGATGAATTAATAGTAAAGGGAGTTAAATTGAGAATGCAATGGGTTCTATCGCATATTGGGCTACAGGGCAATGAAAAGGCTGACATTCTAGCTAAACATACAGCTATAAATGGAAAAGAAACTAATATAACGCTGGATTATACAGAGGTTTTAACTAAATTTAAAAATAAGTGTTACGATGATTGGAAAGAGTATTTTGATAAGCGTTCTTTAGAAAAAGGGATCAGGTATAAAACTATACAGGGTCAGCCTTTTCGTGTGCCCTGGTTTGTTAATACTACGTTATGTAGAAAATTTGTTGTTACTACTTGTAGACTCAGATCTGGACACAATCCATGTAGTAAGTTTGCGTTCCTCATGAAAACAGTTAACTCGCCTAATTGTGTCGAGTGTGGAGTTGTCGAGGACCTACAGCACTTATTGATGGACTGTGTGCGATATGAGTCTATAAGAAACGATTTGTTTAGGGTTCTGATGTTGAACCGACTTGATGTAGGCACGTTCCATGGACTTATGTCTCAACCAAACGGTGATGAAGCGAAGGGTCTGTTCAAGTTCATGACCCAAATGTTATGAATAGTAGGTATATAGTGTGTATTTAGGGTATGATGGGACTGTCATACGCATGGCGATTATAAAAGTCTCTAATTAAAAAGAGGACAAAAAGTACACCAGATTGTCGTCACCCCACTGGGAGACAAGGCTTAAACTCAAATCTGTCCTTTCCGTCATAGCCTCTCTCAAGGAACGAACTTCATCCACGCAGGTTTTTGCGCTGGACAAGTATCTCTCTGAAACAGTACAGTTAACTGCGTACCCAACAATACCAGGCTAAAGTATACATAACGTCAGAGGAGCAGCCGTCAACGACTACTCGGATCGACCGTTCACTAAGCAAGTCTGATATCCAGCTACAAATACCAGCTGGGATGCCATAAGCAGTAAGCTTACTGAGGTGACTTGCGTGCCAGACCCTGTCAAAGGCCTTCGAGATATCAAGCGATACAGCAAGTGCTTCGCTGTATTTCTCGATGACTTCGCTCCAGCAGTGCGTGACATTCACAAGAAGATCGCCAGTGGACCGTCCCCGGCGAAAGCCATATTGACGGTCAATGACGAGATTATTGTCTTCAAGGTAGGTCAGCAACGTACTGTTCAGTACCCTATCCATAACTTTGCACAGAATGGAGGTAATGGCGAACGGACGGTAATGGGCAGGGTCTGCCCGTTTGCCTTTTTTGGTTACTGGTTGTACATTTGCAAGCTCTCAGGATTTTGGCACCGTTCTTTTTACAAGAGAGAGGTGGAACAAGCGTGTCAACACAGGAGACAGTTCAGGCGCACACTGCTTCCGCACTCTCGCTGGAACCGTCAGGCTTGCTGGCCTTATTCACGTCTAGACGTGAACAAGGCCAGCGGGCCTGGCGAGTATTGTGCAGTCTAGACTGCACAATACTCTCCGAACCACTTTAATGTGGACTGCGATCTCCGACATCGAAGAGTCACAATGAAGTACTTGTGGCTTCAGCCAGCTTCCAGACGTGAATTGCTAGCCAAGAGAGATGCAAATAAATTTGCTTTTTTACAAGCAGAGTGAGCCAGTGACCCATCCAGTTCCAGCATTGGAGGTAAAGTGAGACGACAGAAATTACATTTTAAACTACTTTAGACAGGGACCAAAACTCTTTAATACCCGGAGGGTGCGATGCCACCATAGCCCCAATATGTCCAATATGGTCAAAACGTGCCCCACGTAGAACCCGCTTGCAGAACTTGGCGGTAGAATAGCAACCCACTGTGCAGAGCATGCATGGAGGAGGACGAGACCGCAGCACACCTGCTCCTAAGCTGCCTAGTAATTGCTGGTTAGACGTGGAGTTACGGACACCAGCCCGTCTTAACTTAAAAACTTAATAACATGCTTTAATTGTTAACGTACCTACTGAAAAGTCTAAATATATTTGTTTTCCATGAAATCGAAATTAACGAATTAATTATCGAATTTAAGTCAAAGAAGCAAAAGTAGTGTAAATAACGTAGCAGGTGACCTTTTTCTTTCAGTTTCTGTTTCAGTTGCCATACGAGTAGTTTATGTATGTATTTTACATTTACCGTGGCTCCAGGGATCCACTTCTTCACATCCGCTTGCATTTCGGAGTTACTGTACTCCGTGGATTCTTGCCGGTCCTGCAATGTACAAAACAGGTTAACATGTAGTATATAATAATCCATTGGTACGATTTCTCAATGTAGAGTTAGTATGATGTTGGGTGATGTTACACTAATCCAATGTGAAAAATCGGCAGCATATAGCACACAATGAATACTGTTAAATTGAAACAAGCAAAAAGTATAAACCAGACAACGCTTCTTTTTTTTTAGCCTATGTTACCCGGACCATAATAACGAATCAATTGCCACCTTATTCATTAAAATCGGATGAATAATTTACATACATACATACAGTACAACTATTTTCTTAATATCTCTCGGCAAACTTCGTGTTTCGTCAGTCGTCGGATTTCTGTCAGTTGCCCTTTGTACTTATTGCACACCAGACGCTCTCAATCAATTTGAAAATATATAAAGTTCTTAATACTCTTTTAACTTAATGTAATTGATTTTAAAAATGGGAGGAAAGATGCTTAAGTCGCACGACAGATAATTTTAAGCGTATAATTTTATTAAGTTTAAGAAAGAAAACAATGTTTATTTAAAAAAAGCTTGTGGTGTTTCAGTCAAACTGTAAAGAATATTGTAAAAGAAAATGATAAAAAGATAAATCGGGTCCCATCCCATCACCAAAAAAGAGTATAGAAGTAAAGAGTAAAGAGTATTTTGACTATTGTGTCATACGTAACATGATTTACGGTTTTCATTTACGCTATAAGGAACTAGCTGTGCCACGGCTTTTCTCTCGTCAGCTGCCTACCCTACCCTACCTTACCTACCCTACGCCCTGTACCCGCGATCTTCTACGCACTGCTGGAGCGAAGTCATCGAGAAATACGGCGAAGCACTTGCTGTATCGCTTGATATCCGAGTAGTCGTTGACGGCTGCTCCTCTGACCTTATGTATACTTTAGCCTGGTATTGTTGGGTACGCAGTTATATGTACTGTTTCAGAGAGATACTTGTCCAGCGCAAAAACCAGCGTGGATGAAGTTCGTTCCTTGAGAGAGGCTATGGTGGAAAGGACAGATTTGAGCTTAAGCCTTGTCTCCCAGTGGGGTGACGACAATCTGGTGTACTTTTTTTTCTCTTTTTAATTAGGGATTTTTATAATACGACAGTCCTATCATACCCTAAATACACACTATATACCTACTATTCATAATATTTGGGTCATGAACTTGAACAGACTCTTCGCTTCATTACCGTTTGGTTGAGACATAAGTCCATGGAATATGCCTACATCAAGTCAGTTAAACCTCAGAACCCTAAACAAATCGTTTCTTATAGACACATACCGCACACAGTCCATCAATAAGTGCTGTAGGTCCTCGACAACTCCACACTCGACACAATTAGGCGAGTTGACTTTTTTCATTAGGAACGCAAACTTATTACATGGAATGTGTCCAGATCTGAGTCTACAAGCCGTAACAACAAATTTTCTACATAACGTAGTATTAACAAACCAGGGCACACGAAAAGGCTGACCCTGTATAGTTTTATACCAGATCCCTTTTTCTAAAGAACGCTTATCAAAATACTCTTTCCAATCATCGTAACACTTATTTTTAAATTTAGTTAAAACTTCTGTAAAATCCAGCGATAATTAGTTTCTTTTCCACTTTAAGCTGCATGTTTAGCTAGAATGTCAGCCTTTTCATTGCCCAACGATATAGTGCTCATGGCTGAGACCATAAAGGACCTCAATACAATGCTCGATGACCTCAGTAGACCTTCCGAAAGAGTGGGTCTTAGGATGAACATGGACAAAACCAAGGTGATGTTGAATGCCCATGTTACACCCACTCCTATCATGGTCAGAGACTTTACAATCGAAATTGTGGGCAACTATGTCTACCTGGGACAAACGATCCAGTTGGTTAGGGCCAACTTCGAGAAAGAGGTCAACCGTCGAATCCGAGCGTTCGGGAAGTTGCGCGGTATCTTCTCGTCCAACACCACAGTGTCTCAAGACGAAAGTCTATGACCAGTATATGTCATCATCATTGAATCCATATTTATATTGCAAAAGAGAGCTGTCAGAGCCATATATAAGTTAAGTCACCGTGAATCTCTTAGGGAACTGTTTATAAATATTAATATTATGACAGTTTCTTGCCAATTTATTTATGAAAATATTATGTATGTAAGGAAAAATATACATCTCTTTAGTAAAGTCAGTGGTAGACACAATTGTAATACCAGAAATAAAGATAAGTTAGATCAGCCTTCTTACAGACTAGCTAAAGTACAATCATCTTTCATGGGGTACTGTGTTAAATTCTATAACAAAATACCTTGTGATATATTAAAACTAAATGAAAGTAAATTTAAAACTTTAGTTAAAAGCACCCTTTGTAAACAAGCATATTACAAATTAGATGATTATATTCAAGATAAGAATGCTTGGAAACATGCTGGTCCTGCTCTGTAGGGCAATCTTTGGTGTAGACAAAATCAAATTTGTTAATTTATATTCCCATTCATAGTTATTGTATTCATTGTTTTTTTTAGAAATTGACTCACACACTGTTCCGTTGTTGTTGAATTAGGTATTTTACTTATGTTTGTAATATTTGTAAGTATGTGAGAACCATGTTCCTACTTATCACATTAATTAATTTTCCTGTTAATGCTTTTTAATACTTTATACCTGTGTGTAGAGCTATTCTGGGTGCATCGTCCTCACATATATTAATGTATGTACGTATGTTAATATTGTAAAACACCAATTTTAAAAAAAAAAGAGTAAGTATGTAGTTTCTTGTGCGTTCTTCTCCATAACAATCTACTTTCCGAATGCACGGTAGAATAATTATTTTTTTTTCACATTTTTTTTTTTTTTATTTCTTTTAAATTTTAATTTAATTTATGTGACGTTCAAAAGTGCCGTTTATTGGCCTAATTGAATAAATATATTTGACTTTGACTTTACGAGAAATAAGTGACCGTTCAATGTGGCGACGCTTGGGGCAGGCTTATGTCCAGCAGCGGGCGTCTTTCGGCTGTTATGATGATGATAAATGCAATGGCCGTGTCAGTGATTTGGACCAACCGCGAATTGGACTAACTGCGAATTGGACCAACTGCGAATTTGACTAATTGTGAATTTGATCAACTGTGAATTTGATCAACTGCGAATTGGACCTACCGCAAACTGGACCAGTGCTGTTACCTAGCTCAGAGGTCAGGATTTCACATTTTTTGTAAATTTTAAAGGTAATAAATCATTTATTTATTTATTATATTCCTTGTGTGCTTTAATCTTTATGTTTCTCGTAGTCATGGTATAAAATATAGTATGCAACTTTTGAATAAACGTATTTATATCGAGGACCATGAATCACTCGCGTCGCTCAGGATTCTAACACTTGAATCACCCCCTACGCTCGTGATTCAGTCGTTAGAAATCTTCGCTTGCTCGTGATTCATCTATGGCCCTCGCTTTAAATCCGTCCTTTATTCACTAATTGCACAATACATTATTCTTTCCAAAAAAACTAAATCTGTTTTTATTTATTAACAAACTGCGAAGAGAAAGCCAATGTTATGATACTAAAATAAGGCTTTTTTTCAAATACATTTATTACAATAGGAGAAGTCGTGACATCCTATTGATATAAATATGAAAAATTGCTCAAAAAATAGAAAATGGAACAATATTAGATTTTTTTTCATAAAGTTACCTATTTAAGATTATCATTATATAAAAATTGTTAGAAAAGTTTTTTGAAAAGCATGTTGTTTCAGGAGTTGTTTTGTTTTTAGGAGTGAGTATACCTACCTACTTTATTTTAGTTAGTGTTACTATTAATTATTGGTAGGACATTGTAAACACAATATATGATTAGTTATGAATAAATATAGTACAATATGTACAAAACAATATGTTATTTTGTCTAATTTTGGAAATACTTTACATTGGCTTAGTCGCGAATTGGACTATAGTTCTCGCCAAACTTCTTGGCCACCCTTAAGTTGGCTACAATGTCTGCGCCGTAGTAAATCTCATACAAAAACAGCACCGTTTCGTGCCTCGGGCATCTGGTAAACCAACTTCAGGGCAGCCAAGAAGTTTGGCGAGGACTATAAACGTTAGACCAACCGCGAATTGGACAAATCGCGAATAAGGTGAATCGGACAAATCGCGCCTTAAGATTTTTTTTTTTGAAAAATACACGAATGAGTCACGAGGGCGATTTTGATGAAAACTAAAACTGCATCATTAGATTTTTGAAAAATCAATATTCCTAGCCAGGAATCGCAACAGATGATTTTGAAAAAAAACGCATTCTGTATTATTACACCATTCGGTAGTGTCAAACAGTGGGCGTCTAAACGGACAGCATTTGGACGATGTTCTTTTTAATACATAAAATCCGTGACATCTTTGTTTATATTCAGCTTATTAATTAAACAGTATGTAGGGAAGACTGTGTAATTATCAGGCAAAGACATAATTACATGGGTTCTTTTCGGGCTAATACGAGTTGGACAAACAAACTTCTTTGCTTGTATGTACCTAGGGTCACAATGAAACTAATCACGTTATGTATTGGAGTATAACTTAAACGACATTCCACTAAGCAAGTAGTTTGATCTACACGAACAATCATTATCGGATAAAATTTCCATTATGGACCGTTGATTCTTGCCGCCGAGATGGTAGGCGGTGGAGCAAGGAAGGTTTAGCTACCCTCCTGTACCATCCCCACCACTCGGAGCCCTATGGTTATGGAGATATCCATGGTTAAAGTTCTCAGGTTAGTGTAAAAATTTCTGAAAATGTCCATTGTTTAGGGCAGGAAGGAGGGAGGGAAGGAAAGGGTGTAGGGGGACTGACTCACTGTACCATCCCCACCCCATGGAAGCCCATGGTTATGGAGATATTAGACATATTTAGACTTAAATATAATTAGTGAGATAAAAAAAATGTGAATTAGTCCAAGAGCGAGCGAAGCGAGCTCGGGAGCTTAGAGCACCCCAACACGGATGTTCATGTTAGGTTAATTTAGACCCTGCAGACAGAAATAGGAGCCCCATGATAGATAGATAACCATGGATATCCCCATAACTATGGGGCTCCGAGTGGTGGGGATGGCACAGGGGGGTAACCAAAGCTTCTCCCCTTTTCCCTCCACCCTCCCTGCGCTAAAAATCGACGGCCCATAATGGAAATTTTAACCATCTCCTCTGTCATGTCATCCCCCTTGTTCGCGCCAAAAACTCGTGCTTAGTGTTACATCAAGTTGACACCTGTCAAGAGTCATTCGAAACCATAGCTATCTCTCTCTCTCTCTCAGAACGAAATCCTTACAAGTGCCGATAAGCATGATTCCCAGTATTTGTTTTATTAAACATAAATCCGCCACCGGACAACCTGTATCTAGTTTACCTGGGCTCTAGGACTCCAGTGCTTTTTTTTTTTTTTTTTTTTTTTTGTTCGGGGTGGAAAATCCTCATCGGATATCCTCCGCCCTGGGGGGGGCGGAGGGGTCTGTCAGACTCCTACTGACTAAAAACCACCCCGGTGTTCCATCTCGCACCTACGCTGGGGGTCGCGGGAACAATGATACTTCCGCGACCCCCGGCTAGTGCCGGCCCGCCTCTGCGGGCCACGGTCTCGGGTTGGAGGGGGAGTGAGGTGTTTGACTCCCCCCGCGACGTCTAAGAGGGGCGCGCGAGGAACACTACGCGCCGCCACCTCGGGTCCTGATGTGTGTGGGGCGACGGACGTCCCCGAGTCCATCGCCCCTGGACCCATTTAGGGGGGCTGGAAGAGGGCGTTGTCCGCCCTCCGTCGACGCCCGGCGCGTCTGCTGCGGATCGGGTTAGCAGATGAAATCTCCCTCTCCCTCTCCGCAGCCTCCTTCTGCGAGACGACTGTTTCGCAGAAGGATACCACCGCATCCCAGGACTCCTCGCTGCCGACCATAGACTCGACTACGGCCGGCAGCGACAGGTCACTGCCTACTTCAGAGATGAGGGCACGGCGTGGCTCCTCCCAAGCGGCACACTCTGCCAGCGTATGCCGCGCCGTGTCCTCCCGGCAGTCGACGCAGTGGTGACACCGGGCGTCCGGCTCCCTGTTTATGCGACACAGGTACTTCCCGAAGCAACCATGCCCCGAGAGCACCTGCGTCACCCGAAACGACAGGGAGCCGTGCCTCCTCCCAAGCCAGCGCTCGAGCACTGGCCGGACCGCCTCGATGGTAACGAGGCCGGCGGTAGGGCGTGAAAGCCGGTCCCGCCATTCCGCCACCAGGACCTCGCGGAGCTGAGACTGACGCAACTTTATATGTCGCTGCATCAGCCCGTCGCCCCGCGCCCGCGCTTCCTCGCGCCACCGATACAGTGACGCGAGTACCTTCGCCTCCAGTCCAGGACTCCAGTGCTGGATCAACTTCTTGACATCTGCTTGCATTTCGGAGTTACTGTACTCTGTGGTTTCTACAGGGTTTGTGTCCTAAAAAATAAAAAACCGGTCAAGAGCGAATCGAACTCCTGTGCCGAGGGTTCCATACCAACCCATTAAACTACCATAATAAAATTGGTATTATTTTTATTGGTGGCTAAGTTTTAAAGACATGGGCAAATTATGATTTTCGCGAAAACTTGTAAGTACCAAAATGTCCCTTAATTTTCAACTTTCTTTATTTTTGAATTTTTTTCTATAATAGTGCTGAAAGCGCAAAATACGCGCTTGGTCGTGGAGTTGCGGAAAACAGCCCGTTTTAACCTAACCTAACCTAAGACCTTACCTTTTGCCAAATTTCGTGGTTCTAGGTCAACGGGAACTACCATATAGGTTTTCGACCCAAAACCTATATGGTAATGCCGCTTGACCTAGAATTGTCAATTTTGGTTAAAAGCAAGATAGCAGCACAAAAAATTTACTAAAACTGATGAATTAACAACGCGTTTTAACTTATTCTACAAATATTTTTTTTTACTAACTGAAATTTAAAATTGTCCTACTCCTCCGTTATTATTTTCTGATTAATTTTGTTGCGGGATCCAAGACAGTTAAATTCATTCTCCGGGACTACGTCGAGCTTCATTGCCTCGGCGCTTTTCTGGTGGTCACCGCTGTTGATTCTGGCTTTCAGGAGTTGCAGTAGTTTGGGAATAGTGCGATGGGACTGTCCCAAAAAATCAATAAAACTTTTCTACACCTACCGCCAATTTTCCAATTTGATATTGGTAGGAGCTTGTAACACAAGTTATGATTACTTATGAATAAATATAGTACAATATAAACAAACAAATTAGTTATTTAATTTAATTTTGGATATACTTTATATTGGACCAACCGTGAATTGGACCATCTGCGAATTGGACCAACTGCGAATTGGACCAAACGTGACTTGGTCCAACCGCGAATTGGACCAATCGCGAATTATGTGAATTAGACCAATGGCACCCCAATTTTTTTTAAGTGGTCGTCGATGGCCAAAGCCGAAACTATGAGGCATAGCGAAAATTACACGAAGGAGTCAAGAGGCTGATTTTGATGAAAACTAAAACTGCATCATTAGATTTTAAAATTCCTAACCAGGAATCGCAACATATGATTTTCAAAAAAGAACGCATTCTGTATTATTACACCATTCGGTAGTGTCAAACAGTGGGCATCTAAACGGGCAGCATTTAGACGATGTTCTTTTTAAAACATAAAATCCACGACTTCTTTGTTTATGTTTAACTCATTAATTAAACAGTATGATTCCTAGTATTTGTTTTATTAAACACAAATCCGCCACCGGAAATCCTGTATCTAGTTTACCTGGGCTCTAGGACTCCAGTGCTGGATCAACTTCTTCACATCTGCTTGCATTTCGGAGTTACTGTACTCTGTGGTTTCTTCAGGGTTTGTGTCCTAAAACATAAAAAACCGGTCATGTGCGAATCGAACTCGTGCGCCGAGGGTTCCATACCAACCCATTAAACTGCCATAATAAAATTGGTATAATTTTTATTGGTGGCTAAGTTTTATGATTTTCGCGAAAACTTGTAAGTACCAAAATTTAACTTAATTTTCAACTTTCTTTATTTTTGCATTTTTTCCTATATTAGTGCTGAAAGCGCAAACTACGCGCTTGGTCGTTGAGTTGCGGAAACCAGCCCGTTTTAACTTAACATTACCTAAGACCTTAATTTTCAACTTTTATTATTTTTTCTGGTGGTCACCACTGTTGATTCTGGCTTTCAGGAGTTGCAGTGGGTTGGGAATAGTGCGATGGGAATGTCCCAAAAAAAAAACTTTTCTACACCTACCGCCGATTTCCCAAATTGATATTGGTAGAAGCTTGTAACACAAGTTATGATTAGTTATGAATAAATATAGTAAATATCAAGAAAAATATTAGTTATTTAATTTAATTTTGGAAATACTTTATATTGGACCAACCGTGAATTGGACCAACTGCGAATTAGACCAAAAGTGACTTGGTCCAACCGCGAATTGGACTAATCGCGAATAATGTGAATTAGACCAATGGCACCTTTGGATTTTTTTAAGTGGGTGTCGATGGCCAAATTCAAAACTATGAGGCTTAACGAAAAATACACGAAGGAGTCACGAGGTCGATTTTGATGAAAACTAAAACTAAATCATAAGATTTAAAAAAAAAAAAAAAAGATTATTTTGAAAACCATTTTTTTTTTTGATTACCATTCGGTAGTGTCAAACAGTGTACGTCTAAACGGACAGCATTTGGACCACATGTCCTTTTTAAAACATAAAATACGCAACATCTTCGTTTATGTTTAGCTCATTAATTAAACAGTATGATTTCTAGTATTTATTTTATTGACTTTTTAAAACATAAATCCGCCACTGGACATACAGTATCTATTTTACCTGGGCTCTAGGACTCCAGTGCTGGATCAACTTCTTCACATCTGCTTGCATTTCGGAGTTACTGTACTCTGTGGTTTCTTCAGGGTTTGAGTCCTTCAATATAAAATTTATGTTATAATCGATCTGCCTCGTTAGTCCAGTAGTCGCAAGAGCTACTAATGAGCATGGAGTTCCAATCATATCTGTCAAAAAGACCTGAATCGGTAGTGATAGGTAACTTCAGATCTGAGGTATACTATGCGCGCTCAGGTGTTCCGCAGGGATCTCTTTTGAAGCCACTTCTATTCCTAATCTCTATCAACTATATAACCAATCACATTTAGTGATTGAAATTCAGTATGACATTGGTAGAGTGATACTGCAGCAAGTAAGTGAGATTCGATGGGATGGGTCTGTATTTATCCCTTAACCGGCCGGGGTTGTGAGGGCGACAGGCCAAGCAACACTTACTAAGGTCGGGTCTTAGATGGGTATATATATGGTTTGGTGGTGGTTGGTGGTGAAAAATTGGTTCAATGCAGATAATACATATAAGATAAGTGACAAAAGACACAGACAAGTGACAGATAAGTGTTAAAAAGACAAAGCACGTAAAATTTGCCTTGCCGAATGTCAAAAGTACTGATTGTGACATTATATTAAACAAGGAGAAGTTAGAATTCGTCGATAAAACGGGTTTCCTGGGGATCACGCTAGACTCAAGGTTACAATGGGGTCCTCTCCATTTAATATCACTTTCAGGGCGGCTAAGTTCGGCAGCTTATATTGTTAGAAAAATTCATCAATTTACTGATGTACATACCGCGAGACTGGTCTATTTTAATTACTTTCATAGTATAATGTCTTACGGTATCTTTCTATGGGGAAGGGCTGCAAACATTGAGTAATTTTTATTCTGCCAAACGAGCCATCAGAGCGATAAACAATCTTCGCCGGCGCGATTCTCTAAAGGTGAAAGCGCACCTAGACGCACCGCACTCGCCGCAGTCATCGCACTTTATAAATCTTTATATGAAATCGTATGCAGCCTCGCGCACCTATCCGCGCCGCACGAGCCGCATTTCAGCAAAATGCTGTAGGTATACGGATTCCACCAGCGCGTGCGGATGACGTCATCAGACTCGGCGGGCGATGTGGGCGGCGCGGCAACATGATCCGTATCCGTATGAAAATATAGTTCAAGATGTATAGAAGTGGATACAATGCGTGCGGCGCGTTCGGCGCGGATAGCGCGGGGCCAAGAGAAAATGCGATGACTGCGGCGCGTGCGGCGAGTGCGGTGCGTCTAGGTGCGCATTCACCTGGAACTGTTTAAAGACGTTAACATCATGACGGTACCTTGACAATGTATTTTTATGAAAACATCATGTAAGTACGTCAGAAAGAATTTACATCTTTTAAGTCAAAACGAGAAAAGTCGATCCACCATCACTAAAATGAAGACCAGTTATTTTGAAAGAGAGAAAGTTATGTGCATTTGCTCAGTTTTTTATAAAACGAACACACGGGCTCTTCTCATTCCCAGTCGCTCAACGATGCTTTGGCTCTACAACAGTCATCTCAGATATCATCCCAGATCACGGGTTTTGAAGTCCGTCGTGCTCTGCGCAGTCTGAAATATAATAGAAGCCCAGGCGAGGATGGCATTTCTACTGAAGCTCTCAAAATAGGGAAGCCAGTACCACTTCCACATATCACAAATCTTTTCAACTCAATATTGAGAACTGGTTCATATCCTTATCAATTTTGTCATTTTGCAGTAATACTATTACACAAAAAAGGTGATAAGTCCGAAATCGGTAACTATCGCCCCATCAGTCTAGTTTCGCATGTGTACAAGACATTAATAAAAGTGATTGAAAACCGCATTTCAGGACTACTTGACGCCCAACAGCCACCTGAACAAGCAGGGTTTTGACGAGGCCTCTCCACTACTGACCCTCTGCACCTCCTGGATCAGATGATAGAAGTGTACTAGGTTTAGAATTCCTCTATATCTAGCGTTCGTGGACTACGCCAAAGCGTCTGATAGCATTTATCACGATTCACTGTTTGATGCCCTCTTCAATCAAAACATAATACCACCTATGTCAACTTATTAAAAGCCATATGCCGTAACAGTACAGCAGATGTACTATTACGGTGAAATCACTACCACAGGTCCATCCTTTCCTATTGCAAGAGGCGTCAAGCTATGAGATCCGCTGTCCTCCAAGCTGTTTACAGCCACTCTTGAAGAGGTTTTTAGAAAGCTATCAGATGCCTGGGCAGATAAAGGCGTTGTCGTTGGCAAAAAGGTTGATTAACCTCCGATTCGCCGACGATATCGTCCAGGGGGTGGCCATAAGCTCTTAGAGGAATGTCATTTTGAGATAGAGTAAGTGACAGATGTACGAGTATACACGTCATATACATCTGTCCCATACACACACTCAAAATAACCTCATTCTAAGAGCTTATGGTCACCTCCCTGTTCTCATCTTCGGCAGCTGAACTTGGCGTAATGTTGAGTGACTTTAACAGGACGAGCCTCATAATCATGAGGCTCGTCCTGTTAAGGACTTCGGATGAATATGTTGAAGACCAAACTCATGACCAATAGCGTCCAGCAGAAACTGTGTTTAGGAGGTGTGGAGATAGCATATGTTCCAGAATACTTCTAACTTGGCCAAATAGTCTCTTTCCAGGCGACACAAGAAAAAAAATTGTTCGACGCTCCCAAAACGTCTGGAAGAGCTATTGGTCGATGAAGGCGCTCATGAAGGGAGACCTCCCTTTTTGCTATAAACGCAAATTGATGGATATGTGCATTATCCCTATCCTTACATATGGAGCTCAAACCTGGTCTTTGACAGCGCAGCAGAAGTTGGAGCAATGCGCCATGGAGCGCAGCATTCTGGGCGTCAGATAAACGGACCGCATCAGAAACAACGTGCTGCATAAATTGCGGACGTCACCCAAAAAGCAGCCAAGTTAAAATGGGACTAAGCCGGACACGTCTGCCGCATGTCGAACGGCTCATGGGCTAAGCCATGGCCATTGTACGCTTATCTTCTGTAATAATTTAAGAGGTGTACAATAAAGTATATAATAAATAAATGTGGGTCCCGGCAAAAGTCAGGCGGCACCGCGGCAGACCCAGGCGAAGATGGCGGAATGAACTTGATGTCTAACTACAGGGTTGGTCCAAAATTGCTCTAAACTGCGAGGATTGGAAGGAAGCAAGGGAGGCCTTTGCCCTGCAGTAGGACAGAATAGGCTGAAAATAAGTAAAAACGGCGACAGACATAATTGTTACTAGAAATAGGGATCAATTAATCCAACCAGGTTTCAGGCTGACTAAAGTCTGTGCTGAAGTAGCGGGTTCTTTTATGGGGTACTGTATACAATGTTACAATAAAATACCGTGGAGAAATGCTCATGCATACTGCACTACCACGGGGAGATAGTGTAGTTATATGGAACTCTAATCCACTAAAACTTCACTGTGTCCTCCTATGCAGCTTATGGCGGGAACACGGGCACGCGTTAGCACTCACCGCGAACCCACCGCATCTGTCCGTCACCGTACACTCCTCGGGGGAGTGCCGGGATCACCGGCGCACCAGAACACACTGTACGCCGTGACCACTCCAGGGACTAAATCAGCACATGGGTGCCAGACGACCCTGTGTATGGCACCCTTGGTCCTCCTGTGACAGGTCAAGGTCAATGGCCCCGCCACCTACCATTTTGCGGCCGCAGGGGATAGGGAGAGCGGCTAACGCTACTCCTCCTCCCCTACGGCCCCACCGCGTCCGCTATCAGACGATGGCGACCTCGTCTAGGCCGCGGAAGGTATGCCTCCAACCCTCAGCCGCGATATTGTATGGGCCCTGGGACGCTCCATTAGACATCGCGGACAAGCGGCACCGCAACCTACTAGTTGTCCGCTACATCGTCGGCTTAATCGGCAAAAGCCCTGACATGCGGCCCCTCCTCGGGTTCCTCTTCGCTTCACCGTGGGTGACCAAGCCACGGTTACTGAGCCCCCCCGCGGCCCCGCCTCGACAATGCGGGCCCACCGGGGGGGATTTTGGTCAGTTCTGGGTGCCATATGTTAGAAAGAAACAAAGATTGAAACAAAGGGATACGGCGAATTTTATTAGTTCTGTCATTTCGAGACACTGCCAGTGCGGTGGGTACGACCAATTCATGTTCTGTGCTTTTTCCTTCTATTGTTTTTACATTAACGAAGAAGGTTGAAATCGTATTCGACCTCACCCATATTTTAAATATTTGTTCATTCAAATTGAGATAACATTAGTTGTATTTTTAAAGAGGTTTGAATACTTTTTTGTTATTGTCTTAGTAAGTAAACTAAACGATATGAGTCGTTTATAATACAACTAAAATGTAGATGCTAGTGACAGCGGTAGTGCCAGAGAATAAAAATAAATCAGACTTTGACAATATTCCTTGTGATCTCGTTAGTACCAATTAAAGCCAGAAAAGCCAGGCTACATGATCTGTCTGCATTATACCTGTTTTTTTTTTACAGATTGAATTGGCGAGAAAATAGAAAGATTAACATATCTTTTTTCCGCTGCCACATCTTCAATAGATTTGGCAAAAAAATGTTTAAAGGAAAGCCTATTTTGGGTATCCAGCCCCTTAACGAGACGACAAACAATCTCACGTGTTCAAATCTGATGAGAAGTTTAGGAGTTACGAAGGAACAGATGAACATCCATGATACACATCAAGTTCCTATATTATAAAAGATTTATCCCAAATCTGTAGTATTATATTATCTGTGTGCCTAAACGAAGCAAAAGTAGTGTAAGGAACGTAGCATGTAGACGTTTTTCTTTTCTTTCAGTTTCTGCTTCTTCTGCTTCTGTAGTGTGTTGTGCTTGTGTGTGATTCTGTTCCGTAGTTTATGTATGTATTTTACATTTACCGTGACTCCAGGGATCCACTGCTGCACCCACTTCTTCACATCCGCTTGCATTTTTGAATTACTGTACTCCGTGGATTCTTGCGGGTCCTACAATAAAAAATATGATTTCAGAATGTACACAACGGATGGTCGATGAAGCCGAAAAGTTTAAGTTTTTTTTATAAAAACATTGCCACACACTAGGAATGTCTTACTGTATCGTGGGGTAACATTTAAATTCACTTATACAAGAAACCCAGATCCAGAACAACTATCAGTAGGCAATACAAATATTTGTTACGTGCGGGAATCGAACTCGCCACACGCAGCACAGCACTACGCGACACTACGCCAACCGTGTCGTCAAGTGAGTGAGTGTGTGTCGTGAAGTGGCGACCGCGTACTGCAAGACGCTGCATTGGAAGGCCTTCCACCAGGTGGGCTGATGACCTGGTTAAGGTTGCGGGAATCGGGTGGATGCGAGACGCGCGGGACCGGTCCATGTGGCGACACGTCGGGGGGCCTTATCATAATCGTAATCTAGTAAAGCATAATGTTATAAACGCATAATGATATTTACACATAATGTTCTTTGGAACAAGTAAAATTTCAAAATTTGAAAAACCCTCGACACATTTATCTTGCGACAAGTATAATTTCAAAATTTAAAAAACCCCCGTCACATTTTCACTCCGATTCAAACAGTAAAACGCCCATAACTTTTGAACAGCTGAACCGATTTTATTCAAACATAACTAAGAACACTCTCAACAAAATCACCTTTCAAACATAAAAAAAATAATCAAAATCGGTTCAGCGTTTAGGCGCTATGATGCCACAGACAGACACAGATACACAGCAACACACGTGAAACTTATAACACCCCTTATTTTCCGACGGGGGTTAATAAAACAAACATGTTCGCGGCACAAGGGTGGCCGGCCAAAGGCCAACCGCCGCACCTTAACTTAATTAATTTGAATTATTATGCCTTAAATATATATGCAACTCCAAATTATAGCAAAACAAAATAGACCAAATGACAATTTTGCCAAAGTATTATTATGCCACAGTTTTATAATGCTGATAAAAGTAATGCGAAAGGTTATGCCCAAAAAAAATATGCCAATAGAGGGATTCCCGTCCATCAGTGGACGTCTTTCGGCTGAAATGATGATGACTACCTTGTCTCTAGAGATCCACTGCTGCACCCACTTCTTCACATCCGCTTGCATTTCGGTGTTACTGTACTCCTTGGTTCTTCGCGGATGCTGCAATATAATAATATGTTATAAGTGATTACAGTAGTATATAATATTCCATTGGTACGATTTCTGAATGTAGAGTTAGTATGAAGAAAATACTAATCCAATTTGAAGAAAACGGCCAAGTGCGTGTCGGGCCACGCACAGTAATGGGTTCCGTAGTTGTACAATAAAGCGGACTACAAAGAGGGATTTCTGTTGTTTCATGAACATTTAAACGGTTTATGCGGCACAGAGCGTCTTAAATCGGTTCACATAGAACGATGGTAACCGATGAAGGAGTTAAAAAACCCAACTTCACAAGTGAAGTTAGAAAAATTATTATCTAGTTGATTAAGCGTTTAGAGGCAAGCAAATTACGGACCGGACTGCCGCCACCCACTCCAATGCGTTATTCGAGCGTAAACATTATTAATTTTGAAATCATTATTATTAAGGATGTTTTGATTTTATTTTTGTCCCTGTTTTACACAACTAACAACATTAAATAAGTAATTTTGCAATGGAATTTGTAAATTTTTTATACTTTTCCAAGTTCATTTTATAAGTTGGTCGACTGTTACTCGTAAACTTGTAATGCCTACATAGCTGTGATAGTTTGCCTTCTAATTTCGTTATATATACTACTGCCGTGAATTTTTCACATATCCAAAAGCAACCATTTGGCTGGTACGAGGGGACACTTGACTAATAAAAACGAGCAATTGAAAGCTTTATCATCATCATCAGCCTTTAATTTTCCCACTAATGGGATACACGCCTCCACTCTGTAAGAGGGAATGGGCCGTGATCCACCCTGTCTTCGAAAAGCAAAAATAAAGCGAATCTAAAGCTTTATTTTAGGCAAACGGTTCCCTGAATCTAAAAATTATTTACCACACCATGGGAGAGACGAGAAAAAAAAACGTCTTCGCATACGAAAGGTCGATGGATTTTATTTTACCATTTTATCGGCGTAATTAATATTTACTTTATACTAAATACTACTATAATACATTAATAGCCTCTGACCTAAGCTGCGGATGGACAGAAGGACATGGCGAAACTATAAAGGAGCGTCATCACTGGGAGCATTCTTTTGTGAGCATTTGTAAACAAGCAATCGTAGGCGAGCAACGAATTCTTTCCAGCGAGCCCAGCATTTACTTTTGAGCAAAACTATGAACGTTCGATTCGAACATTCCCTTGTGAGCTTGGAGCATGCGAATACAATTTCGTTAAATGTCATTCATTCGATAATAGGATTGACCAAGAAGGTCACAAACACTTGAGATCAAGGAACTGCTCCTTGCTTTACAAGTGGCCAGTAATATTCCTACATACATACTCATTCATTTCATTATCTGAGTACTCGCTTTCGAGCGTTTTATTTGCGTGAACATTCTGTTTCCACGAAAATCGTTGCGACGTCCACACCGGCCGAAGTTCGCGCTTGCGTGTAAGCTTTGTAACGCTCGGCTCAACGTCCACATTCGACTTCGAATGCTCATTACACGTGAATGCTCTCAGTGAGGACGTTCCTTTAGGGTTTCCTGTTGACTACGGAAAAATCGACAGCATAAAAGCACACATTAATCTTGAATTTAAAATATTAAATAGGTTGCGATTGATTGCAAGAATTTATATTAAGAACTTAAACAAAGCAAAAAAAAATAATAGTGTAAGGGTCGTAGCAAAAGAAGAAGGTGTCAGTTTATGAACGTATCTAATTTACCTGGGTTCTAGGACTCCAGTGCTGGATCAACTTCTTCACATCTGCTTGGCTTTCGGAGTTACTGTACTCCATGGATTCTTGCGGGTCCTACAGGATAAAAATTATGATTTTAGGATGTACAGAACGGATGGTCGATGGGGCCGGAAAGCTCTTGGCGACCGCGTACCGGAAGACGTTGGGTTGGAAGGCCTTCCACTAGATGGACTGATCTGACTGATGTTCCTACCTTGGCTCTAGAGATCCACTGCACGACCAACTTCTTCACATCCGCTTGCATTTCGGAGGTACTGTACCCCGTGGATTCTTGCAGGTGCTGTAATATAAAAAGTATGTTATGAAGTGGTGGCCCAAAGGCTAAGACAAGGGCAAGTATAGTACAACTATTATCTTACTGACCCTCGGCAATCATCGCATTTCGGAATACAAACGAATGCTAACTATCCATCAATTATTCGATTTATCGTGTATAATAATTGTATGGGCACACGGTTGGCGCAGTGGTTGAGCGATTGACTGCTACGCTGCGTGTCGCGGGTTCGATTCCCGCACGGAACACATATTTGTATGACCTACAGATAGTTGTTCCGGCTCTGGGTGTTGTGTTTGTGAGTTTCTATGTTAGTAAACGCACCCACGATACAGGAAGTACTTCCTAGTGTGGGGCAACGATTTTTATTTTATAAAAAATAAAAATATATAACTAAGTACTTTATTGTGGTTTTGATTTGATTTCCGTGTGAAATATAATAGAGCTGTAAACATAGCAGCTTTCCTCCCATTGTTTTTGAAATATATTACATTATGTTATAAAAACATTTTTGCGAAAAAATACTACCGACTTCCAAATGAAAAACTACAAAGTGAAAAATAACTTAACTTTTGGAAGTCGGTGTCTTTCGTAGGAACCAGTTTTTTGCGATATGGACACCGACTTCCAAAAGTTAAGTATTTTTCACTTTGTAGTTTTTCATTTGGAAGTCGGTAGTATTTTTTCGCAAAAAAGTTTTTATTTCTCCCTTTTTAGTTTTACCTACCTAATAGCAAGTTGTTTATTAAGGTCCCTATAACTCCAGAATAGATTAACCGAATAACATGAAACTTGAACATAACCGGTGAAATGAGAGACCTGCGTACCCCTTTAGAGCGTACTGGCATGATGTTATGTTATGAAATGGTATAAACAACAAACAGACATGCAATTGTAGCAATCCCGAGAGTTTTGCTGTTATTTATTGAAGAGTTCTGTTGTGTATCTCCGAAGTTCTTCATCAGACCTTCACCAAATTAAAATGGGACCAATTTCGAAACATACTCTTTCAAACAAAATAGAATTTTTAAAATCGGTCCACAATTGACGGAGATATAGGTGAACATACATAAAAAAATAAAAAAAATAAAAACATACAAGAAGTCGAACATTTAACCTCCTCATTTTTGGTAAGTCGGTTTCAAAGAGTATTAACAACTCTATGTACTTCCAAGTTGAAAGCGTCCGGTCTGCACCAAGTGCAAAGGGCAACTGATGTATAATGTACTCTGTGGGCAACTGATAGAAAGCCGATGACTGACGAAACACGAAGTTTGCCGAGGGGCATTAAGAAAATGTTTGTACTGTAGCAATACATCGCTGGCATCGGTGAAGAAATATTAGGTTTAAATATGTTTATTTCCCATAAGAACTTATAAATAACAGTTACAGTACACTTATAATGAGATACAAAGTAACTTAATCTAAATAATAATATAATATTTGCCACTGGGGCGTTGGCGACGTTATAGAGTAAATACATGTTTGTTTAGTTTACTCTTAAATATGTTAATTCTAGTCAACTGGCTATCTACCTACCACTACCTACCTCCCCTTCCTACCCTACCTACTCTACCTACTCTACCTACTCTACCTACTCTACCTACCCTACCTACCCTACAAAAAAACAAACTTTACTTTTTATCGCTTTATAATATTAGTATACGTATAAATGTTGATAAAACTCCTTCGCAAATGAACAAATTTGATTACCAAAATATTGAGCGTGCGCAACGGAAGCTCACAAAAAGGAATATCCTGCGTTGCGTGCGCTGCGTAAACGGTTTAAGTTTCGTTAGTTAATAAAGTTTGTTGCCAATAATATCACCATACATCTCAGCCACATTGTTAATTTAGCCATCAGCTCTGGTGTTTCCGGACGGTTTAAAAACAGTTAAAGTCAAATCACTAAACAAAAAAAATTGCAAGAAAGATATAGCAAACTACAGACTTTAATTCTTCTTTAATTTAATTGAATGCTGATAACAAAATTCCCATCTGTGCCATCGACTGGTACATGACCCGCTGGCATCTTCCTTAACCTACTGTGTGTATACTTGTAGGTTCTAAGCGTACCTATTTAAAGCTTTCGGTGTATAACGATCACCGTCCTGTCATAATCACCTATCGCGGACTAAATACAGGGCCTTTTCAGTTTTCGTACCAGAGTTTCCCCACACAACATTTCATTAGAAAAAGTCTGACGATCAACAAGTTCAAATAAACAAAGTAATTGTGACAATTCTGTTATTCTTTACCATAATTCAAAGGCACTGCATAGTCAACTCATGAAACCTCTTCTAGGACCCATCGCCACATGCCACGCATAAGGTGCGGTCCAGAATGTGTCCCATGAGTAGACGTCATGTAAATCAGATTTGGCTTCACCACCACAGCCACCTACCATGATATCCAATTCTCAAGGAACTTGGTGATCGGGGATCCCTCCCACAAGACTCGCGCTTTCCACTAAAAGATCCTGAAATATACCGACGGCTAATAAAAGGGAAACAACCAACCCTGATAATATTAAAGAGGTTCTCGAATTAACCCGGATCAACATCGTTAAAATCAGATTATCAACCGCAACCCTATACTATCGCTCACCCAGCTTTTATGCAAGGAAAACGATCGTGAGATCTACTGCTACCATAACAACACCTTGAAAGTAAGCAAGCGAATTCAGATCTGAAGACGGTGGCTGCAAATCGTTACGCAACAAGATCCGTTCTGAATACACATAAATGATCACTACCGTTACCAAATAGATACAACTAACTACAATAACTCGCTTTGCCACTGAAAACTACCAGTCACTCAGTCACATCTCGTTCATATGGGACATCTTAGTCTAAAGTTTGTACCGAACCAAATATTGAAACTATTACCGCCAATAGGAACCTCTTCAACCACTGGTTTTTTCACTAAGTGTGTCTCAACCACCCAGTGACGGTGCCAGGTATAACCACCACCAACTCAGTGATCAAACATGAATACTCCTAAATCTCGAAACAGCATATCTTCACTAGAGAAGATTCGACCTCACTATCGAAATAAAATGGAAGCGACCCACCGAGCATTCCACTCCAACCTTGCACGCACATGAGCAGCCGTTGTCATAACGTTCGGCCGCCACCCGCGAACTGCCAGCCCGCCAACGGTCCCAACCCTTCAGATGTTGACACGTCAACCTTTGCGCTCAGCTTCTGAATCGCTAGTCTGCAGCAGAGGCTTCAGGCTGCGACACAATATGGCGGATGGAGTACACGTTCACACGACTATCCCAACCACAGACAGCCTTGACAGAAATCAACCGGTGCAGCGGTGTAGTAACCTAAACCAATCAATCTGCCCAGCCTTTCCAACTACATTGGGGTTGGCTTCCAGTCCTACCGGATTCAGCTGAGTACCAGTGTTTTACATGGAGCGACTGCCTATCAGTAACTGGATAACACGGTACCCCTTGGCAAGACTGGTGTCAGATCTCAGGCTTCTGACTACCCGTAACGACTGTCAAAGATCTTCAAATGACAGCCAGGACCAACGGCTTAACGTGCTTTCCGAGGCATGGAGGAAACCCGGTATGTTGAAATGGTCACCCATCCACGGACCGACCTCGTCAAGCGTTGCTTAACCTTGATGATCGACCAGTGCGGCTGTTATTATTTAGCCACGAGCTTCTAGTAGTAGTAGTAACCTAAACCGGCATGGCCAAATAGGTCATTATGGACACCGAATCTAAGTGCAGAGTTCCCGTCCAAAACATGAACCACACACTACAGTGTCCCAAGCCAGGCAGGTATATGGGCTTTAGAGAATCCAATGAATGCCATAGCGTCAGTGGCACGCAAAGTCGCAAACAACGAGGCCGCATACTAAGCCCAAACTATCTAAAGACTTCAACGTCAACTTGAAAAGAAGAAGCACAAAAATCACATAATCAAACTGCAAGAACTCGAAAAAAATAATATCACCAGGAATTATCATAATTTCCAGAATGACGTGTTTGGCAGATTCTTCACTGTCACTACATCGCTCTAACTTCCAAACAACAATAGTCAGCCAAGGCCAGTCAAAGGTTATTGCCAGTGATAGTGGAATAATAAATAATAAATCCTCAACAACACCAAAACTCTACCATCGATATCCAACATGAAATTATAACCTGACACGGGCCACCCAGATGAACCACAGACCGCCATACTGTACAAAAAACAAGAATTTTGAATAATGAACACTCATGTCCACAGTCACAACAAAATGAATACGACTCACCAGACCGGCACAAAGATCCGTGTGCATGGACCCTTCCACAAGTCCACAAGCTCCTCCTTCACCTGTCTAGCTACTTGCTTGTTGCTAGCTTCCTTGAAGCTCCGCTCCGGACTAGTTCTCCACTACTCAAGACTGAGGGTAGTCGTAGAAACGAACCACAACTTCTATCTATCACCGCAATTTTCCTCGCAAGAATGTAACCGCCATTTTCACTAGCGTTGTTTTTACGTGTGTTCTCATTAGAATTAAGTTGAAATTGGAGGATACTGTCAAAATTATGCTGAATAAGCATAGGGAACTGAGAACTGAGCTTTCAAAATCTCCTGTATATCTTCCCATTCATTGACCAGGAGGTATCTTGGTCAGTAATGTGGCTGCACGGCCTCGAAGACAATGGGTCAGCCTCATGATTAAATCGACACCTTTTAGACTTTTGCTCTTAATTATAGTGTCTGACAGCTGACACCAGCCCCCTATGTCTGAATTGGGGTCGTCAGGATCAAAAGGTACGTTACGATATACGCATTGGACCGGGGTTATCGGGCATCAGTTAATTTTGAAAAAAAACGCTTCTAAACTGTTCGAGGGTAGCGGCATATTTTCCTGCATACTTTGTGAAGATGAAGTGCCAGAGGTGGGCGAACAATCCGATCCCAGTTTCTGATGTCGAGTTAAGTTCAGACATCAGGAGTGAAACTTAGATATGGCCATAAACAAATTTATTTTAGTTGAACAATCAGTTATCTTAACCTAGAAAATAGAGAGTTAAATCCAATAATTGTGTATTCTTTGGCAGAATGAACGTAATATTATGTTAAATAATGTACAGGCTGCATCAGGAGTTGTTTACTATACGGACCTTGTGGAAACCAGAACAAATTACCGTGCGTTCAAGCGTTTTTGCCAAACCTATTATTGGAATCAAATATAACAGCTCACAATGTTAGGACCCATTAATATGTATTAATGCTAATTATTTATTGTTGGAGTATAACGCTGGCCATTTTTATGAAGGCTTTCTTTTTGAATTTAGTACTCTCTGTCAGCGCTGTCTCCGTCTATTAGTTTAGAAAAATATATGTCATGTGTCTGTAAAAATAATATATTAAATGTTTTTACATTGTTTACACTGCGTCCGTATTACTCATTTAATAACCCTGTAATAGGTTATGGGCCTTATCACGGCAATGTGAATATTGTGTGAAACGAATATTATTTTGTGCAAAATATGGGTGAGTATTCTAACTCAGCAGTTACGATGGAAAAGCTGAAAGGTACCATCAATTATCGTGACTGGGCATTCCAAATGCAGAATATTCTCATATTTGAAAACTTATGGCATTGTATTAAGGGGCAGGATGAACCCGCAGTACTAAGTACGAGTACGAGTATGAGCACTGTGGATCAGGCCCGTAAAGAGGAGAAGGCTCGAGCGAGGCTTTGTTTAAGCGTTGAGAAGTCATGTTATCCGCACATTGTGCAGGCGAAGACTGCAAAAGATGTTTGGGATGCCTTAAGGAAGGCATACGACGACTCAGGTTTACATAGAAGATTGACGTGTTTACGTACTTTATGTTCGATTAAACTAGAACAATTTGATAGCATGGAAATTTACGTTAACAAGATTTTGTCATTCGCTGATCAATTGCGTAGCATGAAAAAGCCTCTTGATGATGAATTTCTGGCTGCTATTATGCTACAAGGGTTGCCTCAGGAGTATGAGCCCATGATAATGGCTCTGGAGCACTCAAGCATGGACATAACAACAGATATGGTAAAAACTAAACTTCTTCAAGACAAGCGATGGACAGGGAATACTGGTGGTAACAATGACTGCTTATTTACGCGGAATCGTGGTGAAAATAAGAACAGTTCCCGAGGTGCAAAGAAGAATGCGCCTAGTACATTGAAACACGCTAGTTCCTCGTCAAATGCGAACAAGTTGTGGTGTTGGAAGTGTCGGTCGAAAGGCCATGTCAAAAAGGACTGTCCTCAACTGGATCCAAGACTATCGACTTCTTTGGTCTTGTCTGCACTTAACACTGACAATTCGTGGATTGTTGATTCAGGTGCGACAGATAATATGTCTGGATGTCGAGAATGGTTCAAATCTCTCGATGAGTCGTCGACGAAGGAGGTGTGTGTAGCTAATGGCAAGAAGTTAATAGTATGTGGTGTAGGAGATGTACATTTTTCAGTTAGTTTTCGTGGCAATACGATAGATATAACTTTAAAAAATGTAATGTTTGTACCTGACCTTACTGTAAATTTGATATCTGTATCTACTCTTGCAGCTAAGGGTTTTAAGTTTAATTTTAACAATACTGGATGTGACATATTCAAAGCTGGTAAGATAGTTTTTAATGCTAGGAAAGTTGGGAGAGTTTACAGACTTAACACTGTCGGTAGAGTCAATCTGACAACTACATCTACGTCTACAGACATGATGTTATGGCATCAACGATTAGGACATCTTAATTTTGATAGCTTGGCATCACTTAGAAAGGTAATGCTATGCTAATGACATTGATTTTCAGGTTACGACCCAAAAGAAAGTTTGTGATGTGTGTCTTAAGGGTAAGCAATCACGCTCTCCCTTTGTGACTAATCGTAATAAGCAGGTGGCAGACGCACGGCTGGCGCTCATCCACAGTGACGTTATGGGGCCGATGCCGACCACTTCTCTCGGAGGCAAACGCTACGTTCTCACGTTCCTAGATGATCACTCGAGGAAAGTGTTCGTATATCCTATTGCGAAGAAGAGTGATGTGTGTAAGTACACTATTGATTTTATTAGATTGGTTGAAAACCAATGTAGTGCTACGGTGAAAGTACTGCGTTCAGATAACGGTTCTGAGTACGTTAATGCTGAGTTGACAAATTACCTTAAAAACAAAGGTATTGTTCATCAGCTTACGGTACCGTACTCCCCGCAGCAAAACTCTTCCGCAGAAAGATTGAATCGTTCTTTACTCGATAAAATCAGATGTTTACTGTTTAATGCGAATCTCGATGACAAGATGTGGGCAGAGGCTGTACACACAGCGGCATTCCTTATTAACCGATCGCCTAGTTCGAGACTTTCTGGTAGATTGCCAGAAGAGGTATGGAGCGGTAATAAAGTAAGCCTTAAGAATCTGCGTGTTTTTGGTTGCGAGGCATTTGCACATGTAGACGACTGTAAACGGAAAAAGTTAGAACCAAAAAGTAAGAAGCTAATTTTTATAGGTTACTGTGATAATGTCAAAGGATATCGTTTGTTCAACCCTGATGACAATAAGATTGTTGTGTCACGTGATGTGATATTCAACGAATCTGTGTTTCCAGGTAGACACTCTAAGATAGGGCTAAAACGTATGTTTGAACCTATTTATCTTACAGGAGGTGATGACGTGGAGAAGATATTGAATACTACGCCGGTTGAGGCGGAGCCAGATCAGTTTTTCTTCGAGTCATCAGATTATCCACTTGAGGCGGAGATGGATGCATTTCCTGTTGACATGCCAAGTCATCCTGTTGAGTTGGAGTGTGAGCATGCGCCAAGTGAAGACTCAGTAGTAACGCCTGGATTGGCACCAGAGTCTACTGATCAGCGATATAACTTACGTCCACGTAAGCCTAGACCGACTTGTAACGTGACTAACGTTTGTAATGTGACAAATCCTATAGAGCCGCGTAATTTCAAAGAAGCTTTGAGTTGTGAAGATAAAGAGTTATGGCAGAAAGCCATGAATGAAGAAATAGATTCTTTTGTCTTACATGGAGCTTGGCAGCTGACTGATAAACCAGTTGACAAGAACATCGTTAAAAATAAGTGGATTTTTACAATTAAACGAGACTCAGAAGGGAACATTACGCGTTACAAGGCTAGGTTGGTAGCGAAGGGTTTTACCCAAAAATATGGTGAAGATTTCCATGAAACTTTTTCACCGGTCGTTCGTCATTGTCCTATCAGATTGTTATTATCTCTGGCTGTGGAAATGAATCTTACGATTGATCATTTAGATGTACAAACAGCATTTCTAAATGGTGATTTACATGAGGAGATTTTTATGCAACAACCGGAAGGTTTCATATGCCCTGGGAGTGAAAACAAAGTTTATAGACTACGAAAGGCTGTTTATGGGTTGAAGCAAGCATCGCGATCCTGGTACCAAAAGGTAAAATATGTGTTACTTTCTTTGGGATACGATCAATGTAAACAAGAGGACTGCATCTTTACTAAGAGATCTGGTGAGTCAATTGTTTTTATTGCTCTGTATGTCGACGATTTTTTCGTCTTCTATAACGACAAACGTCTAGCTCAGACTTTGAAAAGCTCTTTGTTAAAGGTTTTTAAACTTAAAGACTTAGGACCGGTACGAAATATGTTAGGTATTAAAGTAGAACGTGATGAAACTTCCATTAAACTTAGTCAGGAAAATCGGATTGACAAGTTGTTAGATCGTTTTGGCATGACAGACTGTAAGTCTGTAAAGTCTCCCATGATAACTAACATTAGTTCTGTTTGTGAGAGTACTTGTAATGCTACGAGTAACAATGTAACGAAGTTTCCATACCAAGAGTTAATTGGTAGTCTAATGTATTTATGTGTAACTACTCGCCCCGACATTTCGTTTGCCGTGTCATACTTAAGTAAATTCAATAGTTGTTATACGGAATTCCATTGGATTCAAGCTAAGCGTATACTGAGATACCTTAAAGGTACAAAGCAAAAGGCTTTAGTATTTAACAAATCGAATGAAGGTCCCATTCTTGAGGGATATTCTGATGCAGACTGGGCTTCAGACCCTGATCGGAAGTCATGTACTGGTTATGTGTTTAAATATGGCGGCAATTCGATATCATGGGGTAGCTACAAACAGTCGTGCATAGCGCTTTCGTCCACCGAGGCGGAGTATTGTAGCTTAAGCGAAGCGAGCAGAGAAGCGGTGTTCCTGCAAGCTTTAATTAAGGAATTGTTAAAGACGACTAGTTGTAAAATAGTAATGTATTGTGATAATCAATCTGCTATACAGCTTGCTACCAATCACATTCTTCATAGAAGAAGCAAGCATATCGAAATAAGATTTCACTATGTTAGATATATAATTGCTAGATTTAACGTTGAAATTGTATACATCCCTACAAATGAAATGATAGCAGATGTGTTCACCAAGCCCCTGGGCTGTGTCAAGCACGAGGTGTTCACTCATCAGCTTGGAGTGGCATGATGCCATGATGCCCACGTTATGGGCGGGTGTTGGAGTATAACGCTGGCCATTTTTATGAAGGCTTTCTTTTTGAATTTAGTACTCTCTGTCAGCGCTGTCTCCGTCTATTAGTTTAGAAAAATATATGTCATGTGTCTGTAAAAATAATATATTAAATGTTTTTACATTGTTTACACTGCGTCCGTATTACTCATTTAATAACCCTGTAATATTTATCCGTGGTGCTAGGCAACTGGGCTTATCCCAGTTGTAAACGACCCTTTGTGCCTATTGGCCTTGTTTGTTCTGTCTCCTGCTTGATATGGAGGGAAGTGGAAATTTATATTTTTCCTACTCCTCCGTTATTATTTTCTGATTAATTTCGTTGCGGGATCCAAGACAGTTAAATTCATTCTTCGGGACTTCGTCGAGCTTCATTGCCTCGGCGCTTTTCTGGTGGTCGCCACCGTTGATTCTGGCTTTCAGGAGTTGCAGTGGTTTGGGAATAGTGCGGTGGGATTGTCCCAAAATAAAAAATAGTTCAAAGTCCAAACTGTGTGTTATTGCTGAATTACCAATTACACATGAGTATTATTTATTATTGAGTATTTTTCTATTGACTTAGCTGCTTTGTACTAGCTCTGTTCTCTATCTACTATCTAGTGATCTATTACAGTAGTTTTCTTATTTGGAAGTCGGTAGTTTTTTTTTTTTGTTAAGCAGTTATTTTATTTTCACTTTTTAGTAAATCAAAATTTTAAGAAAATTCTTTATTCAAATAGTAAAATTCACTAAAAAGAATCAATAAAAGAGTAAATAATAATCCTTAATTGCGGCGATACTCTAACACGTACTTGATCGCTAGATGATGATGATGATGATGATGTATGTATGATGGGAAAGGTTTTTATGTCTAACCGGATTCAGCTGAGTACCTACCAATATTTTACATGGTACAACTTCCTATCTGACCTCCGCAACCCCTCGAGCTGCTTGTGTTATTAGTTAGTTACTTATACTTAGATATTGACTTACTTCAACTTTGCCAGTTCTAGCTGGGCTCCTGTGATGCACCAGGTTCTTTACTACCGCTTCCATGAACGAGTTGCTGTACGTCGTGGTTTCTTGTGGGTAAAAGTCCTAGTAAATAAAAATAAAAATTATCGTCAATTTAGTCCGGCGAACAAGGTGCTATTGGGTATTTCCATCTGGAATTTCTAAGTAGCGTCCCGCCGAAATCTGAATTTGGCATAAAACACGCAATGAATAATGTTGAGTCGTTAAAATGAAAGGGGGCGTGTATTTTTTGAGCTGTCAAAACAGTTAAGCAATTAGGGTGCGCGGTTATAGGCCCGAAAAAAAATACGGTTTCTACTAGCTAAGCCACGGGAGAGAGGACTCTGGAAACAATAAGTGCTCATATATTTTTTTAAAGTTCCGGTAAAATACCGTGGCGGACTTTGCACATTTAGGGTCCCGCACCAATTATAAATATATTGGTATTTGTTTGTAAAATATGCGTAATAATAAACAAGATCTGTACTATAGAATAACATTGAAACGATCTATACTATAGAATAACATTGAAACGATCTGTACTATAGAATAACATTGAAACGATCAATACTATAGAATAACATTGAAACCATCTGTACTATAGAATTACATTGAAACGATTTGTACTATAGGATAACATTGAAACGATCTATACTATAGAATAAAATTGAAACGATCTATACTATAGAATAACATTGAAACGATCTGTACTATAGAATAACATTGAAACGATCGGTACTATAGAATTACATTGAAACGATCTATACTATAGAATAACATTGAAACGATTTGTACTATAGGATAACATTGAAACGATCTATACTATAGAATAACATTGAAACGAGCTGTACTATAGAATAACATTGAAACGATCTATACTATAGAATAACATTGAAACGATCTATACTATAGAATAACATTGAAACGATTTGTACTATAGGATAACATTGAAACGATCTATACTATAGAATAACATTGAAACGATCTGTACTATAGAATAACATTGAAACGATCTATACTATAGAATAACATTGAAACGATCTGTACTATAGAATAACATTGAAACGATCTGTACTATAGAATAACATTGAAACGATTTGTACTATAGAATAACATTGAAACGATCAATACTATAGAATAACATTGAAACGATCTATACTATAGAATAACATTGAAACGATCTGTACTATAGAATTACATTGAAACGATCTGTACTATAGAATTACATTGAAACGATCTGTACTATAGAATAACATTGAAACGATTTGTACTATAGGATAACATTGAAACGATCTATACTATAGAATAACATTGAAACGAGCTGTACTATAGAATAACATTGAAACGATCTGTACTATAGAATAACATTGAAACGATCTGTACTATAGAATAACATTGAAACGATTTGTACTATAGAATAACATTGAAACGATCAATACTATAGAATAACATTGAAACGATCTATACTATAGAATAACATTGAAACGATCTGTACTATAGAATTACATTGAAACGATCTGTACTATAGAATTACATTGAAACGATCTGTACTATAGAATTACATTGAAACGATTTGTACTATAGGATAACATTGAAACGATCTATACTATAGAATAAAATTGAAACGATCTATACTATAGAATAACATTGAAACTATCTGTACTATAGAATAACATTGAAACGATCTGTACTATAGAATAACATTGATACGATCTGTACTATAGAATAACATTGAAACGATCTGTACTATAGAATAACATTGAAACGATTTGTACTATAGAATAACATTGAAACGATCTGTACTATAGAATTACATTGAAACGATCTGTACTATAGAATAACATTGAAACGATTTGTACTATAGAATAACATTGAAACGATCAATACTATAGAATAACATTGAAACGATCTATACTATAGAATAACATTGAAACGATCTGTACTATAGAATAACATTGAAACGATCTATACTATAGAATAACATTGAAACGATCTGTACTATAGAATAACATTGAAACGATCTGTACTATAGAATAACATTGAAACGATTTGTACTATAGAATAACATTGAAACGATCAATACTATAGAATAACATTGAAACGATCTATACTATAGAATAACATTGAAACGATCTGTGCTATAGAATTACATTGAAACGATCTGTACTATAGAATTACATTGAAACGATCTGTACTATAGAATAACATTGAAACGATTTGTACTATAGAATAACATTGAAACGATCAATACTATAGAATAACATTGAAACGATCTATACTATAGAATAACATTGAAACTATCTGTACTATAGAATAACATTGAAACGATCTGTACTATAGAATAACATTGATACGATCAATACTATAAAATAACATTGAAACCTCATCTTGAAGAACTATGCGAGAAACTCAGCAAATCTGCATATGCTCTTTTTCAACTTTCAAAGAAAGTTAACAGTCAGGCTCTTCTTACGGCGTACCATGGACTGGTTGCCTCTGTTTTGCGGTATGGCATTATTTTCGGGGGGCAGTCCACTGATAGGGAGCTGGTATTTAGGCTGCAGAAGCGATGCTTCAGGTCAATGTGCGGTCTTAAGACAACTGATAGCTGTGTTCCCTATTTTAAATCGTTAAAAAAATTAACTCTGCCTTGTTTATATATAATGGAAACGGCTTTGTTTGTGAAATCTAATCCTCATTTATTTAAAAAACTATCAGAGGTCAGAAAAAATCCAACTCGGACTCAATACTACATCAATCAACTATGTCAAGTAAAATGTAAAACCACACTTATGAAAAAAAGTTTTTTTGTATTGCCCCACTCATATATAATAGAGTACCAAATATTATAAAAAATATGACTACATTAAAATTTAAAAGGGCGCTTAAAGAACTGTTGATTATGAAAACGTATTACACGATTGACGATTTTCTTAATGATTATTCGCTAACTGATTGACATACTGTTACTCTGATTGACATAATTATTGTGATCCTCTCATTGACTTATTTTATTTTATTTATTATTGACATTTTTTAAATTTAATATGTATTGTAATTCCAATGATCTGACATTTAATTTTGTTATACTTGTTATTATTTGGAATTGTAAAACTTTGCATGCCCATGTTATGGTAAAATATGGAGAACTTTATTATAAAAACACCTATGTACTCTACCCATGCTTGCAAAGAAATAAATGATTTTGTTTTTTTTTTGATTTTTGATTGAAACGATCTGTACTATAGAATAACATTGAAACGATCTATACTATAGAATAACATTGAAACGATTTGTACTATAGAATAACATTGAAACTATCTGAACTATAGAATTACATTGAAACGATCTGTACTATAGAATTACATTGAATCAATCTGAACTATAGAATTACATTGAAACGATCTGAACTATAGAATTACATTGAAACGATCTGTACTATATAATTATATTGAAACGATCTGTACTATATAATTACATTAAAAAGATCTGTACTGTAGAATTACATTGAAACGATCTGTACCACAGAATTTTCGGTTTCCTCCGTATTCTCAGTAGTTGGAAAATCGTTGGTGGACCGCTGGGGGACTATCCCTTCTGGAATCATGTCTCTAACTTCTCCTATGATGTCATCCTTGCTGAAGGTCGAGGTTTCTGGCTGGTACACCTGCCAAAAAAAAAAAACATTTATATCGCCAAACTTAAATGACAATGGGCAAATTTGGCAACATTGCTCGCAGAACGGATGTTCGATGGGGCCGAAAATGTTTACAGTTGCGACCTCGTACCTGAAGACATTGCGATGGAGGGTCTCCCACTAGGAAGACCGATGACCTGGTTTTCGCTCTATAACTCTTTAGTTACAGTGTAATTTTTTTTTATTTTTTTTTTATTAATTATTGATAGGCTCGCGTTTGACCACTACCTCGCCTGATGGTAAGCGATGATGTGGCCTACGGTGAAGCACGCTTGCCTAGTAGAAACCTATTCACTCTTGACTTAAAGACCCCAAGGTTGAAGCTATCAGGAAACAAAGACTCCGGAAGGGAATTCCACTCCTTAGCTGTGCGCACAATGAAAGTATTAGCAAAACGCTTTGTGCGTATGGGTGGGATGTCCACCATGTACCGATGGCGCATGGCCGTACGTCTTGTAGTCCGATGATGGAAAGGGCTAGGCGGAATCAAATTGTGCAGTTCCGTCGCACACTCCCCGAAGTGTAACCGATAAAAAACCGACAGGCTGGAAACTCGGCGTCGGTGTTCGAGGCTCTGGAGCTTTGACGCGACCAGTGCATCATTGCCAATAAGCTTCTTGGCCCGTCTGTCAATCGACTCAAGTGCATCAAGCTGGTATTTGGCAGATCCATCCCAGAGGTGAGAGCAGTATACTCCATGCACGATCGAACTTGCGCTTTATACAAGTTAAGCAGCTGTTCAAGTGTGAAGTACCGTCTCACCTTTGCAAGAATCCCCAACTTTTTTGCAGCCAACTGAGCTTTCGCCTCTATGAATGGACCAAAATTAAGGGTTGATGTCAACGTGATACCAAGAAGTTCGAGATGGTCCGTTAACGGCACGGTTACACCACGGAAAGATGGAGCTGGGTGGAATTGGCTCTTCTTAGCGGAAAAAAGACACGCCTGGGTCTTAGTAGCATTGAAACTGACCAGATTGGCATCACCCCATTCGGAGACCGCCTTCAAGGACAGATTCAAGCGTTCGACCATGGCCTCCCGGAGAGACCGAATCTGAGGCCCAGTAGTTCGTGCGTCGGACACGTATCTCTCAGCAACAGTGCTGTCATCTGCGTACCCAAAGGTGCCGGGTTTTAGCAGATCATTAATGTGCAGCAAGAATAATGTTGCCGAGAGCACTGACCCCTGAGGGACTCCGGCGTTGATATCTAACTGACCGGACGAGCAGCCATCAATAACCACTCGGATGGATCGATCCCTCAGGAAGTCCGCAATCCAATTACACAGACCACTAGGCAGTCCGAAGGTGGGAAGCTTACCAATGAGGCTTTCGTGCCAGACCCTGTCGAAAGCCTTCGAGATGTCGAGGGAGACGGCTAGCGCTTCCCCGTGTTTCTCGATGGCCTCACTCAAGATGTGAATGGCATACGCTAGAAGATCCCCAGTGGACCGATTTCGGCGGAAGCCGTATTGGCGGTCACTGAGAATGTCGTTCGCTTCTAGGTATGCCAGGAGCTTTCCGTTAAGCACACGTTCCATACTTTTACAGAGGATGGACGTTACAGAGATGGGTCTGTAGTTTGCCGGTTCAGCTCGACTGCCCTTCTTGGGCACAGGCTGTACGTTGGCTTGCTTCCAAGCCCTCGGTACTTTTCCAGTCTCTATCGAAAGGCGATACAGGCGAGTCAAGATCGGAGACAATTCAGGCGCACAGGTTTTAAGCACAAAATTCTACTACATTTAGTTGCGGGCACCCGCTGGATGCGAGATGCACAGGACCGATTGATCTGATGGATCTTGGGGAAGGCCTATGTCCAGCAGCAGACCTATTTCGGCGGAAATGATGGCAATGGAGGGTATAACAGAAACAATGCAATTCCTGAATATGCATCATTGTACTTACTCTCAATTATGAATAACTTTTACTACAGGAAAAACCCCAAGAACCCAAAAAAAATAAATACCGGCTGCATTTATGTTTGCATAACTCGAAAAAATTTACGGAATAGCTGATTTGTTTTCGCGACTTCCGCGAAAAGAGAGAAAGAAAAATATTTATTTGTGACCCGCACAGGAGACACGAGAAATAAGCATACAATTAAACAATAATAAAATAAAAACCCCGTGCGAGACCAGAAAGGCTCCTATCTCAGCATGATTACTGGGTTTGCGTAATTTCTTTTCACTTAGAACACAAGGAAGTGGTGACGGGCGGATGTTTTTGGGGCTTAATCTGCCTAGCCTTTTCACAACTATGTTGGGTTCAACTTCCAGTCTAACCGGATTCAGCTGAGTACCAGTGTTCTACATGGATCGACTGCCTATCTGACCTCCACAACCCGGTAACTGGGTAACATGATAGGTTCCCCTTGGCAAGACTGGTGTTCTCTCTCAGCCTTTTGACTACCCGTAACAACTGTCAAAGATCTTCGATTAACTTGCTTTCCGAGGCATGGAGAAAACTCGCTATGTAAAGATGATCACCCATCCCCGGTAAACGTTGCTTAACCTTTAAAGATTGACCCGTGTAGCTGTTATTATTTAGCCACGAACTCCTAGCTGCCGCATACATTTAAGTTTACATAACTCGACTAAAGGTACGAATAGGCAGTTTTTTTTTCGCTATTTGTTAACTGGGTTTGCGTTACTTCTTCCCACCTAAACCGCTAGGAGGTGACGGGTGGGCGATTTGGGGGACAGTGTTTTGTAAAAGAAAATCAAAAAATGATCACCGATGTGGGCAGAATGGCTGCCAGGCTAAAATGGGCTAAAATTGACCCCCCTACAATGGAACTGCTTCTTCTTCTTCATCGTGTCGATGATTCCATTTTTTTGTTTTTAATTTAGATGTTGTGCTTCGACCAGAACTCAGCAACGTCGACAGCCCTAGCGCTGGCCTCGCACAGGTCCTTCATGGTGCAGGTGTTTGTGCACAGAGAGCACGACAACAGATGGGGCTTCGTTTGCGGTGCGGTTCCACAGTCGCACTGTGGCTGATCGGAGTACCCCCATCTAACCAGGTTGTACCTTCAGCGGCCCACTTGAACTGGAACTGCTGCAGCTGGGTAATAGTGTCCACAAATTGGGTGCTTAAGGAAGGACGGCGCCGTTGAGGACGGTCCAGAAAAAGAGTTGGCAAGACGAACTAGACGCCCACTGCAAGCACTGGTTAGAAGATGAAGGAATATAATACCTGAAAGGATTTGGGGGAGACATTTGCTTAGCAGTAGACGTATCATAAATACTATATAATATATATACTAGGCTAACATAAAAAGCAAAAAATTTAGATGCCCAGCCTAATTTAAATAAATGAAACTTTAGATTTTAATGTTGATAATTGACGTTTCGACCATACTTACAAAACTCCAGTGCTGTTCTGTGACTTGCCTTGAAGTTGCAGTTGTATATACGGTATCCACTATATTTTCTTGTTTGTCATCTGCAAGGCTCAACCTTTGGTCTTCAACGGTTGGTAGCAATTTCTTGAATTCATTTCCTTTTGCAGTTCTGTCCGCTGCTCCGAGATTGATTGAATTTTCACGATATTCGTAAGGATCAGTGGATTTTCGGATAGTTTGTCTTGTCAAAGAAACCGGTTGTTTTCCTTGCACGATGTCGTTTAATATTCCTGGGGTGCGATAAAAGATCTATGTACATTGAATCTTTAATACTCGTAAAACACAAAGTAGCTGTCGACTTCATAAAAGTTGAGTTCATCGAAAAAGTGATCTAGAAATTTACAGAAGCGCAAAAAGAGACTTCATGAGTTAGAGCTTCATCTATTATACCGCTACGCCATTCTGAGTCTTATCATAGGCGTGAAATTCATCGAAATGTTTATAAATCATCCATCACATTAGGCAAATCGGCAGTGGCATTTAAACAATATTATAAAAATTTGATTATGAGGAAGATTGAGGGTAAGCTTATAATTTTGTTAAGTAAAACATGACAGAGCATCATAGCATAATTACTCGTCTGCTTGTGTTGTTCGAATAACGAATTTTAATTACAATAACATGATGTCTCGATTGAGTAACTTTTTAAAAGCGAAAATAATCGTCCTTTTGGAAATAAATCAAAGTTTAAAGAGTATTGCTCGAGAATTATATGTCGACGTAAGTGTAACCTAAACTACAATCAATTTATATTTTAATTTATTGACATTAGAAATCTAACTTTTTTAAATTTAACTTCTTTATAGATGTAAAATATGCACATTTATCAATATTAATAGTTGACTCGCCAACGCACCACCGCACAGGCCGATAGTCCGATAAGTTTTATTTTCTCTATGCGATAACGACTGATCGCCCCACCACTCGGACCGGTATTTATAACCGAACGACGTATGCGCACGAGGCAACGCTACAATACTGTTATCGGCTTGTAGCGCGATCTATTTATATCTACATACACTACATTCCCTTCCTTGTTTTAACCAGTTGTATATCACCATAATTATTAATAAGACATTAAGCATATTCTTATTTTTATTATTAATTAATTGGCATCTCTGACATAACAAAATGCCAGCACAATAATATTTAAAAATCATTTACTGGTTTACTTTAGTGTTTCCTTTTACCCTTCCTCCTCTTATTCTATTCCATTTTCTGATTCCCATCTCGGGCCCACTGATGAAGGTTCCCCCTCACTATCAAATTTCTCTAACGTTAGTTGAGAACTCATGTTATTAATTATTTACCTGGAACCAATAAATTAATACATGAATCGTCTCGCACGCAGGCCCGACGACTTCGAGCCTCCCGAAGAGGCTCCAGCACCGTAGATCACACACGTACTCAGCGGCAGGCTATACAGAGGACCGAAGAGTACAACCTACCTTTCCGCTCAGCGCCTGTGGACCACGTGAAAGTACTCAACTTGATCGAGACTTGGACTGCACTGCAGTCCCTCCAACGGCGCCAAATTGACCACCGGTACATCGAGGTACCAAAGCGCCTGCGTAAAACTTGCGACCTGGCCCCAAAACCCATCCCTCCGCAGCGAGGTGCGGGACAGGGAGACGCCACACCTCCGAAACCGTCCACCGCTGCACTGAAGGTGGCTTTCAAAGCTCCGGACCGGAGTCCGGATCACTCAACATTCGGTTCGCCGATGATATAGCTGTCATGGCTGAGACTATGGAGGACCCCAGTACATAAAAAGTACCACTACTGCTGACTTCTTTTTTTTCCTTGGTATCTGTCATTTTAATTAACAGTAGGTATCAACATCAGCTTTATAATGATGTCACTTCTGGGACACAGGCGTACTCTCTTTGAGAGGTAATGGGTCTTTATCCATCACGCGGGCCCAGTGTGGGTTGGTGGATGTCACATGTCTTCGAATTTCTGGTTCTAACACATGCCGGTTTCCTCACGATGTTTTCCTTCACCACTAGTAGGTCTTCTTGGTCGCGTTCTTCATTACTGAAGGTCGTGTCCCTGAAAGGCCCTCATTAATGCACGATGTTCTACCACTTCAACTGGGTCTCAGCTCCTCATAGGGCTTTTGTAACAGAGAGTCCAGTGAGGGTGGTTCCCTGGTCTGACCAGCGGTTAGGTGACCGGCCGCGAGGTGTTTTCCATCCATTTGCCACCAACTTCTCTAGTTTGTCTGGTTCCCGACGGGCAAGGTGAACAAAGTAGCTGAGCATCCTTCGGTAGCAGAGCGTGATGCCTAGTTGATCAAGGATAGATTGATGACTGTCAATTTAATGACCAGTAGGTATAATCTACTGCTATTACTTTCATTCTCTGATGACTGTCAATCTAATGACCAGTAGGTATATTCTATTGCTTGTTAATTTAATGACCAGTAGGTATTTTCTACGGGTTGTCAATTTAATAACCAGTAGGTATATTATAATTTAATAACCAGTAGGAAGAGAATCCATCAGCAATAGAAAAAATGATGCAGAGCCTAGCAAATATAAGTAGAGAAGTTGGTCTGGAAATCAATGCCAGTAAAACAAAATTGGTGACAAACTCAAGGGAAATAGACGTTGTGGTAGATGGCAACAAGATCGAATATGTCAAAGAGTATACCTACTTAGGACAGATAATATCCCCTTTAGAAGAAATGACAAAGGAAATAAACAGGCGAATAGCCCAAGGATGGAGAAAATACTGGTCATTGAAGGAAATAGTGAAAAGTAAGGATCTAAGCAATCACATAAAAAAGAAAACATTCGAGACCTGTATTCTACCGGTTCTTACGTATGGCTGTGAAACTTGGTCAATAACACTTCACCACAGGGAAAGGCTAACAAAATGCCAACGTGCTATGGAAAGAAGCATGCTAGGGTTAAAAATCAAAGATAGAGTCAGGAACGTAGACATAAGAACAAGAACAAAACTCACAGACATTCTTACCCGGATAGACGTCCAAAAATGGAGATGGGCTGGTCATATGCTACGCCACCCCATTTACAAATGGAGCAAGCAAGTCCCCCTCTGGCAACCAAGAGACGGCAAAAGAGGTAGGGGTCGTCAAGTCAGGAGATAGGAAGATGACTTGAAACAGACAGCGGGACCATTCTGGTTGAGAGTAGGACCCATTGGAAGGAATTGGAGGAGGCCTATGCCAAAAGGCACACCGAACTTAGGGACCTCTTGTAACCCTATGTTTAGGAATAAAAGGCTATTATTATTGTCCTTTATTCATTACATTTCTTATCTTGTACATTTTTAAATATTTTAAAGTTGCGAGACGCACGGGACCGATCAATGTGGCGACGCTTGGGGGAGGCCTATGTCCAGCAGTGGACGTCTTTCGGCTGATATGATGATGATGATTATTTTTTTATTTTATTATTATATACATATTAATTTTTATAATACCTATTTCCCCTCAACCCGCAACACCCCTCTATAGCCATACAATGCTGCCTAAATATGCTTGTATCAATAATATAAACAATTATTGTTAAATTGGTATCTCGCTTACTTGTAGAATCGATGTCAATAACTACAGAAAACTAACTTCATTGTGGTCACAGAGCAGTAGCGCACGCGGCGCACGTAAAAGTCGTAGTATAATCCTCCTAACATTACAATTCGAAAAGGGATATTTAAATAACCCGTTTCGAATGTTAATGTTAGTGTTAGTGACCATGACAGTTTAAAAACGTATATCCTCCTGCCTATAGAAGTGCATAAAAAGCGACATCTTTTTATGCACTTCTAGGGGGTGCAGTTTCTCTGCAGCTGCATGTACACCAATAACCGTTATTAGCTATGGATGAAGAAGAAGAAGAAGAAAAGGAGTAGACTATAAATGTGATAGATAATATTAGAAAACTAAAAGAAAATATACAAAACATGTCCTATAGAAGAAAGTAATGCGTCTGTCTTAGAGTAGACAATAGACGAAGAAATTAATACTCCACATAAAGCAAAAGAAGGCTCTAGTCGAGATATCCATTCTCTGAATAAACTTGAATGGAAGAAGATATGGATAAAAATAAAAAGTGTTAATATGTCCAAACTTAAATTGGAGAAATAAAATTGTCTGTGTTAAAAATAATTGGGGAAAAACAAATAAATTTTTAATTAATATCATATTTAGAGAAGAAATCTTGGGATATATAAAATGGTTTGTTAATGGATAGCTTACAAAAAATAATAAAGGTGAACATATTGCAGTGAAATTCACAAAGCCTGCGCCCAAAACTCATATCTTTTTCAGAACTTCTAATACGAGAAACTATACATATAGCAATAGTTAGCGAAACGTGGTTGGACTGTGAGGTTTACGTAAGTATTAGCGGATTTAATTTATATAGGAATGATCGGTATGATTGTTATGGTGATGTAGCTCTATTGGTACACAAGTCAATCCAAAGTCATACGGTGCCTTGCAATGGTGCCTGGCACTGTAGTGGAATAATAACATAAGTTTTGACATAATTTCAGAACAGAGTTCTCTTTGCCTTAATAGCTAATGGACAAATAAAAAAAAACCATTGCTTGCTTCCTATAATAAATTGGGACAGCTACAAATAAACTCCTCAAATAGTTTAAAAATGTTCACCCTGGAAATTTGGATATCAGTTATAAATTTTAAAAAAGCCATTAGAACTGACTTGGAATGTGTTAAGGGCTCAAAAGACTATAAATTATAATCCTAATGTTTTAGTACACGAAGTGGTATCAGAATTGCTTTCCAAGTACAGCAATTGGAGTAAAATCTTCACGGATGGTTCAAAAAATATAAATGGGTGTGGAGCTGCCTTCTTAAAACTCAAATTGTAAAGCTACATTTAAAATTAATGATAATGTACGTATTATGTCTCTGGAAGGCATTACAATAAATCACGCATTAGTTTATGCTCAAAATCAAAATGTAGATAAAATTGTTATATTGACAGATAGCAAGAGCGCTTTAAAACATGTGGCTCGATGCGCCTCTGGTTGCATCGATAGCCTATCTATGATCTTCTTAAAATTATTAATATCTGTAATAAACAAGATACAAGGCTTATCTTGCAGTGGATTCCGGCACACATAGGTTTTCGAGGTAACGAAGAGGCTGATCGTTTGTCAAAACTAGCCGTTGAATATTTATCAAAGTTAAAAATGGACTGCTATCGCAAATGAAATATCGAAAGTGAAAGGGATAAGGTATAAAATAATATAGAGTGAGCCCCTCGTGCGCCCTGGTTTGATGACGGCAGATTACGTAGAGGTTATATTAAGTAAGCATTAAGACTTGGTTCTGGGCACAACCCATCGGCAAAATTTGCTTATTTAATGAGAAAAGCTACATCACCTCCACCACCAATTGTGAATTATGCAACAAAACTGAAGATGTGCAACATTTGCTAATGGATTGTGTTAGGGATAAACATGAAAGAGAACTACTTTTGGGATGTTGGACTTATCCAAAATATTTTGACATACCCTAAATCAGAGGTCGCGAAATAGATGTGTGGCTTGCTCTATAAATAAATGTATTCAGTAGTTCCCTTTTCTTTTTATTTTTAGCTGTAGAAATAATGGATAAGGTTCAATGGGGTTGACGTATCCATATGTGTAAAAACCCCTTATTACATACATACATAAACTCACGCCTTTTTCCCATGGGGGTAGGCAGAAACTACGGAACCCCTTATTAATACAGAATAAAAAAGAAGTGCCCCCAGATTTGTTTCATTACCACTGCTCCCAAAACGGTGAATGAAAACATTGTGAGGAAATCGACATGTCCTAGACATGTGACATCCACCAACCCGCACTGGGTCCGCATGGTGGATTACGGCCCATTCCCTCTCTTAGAGAGGAGGCCTGTGTGCCAGCAGTGGGAACATTGTAAACTGATGATGTTGATGCTTTGCTATAACATTGATACCTTTCACTTCAACGATTTCCTTGGGGTTGAGGGTTCTTGAGTCACCCTGGTCGTTTCTTTTAAGACGAGTGACCTCCATGTCAGTCGCCACCTGGGGTTGTATTCTGTCATTTCTGATTTCTGCAGGAAAATAAGAAATGAAGTTAAATTTAAACGAAAATTATTAAATGGTAAAACTGTTTTATGTTTCTAAAAGGTTATTGGTTATTACCTAGAAGAACTGATGTGATAGCGATACCACAGATAATATACTAGCATATAGATGTCTCATCCCATACAAAGAAACCGTGCTGACGTAACTAGAGTTTAACGATAGATTTTAGATACTGATAACTCAATTTTCAGACACCTGCAGTAGCGTCACACGTACCCACGAGACCATTTATGATCATTAAAAATGAGGCAAAAAAAACTCAAGAAAAAAAATATATTTCCAAGTGAACATTACCAATGTGTGAACCAGTTGATGAGAATAAAACATTTTTCAGAAGAAACTGTGTGCATTCTATGTGTTGAAACGATTTTGAAGCGACTCAGAAACATTCTTTTCGTTTTTGGCGATATAGGTGACGTTTAAAATGTCTAAAAACAATCTTTTGGTAATTTCGGCAACCGTACAAAAGACAAGTAAAATTTCAAAATTTCAAAACCCCCGACACATTTATCTTGCGAAAACACCCCGATTCAAACAGTAACACGCCTATTACTTTTGAACGGCAGAACCGATTTTATTCAAACAGCTAAAAACACTCTCGACAAAATCACCTTTCAAACAAAAAAAACTAAATCAAAATCGGTTCATCCGTTTAGGCGCTATGATGCCACATACACACAGATTCACAGACACACAGATACACAGCAACACACGTGAAACTTATAACACCCCTCTTTTTCCGGCGGGGGTTAATAAAAAAAATGGGTCAACAAAAATTTGAAAAAGGTAGACTGGACGGTTTATCACTCACGCGACATGTGACGCACAAAATTTCTGAAAACTAACTTTTTCACAAAATTACAAAACTTATGTACATTTTTACAAACATATTTGTTTGATACCAGACATGACCCCCTCATAACACTGTGACGTTTTTGGCCGGACTGCCCCTCTAGCCGGGTTTAGGTTCATCTTATCCAGAGATTTTGTACAGTTAAAACCGTAAAACGATGTGACATGGTTTTGGTCGTGGGCGCTCGTACTATTAGTGTTAAGGGGCTTTTAAACCTGTAAAAAAACATCTTGTTGGATAGATAAGCTGCGAGAAAAACAAGTTTCTGGCCTCAGCTATTTGTCGTGGTGGCCATGTGGCTAAAACCTCGCCGCTCGTGCTTGAGGTCGTGGCTTCAATTCAGGGCAAGCACCCATGTGACTTTTCCGAAACCATATGTACTTTCTAAGTTTTTCATGTACATCGCTGACAACGGTGAAGAAAAACATCGTGAGAATACCTGGTCTTATAGACGTTTGAAGTTTTGAGCAAGCGTGGTGATCAATCCTCGTGATTTTTCTGAATGAGAAGGGAACTTAGCCCTGCAGTGGGCGAATTACAGGCTGGTGTTATAATCTACTTACCTTCTTCATAATTATTATAGAAATCCGGCTTTTCGTTGTTCTCATCTGATTCATAGTACTGCGAATAGGAAGCCCCCGAAGCGCTATCGGCACCACGACACACGGGAACGCCGGCGAGTAGGACCAACAGCACGCGAGCCAACATAGCCACGAGGATAACCCAACATTTAGAAATGTAAATATACAAAAAATATTCTTTGTTATTTTATAACGACATGGTTGTTAGAAAAACTTATATTAAAATAAGATACAGCAAAAAATCAACTCCTCATTGAGGAGTTTTTGCGGAGATCATAAAAATCTTCTGATCTTCAGATTTTAATTATTTTGGCAGAATAGTGACATATTTCATATGAAACATCAGGTAAACATGATGAGTTCCATAGATTAGAAATAAGAACTTCGTTAGGTAATTCGTTCTTCTTCGCCATATACTTATAATAATCAGGTTTTTAGACTTCAAGCCTGCGTATTCCAAGAAGGAAAAAAATACTTTTTAACAAATAAAATAAACGGACTTCCAAAACAAAACACTACAAAGCGAAAAATCACTTTCTTTTCAGCAGTCGCTTTGGTCCCATCTTTTATTAGTTTTTGACACCGACTTCCGAAAGAAAAGTTATTTTTCGCTTGTAGTGTTTTGTTTTAGAAGTCGGTTTAGTAGTTTTGTTAAAAAGTTTTATGCTGTAGGTACCTTACCTTACCATGACAATCATTTATAGCCAAAGGGCTGTAACAACATAACAATTCCAATAAGCCAGCCTACACAAGACTAGGATACATAATTTTATTACGTAGTTCCGGTGCCTACCTTCCGGCTTCATCACAAATTTAGTTTGATGGTACCATTTTCATTAGAACCGTTTATGTAAATTTGCTTCATCACAGTCATTTAACGATTCCAGATATCTTAAAAACATACTTCTCATTGAGAAGTTCCAGTGGCTATCTGTGGTCTTCTTCATCATTTGGTGAAAATGATAGCAAATGCTTGCCATGTTGATGAAGAAAATACCAAAATCGCTATAAATACACCTTTTTTTGGGACAATCCCTGCGCACTATTACCAAAATACTGCAACTCGTGAAAGCCAGAATCAAAAATGGCGACCACCAGAAAAGTGCCAAGGCAATGAAGCTCGTCCCGCAAACTAAATTTAACTGTGTTGGATCCCGCAATGACATTAATCAGGAAAGAATAACGGAGGAGAAGGGAAAAATACATAATTGCCACTTCCCTCCATTTCAAGCCGGAGACAGAACAAACAAGGCATTGAGCACTATGGGTCATTTAAAAATGGCATAAGCCTAGTTGCCTAGCACCACGGATGAAACCACAGATTTTGGGAGCCGAGTCACCCATGTCCGTAGAAAAGTACCCCTTACCCTTCACGTGGTCCCCGGGTGGTACTAATCAGGTGACACTAACTGGTGGTAGGCTTCGGCCGAAGGCTTGTGACCACCCACCGGTCAAAGACGTACCGCCAAGTGTGTTCCAGTACGATGCTCGGTGTAGCCACTTCAAGAGATGTGTCGAGATGGCGGTTCTATTGCAGTCAGACCAGCCTGACGTGCGCTGTTAAGTACGTATTGGGATAATGGTCGCGGAGTTTAGCGGGATCCGAGGCACGGTGCACCGCTGGCTGACCGCAGGTAGATGGGGTCCCAAGTATTGTGGTAGCCCCACACGAAAGGCTGCCCCGCCAACTGACGAAAAATCTCGAGATGCACCATCGTTCTGGTTGGCGACCAGAAGGAGGGCCCGATGGACATTCCCGGGGGAGTCGGGCGCTATTCACAACTGGAGTGAGGCCATCGAGAGGCATGGGGAAGCGCTTCCCGTGTCCCTCGACATCTCGGAGTCTTTTGACCGGGTCAGGCATGAAGCCTTATTGGTAAGCTTCCGTCATTCGGTTTGCCCAGTGGTCTGTGCCATTGGATTGCACTTCCAGAGGGTCCGGTCCATTCGAGTGATTATTGATGGCCACTCGTCTGACCAACTGGAAATTAATGCCCGTCCCTCAGGGGTTTATACAATACTCTCAGCAACATTGTTCTTGCTGCACATAAACAATCTGCTAAAACCCAGCACCTTTGGGTATGCGGACGACAGCATTGTTGCTGAGATATACGTGGGCCTCAGACCTGGTCTCTTCGGGAGGCCATGGTTGAATCTGTCCTTGAAGGCAGTCTCCGAATGGGGTGATGCCAATCTGGTCAGGTTCAATGCTGCTAATACCCAAACGTATCCTTTTTCCTAAAAAGAGCCAATCCCACCTAGCTCCTTCTTGCTGAGGTGTGACCATGCCGATAACGGACCATCTTGAGCTTCTTGGCGTTACGTTGACATCGACGCTCAATTATATCATTTATACAAAAAATTCTAAATCTATGAATTAGCATTTATTTATCATTCAATTTGACATTGATCTCTGTCTTCTGGGCTCGATTTAGTATTCTCTGTCTACGATTCCGGATGACAACAATGTGGTCGATGTGGAGGTGTACTCAGACGCCTCAGTCTCCTAGGATTCTATTTAATTTCTTCCTTATTTATTTATTTAATAACTACTTCATGCACACAACACACAGAGGCGGACTTAATGCCTTCCTTTATTATTTTACTTTGTTTTTCTACGTAGTAATATTAAGTATAAATAGTAAGATAAGTGTACATATGACGTTCATCAGAAAGCCCAGGTGCGCAGTACTCATGACCAGCGTCTGTATGATTTGACTAGGTGTTTGTACTTAAGTGAAGCAAAAGGCGTATGTAAGGATTGTAGTAGGATGGTATGATGGCATTCTCTAGTGTCGACCTACCCTCCTTGGAAAAAGGCGTTTATGCATGTATGTATGTGAAAGTTATATTTTATGTCACCCAAAAATTATTTCTGTATTGTTGTCTGCCATAAGTCCATCCGTAACCATTACAAACTATTTCACTGCAGAAATAAACCATTAAATTATTCAGCAAAAACTAAACTTAAGTACAAGCACTTAAACTTCGGATAATGTTATAAGAAAAGCCGCAGTCCCACAAATATCTTATTTGTAAAGTTGTACGACCATAACAGTAAATTAGGTGGCATAATAGAGCGAAGGAGGCGGAAGCAGGCTGAACAGGCTAATGTCTGTGCCTCGGCGAAAAGTGAAATGCGGCAAAATGGCCGCGCCGGCCTGTCTGGCGCCAAAATTTTCCCGCGCGCGACTTTGGAACGTCAAAACTAAGAATTTTCTTCCAGACCAATCTCGATTCTATTACTGAAAGCTAAGGTTGATTTTGCTATAGGCCTTGTGACATATTTATGCAGTTCCAGTATTGACTTTTCAATATAAGTTGGTATGCGTTTCGTGCTACTATTACTTTCGGCAAACGATTTTCTACCGTAGTACGCAGGAAATAGAGTCAATATTTTATTGTACAGGAAAATTCGTTACTGTAATAATATTTTTTTTTTCGTTGGCGAAGCTTTGTCTGGGTGGCGCCAAAACTACTTAGATGTTGTTCAAAGAGTTTTGTACTGTATTTCGTCAATATAGGGTTGGTTTTCGTGAACTTTAGATTTAAAAGGGCTGCTCCTGCTTTCGAAATCGCATAAAAGTAACATTTGCTACTTTTGCTATGTATACTTACAACATACTACCTACTTATATTATTGTTTTTATCTTTTATTCCGCTGTGTGAGGATAATTGTGCATTTCTAGACTTAAAAAGCTACTTTGAACGTAAGTATGAATAGCAATTAGGCCCGGGACGAGGCTAGACTTTTCAAGCTTGGAATCAAGATTGCATTAGAAATCTAGCTAAGTTAGTGACTCTGGCCACATGTTACAGAACTAACTTTTTTTTTATTATAAGCTTTTATTTAACTTCCCTTGTTAGTTATTATGTATGTTGAAATCTTGTTACTAAATTTCAAAATACACTGGCCTTTAAAACTTTAAGTTGAAAAACGATAAAAACAAGAGGTTCCAAAGACACAGAACTCCGAAATTTAGAAGCCGGTTTTAAAAAGTTTTTTTAATTTGTCTTTCATTTATCTTCTCAACATGACCGGTAATTAAGAAAGGAGTGAAAGTTATGAATGCCAATTCCACAGCGATGTTAATCCATACATAGGTACGTTAAAGCCAGGTTCTTACCACGAATGACTCATCGGTCTGTCTAGACTTCACCGTCTCCTTGGGGTGTCATGGGGTCGTCTTGCTAACAACCAGATGGGGAATATTGTAGGTATGTGTACTAATAATTATTATAAAGGGGTTTTGTTTTGATTTGTCGGTGATAAAATGAGTTGGTAGGTATGTAAGGACCGCAGCATGTGGCTTTTTGTAGTTTCTCGTTCTTTTTACATCCTTTATATCACCTTGCTTTGGTTTATGTGTCCTGCTACTATAGTACTCGATTTTTCAAGCACCTCCTTATTTTTCTTTTTTTTATCTTGTAGAAATGCATACTGGGCTACCACGGGGAGATAGCACAGTTATGTGGGACTCCAACCTACTAAAACTCTACGGTGTCCTCCTGTGCCGCTTATGGCCGGAACACGGGCACGCGTTAGCACTCACAGCGAACCCGCCGCGTCTGCCCGTCACCGGACCCTCCTCTGGGGAGTAACCTCCATCATCGGCGCACCAGAACACATTGCACGCCGTGACCACCCCGAGGATCAAACCATCACATGGGCGCCAGACGAGCCCGAGTATGGCACCGATAAGCTTGGTGTTGAAATAACAGGGTACTATGGAATTGGTCTCACGATAGAGCCGGCAGGTGGCCATAGCAACTCCTCAACCAGACCAGATGGTACCATCTTGTTCAGCATTATTGGATGTGTATTGGATCCATTACATTTCGTACTTTTGAGTCCATTATACGCTTGTTTTAAAAATAATGTTTACTCAATATGTGTCTATTATTACAAGCTTTTAATTAACTTGCAATATAAATGTATGTTTGTAAGTGTGTTCGGGTCAAATCTTGCAACTGGATTTTAAAGCAGTTATCTTCAAACGATTAAGATGAAATTTTGCATACACGTTTAGTTTGGATGACAATGCATGGTTAGCTAAGTGACGTCATTCTAAATCCAATATGGCGGTCGGCCCAAGATGGTGGACTAGTTATTTTTTGTGCACTGCCATGATATGGGTATCAAATGAAAGGGTTTTCTGAGATGAATACGAAAAAAGCTTTTTTTTATTAATATTAATGAATAAATTATATAAGCTTTAATGCAACTTGCCTTGTTAGTTAGTTATGTATCGGTCAAATCATGCAACTGAATTTTAAAACAATTATCCCCAACCGATATGAGCTGAAATTTTGCATACGTGTTTGGTTTGGCTAACTATGCCCGGGCAGCATGAAGCTTATTAAAAAAAAATGCCGTCGCGCAGCGGTTTATTATTTTGCAGCTATATTAAACTTGCAATGTATCTGTATGATTTGCCGGTCAAATGTTGCAACTAGATTTGAAAGCAGCTATCCTCAACCGATGAAGATGAAATTTTTGCATACACTTTTGGTTTGGATGACAATGCACGGTAAGCTAAATAGCATATATGAAAAATAATATAGAAAAATTGGCAAAAATTATTTAGGTTCAAGTCTGCTTTGAGCGACTCCTTATCTCATTTCCACAACACTGAGTAACTTTAACTTGATTTTGAGTTTTTAATATATCTAACTAGAAGTGTTACTCGACTCTCTTTAGTAAGCACACCAACAGTGTCGAGAAAAAAGCTATGAATATCTCAGGTACCTATAGGAGGAGCTCGTGGCTAGATAATAACAGCCGCACGGGTCGATTATCAAGGTTAAGCAACGCTTGACGAGGTCGGTCCGTGGATGGGTGACCATTTTCAACATACCGAGTTTTCTCCGTGCCTCGGAAAGCACGTGAAGCCGTTGGTCCCGGCTGTCTTTTGAAGATCTTTGACAGTCATTACGAGTAGTCAGATGCTTGTGATCTGACACCAGTCTTGCCAAGGGGTACCGTGTTACCCGGTAACTGAGTTGTGGAGGTCAGATAGACAGTCGCTCCATGTAAAACACTGGTACTCAGCTGAATCCGGTTAGACTGGAAGCCGACCCCAATATAGTTGGGAAAAGACTAGGCAGATTGATTTATCTCAGGTACCTATAATTAAAGTAAAGGCTCATTCTTGCAATACCAAAAAAAAAAGCAAAAAAAGTATTTTTTTTTTTTTTGAAAACCCGTCTGCTTAGTTAAGACGCTAACTAAAAAGACGTAAACAAGAAGAACATCATGGTGTGTGTTTTTTATCTAACTTTTTTATTTATAACGTTTTGGTTAACATTTTTTTTACGAATGACATTTATACCCATCACGAAGGGACTGGAAGAAAAAAAAATTGGGGCCCACAATATGGCACCCAGAAGCCACCATTTTTAGGGGTCCGTACCCAAAGGGACCCTATTAGTAAGACTCCACCGTCCGTCTGTCTGTCTGTCATCAGGCTGTATCTCATGAACCGTGATAGCTAGACATGCAGTTGACATTTTTCACAAATGATGTATTTCTGTTGCAGCTATAACAACAAATACTAAAAACAGAATAAAATAAATATTGGGCTCCCATACAACAAACATGTTATTTTTTGCAGTTATTTGCGATATTGGTACGGGAACACTTCGTACGCGAGTTCGACTCGCACTTGGCCGGTTTATCAATTTGAATAACACTCGCAAGGTTAATCGAATCGATTGACGTAAGAATCTTTAAAATCGGCTAACGCGTTTGGTCTCTAGAAGGCCACTTAGGAACAAACATACATACATACATAGACTGGTAAACACATTTCCCTCCTTCGGCAGTCGGGTAAAAAAAACCATTTACATCGTCATTTCAGTGTCTATGTCCACATAAACTTGTGCCTTCATAACGCAGATACATATCTACATTGCTGGTACGCATTCTATTCGGTATTTATTTAGTAAAACATAAGATAACGTCACGCCTGTGTACGCCTAGGGATTGAGCAGAGGTTTATCTGTAATACACACACATTTCTCTAGATCTATCGCCATCAACTGGACACAAAACAATACTACTGATTGCTTTTCAAAAAATTCAGATTAAAAATAACAAGTGGTATTTTTTTTGTAGTTTTAGGCTGGTGCTTGACTACTATCTCGCCTGATGGTAAGCAATGATGTGGTCGACGGTGAAGCACGCTTGCCTAGAAGTAACCTATATTCGCTCTTGACTTAAAGACCCCCAGACTGACTGTCGGGAAACACAGACTCCGGCAGGGAATTCCACTCCTTGGCTGTACGCTTAATAAAAGTGTTCCCAGAACGTTTGGTGCGTAGGGGTGGCATGTCTACCATGTATCGATGGCGCATCACTGTACGTCTGGTAGTCCGATGGTGAAACGGGCTAGGTGGAATAAGATCGTGCAATTCCATCGCACACTCCCCGAAATGTAGGTAACCGATAAAAAACCAACAAGCTGGCAACTTGGCGACGATGTTCAAGCGTCTAGGCCCGCTCTTCGATCGACTCTGGTGCATCAAGCTGGTATTTGGCAGATCCATCCCAGAGATGAGAACACTAATACATGCATGATCGAACTTGCGCTTGATACAAATTGGGGAGCTATTTCAGCGTGAAGTACCATCTCACCTTTGCAACGAACCCTAACTTTTTGGCAGCCAGCTGAGCTTTTGACTCAATGTATGGGCAAAAATTGAGAATCGATGACAACGTAACGCCAAGAAGCTCAAGATTGTTCGTTATTGGCACGGTAACATCTCGTGTGCGTCAGAATGGCTGGTTGTCTGTAACGGTTCGCTTCAGGCTGGTGACCAAAAATTGCTACCTATTTGCTACTTTTTACTACCTATAGTCAATTAATTGCTACCTAACTTGTAACCAAAATAAAGGGACTTTAAAATGACCAGCCATTCTGACATCAGGATAGCTGGTCAACTCTCCGTTTTCGTAAACTACTCAAATTCGTGGTATTATTTTTACTTGAGCAATTACTACCTGATTGCTACCCTTCACGTCTTTCAATGTCCACCTTGTAGCTTTAACAAGTAAAAAGTTATGATCATTTGAAATTTTTAAAGGGAATGGATTACGATTATTGAAACAAAGCAATTTAAAACGATTACTACAATATTTAATTTTATTGGCATACACCTTTCCATTATGGTAATTGAACATATAAAAGTAAATGTTAAGGTAGACTAGCTAGATAGTAATAGTGTACTAGTCGATTTTTCTTCCATACAAACGTAGTCTGGCGATTACGGCACTGTTTGACGACGTACGTTCAAAATAAAAATTGATATTTTATTTATTTATTTATTTAAAAATTCGGATAACAGAAATCCATAGTGTTAGTAACATACCTTATACCTAGTGTTAGTAAATAATAACAATAAGGTTGAGAAGCACTTTGCACAGAAGATGAGCAAGTTTTTACTCGGTCATCCTCTCCACAAAATGCCTCATAAAAGGGGAAAACACTCGCTCGGACACTGTTTTTAGGATGCTATTACCACTGGCCCGAGTTCTAGCTGCCAGCGACGCTATCTTCTTCCGCACGATTGCGTGGAAGCCGTCAGTACGATTCAGTGTAAACATCTCTGACGCGCTACAGAACCGGGGCAGCCGCAAGAGCATCCTAAAAATATTATTATATTGGACGCGCAGGACATCTAGCGACCTTTTGGTGTAACTGGTCCATAGACCCCCCGCGTACAGACCCTGACAATATGCCTTGAAAAGTGTTATTTTGACCTGGTCTGCACAGCGGGAGAATCTACGAGCCAACATATTACCGCGGACCGCCAATGCCCTGCGCTCCCTCTCAATATCCACATTATCTTTCAGGTCGTCGGTAAGTATGTGTCCCAGATATTTAAATTGGTTCACTCTTTTTATGCTCAAGCCATTTAGGGTAAGGTTAGGTGAATAATCTGTACACTTACCGGCGACCCCAAAGACCATGTACTCACATTTCTTAACATTATATACGAGCCCGTGCGCAGCCGCGTAGTCCTCGCAAGCTTTCAGCATCTCCCTAATAGATCCCGCAGTCGGGCCCAGCAGCACCATGTCGTCTGCATAGCTGATGCTGTTAACATTAGTACCACCCACCGAACAGCCGACACGCATGCTGCTGAGCTCGACCATGAGGTCATTTACATATAGGTTGAAGAGCCTGGGAGACGTTAAACCTCCCTGCCTCACTCCGCACTCCAAACCATATGCCTCGGAGAAAGAGTTGGACCACTTCACGTGATTAGTTTGGTTCGCATACCAAAATTGCAGAACTTTAAGAACTTCCGCCGGTACATTCCTGTCCCCCAGCTTCCTCCAGAGCACATCATATGACACAAGATCAAAAGCTCTGGAAAGATCCAGGAAACAAGCATACACCGGCGTTTTACGATCCGTATAATATTGGACAGTATTCTTGAGGCTTAGGATTGCACTTTCAGTAGACAGTCCAGGTTGAAACCCAAACTGTGAATCGTGCAAGTACAGATGCTTTTCCAAGCACGAATCAAGCACACTGTCCAATATTTTAGCAACGGTAGTTGCAAGAGAAATTGGCCGGTAATTTTCCTTGTCCGAGATATCCCCTGTCTTGTTTTTGACTATTGGTACCACAACCGTTTTCATTAGTTCTGCCGGTAGGTACGCGTGACTAATGCACATTGAGTAAAACAATGACAGGACCCTCGGCAGGTGAACCCCAGCAAACTTAAAATGCTCGATGCTGAGTCCATCGTGTCCGGGTGATTTACCTCTACTCATGTTTTTAACTACAGCTCTGACCTGCTTAGTCGAAAAATACGTTACCGGTTCCACTCCCCCACCGAAGGACTCAGCATCGGTCATCGCAACTGAGGGGCCGAGAGGTGATCGCACTTTGAAATGTTCCATGAACATATTAGAAATCTGCTTTGGATCATTCACTCCCCCGACGCTCACCGGCAGCCCAGGCCTGGCATCCAGCTTACCCGTAGCCTTCCAGAACTTACAAAAATTTTTAGTCGCTCTTTGCTCGGCTAAAAAATCCATTTTTATTTGTTCCCTATTTTTTTGGCACCATTTATGACGGCCCTTAAATATTTTTCGGGCCTCACACATTTGTTCATATGTCCCTCCAGAAGTCGGTCTATTCTGCAATACCCAAGCTTTGAATTTAAGCCTGGCCTCTCGGTAAGCGTCTCGAACATACTTGTTCCAGCCACACAACACTTTGCCTCTCCTTGGCTTGGCCCGAACCTTCTCACACGTCCTTATAGCCGCGTCACTTAAGATATCTATAATACTTTTATATAGATTATCCAGGACACATTTATGTTCGACGACTTTGCAGGCCCCATAACTACACCTTTCAAATTCATGAGGAAGACCGATGTTCCGTAGCTTTTCATTGCATAAACTACGATATTTTGTAATTTGTGCGTCATCCCTTTCTCCCCATGTTACGCCACAATGCCGAACCTTTTCTGTCATTATCTTTGGCCTCACTAGATTCAGATCACACTCAATGTACAGTGGTAAGTGGTCAGATAAAAATACATCCTCTTCTATGCCTACCCTAATAATAGTTTGCCACGCTGATAATGACACAACACAGTGATCCAACCATCTTCTGCACCCGTGTGCTTCGCTAATAAAAGTGTAGTTATTGGCCGCATAGCCCAGTTTCTCTACATCAGCACAAATCCAGGATTGATCAGCGCAGAAACTTGAAAGTTCTCTAAAAAACCGCTCATGAGGATGCGCGTTAAAATCTCCCAGAATAAAAACACTCTCTACACCTCCACTTTCAACAACCGCACCGATCTCCCCCAGGACTTCCGTGAATATAGGCAGGTTGTCGAATGAGTCAGTTGGCATGTAGACTGTAACAATAATAATTGAGCGACCGCCCACAACAGCTTTGATAGCAGCCAGACGGGAGCTTGTGCAATCTATTATGGACACTGCCTCAAAGATTCCCTTCCTCCAGAGAATAGCCACTCCCCCGTACGGCCTCCCTACGAGTAACTCCGCCGAAGTGTCAACCGCCGATTTACCAGTATACTCAAATTCATCACTGATGGTTCCTAACAAAGGAATGTCATGAGGGAGCAGCCACGTCTCTTGGAGGGCTACTACATCCGACGTCTGACAGATGTTCCTTACACTATCAATTGACCGTTTAACAGACTTACAATTAAAGCTAACTAATTTACAACAATTATTTTTGTTATTGTTCATAATGTAGGTACACTAAACCGACTATAACCTAGTTTCTTCGTCCTTCTTACGATACGTAAAACGCATGAAACGCCTAAAAGTTATGCCATCTGGCCACAGTTCATTGTTTAGAAACAGGTTAAGCTTCGCCTTAGATACATACAACTTATAAGCATTATATTTCTTGGTTGTTTTTATGTTTATCATTTTAAGGGAAACATTCTCATTTGTGTTTTCACGTATATAACTAATTATGTCCTGTTCACTAGTTTCTTTGCTAACGTTTGAAATAAACAAAGGCACTGTGACGTCTGCCGCTTTAAATTTACTATTCGGTGCAATAGCAGCACACCCTTTCTGACCAATTAGTTTGTACCGTTTGGATGCTTTGCTTTGCACTAACGTCCATTCCGTATTACACTCGTTTACCGCTCGTTCACACTTTGCGCTCGACTCACGCATACCCGCTTTAGTTGATTGTGGTTCATTCGTTCTATTTCGAAGTAAAACTGTAGCTGCGTGCAACGACCGTTCTCCACTGGTCGCTGGGTCGACTGAGGTGTGCGTGCGCGGCGCTCGCGCCACGGCAATCGGTGTGCAAACGGCGTGCGAAACCGCGGTACTCGCCGCGGCCTCGCCACGCTCCGCTTGTTGCGCTGTCTCGCTCGAACCATCGCCTCCGCCGCTTCCTTGGCTATGTTCACCTGTCCTCCCGCTCACTCGATTCGAAACCGCAGTGCAGGATTGCGCCTCCACGTGTCTTTGAGTCTCTGTTGCGCCTTTTTGTGTACGCAAGAAAGAGACAAAATCATCTTCTCCATTAGACGTTAACGTTGATGAGTGACTCATGTAAGCCGGGCGGTCACTGACCTCATTCTCAGCTGATAATTGTGACTCCGTTATAGGCACATATTGTAGACCTATTGGACCACTATCATGTTGACTATTATGTAGACAGGCCCCTCTTCTTCTATTTACATTGACATGAGAAGAAACATTATCCAATATTGATGCATACTTCATATTATCTACCTCCAGCTTGAGTAAATCAAACTTTTCCGTACTAACGGTTTTTTCTTGCAAAGCACTGAGTTGGTTTTGCAGCTTTAGTATGTCCTTTAGTAGCCGAGTCACATCTACGTGATCAAAGGTGACCGGTGGGACCTTGTGTAATTCCTTCGCTACGAAGATTGGAAATAAATCTTGATCTGTGCTTTTCATAAGGCAGATTATATCTTCCAGATCACGCAGCACTTTTTTCTTTCCGTCCTTTCGTCGAATCGGCATCTTTTTTGAATTAGGTACCGACTCAAACAGCAATGTTTTAGCCTTCAAAATATCATCAGCCGAGAAAGACGTAGTACACAACTGATGTATACTCTGCTCGTCCATGAAGCCCAGGACATTTCGCAGGAATGCCAGAACTTCATTGATCACAACATTGCAATTCACGCACTTCACAGTATTCGAGGTCATTGTCCTCCGCGATGAGTCACCAGTACACGCCGTGCCACAACCGCGCTGTGTCACGTAAGCACGAAGACTGATATCAATTTGTCTCATCATTAACTAGCCCTGTTACAACAAAAAAAAACATATTGAAATTTATGAGCGTCGAAAGTTCCATACTTCAACACTAATTTTAACGCATCTTTGGGCAGAAATAAATACCTTAAGAAGAAGGAAAATTGCAAAACGACCTCAATACAGGGATAGATTAGTAATTCAACAATGCAAATAATTTTATTTTGGAAATATACATTAAGTCGTTTGTTCATGATATCTAGACTCCCAAGGGTCTGTTTATAAAATTTCGTGTGCTCGGTTTGTCCTAAACCATCATATATTTCGATGCAAATTTGCCAAAGTGCTAATTGGTACGCGAACTAGCTTCTTAGTGCTCATCACAGCATGTATCTCTTTCGCACGTGTTGTCGGATGAGATAGCATGCATTTTAACCACGCGCACAAATTAGTAATTCAACAATGCAAATAATTTTATTTTGGAAATAAACATTAAGTCGTTTGTTCATGATATCTAGACTCCCAAGGGTCTGTTTATAAAATTTCGTGTGCTCGTTTTTGTCCTAAACCATCATATATTTCGATGCAAATTTGCCAAAGTGCTAATTGGTACGCGAACTAGCTTCTTAGTGCTCATCACAGCATGTATCTCTTTCGCACGTGTTGTCGGATGAGATAGCATGCATTTTAACCACGCGCACAAAATAGTTCGTGCCGTCGACTAGGGGAACCTTAATGTAAAAGCCCGAACTACGGTAAAACCTAGGATTAAAAAATAAAAGGATTAACGTTTTCAAACAATAAAACAAACAAACACCTCAGCTTTATTATTTAGTATAGATGGAACAGTTTTGATAAAGTAAGTAATGCTTAATAATTTTGCTTTTACGATAATATTACAAATAAATGTTTGTTACTGTAGATGTTTAATCAGCATGTAGGTAACATGCTGATTAAACATCTACAAATAAATAATACATATTTACTTAGAGGTATCAATAATAATCAATGAGTTTTTTTTTGCGTACAATATACACTGAGAAATATTTTTCAACAACTTTTTGTTATTTTGGTCATTTTAACACTCCCACACCGAACCTCGTTTGCAGTGAGCTTTAGATATAATGGCCAAAGAGTATGTAACACTACGTTTATAATGGTCCTTCCCTGTAAAAAATAAATGATCATAACTTTTTACTTTTTAAAGCTACAAGGTGGACATTGAAAGACGTGAAGGGTAGCAATCAGGTAGTAATTGATCAAGTAAAAATAATAACTCGAATTTGAGTAGTTTACACAAACGGAGAGTTGACCAGCTATCCTGATGTCAGAATGGCTGGTCATTTTGAAGTCCGTCTATTTTGGTTACAAGTAAGGTTGCAATTAATTGACTATAGGTAGTAAAAAGTAGCAAATAGGTAGCAATTTTTGGTCACCATCTCAGCCATTCTGACGCACACTAACATCTCGGCAAGTTGGAGCCTGTTGACATTGGCTCTTTTTAGCGGCAAAAAGACACGCCTGTTTATAAAATTCTGTACACCCATCGCTGGGAAAATTTTCATCTCAGAGAGCGAACCAGCATCAACCACAAAATACATAAGATACGTTATTTTCAAAGAACTTAACGGGCAGAGAAAATGGATGGTCCCCCATTTCCCCCGACGAAAATTTTAGATTTCAAAATGGCGATTCGCGCCCACCTGTTTGTCAGCGCTGTGATTGGTCGGTTGGTTCTGCGGTCGGATACACCCACCGTTGAGGTGTGTCTAAGGAAAATGCTTATACAGCCAAATGGATTTTATTGTAAGTAGTTTTGGCTGTGGGAAAATAAAATTGGGGTGGAAATGAAGATTTTTAGGTTAGTATTTTAAATATGATATTTACTTTGCCAAAGTGGCGACGCTTGGGGGAGACGTAAGTTCAGCAGCAAACGATGCTGATGACTTTTCCAATTGGCGTTAATTAACACGTCAAACTTTTTTGTCAATTTAAATTATGCAAACGTGGGCATTGAGATAATATGTAGTGCGTAGTACATTATTACCTCAATGAACGTGGGCGGTGATTTCTATGTCAGTTCTCTGAGAAGAAATACAAACAAATTACAAAACGTACGCCATGCTGCCAGACAATAAACAATAAAGTTACCCCTAATATTAAAATACCAAGTCATTAAAAACATCATTTCGTACCGCAATTTGTGACAACCAATTAAAAGAAGTCCAACGATGCACATCAAATGTGGGGGAGAAATTGTTTAAAACAAATTGTTATGACGAGAGGAATGTCTACTGATAACCTAACAATACTGAAAATACGCTTTTATAGGCTTGGTATGTATGTATCTATGTAACGGAATCTTTGAACGTGATTTTCACCTCCTTCAAAACGTCGGATTAATTTGAAACTTTGCAAACTTATCAAGGACCGATGACAATACAATAAATTGAATAGTTTGTGTCATTATTTAAAAAAACAAAGAATAAATAATACTTTAAAAATCTATAAAAAAAACACGCTTTCATTGAAAATCAAATCAAAAAGTAAAAAAAAAATTTCATACAAAAAATCAAAAAACCCGACTGCTTCAAAAGCGAACTAAAAAGTCGTAAACAAGGAAAAAATCATGCTGTGCAGTCTGAGGATACATATTCGCGGGCTGGCTGACCAAAATCTGGTGTATACTCCGCCTGCACAGCATGATTTTTTCCTTGTGTACGACTTTTTAGTTCGTTTTTGAAGCAGTCGGGTTTTTTGATTTTTTGAATTAAGTTTTTTTTATTTATAACTTTTTAGTTAGTTTTTTTTCGAATTAGATACATTTAAACATATAAGTGTTATATATTTTTGAAATCACCTCTTAAAACCCTTTATTTTGATACCCTACACGAAGGTATTGAACAAATTTGGGCCCCCACATTAAGGCACCCAAAATCCGCCATTTTTCTATTGTCCAATTTTATGTAGCCTATGACACTCGGAGGGTTAAGACGCATCGATTGACGTATGAATCATCAAAATCGGCCAACGCGTTTGGTCTCTGGAACGCCATATAGGAACAAACATACATACATACTTACATACATAGACTGATAAACACATTACCCTCCTTCGGCAGTCGGGTAAAAATAAATTTAAATTAAGAATAGTGTGATTAACAATAGTTATTTATGATACAAGTGCGGAAGGTAGGTGATTTCCGATGAGTGGCATTTTTATTCACGAGCGAGCGAAGCGAGTGAGTGGATAAATCGGCACGAGTTGGAAATCATCTTACGTACGTGTGTATCATACAACATTTTACTATGCATTGTGCGAGAAAATAAATAAATTAATAAAATGAAATTAATAAAATGGCGGGCTTATTCAAGCGCGTTAAGCATATCCACAGGTTAACTAATAGTTCCTCGGGCATATCTACTGCGCATGTGCGAATAGCTGTCACATCGTAACATAATAAGGCACGAGCAAAATATACGTTCTGCCAAACATATTTAATGAATATTTAAAATTAATTTATTGATCAAAATCTAAATCTAGAGTAATTAAAAATGCCTAAAATGTCGTATTAGTTTTATTTTACCTTTTATATGAATGATAATCTGTACATAACTAATTTTTAAAACTTTTCTCAAATAATAAAAACTCTATGCGTCGGGCTGACGTTGGAGTTAAAAATTAAAAAAGTACAGGAAAGTAAAAAGCACTAGTGAAAAAAAGTGACACTTTCCGCACAGTTTGGCTGCTTGGAAAACCGCTCTTTTCGAGGACATGCATTGTAAAATAATTTATTTTATTGTAAAAAAAGCATGTAGTACTTGATGTCAATTGTTAAGAATACTTTATTGATGATTGTTGTTAAAAGTAGAGTAATTTTGAAAATATCTTAAAAAGCACCCCACGCTTTTTTACAATAAACTATTGTTTTGTTAATCACATTATTCTTAATTTAAATTTATTTGATACTTTTTAGTTTTGTTTTCTATTGAAGCGTGTTTTTTAGTATTTTTGAACTGTTAATTGTTACTAAGTATAAGTTTTAACTAGCGACCCGCTCCGGCTTCGCACGGGTCCAATAATTGTAAGTATACCTTCAGAATCTTGCCTCGTTTATCGCTTTTTTTATTAGTGAACACCGTATCAAAATCTGTTGGGTGGTTTCGAAGAAGTAAACGGAGAAGCAGACAGAGACAGACAGCGACTTTGTTTTGTACTGTTTATAGATAAAGACGATAAATATTCAATATCATGGCTGTCTTCGATCCCTTCTGCTCCACGCATGAGTACACAAGGAGTACCGCACTCCCCCATACATGTTATAAATCACTGCAATACTACAATTTTATTGTTATTCGTTACTTATCGCACGCGCCAATCGCCATCTTTGTTACGTTCGGATACGCATCCAATTTGCAATGTTGTCTTCAAATAATATAATTTGGTTTATTTTTTATTTTCATTATAAACGTCATGATTTTTATTACAAACCATGCTTTTGTAGGGTTCCGTACCCAAAGGGTAAAACCGGGACCCTACGGTCCGTCTGGCACCAGGCTGTATCTCATGAACAGTGATAGCTAGACAGTTAAAATTTTCACAGATGATGTATTTCTGTTGCCGCTATAACAACAAATACTAAAAACAGAATAAAATAAATATTTAAGTGGGGCTCCCAGACAACAAACGTGTTTTTTTTGCAGTTTTTGCGATAACGGTACGGAACCCTTCGTGCGCGAGTCCGACTCGCACTTAGCCGGTTGTCTTGATTTAAGTGTTTCCCAGTCATTTTATAGGGGTTCTATAGTTTCTTTAGCTTGAGTTCTGTTGTAAAACTAGTACATTTAATTCATTATTATTTCAGGAATGTTTTTGGATACGAGGAACCCAAGCAAAGAAAATTAGTCACTAATTGGCACACTCAAAGACGCCACTCAAAACCAGTCACAAATATAATAGCTTGAATTTGTTTACTGGCACAAGTTATACAGAAGACAACCTTCTGGATTTCTGCCAAAAATCTTATCGCAGAAATACGCTATAATAAAGACCTTTTGCAGGACAATATTTAATTAGTATTTAAGTGCAATTAATGTTTAATTATAAGTATAAACACAACATAACGCTATAAATACTCAGGATCATTGTTTTACTGGCAAAATATCGAGTTATACCAAAGTTTGTGGCACTGATCCGGTAACCTATCGAACAGCTGACAACTGAGGTCTAAAGTGCGGAACTACGGATATTCTAAGGGCAGTATTGTTTTATTTATAGCACACAAAGTGTACATTTAACCCTGTAATACATTCTCGTTTAGTTTTAACGTATAAATTCTGTTGATTTAGTACTGTGCAGTGAATCTAAATCGTTTTATTGACTTCTTAGAAAACGAAACAAATCCAAGATCCCAATGCCCATAATTCTTCTAATATATTCAGATAATTTAATAATAAACATTAACATAACGCTATGATCGTTATTTTGCATAATTTAACTAGAAAACTATAATAAAACATTCATTCAGATTCTGGGCACCGTACCCACATTAAAAATAAAAATAAAATCAAAAGCAACTAAATTCAGTAATAAATAGCTTTTTAATCCAAATTCAGCCTACCTCATTTCTCTACTTAACTACACTAAATATTCCCTCTATCTCCAGCTTTACTTTATTTTATTTTGTTTTTCCTCTATTCCTTTGCTTCTCACCGTTACTTTATTTCTATTTCCAGTAACCTATCCTGAAACCATGCCTGTGTTGACCCGTAAGGCTACTGCTCAGGACTTAGAAATTAAATTGAGAACAGCACTCCAGGAACTGAAAGACTCACAAAGCCAATGTCGTGAGATGTTGCAAGAAAGAGAGGATTGTGAAGTAGAAGTTGAGAATATTGTATATAAAAACACAATCCTTAAACGGGAGCTAGTTGAACTAAGTCAGCAATACCAGAATGTTGTGGATGAACGCGACCAACTGAGGGTAGTCACGGATGGTTTCAATAACTGCAGTTATCTATATGAGGAGGCCTTAAATAAAGTTAGGGATCTTGAACAAGAACTGATTCATGCAAATACTCATATTTTAAAATTACAAAAAGAACAGGAGTCAACCCAGGTTGATGAAACTTGCCATTTGTATGATGAACTTATTAAATCTAATTGTAAGCCTGTTTCAATACCTACTATTGATTTAACTGAAGATTCTTTTTTAAATCAGAAATTTTTTAACAAAGTTAGTCATAAGAAACTTAGGAAATATGCAAAACTAAATAGACTAATAAGAAATTGTAACAAGTTTAGGAAACAACACAAGTTCTTCATTAAAAATATTCCACTCAGGAAAGAACGTGTTGACCTACTTAATAAATTAAATAATTATGAAATTAAATTAGAAGACAGCAAAAATATCTATGAGATTGACACACACCGCTTACAGACACAAATCCAGGTACTTGAGAACAGACTTAGTTCTCTTTACAATAAATATGTAAATTCAAAATTACAAATAAAAGAACACATTTTGGCCGCAAATGAGTTAGTGTTGTGTCAGTGTAACTGCCAGACAGTCTCAAACCTAGTTGCAGTCCAGCCTGATGCTACGGAGGACCCAGTCCAAGCTGAGAGGGTGCCTCAAGATAGTGTCTTCGTACAAGACATATCTAATATAGTACAGGCTTTGCCTCAAGTAGACCGGCCTGAGAGTGCTGGCTTGTTATTTAGTCATAGTTACGAAGGTTTTCATTCGGTTATGTTTTCGGATGGTGTAGGAAGGGGTTTAGGTAAATTAATAAATGGCAGTCAGCATCATTCCACTTTTAATTATTGCATGCCCGGGTCATCTTACAAGAAAATAATGGAATCTGTGACAAAGAATTTATATAAACCAGATACCAATATAACTGTATTTGTAGGTAATAGTAAAAATGTAAAAAAAGATGACATCACTGAGTATGTAAAAGAGATGTTAAAGTTAAATTGCAATAAAATTATTTTGTGTGCCTTCCCTTACTTAGATAAATTGTCAAATAGACAAAATAATCACATTCACATGCTTAATAAGCATCTGCACTTTCTTGTGAGTCACTATAGTGACAAACTAGTTTTTTTTGACATCAACATTTTTGTTGATAAATTAAAGTCGACAGGCAATACTTTGTATCTGCCTCTTAGGGTAAGACATCAAATAGCTCGGCTATTATCTTATACAATAAACTCAGACATAAGTAGTATGTCGAAGTATCCAACAATTATTGATATTAGTAATAGTACTAATTTAAAGGTGGTAAATACCTTGAATAACGTTAGCAAAGATGCTATTAATATTTATTCTTTAAACTAGTTGATAGGACAAGGGAGGGTACCAATAACAGAATAAATAAGAGTATATCCACCATCAAAAAGGTACCTTCTTGCTCGCAAAAATTTAATTTCAAGAAAAGGTCTGAGCAGAATTCTCTGAAATTATTCCATCAGAATATTCAGGGCTTTTCTTCGAAGCAATTAGAAATCGAACTGTTTTTGGAAAAAACAAGGTTCGAAATTGTTTGTTTTACTGAGCATTGGCTGAAAGATTATGCAATGCTAATCAATTATGAAAATTATACTGTGGGCAGCTGTTTTAACAGAAATATTATGTTGCATGGGGGTTCACTTATATTAATTAAAAATGGTATTAAATCAAAACCCCGTAAAGATATAGTAGACCTATCAGTTGAACATAGTGTTGAACTGTCCTGTGTTGAGTTGGATAAGCATGTCATAGTGTGCGTTTACAGACCCCCTGATTATAAAAACTACTCTATATTCGAGTCAGTAATGGAAGATGTTTTGGCTAAACTTGCAATTGGTAATAAACAAGTAATTGTCTGTGGTGACTTTAATATTAATATTCTAGAAGAAAATTCAGATAGCAGTAGGTTATTAAATCTCTTTAAATCATTTAATTTGTCACATGTATTTATGGAACCAACACGAACTACATTGACTTCTGCTACATGTATTGATAATGTTTTTTGTTGCTGCAACTACTTTGACAAGGCCATTATTAATTATTTGCCTTCGGATCATAGTGGGCTACTGGTGGCCTTTGAGTCCATTATGCTAAAACAACAAGTGCAGATTCAATCCAGACCAATAACATCCGGTAAATTAAATAAATTTAACAGCACTTTAATCAATAAGTTAAGAGATCAGGACCTCACAGTGAATGATGGTAATATTTTGTATGATGAAGTTTTTTCAGTGGTTCAAAAAGATTTCAATTCAATTTTTAAGAAGCAAACTAAAACTATATGCCCTAAGTTTTTATTCAGTGACTGGGCGACTACAGGACTTAGAAAAAGTAGGGAAAGACTTTACGAACTTTACGGCCTTAAGCCTTTTATTAATACTGAAACGTTTAATAAGTATGTTGCTACTTACTCAAGAATTTTTTAAAATACATGTAAGGCAGCTAAGGCCTTGTACATTAGCAATAAGGTTAAATTAGCAGAAAATAAAATCAAGACGGTTTGGCAAATTATAAACAATGAAACGAACAGGAATAAAAGAAATAATAATGATTACACACTTGAGACCACACACGGACTTATTAGAGATAACAAAACAGTTGCTCAAGAGTTTGTAAATTTCTTTACCAACATCCCAATTAAAACTACTGAAACCTTAAATTCTTCGCCCTCGCTAGCTTTTGGATTATTAAACGCGAACGTTTCAGCCTGCCCCAATGAATTTAACTTTTCACATATAAACCCCTTAACAGTAATAACAGCTTTTAAGCAAATCAAGATAAAACCGACCGAAGATCTATGGGGAATGTCCATCAAAGCTTGTTCCTCCATTATTCAGACTATAGCGCCGTACTTAGCTTTGATTTTCAATTTGTGTGTGGATCAAGGAGTCTTTCCGGATCTAATGAAATATAGTAAGGTTATACCACTTTTTAAATCCGGGGACAGTAAAGACACAAATAATTATAGACCAGTATCCGTGTTGCCGGTTTTCAGCAAGGTATTTGAGAAGATAATGCTAAATCAAATGCTCATTCATTTTAATACGAATAACATCTTTCATGATAAACAGTATGGTTTCACCAAAGGACGTTGTACAACTGACGCTGGTGTCACCCTATTAAAACACATATTTAATGCGTGGGAAGAGTCGCAGGATGCCATAGGTATCTTCTGCGACCTGTCGAAGGCGTTTGATTGCGTTAATCATGAAACATTACTTCTGAAACTTGAGCATTACGGGCTAGGTCAATCAGCGTTAAGTTTGATTAAATCTTATTTGAGTGATAGACAACAATTAGTTCAAATAAACGGTGTGAATTCGTCGGGGTTAAATGTGAAAATGGGGGTACCCCAGGGCTCAATTTTAGGTCCTTTCTTATTTTTTTATATACATAAACGATTTACCCCATTTATTCGAAGGCAAACTAAATATGGTGTTATTTGCTGATGACACATCTTTAGTTTTTAAAGTAAATAGACGTACTTGTCAGGTTGACGACGTAAATAACGCGCTACGGCAGGTTCAGGATTGGTTCACTGCCAATAATTTAGTATTAAATGGTAAAAAAACCAAATGCGTAAAATTTTCGTTGCCAAATGTCAAAAGTGCTGATTGTGACATTATATTAAACAAGGAGAAGCTCGAATTCGTCGATCAAACGGTTTTCCTGGGGATCACGCTAGACTCAAGGTTACAATGGGGTCCTCATTTAGTATCACTTGCGGGGCGGCTGAGTTCGGCAGCTTATGCTGTCAGAAAGATTCGTCAATTTACTGATGTGGATACCGCTAGGCTAGTCTATTTTAGTTACTTTCATAGTATAATGTCTTACGGTATCTTACTATGGGGAAGGGCTGCAGACATTGAGTCTATTTTTATTCTGCAAAAACGAGCCATCAGAGCGATTTACAATCTTCGCCGCCGTGATTCTCTAAGGGAACTGTTTAAGGACATTAACATCATGACGGTTCCTTGTCAATATATTTATGAAAACATCATGTACGTGAGAAAGAATTTACATCTTTTTAGTAAAAACGGAGACAGACATAATTACATTACTAGAAATAGGGACCAATTAGTTCAACCAGGTTTCAGACTGGCAAAAGTGGCCTCATCTTTCATGGGGTACTGTACAAAATGTTACAATAAAATTCCTCCCCATATTCTAGAACTGAATGAGACGAAATTTAAAAATTGTATAAAACGCACACTATGCAGGCAGGCATATTATAAGTTGGGGGATTATATCACTGATAAAAATGCTTGGCTCAATGCTAGTCCTGCTCCACAACCACTAGGGCGCAAAAACAAATGATATGTTTATGTTTGTGTTGTATAGACTCGATTTCTTTTAGTATTGTATAGCTGCACAGCACGTGTGTGGGTACTATGTACCCAACTGTAAATCTACCATTTGCTATACCTATGTGTCGTTCGTTGACTTGTGTGTGCCCTGGCAGTTGAGTGTGTCATGCTCTCTCAAATGTCTCTCTGATGGTGGCGCGTGTGTTGGATTATTCGGTTCCCTTCATGATGGTTGAGCTGGGTGGTGCCGATTCATGCGTCATGTTCGTGAACGGGCGCCGTCAGTTGGGATTGGTCATAACTCAACTGCTTCGGATGTTGATGTTTTTCTAGTACCTATTGTATAACTGCACAGACATGTGTACTTTTAATACTTTATACCTTTACGTAGTATAGTGTGTAGTGCTATTCTGGGTGCATTGTCCTCATATATGTGAATTTATTAATGTATGTACTCATGTACCTAAATATTGTAAAAATCTTTCTTTTTTTTTTAAAAGAGTAAGTATGGAGTTTCTTGTGCATTCTTCTCCATAACAAGCTACTTTCCGAATGCACGGTAGAATCATTTTCTTTTTTAAAAGAGTAAGTATGGAGTTTCTTGTGCATTCTTCTCCATAACAAGCTACTTTCCGAATGCACGGTAGAATCAACTTTTAATCCATGTAAATTTAAAAAGTATGGAGTTTCTTGTGCATTCTTCTCCATAACTAGCTACTTTCCGAATGCACGGTAGAATCAACTTGTATTCCATTTAAATTTAAATTGTGACATTCAAAAGTGCCGCTTGGTGGCCCAGTTGAAATAAATATCTTTTGTCTTTTTGTCTTTGTCTTTGACACACGTTTATGATTCTTATATCATTTGAAAAAAGCCTCGCATCCAGCAGATCATCCAGATTCCTGCAGCCTTGACCAGGCCGTCGCTCCACTTAATCCTAAGTCCTTGAAGAACTCATATTAATTATTAAGTAAAATACATCTCAGTTAATAAAATATAATATAATATACAGATAAATGGAGCTCGTGGAAAAGGAAAAGTAGCTCGTGGCTAAATAATAACAGCCGCACGAGTCGATCTTCAAGGTTAACCGCTCGTATTCGAGACACAATGAAAAAGCCATTGTGTCTCGCTTAGATCTGCGTGATACAAGAGGTTAAGCAACGCTTGCCGAGGTCAGTCCGTGGATGGGTGACCATTTCAACATTCCGAGTTTCCTTCGTGCCTCGGAAAGCACGTTAAGCCGTTGGTCCGGGCTTTCATTTGAAGATCTTTGACAGTCGTTACGGATAGTCATTGACACCAGTCTTGCCAAGGTGTATCGTGTTACCCAGTTACTGGGTTGTGGAGGTCAGATAGGCAGTAACTCCATGTAAAACACTGGTACTCAGCTGAATCCGGTAAGACTAGAAGCCGACCTCAACAACAATTGGGCAAAGGCTAGGCAGATGATAATATACAGATAAATAAATAAAATTAACATAAGTGAAATCAATTGCACACAGATTGATGTTATAATAATGACATGAGAGCGGAGAGCCGCCGAATCCCGAAAAACGAGCTTGTCTCAGTTTTGGAATCAGTGTGTTATTTATAATTGCTCCATTGTACAATCATTTACCATTACAATTGTGTTGCATTGATTTATTTATTGTACTTTTTGAAAGAAATAAAAATTACCTAGATGAAGGCCTTCCAACACTGCGTCTGCCGGTACGCGGTCCACTCTAGAACTTTTGCCACAACGACCATCCGTTCTGGTAGCTATTATTCGGCGAACCAATCGAGTCACTTGGTGGTTATTATGAAAGTAATACTCTTCACCCGAACACATCCAAAAGGAACCGGACGTAAATCCATTCCATCGACATCCCTACATTCTCTACACCTGAATGAATCAAACCGAGTGCTTCTACTGAGGTTATGACCGTTACAATTAATACTGCCCGGTCATCTGTCCATCAGACCGAATCGGATTAGAACAATGGTAAGGTTTAATCGAGAGTTACATCATCGCTAAAATAAACTTATAAATGGTATGTGGAGGAATCACACAGCTACGGAAACGAAGATATTGGACAATCAAGTTTTCCATAAACCCGAGCATCGTGCCGCCACCCATAATAGATTTTTTTATTCGCTTTCTAAAAAATAATAGTAATAAAAAGAAACATTCCAGGATGCCAAATTCTGTTAGACCAAACAATTTTCAATTTGAATTCCATCCGTAAAACAATTTAAGAAAATGACGTTTACTCAGCTCTAAGCCGTGGCTTACCGAGGGTAGTTCAGGGTACATAGTGATAAATAACTCACGAAGCGAGCTGTATTAGTTATAACTGTCATAATTCGAGTAGAGGCACTCCGCTTGATTAAATCAGGAGTAGAGAATATATAGGGTCGTCGAAGTAATGCATTTACGTCCGGTTTCCATAAAGTACGAGTGGTCCTAATATAGTTTTGCAAGGATATAGAAGTGGGTATTTTATGGTTACACAATATGTCATGCAAAAGATAATTTTAATTCTACATTCCAGAAAAAAAATATCATTTAATTTACATCTAGCTTTCTGTCAGTGAAATATTTTTTTGTAATCGGATTACTTTCAGAGATTAGTTTTTACAAACATGTACCGATAAAAGATACAATTTTGCCCCAATAAAATACCTAAACTTTAACCTGAGAAGAGTAAAAATAAACCACAGTATGTATTTGAAAAACCGACTTCCAAAACAAAACACTACAAAGAGAACCGTGCGTGCCTGGATTCTTAAAACCATTGATTTCTTGCTACTGGATATCTACAAAAACAAATGGCAATGCGGTGCGCTTTAAATAGGATCTTCCGTTTTTTGCAAGATTATTAAATATATTTTGTATTCATGTAATAAACAAATTATTTCTAATTACAATGACTCAACCACACAAAAGACAGAGAAAATCATAAAAATAGTTTTGCACCCAAACCGTTAATAAACTCGCCCCCTCGTTCACCCCCATTCGACCCGGTCCACCCCTAGAGACGCATAACATTTGTTACCACAACCATTAACAACTTTTTAATTGTTTATGCTTTCCAGAGACAATAGGATTGTCAATGACAACATGACTGGCGTTAGGGGATCACTTTACGTTATGAAGATGGTGTTTTTATAATAGTCTTTTATTTTATGGCCTGATTAATGATTGTCTTGGGATCTGGGATAATTAGTTGTTTGTCTTTTATGGTTTTAAAGTTTTAGCTCAATCATCGTTACTTAGTTGAAACGTTTTGAAGCAAAAAAAACGGCGAAAGAAAATATTGTGAGGAATCCGGAATAATTCGGTTTCCCTTGATTTTGTGTTTGTTGCTGTTTTATTGCATCTGTGTCGAATATTTTATAACCGACCTCAAAAAGGAGGTTATCAATTCGACAATTTTTTTTTTATGTTTGGTTACCTCAGAACGTTTTACTGGGTGAAAGAAAGAAAGAAAACTAGTTTATTTGGCACAGACAGATCACACTAGGTACAAAAAGGGAACATAATTTTAAAACAATTACATACGCCGGTGAACTGATTTTAATGATTCTTTTTTATTTGAAAGCTGGTGCATCCCATGTGGTCACATTTAAATTTGATCAAGATCTAACGAGTATTGTTGAGTTTTCCTTAATAATGCGTATTTTCATGGTAATTTATGGTAGGTACCAAATCTAAAATAATAAAACAGAGTTTTAACAAAAAAAAATCAACCAACTTGCAAAATAAAACACGACAAAGCAAAAATAACTTTCTTTTCGGTAGTCGGTGTCAAAAAACAAAAATAAAAAGGTACCAAAGACACCGACATCCAAAAAGAAAGTTATTTTTGCTTTGTCGTGTTTTATTTTGGAAGATGGTTGTTTTGTTTTGTTAAAATTTTTCTTTTTTTGATTCTATTCTTATTATATTTAGAACGATGAATCCTAGCAGGGGTTGCAATAAATAGAAGTGAACTCGTTTGACTACCTGGTGCAGCCGCGAAAAAAAACATCATCTGACTAAAATACTTAAACTTCAATAGCTTCAAGTGTAATCGGTGCAGCTGGATACCAGTACCTATGTTACATTGAGCGACTCAATATAAGTCTGTGGAGCGACTACCTTGACCTTAACAGCACACTAGGAAACACACGATATTCTTTATTAAGACTGGTGTCACATTTCCTGCCTTCAGACTCCCCGTAACGACTATCAGAGATCTACTAGGTTAAGTTAAGTTAAGACGTGCTGGTGTCCGGAACTCTACGTCTAAGCGCGTATTTTGCGTACGGGTGGGATTCGTCTTCCTCACTCGATCCATCCCAGCTCCCCGAGGAAAGCCAGCAGTGACTTGATGTTGCCAACTATGCCCTGTACGGTACCTGGGTCACCGAGGAATTTGGCCCTCGGAGATCTACTAATCCACGTACTAACCTCGGCTAGCATTTTATAAGACCTTCTTGCAGCCTAATTGCGACCCTATGAAAGAGTATGACAAGCACTCTTTGAATAATTAGGTACTGCAAAAAAATTGGACGGTCTCCTTGGAGGAAATACTCTTTTTGAAAGAGTTCAATAATTTGTGGCAATACCTTATTATTTAAGAGTATTTGTCATACTCTTTCATGGGGTCAAACCATTTGCCTTGACGAATTCACTTACACAATTACGCTGCTGGTCGCTCGACGCGGTTCTATTTATATTAAACCGATAAGCGATTTTTACTAAGCTAAATTGCAAGTAGGTACGTTCACATCAGCGCAATGTGTTGGAATTCGACCAATTTGCACTTAAAACTTTTTTTATAAAATACGTGCGTGATATCGCATGTCGTGCCATCACGATGTTCCCTTGTAAAAAATCTTACACAACAAACAAGTAAGATTAAAGTCAATGATCCGTTCCTCCCGGCATCAAAGCCAATCAATCAATACTACAAAGAACCATGACTTGCATCCCCCGACGGATCTCTATAATACTGTATATAGATATTAATATTGTACATGCTACATAGCTGACTATAAAACTTTATGAGCGTGACTTACGGTTACAAATTGTTCTAAGTGGGGTGGCCATAGGTTCCAGTAGATACAGACGATTATTATGTCTACTGGTAACCATAATAATCATCTCTGGGACGGATCTGCCAAATACCAGCTGGATGCACTCGAGTCGATCGAAAAACGAGCCAAGAGGCTTATCGGCAATGAGATACTGGTCGAGTCTAGGCTCCAGAGCCTCGAACATCGATGCCGAGTTGCCAGCCTGTCGGTTTTTTATCGGTTACATTTCGGGGAGTGTGCGTTGGAATTGCATGAACTGATTCCTCCTAGCCCGTTCCATCATCGGACTGCAAGACGTACGGCGACGCGTCATCGATACATGGTGGACATCCCATCCATACGCACCACACGTTTTGGGAACACTTTTATTATACGAACAGCAAAAGAGTGGAATTCCCTGCCTGAGTCTGTGTTTCCCGATAGCTACAACCTGGGAGTCTTTAAGTCAAGAGTGAATAGGTTAATTTATAACCTGTTTTGGCGGCAAAGAGATTTAGAAATAAATTCTATATATAGATGTAATGGTGATGAAGCATTTCCTTTCACTATAATTAGTCTTCTCCTTTCTCTGTGATATTTTTGTAATTTATTATAATATTATTGTATGTATGTATTTTATGTTATTATGTTTATGTACACAGTAGAGTACAGTAAGTAAGTACAGTCCATCCAAAAGTTGTCTGTAAGAGATTGCCCTTTGCGATAAGACCGCCCATTGTACACTTGTTTTTATGATTTTTGTCCTGTATATATATTTTTGTGGTGTACAATAAAGAATATAATATATATGTATATATATATATATCTGAATTGTCAATTTGCAGTAGAAAGAAAAACTCGCAAATTCACTGTTTTTTGTCGTGATATTTTTTTACGGGATTTTTCGAAAGATACGCGTTTTTTTCATGTAAATGCTTGAGATCCTGGCGCGTCAAAAGAGACCTTAGAAACGATAAATTTATCGCACAGAAGTTTATATTGATAACAGTTCATTGGTTCTAGAGAAAACCTCTTGGGTAGAATAGAATATACTTAGTGATTAATTGATTGATATAATTAAAAACATCAGTCACGACAAGAATTAAGGATCATTCCGTAGGAATTTTCTAATAAAATTCGTAATGCCTTAGTAAAATAAAAAAATCTAAATGCAAAAGAAATCGATTGTTATACTAGGAAGACATAAATAACTACATGTTTTATTTTTATTTATTTAACGATAGCTTAGATTTGATAACGACTTAAAAACACCAAAATCATTTTTAATAAGAAACACTATTCCTCGAAAAAAAATTAGAAAACACAGATTGGTGGTCACCGTACCACATCTCCGTCCCCCGGCAGTGACGCAAGACCGGAAGTGGCGGAAGCTGTGCGATCTGTTCTGCTGAGCTTGCACATTTTACTAGCGTGATGTTTGAGCACAATGGCGCCAGTGACGACTTCGTTCCTTCTTTTATTTTGTTCCTCTAAGTTTGACATGCTTTGTTATTGGTTGCGCTTTGTTTTGGGGGTTACTCTATTTTTAGTGATGCGTTCCTCGAATGGTATAAAGAAACCCATAACGGATCGAGATCGGTTGTTTGTCTGTCCGTGTGTCAAGAGCTTTTTCTCAGGAACGCCTGGAGGTATCAAGTTGAAATAAAAATATTTTAAAAACTAACACCCGGCTACTGAAAAATAACGTTCTACAAAGTATGAAACAAGAAAATATTCTCCTCTGAAATTGTTATGCAGAGGAAAGCATGTCCTAGAACCAAAAATTCGAAGACATGTGACATCCACCAACCCGCAATGGGCCCGCGTGGTGGATTTTGGCCCATTCCCTCGCATAGAGAGGAGGTCTGCATGCACAATAGACCAAATGGCAGTCTAAGTGCGGAAAAGAGGGTCAATCTATCCTTTCCTATCCTAGATTCCTTCTAGCAGTCGATCGCAGCGACCCGGATACTGGCTTTGTACCCGATTGATGGCAAAAGCCTCGTCCCCTATTACGAACGATTTACTGAAACACAACTGGTGAAAATTCTTTTTTTTTGGTTTTAATTTTATTGATAGGCTCGCGTTTGACCACAATCTCACCTGATAGTAAGCAACGATGAGGCACGCTTGCCTGGAAGAAACCTACCTAAGTGATACAATCACTTACCTACCTAAACAATGTTATCTCGAACATCTTAGCAACAAGACAGGGGAGCATCCTCGGGAGTCAGACTGCAATAAATCAGGCCCGCCCCCTCGATACAGGAGACGCCTCATTGACCAAGCATTTACATACAGCTTCATAATGCACGATGAGTTTGAGATAAATAACCCCTGAATAAAAAAAGGGGTACGCATCTTTGAGAAAAGATTTCTTATGGTCTTTGGTCGCGTTATCAATTTTGTGACCACTTTCTTTCAAAGTTTATCTTGGACATAGCCGATGTCGGTGAAGAAAAACATCGCGAGGAAACCTGTAGTTAATTTAAGTTTGGAATCGCCAACACGCCGTGAGCAAGCGTGCTGATAAGATAATAACCGTCCCTTCTCAGTATGAGAAGAGGCCATTGAACTGCCGTGAGACAGTAACAAGCAGTAATTATTAAAGCTATAGATTTATTTTAAACTAGCTGACCCCCGCGGCTTCGCTCCCGTCAAAATTATAGCCTATGTTACTCGGGAACAATCTAGCTTTCCTTAGGTGAAAGAATTTTTTAAATCGGACCAGTAGTTTCGGAGCCTATTAGGTACAAACAAACAAACAAAAAAATCTTTCCTCTTTATAATATTGGTACAGACTAGCTGACCCCCGCGGTTTCACTCCCGTCAAAATTATAGCCATGTTACTCGGGTACAATCTAGCTTTCCATAGGTGAAATAATTTTTTAAATCGGACCAGTAATTTCGGAGCCTATTCGGTACAAACAAACAAAAAAATCTATCCTCTTTATAATATTGGTATAGACTAACTTTTATACTTGGTTGCACTCTCATAGACACAGGAAAAGTGACTTTATCCGGGATAAAAATACGAAATTGTCTCTCAGTAATTGTTGTAGCTTTTTATCAATTAAAACTTTTGTTGTCATCGTAGGTACCTTTACTTAACAAATGGATGAACAAATAATTTAACTTCTTTATATATCTACCGTGTAGTGTCCTCGTCACGACTAGCCAAGCGAAGCACAAGTGCACTACCAAGCTTTTCTCGAAGCGCTTCGTCGTTTTTTTAACCATTATAACTTGAGTCTGGATTAAACCAGATAAATACAATGCTGGGGATATGATGTCAATAGTGGACTTATTAAACATATAAAGTTTAAATTGCATAGCTCTTATACTTTTCATTTTGTTGTTATCTAAAAAATCTCGATTTCGTCACCGACTCACTCACTGATGATCATCAAAATTCTCAGGATACTTCCTGAAGTCCTAGTAAGCTGTTTGATATAAATCAAAAACTTGGAACTTTTACCCCGCAACCTCTCAAACTAGGGGATGGAAGTTTGTATGTGAAACTTCCACAAATTTTGATGCTAGAGTTCTGTAAATTGATATATCGACTGTTGCGATCCCCGCGATAAATAATAGAATATATATATTTCAGAATCTTTTGAAAATCACCGAGATTCTAACTCTACGCACTCTAACACTACAAGCCCTAACTTCACAAACTCTACACCTTAGTCAAAATATGTGGCTTGGCCGTTTCGCTACCTTCACATGGGTGTAAGGTGAAAAATGTATTCACTGTTCTGTTATATGTACAATAGTTATTGTTGTAACGAAACATGGCGACAAGGAGTTGCGCATACGAAATACGTGAAACATAGTGGCGACTTCTAGTAACCAGGCATGTGACGTCAGCGAAACGGCCAAGCCACATATTTTGACCTTAGTCACTACTCAAACTACTCCTTAGTCTAAACTCTACACCTTAGTGTAGAGTTGGTGAAGTTAGGGCTTGAGTAGAGTTAGGGCGTGTAGAGTTAGAAGCTTGGCTCTATATGAGATCTGCGCGAGCCATATGGTCTCGTCTTGGCAACATTTACATGAAAACGTTTTTGGTGGGTTTGTATTGACATCATTGTTGGCAACTAGCAGAGGGCCCATCTGATTGCCATTGGTAAACGTTATTCAACGCATGGCTGCGTTTGCGAGTCGTCGCTACATCGTCCGTCTGTGTGTCCGTCCGAGGGGTCGAGGACCACGCTAATTGTGATATACGGCTGTTTGAATATGGTTAGCGGCATGTGAAGCGATTAGGTTGAGTTTGAAAGTCGATTTAATTATCTTAATGATAAGGCGAATCTATTCCGTAAGTTTTAGTTACTATAGTGCCGGTTTCTTATCAAAAACAATTGACTTTACTTTTAGTACGAGTGGTGACCGCAAAATCCGCTACGTCATTTGATACTAAGATAAGCCCCATGGCACATATTCATAAAAGTGATGCTAAGTTCCGAAAAATCGGAGGAAAAAATTGAATTGGCCGAAATTACAAAAAAGTACAATTTCTGGTGAAAAAAATAAATGGCACTTACGTCGGTTGATACCGAGAGGATACTTGTGGCATCAAATAGCACTATATTGGGTCCGAATTGCTACCTTTGGAAACAGTCTGCCGAGCACTTTCGACCACACAAGAACTAGCAGACAAGACTTTTCTGTAACTACCAATATAGTGCTATTTGATGCCACAAGTATCCTCTCGGTATCAACCGACGTAAGTGCCATTTATTTTTTTCACCAGAACTCCAGAAGTGGTACTTTTTAGGCACCTACCTAATACACTCACCCATCTTTCATATATTAATGTTTGTATGTAGTTTTGCGGCGAATACTTTTTTAACTTTATTACAAAATACCATTTATCTTTATTTTCTAGGGAACTATTAAATCAGCTTTGGCTTAAATTCATATACAGGTCAATTTATCCTAACCTAGTGTGAAAGTAATTATTCTCATAAAACCAATTAAGGGATCTACTTGGCACCGATTCTTATAATCATATTTCATAGAATGGGTGTCGTTTATTCACAAATTTGCGTTACATTCTATGTTGTAGGCGCAATGGAAGTGCCTTGAAGAACAAATTTTCTATTAGGTACTCCCTGCAGTATTATTTTTATTTTATTTGTGATGGGTTTGCTCTTGACTCTAGTCTAAGTCAGGACAAGGCGATGTTGTGATTTACCAAGCTTTTAAGAAAACGTTAAGTTTTGTTTAAGGAAGACGCATGAGTTACAGAGTCAACTCTACAAAAAATTCTAAATGGTATACTTTGTTATTACGTCTGTGTTTGTACTGCTCAAAACCTCGTACATCCGAGTAACGATGGCAAAAAATATTTGAATTCAATTAAACAAAATTCATTTTATTTCCCCTTCGATCACAATAGCCCTTCGACATGAATCGTTAAATCGCAGTTAACCGCTGTGAGTTAGAGCTTGTCAGTTAACAGATATTTATGTCCAGATAGATTTGATTACATGCGCAAAGTGGGGTTCATGACGAAAGTGATTTGATTACTTCAAAGTGTTTCGTCACTTAGAAATTTAATGGATGATAATTAATCTGCCGTTTCCCAAATAAGTTGGTAAAATTTATTTATTAAATTATTAAAACTTTATGCACAAGTGCAAAAGAGGACTTAATGACTTTAGGCAGTTTCTACCAGTCGACCTTAGGGTGATGCATAGATGAAACATGACTGGTGCAACTGAATGATAGGATAAATAAAGAAAATATATAGGAACATATTTAAAAAAAGAATATCGTGAAATATAAGTTTTTAAGCTGACATGGTCACAATCATTAGAATTAATATTTAGTTTCGGGATCATCATCAGCCTATTAATGTGCCCACTGCTGGGACACAGGCCTCCTCTCTGTGAGAGGAAATGGGCCGTAATCCACCACGCGGGCCCAGTGCGGGTTGGTGGATGTCATATGTCTTCGAATTTTTGGTTCTAGGACATGCCGGTTTCCTCACGATGTTTTCCTTCACCGTTTTGAGAGCAGTGGTGATGAAATAATTTACACAAAGTAAAACGCCTGCCTGGGCTCGAACCCACGATCTACAACTTGTAAGTCGCGGCCGATACCACTGGGCCACCACTGCTCTCTGTTTCTTTCTTTCAGAGCTCGATATTTCGGCAACAAACTCTCAACCAAAATCAAAATATACATGGTAAGTATCCCGAAACAAATGTTAATTCTAATATCGTGAAAATTTGTGAGAATGGATGGATGCATGTATGTTACTCTTTCACGCAAAAACTACTGAACGGATGTTGATGAAACTCTGCAGAAATATAACACATAGGCTTTTTATAAAGATATTGAGAGAAGTACTGTGAAAACCAGCTCTATGGCTCTGTCTCGCACGAGACTCTCAGCATTATTCTCAGCGATTACCGTTTTGCGTTTTTGTGACGCATACTTTGTAATGATTGTATTTATGATTTTTTGTTCGTTTTATGGCATCCGTCGTGTCTGGCGCAAATAAACAATTTTTCTTTCTTTTTGATATACATCATCATCATTTCAGCCGAAAGATGGCCACCGCTGGACATGGCCTCCCTCGGATTATTTTAGAATATCGACACGCATTGGTAACACCAACTTATTATTTGATCTAACTTGTAAAGGGAATCCTGTCACCTAGTAACTGTGTTGTAGAGGTCAAATAGGTAGTTACTCCTTTGTGGTATTTATTCAGCTGTATTATGAAAGGCCACAACCTGGTTGGGAAAAGGCGCATCCTCAAGCAGATTTATTGTAACGAATTCTAAATTTGTTCTGCGTTGGTCAGATAGCAAATGTCGACCATTTTCTTAAAACACTGAAATACATAAACTATCAATCTACGAAAAATTACTGCATAGTCGCGCTTCGTGCTACGAGCTACGAATTATGCGCCAAGTGCTACGTGCCAAGTGCTACGTGCCAAGTGCTACGCGCAACGAGCTACGCGTCAAGATTCGTGCTACGTGCTAAGAGTTACGCGCCACGTGCTACGCGCTACGAGCTACGCGTCGAGATACGTGCTACGCGCTACGGGCTACGCATCGAGATACGTGCTACGTGCCAAGAGTTACGCGCCACTTGCTACGCGCTACGAGCTACGCGTCGAGATACGTGCTACGCGCTACGGGCTACGCGTCGAGATTTGTGCTACGTGCTAAGAGTTACGCGCCACGTGCTACGCACTACGAGCAACGCGTCGAGATACTTGCTACACGCTACGGGCTAATCGTCGAGATACGTGCTACGCATCGAGATACGTGCTACGTGCTAAGAGTTACGTGCCATGTGCTACGCGCTACGAGCTAAGCGTCGTGATACGTGCTACGCGCTACGGGCTACGCGATATGGGCTACGCGTCGAGATACGTGCTACGTGCTAAGAGTTACGCGCCACGTGCTACGCGCTACGAGCTACGCGTCGAGATACGTGCTACGCGCTACGGGCTACGCATCGAGATACGTGCTACGTGCTAAGAGTTACGTGCCATGTGCTACGCGCTACGAGCTAAGCGTCGTGATACGTGCTACGCGCTACGGGCTACGCGATATGGGCTACGCGTCGAGATACGTGCTACGTGCTAAGAGTTACGCGCCACGTGCTACGCGCTACGAGCTACGCGTCGAGATACGTGCTACGCGCTACGGGCTACGCATCGAGATACGTGCTACGTGCCAAGAGTTACGCGCCACTTGCTACGCGCTACGAGCTACGCGTCGAGATACGTGCTACGTGCTAAGAGTTACGCGCCACTTGCTACGCGCTACGAGCTACGCGTCGAGATACGTGCTACGTGCCAAGAGTTACGCGCCACTTGCTACGCGCTACGAGCTACGCGTCGAGATACGTGCTACGTGCCAAGAGTTACGCGCTACGAGCTACGCGTCGAGATACGTGCTACGCATCGAGATACGTGCTACGTGCTAAGAGTTACGTGCCATGTGCTACGCGCTACGAGCTAAGCGTCGTGATACGTGCTACGCGCTACGGGCTACGCGATATGGGCTACGCGTCGAGATACGTGCTACGTGCTAAGAGTTACGCGCCACGTGCTACGCGCTACAAGCTACGCGTCGGGATAAGTGCTAAGCGCTACGGGCTACGCGTCGAGATACGTTCTATGGGCGACGTGTCATGCGCTACGACGTAGCTTTCACTGTGCTACGGTTTCTCTATCTTTCTTTTTTGCCTCGAAATGCTCTTTTTTCAATTTAACATAGACCTTTTCCCAGCTGAGCGACAGTAACGACTAGACAAAAAAAGCAAAACAATTTTCCCGCGGCTTCACTTTGTGACGAGGGCTATCCTGCAGGATCCGTGCATTTTTCCTTGATAAAATGTCGCGATATTGTAGCTTTCTAACAGTGAAAGAATTTTGTAATCAATACTGACTTTCTGAGATTACATCTTACTAACAAATAAACAATTTAACCTATTTGGTTTGGTATTGAGAATGGATGGATGCATGTTTGTTACTCTTTCACGCAAAAACTACTGAACGGATGTTGATGAAACTCTGCAGAAATATAACACATAGGCTTTTTATAAAGATATTGAGAGAAGTACTGTGAAAACCAGCTCTATGGCTCTGTCTCGCACGAGACTCTCAGCATTATTCTCAGCGATTACCGTTTTGCGTTTTTGTGACGCATACTTTGTAATGATTGTATTTATGATTTTTTGTTCGTTTTATGGCATCCGTCGTGTCTGGCGCAAATAAACAATTTTTCTTTCTTTTTGATATACATCATCATCATTTCAGCCGAAAGATGGCCACCGCTGGACATGGCCTCCCTCGGATTATTTTAGAATATCGACACGCATTGGTAACACCAACTTATTATTTGATCTAACTTGTAAAGGGAATCCTGTCACCTAGTAACTGTGTTGTAGAGGTCAAATAGGTAGTTACTCCTTTGTGGTATTTATTCAGCTGTATTATGAAAGGCCACAACCTGGTTGGGAAAAGGCGCATCCTCAAGCAGATTTATTGTAACGAATTCTAAATTTGTTCTGCGTTGGTCAGATAGCAAATGTCGACCATTTTCTTAAAACACTGAAATACATAAACTATCAATCTACGAAAAATTACTGCATAGTCGCGCTTCGTGCTACGAGCTACGAATTATGCGCCAAGTGCTACGTGCCAAGTGCTACGTGCCAAGTGCTACGCGCAACGAGCTACGCGTCAAGATTCGTGCTACGTGCTAAGAGTTACGCGCCACGTGCTACGCGCTACGAGCTACGCGTCGAGATACGTGCTACGCGCTACGGGCTACGCATCGAGATACGTGCTACGTGCCAAGAGTTACGCGCCACTTGCTACGCGCTACGAGCTACGCGTCGAGATACGTGCTACGCGCTACGGGCTACGCGTCGAGATTTGTGCTACGTGCTAAGAGTTACGCGCCACGTGCTACGCACTACGAGCAACGCGTCGAGATACTTGCTACACGCTACGGGCTAATCGTCGAGATACGTGCTACGCATCGAGATACGTGCTACGTGCTAAGAGTTACGTGCCATGTGCTACGCGCTACGAGCTAAGCGTCGTGATACGTGCTACGCGCTACGGGCTACGCGATATGGGCTACGCGTCGAGATACGTGCTACGTGCTAAGAGTTACGCGCCACGTGCTACGCGCTACGAGCTACGCGTCGAGATACGTGCTACGCGCTACGGGCTACGCATCGAGATACGTGCTACGTGCTAAGAGTTACGTGCCATGTGCTACGCGCTACGAGCTAAGCGTCGTGATACGTGCTACGCGCTACGGGCTACGCGATATGGGCTACGCGTCGAGATACGTGCTACGTGCTAAGAGTTACGCGCCACGTGCTACGCGCTACGAGCTACGCGTCGAGATACGTGCTACGCGCTACGGGCTACGCATCGAGATACGTGCTACGTGCCAAGAGTTACGCGCCACTTGCTACGCGCTACGAGCTACGCGTCGAGATACGTGCTACGTGCTAAGAGTTACGCGCCACTTGCTACGCGCTACGAGCTACGCGTCGAGATACGTGCTACGTGCCAAGAGTTACGCGCCACTTGCTACGCGCTACGAGCTACGCGTCGAGATACGTGCTACGTGCCAAGAGTTACGCGCTACGAGCTACGCGTCGAGATACGTGCTACGCATCGAGATACGTGCTACGTGCTAAGAGTTACGTGCCATGTGCTACGCGCTACGAGCTAAGCGTCGTGATACGTGCTACGCGCTACGGGCTACGCGATATGGGCTACGCGTCGAGATACGTGCTACGTGCTAAGAGTTACGCGCCACGTGCTACGCGCTACAAGCTACGCGTCGGGATAAGTGCTAAGCGCTACGGGCTACGCGTCGAGATACGTTCTATGGGCGACGTGTCATGCGCTACGACGTAGCTTTCACTGTGCTACGGTTTCTCTATCTTTCTTTTTTGCCTCGAAATGCTCTTTTTTCAATTTAACATAGACCTTTTCCCAGCTGAGCGACAGTAACGACTAGACAAAAAAAGCAAAACAATTTTCCCGCGGCTTCACTTTGTGACGAGGGCTATCCTGCAGGATCCGTGCATTTTTCCTTGATAAAATGTCGCGATATTGTAGCTTTCTAACAGTGAAAGAATTTTGTAATCAATACTGACTTTCTGAGATTACATCTTACTAACAAATAAACAATTTAACCTATTTGGTTTAGGTTCACCACGATAACACAAAGTACAGCCAAAAATGTTTGTGTAACTGTTGGTTCTCAAAGTGGTCTGTAAGTAACCAGACACGTTGACAGTCGACAAACACACAAACAAGGGGTTTAACTTGATACTTAGTTGTACAACCGGGAAGCTTTAGACAAGGGTTTAGGTAGGTATTGTTTATTTTACACATAGGTAGCTACTAAGCTATTGTCTGCGGTTTGAGTTATAGGATAGGACAGATGGGCCCCCCTTTCCCGCAGTTAGACTTCCATTTAGTCCGTTGTGCATGCAGGTCTCCTCTCTGTGAGAGGGAATGGGCCGTAATCCACCACGCGGGCCTAGTGCGGGTTGCTAGGTGTCACATATATGTTTTCTTTCGCCGTTTTGAGAGCAGTGGTGATGAAATCATTTACACAAAGTAAAGCACCTGCCTGGGATCGAACCCACACCCTGCAATTTGTAAGTAGCAGCCGTTACCACTAGGCCACCACTGCTCTCTGCGGTTTTAGCCATGTCCTAGGAAACTTTTTATTATAGATGTGTTCTGTTGGTTATCCTTTAACACCCTGGCTAACTTTTTGTTTGTATTTTCAGTGTACAAAAACGACTTTTCTACAGATTTATTATGTATTGATTAGCTTCTGCTAGCGGCTTCGCCCGCGAAACAATTTATTTATTATAAACTTTATTGTACACCACAAAAAACATACCGGACAAACGTTCACAATAACAAGTGTACAATGGGCGGTCTTATCGCACTAAATAAATAATAATAATAATAATTACTTTATTTCAAAAAGGATTAGCCTAGGTTACATCAGTGTTTACATTACAAAAATGGGCATGGCTATTACACATAATAAGATCCCTGTCCTTCAAACTAGGAAAACCTGTATCTTGAAGAACAGTTTTCTCCAAATGCAATCTCTTACAGACAACCTTTGGATGGACTGAGCAACAGGAGAAGAATTTAGGGCTGTCAGTGTATAATTATACTATCTTTCCAAGGGAACATACTCTCGGGATGAAAAGTGACCTATGTCACAGATAATATAATACTAGCATAAAGATGCCTCATCCTATACAAAGAAACCGTGCCGACGTAACTAGCGTTTTTCGTCTGATTATACCGATTATTTTTTGTAAATCGATCGCGTTCGGTTCCGTTCCACGGCGATAGATAGATCACCGTCTATATCCGTAGAATGGAACCGAACGCGATTGATGTAAATCAGTACATCGGGACAGTTTCTTTGAATGGGATGAGACACCAATGTCTATGTCCTATGTCGTGGTGGTCCAGTGGCTGAGATCTCGTTTCTCGTGCTCGAGGTCGTGGATTCAACACCAGGCAAGTACCGATGTGAATTTCTCAAATTTATATGTACTTTTTAAATTTATCTTGGAAAACCACACAAATTCTAGCTACAACCTTGGGGTATTTAAGTCAAGAGTGAATAGGTTACTTCTAAGCAAGCGTGCTTCACCGTCGACCACATTATCGCTTACTATCAGGCGAAATAGTGGTCAAACTCGAGCCAAATGTTAAATAAATAAAATAAAAACATCACAGACAACAGCGAGGGAAAATATCATGAGGAAACCTGGACTTACACTTAGTATAAGTCTGAAATCGCCAAACCCGCATTGAGCAAGCGTGGTGATCAATCGTGCCTTCTCTGTATGAGAAGAGGCACGAGCCCTGCAGTGGGTCAGTTACAGGCTGGTATTATAATGTCAGTGGTGGCCCAGTGGTATCGGCCGCGACTTACAAGTTGAAGGTAAAAAAGCTAACAAGTTGAAGGTAAAAAAGCTAAAAACAGTGAAGGAAAACATCGTGAGGCAACCGGCATGTCCTAGAACCAAAAACTCGAAGCCATGTGACATCCACCAACCCGCACTGGGCCCGCGTGATGGTTTTCGGCCAATTACCTCTCACATAGAGGAGGCCTGTGCCCCAGCAGTGGGAACATTAATAGGCTGATGATGATTATATGGGTAGCTGGCTTGCTCAATCTGGCTGGTTCTTTCCTCAAAAGAACATTTCAGACCTCAATCTACATGATCTAACCAAGATTTTGTCAGGACTTTAAAAGAGACTGTGACCTCTGAGTTTGTTTCGGTCTTTCTTCTCAGAGTAGTCAGATAGAAAACGCCGACCTTATCTAGTTTTAAAAAATATGATCGACATTTAACAGTGATTGTACAAACCAACTTACAGAAATAAAATCATTTATGTCCTAATCTGTGACATAGGTCTCATCATCTACATCCATTCAGCCGCTAAGACTGGAGCAAAGGTAACAGACAGAAATAGTTACTTCGCATTAATAATATGCTTATCCGACTTTGTCCATTAGGTGGATAGATGACCTGCAGGCTTATTACGTATGAAACAGCAATTAACAATATTTGCGCAAAGATTGTACAATCATCGCGCGAATATCGCTTTACGTCAAAAAATTAGAAGGCTTATTTTTGCGAAATAATTGCTCTTCAACCGCGAATCCACATTATATATGAGCTATAGCCACACCATAATAATTTTACGACAGCACTGCTAACAATAAAAATCTGTTAACTGAAATGTGCATTTATCGCAAGTTGATCGCGATAATTTCGTATTACGTATGGTTTTTGACAGCAGAGCGACAGCGATCGGCGAGCAAATGTGGCTGTCAAATTGCGATTACTTTTTCCCTTGTTGTTGGTCGATTGCTAATCGCTCGCTAATGGCTGAGTAGGTACAGAAGTTTTTGAGTTTTTGGCGGCTTTTTTCGTATGTTATTTTGTGGCTACTTTAATTATCCGCAAATTAGAATAATAATATAAGAATAAATATTGAAATAAGAAATTCCTAGTGAATATTGTAAATGTAAATGACAAATTGGTGTTGTTTTGAGTCTCTAATGTCTACACAACTGGACTATTTGTTGAATCATTGAAACAGAAATGATCACGGTAAAGTGGAGGATTTTTTATATACAGTATAAAAAAATCCTGTGTTGGCTACCTCAGCGAAGCTTATATGTTTACTACTAAATACTTACAAACACATGAGAATGTGATAAGTCCGCAATAAGTATCTTCTATAATATTTTTTTTTATATGGCAAACAACGATGTCGACTATTGTGCCAATGTCTAAATTAAATTTGAAAAATCTTTTTTACGTTTCATAGCTCTAATACGAGATAATGTAGTCTACAAAGTGATGTTCTAATGCTTTATCGATTCGATTTCTTAAAACAAATAAATTTTAATAGATTTTACACATTGACATTCATCATCCATTTCGATACAAATTTGCAAAAGTGCTAATTCGTCTGCGAAATAGCTTCTTACTGCTCATCACAGTATCTATATCTTTCGCACGTGTTGTCGGATGAGATAGCATGCATTTTAACCTCGCGCACAAAATAGTTTGTGCCGTCGACTAGGGGAACATTAAGGGAGAATTGTTTAAAATAATTCTTAGAGAACATTTTTTATAAAAAAAACAATTTAAGTAAATAAAATGCAAATATCAAATTTTCACTGCCATATTTACTTTACACAATACTTTACATCTGCGAATATTAATTTATCGGAATATTGGAGCTAAATAGTAATCAAATTGACTATTGTAAAAAAACAGCCTCCACGAAGTGTTGCTCTTTCATAAGCTGGTTAATTCATCAAACGATACATTTTATAAATCAACGGACAGATAAAATAGCTTCTGTTAAAAGTGACTGACAAAAAAAAATACTTGACTTAAATGCCTCAGTAGCCAGGTCACTAAATTGATCGCGCAATAATTGTACAATTATTGCTACTTGCTGTTCCTTACGTAATAAGCCGGCTGGTTATGGTTGCGGGAATCCGCTGGATATGAGACGCACGGGACCGGTCCACGTGGCGACAAGAGGGGAGGGCTTTGTTCAGTAGTGGACATCCTTCCGCTGAAATTATGTGACCTTCTGCCAGCGTGTTCGCCCAGGTGAAAGGCGAAAGTTATCCCGAGGGAACAACTTCCCGGGATAAAAAGTGTTCCATGTGCTATTCCTGACTATAATCTATCTGAGTGCCAAATTTCATCAGGATCCGTCCGGTCCGAGCGTGAAGTAGTAACAAACACAACAAACACACACACATACACACACACACACACACACTCACTCACAACTTTTCACTTTTATAATATTAGTGTGATGACAATTAAATTCATTTTTTTTTTAGTTACCTTCTTTCTAGGCAAGCGTACCTCACCTTAGACCAACATCGTTTACCATCAGGTGAAATAGTGGCCAAGCTATGAATAATAAAATAAATTAATTTTTAAAATTAATATATAAACATTGCATTATTATCATTAGAAAGTTGTAAAAATTAGTAGCAGACGATCAGGCCATATTCCTACTCTTCTGTAATCTGAATCGTATCAAAACAAACATACACAAACTTCTTAATGAGATGACCACTGACCATAAAGTCTCGGATTCGATCCCAGATATCGCGTGTCTCCCTCTGTATCTAAATGAGAAAGCTCGCCAATACTCCGCCATGTGGTGACGCGGTAATGAGCAATAAAACTGGACACTGCAGTTAACTGATAATTCGATAAGACAGTGGTCAGTCGGGTCAGCGACCTTGAAGATAATTAGTGGGGTTTCTAAATGCTTTTGTTGATTTAGAAGCGTTTTGTACTCATCGCAAGTTCGTCGTAAGTAACATAGGCATGGTGAAAATTTCAATAGTGAAGTTACGATAGCTAGTTTTAGTTAGTATTTTATGCATTGTGTATATTTTTACCCGACTGCCGAAGGAGGGTAATGTGTTTATCAGTCTATGTATGTTTGCTAATACGTGGAATACTAGAGAGTAAATCAATAAAATCGACTGCTTAAGAAGCGAACCAAAAATACGTAATCATGAAGAAAATCATGCTGTGCAATCGGAGGTTCATTTGGTTTTGGTCAGCCAGCTCGCGAATATGTATCCTCCGACTGCACAGCACGATTTCCTTCTTGTTTGTCTTTGTAGTTCGCTTCTTAAGAAGTCGGGTGTTTTGACTTTTTGAACTAACTTATATTTATTTATATAATAAATAAAAATAAAAAAGCCTTTATTTCTTACAGCTTATAAAACAAGAAATAGATTAGATTAAGTTAGTTTACTTACATACAATTATTAGTTTTGTTAGTAATTAAGTTTGGTTCCTATATTTACTTGTGTTAGTTTTTCTTTAATCTTAAACTATTATTCTTCACTCTGTAAGAACTCCTCTGTAGGTGAAGGCCTCCTCCAAAGATAGCCAGTCCTCTCTAGATTGGGCTACTTGAATCCAGTTGGGGCCAGCTGTTTTTTTGATGTCGTCTTCCCAACTAGCTACAGGTCTACCTCTCTTTCTTTTTCCCTGTGGACCTGCCCATGTGGTCACCGTTTTCGTCCATCTCTTGTCACGTAGACGCGCCACATGTCCGGCCCACCTCCATTTTAGTGATTGAGCGTGTTCTAATCCATCCCTTGCCTTGGTTATGCTTCTAATTTTGGTGTGCCTTATTTTTTGCATCTTTCTAATATTCAGCATACTGCGTTCTATACCCCGCTGGCATGCAATAATTTTATCCTTTGTTTTTTTGTTGAACTTCCATGTTTGGCAAGCATATGTGAGGCAGGGTATTAGGCACGAGTTTAGTACTTTAGTTTTAGTTTTGATCGGCATGCTGCTTTTGAATATGTCCTTCAGTGCCCAGTATTTGTTCCAGGTAAGTTGTGTCCTGCGTTCTACTTCTTGATCGTTACTATTGTGGTGAAAGCTAATTTGTTTACCCAGGTATATGTAGCTGTCTGTATATTTGAGAGGCTCCCTACCAACGTATACTGTTCTCTTTTCGCTGTTAGTCATCAACATTGTTTTGGACAAGTTCATTTCCAAACCTACTAGTTCACTGGCATCATTAAGTGATTTTATCATGTATTGGATTTCTTGTACTGTTTCAGATAAGAGAACCAAGTCGTCTGCAAACCTTAGGTGGCTTAGGTAGGCATCTTTAATCTTAATACCCCGACCCTTCCAATTGAGTTGACTAATGATTGATTCCAGTGTTGCTAGAAACAGCAATGGTGAAAGAGGGTCGCCCTGTCTTACTCCTCTTTTTATCGGGAACCAAGGCCCAGCTGTCTCTAGTTTGATTCTGCTCCTGCTGTTATTGTATAAACTCTTGATTACAGAAATGTATTCCTTTTCTACCCCTTGTGTTGTTAGGCTTGCCCATATGTTTTTATGTGATACGCAATCAAATGCTTTACTGTAATCAATGTATGCAATGTAGAGTGGTCTTTTTTTCTCGCGGTATTTCTCAATTAGAAGTTCCAATGTGTGTATGTGGTCGATCGTTGAGTATCCTTTTCTAAACCCGGCTTGCTCGACAGGCTGATGCGCTTCTAGTGTAGAGTATAATCTCTTATTTACTATTGAAGAGAAGAGTTTGTAGATGGTAGGTAGCAGGCTTATTGGCCTGTAGTTACCTATATCATTGGGGTCTCCTTTTTTGTAGATAAGGATAATGTCAGATTCTGACCACTGGGTAGGTGTTTCTCCAGTTTCAAGAATGAGGTTGAACAGTTCAGTCAGGTGAACCATAAGAGTTGCTGAATAGGTTTTTAATATCTCATTTGTGATGCCATCAGAACCTGGGCTTTTCTCTGGTTTAAGAGTTTTTGTTGCTGTTATTACTTCCCCTATTTCAATCTGAGGAATAGGAGGATTTTTATTGTTGCGACTTAGGTATTGATCTCTTTCATCCGTGCTTGTTATTTCTCTAGTGTTATATAATTTTTTATAAAAATGTGTTGCTACAGTGATGATGTCTTTACGGTTGTTGTGTCTTTTTTTGCCCTGTTTCAAACCTTCGATCCATGTTTTATGTGTTCGCAACTCTTTGTAAGCTTTCTTTGTGCCTCCAGTTTGAATTATATGTTTTTCGATAGTGTTATATCTGTGGTTTGAGTAATCAATCCTAATATACTTACTTATGAGCTTGTAAAGTGCAGAGATCTCATTTTTAATTGCTCTTGATTTGGGTTTTGTCTTCTGACGTTCCTTCCGTCTCTCCATAAGCTGTAGCGTGCGCTCTGACAGAATTTTATGTGCCTTTTGTTCTTTATTTTTGTTTTGAATTGCTTCCAGGCTTCTGGTGATGCCTTTGACAATATTGTCGTAATAGCTTTGGACTGTTTTATTTAACGGTGCTTTCAGTGTCTTATTTATGCACTCGTTGAATTGAGAGATATCGTCTTCGTTAGTTATTGTTTTCTTTTGATGGTTATTGTACTTTGTTCGGCTTTTCTTTGGTTGTGCATGTGATATCGTTGCTCTGACGGGCCTGTGGTCTGAGGGGAAGTTTATATTCAGTACTTCTATATTTTGAAATAACTTGGGACGGTTTGACAGAACAAGATCGATTTCATTTTTGTATTTTTTATCAGGGGAGAGCCATGTCCATCTGTTTTTTAATTTTTTCTTATAAAATGTGTTTACTATTGACAGTTTGTTTTCCATAGCAAATTCTATCAATCGCTGTCCCCTCTCATTCCTCTCGCCATATCCGTTCGGTTTCGTGACTAGATATTCATCCTTTTTTGGTTTACCAATTTTCGCATTCCAGTCTCCCATGAGTATGAAGTTTTTATATGATATATCAATCGCTTTGTTTAGTGTATAGTAGAAATTGTCAATCTCGTCTTTGTTAGCTTTTTCCGTAGGGGCATAGACTTGTATAATTGACAACCGCGTATCTTCGAATATCAAGTTTAAAATAGCGACTCTTTCTGATAGGCCAATGTAGCTCTCTATGTTGTTTTTGTGACATTTTTTTATTAAAAAGCCTACACCATACAAGCCAGGCGTTTGTCCCGTGTAGCATAATATAAAATTTTCATACTCTTCTATTCTGTCTCCCATACGCCTAGTTTCAGACAGTCCTATTATGTCATATTTGATGTATGATAAGGATTCATTTAATTCAATTAAGCGATCGTATGTTGAGAGTGTTTTAACATTGTATGTTAAAATGTAGAGTTTTCCTGATGTTCTAGTCTTAGTAGTGGTGCAATTAGTTGGGGTAGGTATTTTTGTTGCTAATTTTAATTTTGTTTGATCCTTTGGAGGGTTTTGGTCATAATCTTCCTCGGTGACCAGCCGGCTTGGAAGATGTGAATTTTTTTTTGATATTGATTCCTTTATATTATCCGTGTGAGAGGGCTGCTGTAGTTGCTAGTATTTCTCTTTATTACTGTCTCTTTTGGCGGGTGCGCTATTTGGGGTTTTGATAGATAGGAAGTTCAGGATCCCTGGTTTTACGACTTCATCTGACAGACTAGACGATCTTTTATATTTCAGATGGGTATCCGTATTTTGAGACTTGTTCTTCTTGCTGGTCTGCGCTCTAATTTCGTCACGCCCGGCGAGGTTGGTTTCAGGAGAAGTTGAAAGCATTCTTTTATTTTTGGCTGTTGTGTTCTTTTTGTCTCGTATTATTAATTTATCATATTTTATTATTACCGAATTTCCTTTCTCTTTCTCAATTCGCGCCTGCTCTTGTAACTCTTTCCTTCTTTCAAGTACATTTTGTGGATAATCTTCCTTTATATAGAACTCTGTATTTTTCAATAAGCTACTCTTTTTGAATAAGTTGATTTTTATACCGAGTGTGGAAAATGTTACTATTATCGGTCTAGGTCTGTCCCCTTTTTTTCCTATTCTCTTTATTTCTTGTATATCCCTACGATCCAGGTCTAAAGAAAAGCGTTCTTTTATAAAGTTGATCATTATTTTTTCTAGATTTGAATATGATGTTTCTGTTTCTTGTAACCCAAAAAAGGCGACATTGTTCTTCCTTATTTGTTTTTCTATAAAGTATAGTCTTTTTTCTTGATTTTCAAATTTTTCCTTAAGATTATTGTATTTATCATCTAATATTTTAAATTTTTCTTCTAAAATGCAGTTTATATTTTGGGTTACTTGTTCGGTAACTCTTTCTCCGTTTTTTAGGATTGTATTTTTTTGTTCGTCAAGTTCCTTTTGGATACTTTTTAGTGCATTCATAACTTCTTCCATATTTGTAAATACTAGATTGATCGCTCGGCAGTATAATATTATGGTACTAGTAACGCCCTCTCTTGGCAGACCTCTGTAGCACTTACAAAGTTGACGGTCGATCGGTCGAGACAATCTAATAAGTATTTGCACAGCCTTCTAATGGAGGCAGTGGTTCTGGTTGTTATGGTACAGACACTCTATACTAGATGGCGTTAGTGTCTATGCGCTATTGGCATCTTTTTGCAATGTCATTTAGCAAAATAGGTTATATTTTATTGATTTTGCTATAAGAATTCACAAATCTATAATTGTTCGGCACTTTAATTGTTCAATTATTCGTTTGGATAAATCACTGTTATTTCGCTTCTGGTGGGTGACTTATGATAGCACATCGACTACTTTTTGTTATTGCAATTTTTCACCATTTAACACTGAGTCACTTAATAAGAAGGTTTGCCCACACTGTATGTTAATAGATGATTGATTATTTTCCACTTTTTGTTCTTTTCACTGAGTTAAAGTGTTCAATTATTTTTTATTTTTACGATAAATACGGAGCTGATTTTGACAGCGGCACAGTAGCGCCCTCTCCCTACATTTATTTATATAAATGTAGTTAAGTATATGAATGAATATTTAACGGACCAAATTAACTTTAAAGCTTTTATAGACAGACTTTTTACTTTCATAGTAACTACGTGGTATTTAAGTGCTATTATTTACTTGAAATTAAAAGCTAGTTTTTCTTAGTCCTATCCGCGTTCATGGTGTCTGTGAAGTTTCCTTATCATTTGAAACTGCACCTGTAGCTAAGTAGACAATCTACAATCGATAACGCTAGTAAAAAAAAAACGAATCAATGTATGGGAATTACACATCTGAACGTTAAGTCACGTGGTCAGACCATACAAATAGAAGGCGTAAGACGGTACCCTGACCAAAAAATCAATATGAGATATGAGCATTCCTATTGGCCTAGCGGCACTGGTGGCGCATGAATTACAGTAGTGAATACGCCCAGATTTTAGAATAAAATCTTTATAAAATCGAATTTTTCAGTCTTTTGAAAAAAAAATACTACAAAAATGTTCTTTATTAAATTGTCTATCCATTAGTGTTAGTACAAAAAATAATTAATGAACACTTTACGAGGAGATGCATGCTATCAATCATTATTTCTCATTTTTATAGTTTTGTTGGAAGGAGATTAGTGAAACATATACCTCTTTAAAAAAAAAAGTACGACTACCATTTTAGAATCAATAATATGTAGAAATTTAATGTATTTTTATTAGTTGATATTTCTTTTTAAATAACGAGTAAATAGCTCCTAAAAACAGCACGAAAAACGGCTTGCGCGTAGTTTTGCTCGGGGCTCGCCTTAACGATTTTAGAAAGAGATTCCATACGAAGCGTTTGTAACTTCGTTAAGGGGGCTGTAAAGAATCTTTATAAATACTTTTCTTTAAACTTAACCCGGGATTTGCACAGTGCGAATAGGAAAATCGGCCAAGTGCAAGTCGGACTCGCGTACGTAGGGTTCCATACCATTATCGCAAAAAAAACGGCAAACAAACACGTTTTTTGTATGGGAGCCCCACTTATTTTTTTTTCTGTTTTTAGTCTTTGTTGTTATAGCGGCAACAGAAATATATCATCTGAGAAAATTTCAACTGTCTTGCTATCACGGTTCATGAGATACAGCCTGGTGACAGACAGACAGATAGACAGACGGACACTGAAGTCTTAGTAATAGGGTCCCGTTTTTACCCTTTGGGTACGGAACCCTAAAAATATTTTAAAAATACGAATTTAATGATGTCTACAAAACATCTAAATTCATCCCCAAATCGATTGACTTCGGTTCATAAAGTAATGTTCTATGACCCCTTCAGATACAACATCCAATCTATTTTCTGCCTCATCCAGAGTGCATGAGGTTTAAATTGCCCTGACACGCCATCCCTCTGATAAATTTAGCAATTTTCAACCTTATCACAAAATATTAAGGTTTAGTATGACATGTGTGTAAATAAGTTCGGTGACATTTTGTTTTTCATTGTGGTTTCCAAATGAGGCGATGAAAAAGTTTTGTATTAGAATATCATAAATCTAGTAGAATTGATTATCTACGCTGTTTTAGTGAAAATAAAAAAAACTGATGCATGTTTGAGCCATCAAAGGAGGCCACCTAAATAGGCCTTTTTACAAGCTTTTATTTAACTTGCAATATATGTATGTAAGTGTGTTCGGGTCAAATCTTGCAGCTGAATTTTAAAGCAGTTATCCTCCACAGATTAAGAAGAAATTTTGCATACACGTTTAGTTTAGATGACAATGCATGGTTAGCTAAGTGACGTCATTCTAAATCCAATATGGCGGACGGCCCAAGATGATGGAAGATGGATATTTTTTGTGCACTGCCATGGTGGGTAACAAATGAAAGCGTTTGCTGAGAAGAATATGAGGAAAGTTTGTTATAAAAAAAGATTTTTAATGAATAATTCAATAATAAATATATCGCTTTAATTTTTATTTAAAACAAAAAAGGCACGAGTACCTATTAAGGCGGTACCCCGTGCAAAACGCCGCGCGAGCCGTTTTCCGTGCTGTTTTTAGGAGCTATCTACTCGTTATTTAAAAAGAAATATCAATTAATAAAAATACATTAAATTTCTACATTTAAATATTGATTCTAAAATGGTAGATTCAGTTTTATTTTTATGTTGTATATATTTCACTAATCTCCTTCCAAAAAAAACATAAAAATGAGAAATAATGATTGATAGCATGCATCTCCTCGTAGAGTGTTCATTAATAATTTTTTGTACTAACACTAATGAATAGACAATTTAATAACGAACATTTTTGTAGTATTTTTTTTTTCAATAGACCAAAATTCGATTTTATAAAGATTTTATTCTAAAATCTGGGCGTATTCACTACTGTAATTCATGCGCCACCAGTGCCGCTAGACCAATAGGAATGCTCATATCTCATGCCGTTTTTTTGGTCAGGGTACCGTCTTAATGGCCACGCTCGCTCAAGGTGGGATCGCGATTTCGGACAGTGAACTGCAAGTCCAGGGTTTCCAGTTATAAGTATTTTTTTAATCTATCAACTAAAGAGAACTGTTTAGATATCTAGATTAGTATTCAGTTGATTCTGGTTAGACTGAAAGCAGACCCAACAAAGTTTGACACGTAATTATGACACGATATCTTGCGAAAACACCGATTTTCATCAAACATAGCTGAGAACACTTTCAATAAAGTCACCTTTCAAACAAAATCAAAATTGGTTCATCCGTTTAGGTGCCATGATACCACAGCCAGATACACAAATACACAAACACAAAGGTACACACGTGAAACTTATAACAACCTTGTTTTTCCGTCGTAGTTACAAACTCTACGACAGCACAAAGTACACGATAACAGTGGTGTCTCATGCCATACAAAGAAACCGTGCCGATGTACTGTACTGATTATACTGATTATTTTTTATACATCGATCGCGTTCGGTTCCGTTCCACGGTTATAGATGGTGATCTATCTATCGCCTTGAAACACGCTAGTTAAGTCGGCACTGTTTCTTTGTATGGGATGAGGCATCTGTATGCTAGTATTATATTGTCTGTGACGATAGTAAAGGGAAAACGGAACACACCCAAAACTACACGTCAAAACAGCTTGTCAAAATTGTAAACACAGTTTTTAAAATCTGCTAAATAACCCTAAACAATTTCATTGGCAAAATTATGACTAAGTGATTACACAAAACCCAGTAACGATGTGATTTTTTTATCGCGCTCTTATATTGATTACACAACAAAACCCAGTAATTGTGATACACACATACATACATAAACTCACGAAATTATACAGAACGCCACCTGCTACGATCCTCACATATTTCTTTTGCTTTTATAATTGTGTTTTATTTATAATCTTGCTTTTAAATTAAAAATTGTAGTGTCGTGAAAACCAAACGTGTGCGCCAAATTTCTTCTCAATCGGACACTGGGAAATGAATCAAATTTTACTTGCAAGATTTGTTTACAGACACCGGGACAGGCAACTAAATAAACGCTTGTTAAAATGGACAAGGGAAAGCAAAGAGCGCTGATAGTTATATTGGTATTATTCTCTATGGTGTCCATCTCATATTTAGTGAACTATATTGTGTGTATGGCTAAAAACGGACCCGACTATGAGTATTCTCCTGACCGTAAATGCAGAGAAGCTGTATGGCAAGAGGATTTTGCATCTTCTAATAAAAGTTACGGGAATCACACGCACTTGGCTGAAAGGTTTTTTTTTATTGATTTTCTATTATCATCATTATCATCATTTGAGTCTGCTGACGTCCACTGCTGGACATAGGCCTTCCCCAAGCGACGCCACATTGGCAGGTCCCGTGCGTCTCGCATCCAACGGATTCCCGCAACCTTAACCAGGTCATCGATGAACCTAGTGGGAAGCCATGGTGATGATGATGAAGTTTATTGCGTCAATGTTCCTGTGGGTGGACTTGAATGCCAAAATACAGTGATTCTCCTAGTTCAGATGCAGGTAACCTCTTTGAGAATTGGAAGTTGGAACGTACTTTAGTTTTAAATCACTTATCTAAGTTTTGTGTAACTCTGAATCTAAATTGTGAACCTTTGCCTAAGGATACGTTCACACAGAACTTCCGTATTTACAGGATCGTTTTCAACGGATCTGTCGCTACTAGGGATAATGTTCAAACCACATTTATGAGTGTAGGTACACAACAAACAAAACGGATCAGTATTTTAATACTGTTATGTGTGTGAACTCGTTCATGCCTACGCTCATGCCTGCGCTCATGCCTACGCTCATGCCTACGCTCATGCCTACGCTCATGCCTACGCTCAGTCCTACGCTCATGCCTACGCTCATGCCTACGCTCATGCCTACGCTCAGTCCTACGCTCGTGCCTACGCTCAGTCCTACGCTCATGCCTACGCTCATGCTTACGCTCGCTACGCCTACGAACACCTACGCCATTGCCGAATAAAAAAGTATACGTTAAAGCGGACCTGTAAAACGGCCTTCTGTGTGAACGAGCACTTAGTTAATTAAAATCTTTTTCTTTTAGGTTTCCCTATGTGGTTGCTGTGGACAGGAACGCTTCTAGCATGTGGACTTTTTCGTGTTTTGGTAGTGTTATACTGATGGAGTGGATAGTTACTGCGGCACATTGCTGGTGAGTTTTTGTTGAAGTAAGTAGGTGATGGCTAAAATATTATGTTGAACACATATCTCTCGCATGCGTTGTTATGACAACTATGTTCGATCGGCTTCTAGTCTAACCAGATTCAGCTAAATACTAAGATGTTACATGGAATCCTATACTTACGATATAAAAAAAATTAAGTATTTTTTTCGAGGGTACTCCCCAAAAGCTAAAGTAAATTGCTCAGCTATCACTTCAAAGTAAAATTGACGTGCAAATATCAGAACTGCAAGATTGTCTCGGCTACTCAGGCGTCTAGTCCTCAGACTGGCACTCAAAGGGCTCCTCCAGCGAACTCGAAGACTATCATGTCGGAGCTTAAATATCTATCATCTAAACTGGAGGCGCTACCCACGTAGATAGAGAGTGTGTATCCAGAGTGACTCGCCGATTTAAAAACCATCAGGGGCATCCATTAAATACGTGAGTAATTTTGGCGATTTTTCGAGGCCCCCCCCTCCCCTCTCCTACTGATGTAATGTCGTGAGATTTCGCTCCCTTAGCATCACGTGAGATTTTTGAAAATGCATATTGTTAATATAAATAAGTAAACCTGTGCTTCATTGCGTTGAATATATTAAAAATAAACAATTCAGATAAGGAAAATTGCAAACAATTTTCTTGACAACTTTGTGGCTAGAACTTACACAAAACCCAGTAATGGCGACCCCATAGTAATATACTAATACTATAATAATATACATGCATCATTATAACAATATGCATCCATGAAAGCTATCATTGGCGTATTTGTACTAATCTTCTTGGCGGCTATTATAACTTGCGTGAATTACGTCTGGGCTTTATCCATCAAGAACGGAACCGTCACAGCAAGGTGGTCAGACTGTTTATGCTGTCAAAGGGCGAAGCATGTTGTATCATTGATGGAAGTTAACTTGACGGAAGCCTGGATAATGGCCGAAAGGTTTCCTTATGTGGTTGCTTCGACCTTGTGGTCTTTTGCGTGCTTCGGTAGTGTTATACTGATGAAGTGGATTGTAACTTCGGCACATTGCAGGTTAGTCTTAGGTCTTGGGTTTTAAATCCAGGCTTAGCTCTGCTTAGTCGTTTCTCAACTATGTTGTGGTTGGTTTCCAGTCTGGCCAGATGCGGCTAAGTGCCAGTATTTTACAAGGAGCAACTATGTATTTGACCTACACAACCGAGTAACTGATTAACTCGAAACCCCTTGGCAAGACTGGAATCACATCAGGGCAGTACTTTACTTTGTATATTACTTCATCACCACTGTTCTCAAAAACGTTGCAGGAAAACATCCTAGAACCAAAAATTCAAAGACATGTGATATCTACGAATCCGCACTTGGTCCGCGTGGTAGATTACAGTGCAGTAGTGGAAACGTTCCAGCCTGATGATGCTTGTGCTTGGTTACAGAAAGTAGTGACCTTAAGATCACTTTTGATATTTAACGCCACCAGATTTTAAATCCAATTAAAAGACCAGTCGATTTGCTGCCAAAGCATTAAAATTAGTAAAATCTTTTAAAATGGGCACACGAAATAAAAACTCTTTAACATGCAGAACAAGAAAAATAACGCGCCCAAAACTCTAGTAAAACCTGTCAAAATCGTAAAAGTCAGATCAGATTCAGAAAGTTGCGCTCAAATTCTAGTAAACGCAAACAATGTTCATCAAAAATGGTGGACAAACAGAAATCAATGATCTTAGCAGCGACAGCCCTGATCTTTTTGGCGATAGTCATGATAATGATGATGGGGATGAAGCTGAATTCGGTTGTGGAAGAGACGAAAATGCAGGATCATAGATGTCCTGGCAGCTTGCGCCATGTGGTGACTCTAGGCGAGACTGACCGAAATTTCAGCTGGCATCTGGCCGAGAGGTTCCCTTACGTAGCCGCTGTGACCAGAAATTCTACAGGCGTGTGGGCTTTTGCATGTTTTGCTAGCGTTATTCTAGCTAAATGGATCGTTGCTTCGGCTCATTGTCGGTAAGTTATTGTTATATAGCTATTTAACAGTACACAACATAGTCACGTCATCGGTCCACCTAGTGGGAGGCCTTCCAATGCAGCATCTTCCGTTTCGCGGTCACCACTCCAGAACTTTTCTGCCCCATCGGCCATCCGTTCTGCGAGCAACGTGCCCTGCCCACAGAACATTTAACTTATAGATACTTAATTTTCTATTTAATATAATAATCTATTGTACAGAAATGGCCCTAAGAATGTAAATAATCTATTTATAAAGACATATTTTGAGGATGCATTGGAATCGCAGACCATGTCATTTCGTCTCTTATTATTTGTATTTACGGCGCCATGCTATAAAGCAACAAATTGTTCCTACTCCTCCGTTATTCTTTTCTAATTAATTTCGTTGCGGGATCCAAGACAGTTACATTCATACTCCGGGACTTCGTTGAGCTTCATTGCGTCGGCGCTTTTCTGGTGGTCGCCACTTTTGATTCTGGCTTTCAGAAGTTGCAGTGGTTTGGGAATAGTGCGGTAGGATTGTCTCAAAAAAAAACCCTATAAAATTTTGCCCGACTGGAATCGATCCCAATGCCCAGGACTTCAAACTCACCAGAAGTGCTTGCGAGCACTAGATTAATGAGGTTTAATTTCTTATTTCAGGCTGTCCGGCCACACCCATCGCGCGATTCTCTACTACGATTTCGCTCACAATCAGACGCATTCCTTCCCGATACTCTTCTGGCGGCTCCACGAGAAGTACAACAGGACACTGCTAAGTCCGAAGTACGACATAGCAGTAGCCAAGCTGAACGTGCAAAATTACCAGTTCAAGTTGAGACCGGCGGTCTTCGACGAGTCTTTTGCGAGAGAAATAGAAGCCAGTGTGTGGAAGTCTGTGTCAACAATGGACAAGAAACTGTATCTGACGAATCAATTCGACAAATACGATGTCAAAATTGGAAACGCTGGCAGGTGCTACGAGAGTTTTGGTGTCGAAATAGATGACAGTATGATATGTGTTGACGCTTCAGATTATGATGATTGTTTTTCTCACGACTTTGGACCTATTTTCTCAGGAGATAAAGTCGTAGGTCTGTTGTTAGTTAAGGCTTTTGATTGTGATATGAAATTGTCGATTTTTACAAATATTTCCTATTACACACCATGGATTCTGAAGACTACTGTCTGATTTCTGTGTTTTTATTACCGAATTCAATACCGACTTCAATAAAGGAGGTACTCAATTCGATACGTAAGTATGTAATATTGTTGGAACTGCACAATTTTCACATATTTTATTCTATGTGGGCTTCTAAAACGTGTGCTAATAAGTGAATGTATGTTTTTATTTGGCACGCATTTCTCTAAAACTACCTATCGGATAGTGATCATTCTTTTTGTATTGGATTGAGTATCTCGCAACTTAGGGAATAGTGCAAGTTTCATCAAAATCGTTCTAGCAGTTTTCAAGATATTGAGCATACAACCGGACTCCTTAGCAACAAACAGCACGAATGTGTAAATTGAGTTATAATGGGTATTTTATCAAACCTTTAGGTATCGTCCTAAAGAAATTGAAAACTTTTTAAAACTAACTACTAAATAACTTTTTTACACAAAATCAAAGCGACTTCCAAAGCAAAACACAACAAAGCGAAAAATAACTTTATTTTCCGAAGTCGGTGCCTTTGGTCCCTATTGTTTTCCATTTTTCGACACCGACTTCGGAAAACAGTTATTTTTGGCTTTGTAGGGTTTGTTTTGGAAGTCGGATTGATTATTTTATTAAAAAGTTTTTCATTTATCTCTTTTTAGTTTCGGTAGGTACCTCCAAATACCATAATAGTTATTTGTTATACAAGAGTGCAAAGTTGCTTTTTAACCGCGTGTTCAATTTTGATGACCGAGCAAGCGAAGGATTCTAAAATTGAATCACGAGCGCAGCGAGTGATTCAAAATTAGAATCCTGAGCGTTAGCGAGGGAATCAAAAGAGCACGAGGTGAAAAATCTTTGCACTCGAGTGCAACACGTAACTTTTCATTCCACCTCAGCGAGGAAATGACTAAATGCAAAAAAAAAAAGTTTACAATCACCAGATAGGTACACTTTTATTTCAGTTTAGGTATTAATTACTACATTATGACAGGTAAGTATTACAGAATAATCTTTAAATTATAACAAAATAATACTAAGGTATATTTAAGAAAATTTTAAAGTAACGTTGCTACAGTTATTTAAATTGAGTGTAATATTTTTGTTTGGTACTGTAATATTGGTGTTAGTCACTTGTGTACTGTTTTTCGGTAAACTATCTGTCATACTTAATAGTTGTACCGATTCATCGGATTCCCTTGGCGTGAATGTTGGAGAGAGAGGGAGATGGTTAGGACCGCGTACAAAGCAAATTGAAAAAAGAACACCAAGAAGGTTCCGAGTCTGAGTTTTTAACAAATTAAAAAAAAGTTGTATGATATATTCGGCACCATAGAGGTAGCAGTAAATAGGTTTAATATTTTTTTTTAATTCACAAACTTAGTGCACACGATGTTCTAAATTCAATTTACTTTATCCTCTAGTGAATAAAAACGGCTTTTCCACTCAGATATTGAAGATTAAAAATACTCTTTCCGAGATGGTGGTATGAAAAAATCATTTATAGCCAAAGTAAATCTCATGACTATTCCAATAAGCCCAAACAGGATTCATTGTTTTATTTCGGAATTCCAGTGCCTACCTTTCGGCTTCATCAGATCATTTCGATGTTACCATTTTCATCATGTACCGTTTACTTATAAGTATTTGCTTTATCATAGTCGGTTAGCTAGTCGATATATCTTATACCCGTGATATACTTAGCCTTAAGGAGTTCCAGTGGCCACCTGTGGTCTTCTTCATCAGTTCCATTTTACCATATGACACTTTCTGAATGTAAATGATTGAATTGTTGATAAAAATACCAAAATCGCTATGTCTATAATATTTGAGGAGCACCCTCGATTTCGCTGGGATGCCATCATAAGATCCTGGTGTCCTTATTATGGTACCACCATTGGGATATCTCCTTTCCAACAAAAAAAGAATAATCAAAATCGGTTCATAAAAGAAGAAGTTATCCGCGAACACAAATAAAAAAACATATGTACAATCGAATTGAGAAACCTTCTCTTTTTTGGGAAGTGGGTTAAAAAGAGAGAAATAAAATCTTTTTCACAAAAAATAAACCGACTTCAAATCTTGTTTTCATCATTTTTTTCTACATCGACCAAAATGTAAAGTTATTTTGCACTTTTTAGTGTTTTGCTTTTGAAGACGGTTTATTTTTGTGAATAAGTTTTTTTTAAATAAAATGAAATAGTCTGTACATTATGCTGCCGAATTTAGAATTCGGCCATTATGGGTGACCCCTATTCATCACGTGTGTTTATAGGTGGCAACTATGGGGCATTTTTGGGGCCAAGGAGGATTAATGATTATTGTAAAGCTGTTGGCCGAATCTAAAACATTCTCACAAATCTTTAGCAACATAAGTATAAGGTGTCGCTAGGTCGACCGCTCTTTGACTGCTCGACCACACGTCTTTCCTCGGCGATGAAGCTTTATGACAAAGCTTATCCATATGCCAGTTATATCAATGCGAGGGTAGGCACTATATATATGTAGCCACAACTCATCAACCCACGTTTTGACACTCCGTTTATTAGAAACATTGAAACAAGTAGCCCTCAAGAGAACTTTTGATCACAGTACGTTTCGACACTCTATTTACCAGAAATATTGAAGCAACCAGTCCTCAAAAGAACCTTTTTTACGTTTTGACAATATCTTTAAACGAGCAATTCTTGTAGGTATGTATAAATATATATAATCTGAATCTCGGAAACGGCTCCAACGATTTTCATGAAATTTAGTATGCAGGGTGTTTCGGGGGCGTAAAATCGATCTAACTAGGTTTTATCTTTAGAAAATGTCTTTTTCTCTATTTTCACCCGAGCTGAGCTCTGTCGCCCAGGTACTTTATGTTTATACACCGAAAATGACCTGCCAACCAGGAATAATTATTTAAAAAAACCGGTCAAGTGCGAGTTGAAATCGGGCGCTGCGGGTTCCGTACCTACTCATTATATATAATAACATAATAAAATTGGTATAATTTTTATTGGTGGCTAATTTTTAAAGATATGGGCAAATTATGGTTTTCGCGAAAGTGCCAAAAATTACCTTAATTTTCAACTCTTTTTTGGATTTTTTACCTTACTTTTTGGCAAATTTCGTGATTCTAGGTACCTACTATATAGGTTTTCGAGCCAAAACCTATAGGGTACTTCCGGTTGTCCTAAAATTGTAAAGTTTGGTTAAAAGCAAGGTCTTACAGCACAAGTAAAGCGAAAATTGCGAAAAACAAAAAATGTTGGAAGGTAAATTAAGGTCAATTTTCATACTTACAAGTTGTAGCGAAAATCAAAATTTGCCCATATCTTTTTATCGTGTTGACTCAGGACCTTGATTTTATACACCTAATAACAGGGACTTGAAACGTTACTCAAAATAGCGTTATAGGTAGTTCAAGTAACGATAATGTGTACCGTTCCACCAGGATACAAAATTAACATAATTAACTATTGGCTATAACGTTACTAGCAAACGGAACGAAATCACAACTTTTTAATAACAATATTAATAATAAATCTATACCAATATTATAAAGAGGAAAGATTTTTTTGTTTGTACCGAATAAGCTCCGAAACTACTGGACCGATTTTAAAAATTCTTTCACCTATGGAAAGCTACATTATTCCCGAGTAACATAGTCTATATTTTTTTCGGGAGCGAAGCCGCGGGTGTCAGCTAGTCTTACATACATTAATAACGATATATTATTGATATTTTTATTCAAGTGTTCCCATACTTGACGCTAACAAAAAAAACCGGCCAAGTGCGAGTCTTGACTCGCGCTTGAAGGGTTTCTGTACCATTATCGCAAAAAACGGCACAAAATTTACGTTTATTGTATAGAAGCCCCACTTAAATATTTATTTTATTCTGTTTATAGTATTTTTTGTTGTAGCGGCAACAGAAATATATCATCATGTGAAAATTTCAACTGTCTAGCTATCACGGTTCATTAGATACAGCCTGGTGACAGACAGACAGACAGACGGATCGCGGAGACTTAGTAATAGGGTCCCGTTTTTAACCGACTTACCAAAAATGAGGCGATTCTATGTTCGACTTCATGTTTGTTTTTTTTTTATGTATGTTCATCGATATCTCCGTCAATTAAGGACCGATTTTGAAAAGACTCTTTCGAAATTGGTCCCATTGTAATTTGGTGAAGATCTGATGAAGAACTTCGGAGATATACAACAAAACTCTTCAATAAATAACGGCAGATCATTCGGAATGCTGCAATCGCATGTCTGTTTATTGTTTAAATCATTTCATAACGTAAAATCACGCCAGTACGCTCTAAAGGGGTACGCAGATCTCTCATTTCACCGGTTATGTTCAAGTTTCATGGTATTCGGGTAATCTATTCTGGCGTTATAGGTACCTTATTATACAACTTGCCTATTTTAGGTAGGTACAACTAAAAATAAAAATAAACTTTTTTGCAAAAAAATATTACCGACTTCCAAATAAAAACTACAAAGTAAAAAATAACTTTATTTTTGGAAGTCGGTGTCCATATCGCAAAAATTGGAAAAAGGAAAGACACCGATTTCCAAAAGTTATTTTTCACTTTGTAGTTTTTATTTGGAAGTCGGTAATATTTTTTTGTAAAAAAGTTACCCTTTGGGTACGAAACCCTAAAAAATAAAAAAAAACACGCTATAATAGAAAAAAATAAAAACCGGCCAAGTGCGAGTCGGACTCGCGCACAAAAGGTACCGTACCATTATCGCATAATTGGTTGTTATAGCAGCAACAGAAATACATCATCTGTGAAAATTTCAACATTTCACAGGGTCCCGTTTTAACCCTTTGGGGTACGGAACCCTAAAAAGTAGAATACAATTTTGTCCCTTTGTTAGAGCAATGTTCGGTGCTTTTATTGTTTATGAACGTTAGTAATGTTACCTATTTACTTTGGTGAATGTAGCTGTTTATACGGAACCCTCTGTGCGCGAGTCAGACTCGCACTTGGCCGGTTTTTATGGTAGGATAAACAAACTACAAAATAAAACAACATATTTAAAACAATATCATCCATAATGAGTAGTATGTGTAGATTTCAAAATCCAGTTAGTATAGTACGAAACGTTGGTAAATATCGCGAGTTTCATGTCGCAATCCCTGGGTTTAACTGCCAGGATCCCGACGACCTTGTTACCGGAGTATAGCGGCCCAAACTCATGGATGAAACAGTCATCATAATCAGACACGTCAATGCATATCATACTATCATCCAGCTCCACTCCGTACCCTTCAAAACATTTACCTGGATTTGTAATCTTTACTTCATATTTTGTGAGGTCATTCGTTAAGAAGAGTCTCTTGTCCATAGTCGACAGTGTCTTCCAAATAGCAGCGTCAAGATCCGTAGCCGGTCTCTCGTCAAATACAGAAGGTTTCATTGTGAAGGGGTAGAAATCCACGTTGAGTTTCGCGACGGCGATGTCAAAGCGTGGTGTTTGGTCGGTAATGTTAAATTTCTCGTGGAGACGCCAGAATAGGATGGGGTAGGTGTGAGTGTAGTTTCGGGCGAAATCGTGGAAGAGGAGTACTCTGTGGGTCGCGGTGGGACGCCTGCAATAAAGATTAATAATAAATAAAGGTTATTAGATGAAAAAAACAAGCTGATAGCATATCGGACGGTAATTAATCACACAATATAGAAATCTAGATCCACTGATTCACGGCAGAAGAAAAGTTTTAAAACTATTTAAGCTCTTGAGTGCCCGAAACGTGTATCCAAGCGAGACACAATGGTTTTTCTATCGTTTCAATACTGAGGGTTTGAATTTGTCGCTAGCGGCGTTGGTGAAGAGAGAGGTCAGATAGTTCAAATCATCTGTGCGCGTGGTGCTTTGTGCGGGTATCCTTGTTTGCTCGGATAAAGACTGCTGCTTCACTGCCACGACGGCGACAGTCGTCGTCTTAAGGACCTGACAACCATTCCTTACCTTCAACTGGTTAAATCTCACCTGTCTAAAATTCCTTCACAGAGAGGAGGCTTGTGTCCTAGCAGTGGGAATATTATGAGTAGCCTGATTATGCTATGCTTAATTGTTAGCTATCGATAGATACTAAAATAGTTATACAAACTTAAAGATAAATCATTAAAAAAAATGAAATATGTTTGTAAAAGGTAAGTAATATCTGAAAGTTCTGATCTGATACTGGAAATTCCTGAATCGCATGCACAATATCGCCGAAGCTACTTCATATCCCGGAAAATATACTCGGTTCTTGAGGGATAGAAAAACGAAGCGGCGTAGCTACAGGAAATGGTGAAATTGTAAGGTTATGTTTTTAAAGAGTAATCTCAAGAAATGCTACAATTTATCTCGAAAAATGCATATTTCCTGAAAGATAAGCCACTGAAGCGAAGCCGAAAGATACAAATTTGTAAAACGGTCCAAGCGAAGCACCTCTTACCTACAATGAGCCGAAGTAACCACCCACTTTATCAGCACAATACTTCCAAAGCAAGCGAAAGACCAGAGAGAAGTAGAGTTTCTGGTTATAGCAGCTACATAAGGAAACCTTTCTGCCACTGGCAGAGACAAATTATACGCCAGAGAAATGACTCCCATAGCTCGCGTCTTCGTGTTGTGCTGGTAGACCGTGTCTCCCTGCAGAAAATCTCTTTTCCGTTCTTCAACGGTGATGTCTGTGGCGAATTTCACCATCACGCAGACGGCCATGATGGCTAACAATATTAAAACAGTTAACACTATGCATGCTGCTTTCATTCTATTCGAAGCTTATTGGTTTCTGTTGTCCTTGCAAAACAAGAACTGTATAAAATTGTACTTAGATCTTGGAAAGGATCTCGCACGTAGATTTTGAAGTTTCTGTGACAGATTGACGTATATAATAGTAGTCTTTGGATAGACAGATGTTTTAATGTGATAAGATTTAAAAGAATTTCCATGGAGTCTCTTGCTAGTTCTTCTACTAAGGGAGGTATTACACTGGCATATATCTAGGATCCTATTCTCTTATCCTACATATATGACCTCTGGAATCTTATCTGTGTATTCCATTATCATAGTTCTTTGATCCTATTTTTCGACATACTTGGTTGCAATGAAGGTTGTGTGCACTGCTATTGCTTCGGCAGTGTGTACAGCAGTGTTTCCAACAAAAATTTTAGAATACCATATCCACCAAGCATATTGTAAACTTACGCCAAAATTTCGTTGTATAATACTTACTTTATTCCGTCAATAAAACCGTCCAAATAATCAATTGCCTTAGCTTTAGAATATTTCAGAAGCAAAACTGAAAAATTAACGTCGCAAAATTTTATGGACGGATTTGTATCAGGAAATTATGACAATATATTCGATAATTCATTATAGCTAAATTCAATATGGCAAGACTATGGGCCTTATACCATGACGTGTTAAAAAAATCATTGAAAGACAGTGAAAAAGGGACAGAGCTATTTGTCTTGAAAAGCTCCGTCCTGCTCCTGTTTCTATAATCCTATCCAAAAAATCCATGAGACTACTTTTATCAAAGACGATATGATTCATATGTCTTTATTACATTAACATATAAACCATATAAATATGACAAACAGAGCTATGATCCTAGACATATGATAGAGTGGAATACACCCATAGATATATTTGGAACGAAACGAGAAAATATCTTCAACATTCTAGGTAGCTGACGAATTCTCGATCATTATACAGGCTGACTGGTCTAATTGCGTACATTCCTTGAAATGTATGAATTTGCAACTATTTTGAACACATAAACTTGTGATGGGATCCACATTGGGTTTGTTTTCAAGTGATCGAACTTTTTAAGTTTTTTGAAGTGTTCTATCTCACGACCAAAAACTGCTTGAGAAATCAAATCCACTCTGTGTAATAAAGTGATATTTTTCTCATAGCTCAAACGAATAAATCCCTTGAGCTCAGAAAACAGGCAATACTGATACACGAGCCACTTGACTCCTGCTAATCCTATTCCCGCCAGCGCGTCGTGATGTTTGTCCCCGCGAGTGCAGGCGATGTGTCCGAGCTCGCAAATATTTACACGCAGAGTTTAGCGCGCATTAGCCTTATTGGTCGGTGTAGAGGGGCTGGAAGTGGCTTGGTAAATTTTGGTAATCAGAAAGAAAGAAAATAAATAAATTATGTTTATTTTTGACTGGCACAGGACACACGAAACAACAACGTAAAAATAAATGAGAGAGGCGAGTTGCGAATGAGACGTAATGCGACTTGAAACGACTTGGGAAACTGACGAAACGTAGATGTTATGGACCAAGTGATTAATACGGCATTACTCATAATGCCCAGACAATTTTAAAAATGCCCAGTATGAGTAGGCAATATGCTAAAAACTAATGAAATATTTTTTACCGGGCTTTCTTTCTTTGTGCAGTGCGGCGCCGGTGCCACCCACGCACGACAGCAGCAGCCTAATTGTGTAAGTAAATTCGGCAACGGAAACAATCTGGTTCTTTCCCAAAAACACAAACATACACAAGAAACTTGAATAAAGATTCAACATTTTTGTGTATGTGTGTGTAAAAAACAGTTTTTATCAAAAAAGAAAACCGGCTATTAAACAAAAACCTATAATTAATTTGGTGTCTTTGATAGCTATTGTCTATCTTTTTTAGGGTTCCGTACCCAAAGGGTAAAAACGGGACCCTATTACTGAGACTCCGCGGTCCGTCCGTCTGTCACCAGGCTGTATCTCATGAACCGTGATAGCTAGACAGTTGAAAGTTTCTGTGAAACTTTCAACTGTCTAGCTATCGGTGTATTTCTGTTGCCGCTATAACAACAAATACTAAAAACAAAATAAAATAAATATTTAAGGGGGGCTCCCGTACAAAACGTGATTTTTTTGCCGTTTTTTACGAAAATGGTACGGAACCCTTCGTGCGCGAGTGTGACTCGCACTTGGCCGGTTTTTTGACACCGACTTCCGAAACGAAAGTTATTTTTCACTTTGTTGTAGTGTTTTACTCTGGCAGTCGGTTTGTTTTTTATTATAATGTTTTTGTTCTGAGCCTGACTAGCTGACAATGGGATCAACTTGAAATTAGACCCATATTTTTTTTTATCAATATCATTCCACCATCAATTCGTACACAAAAAAATACAATCAGTCGAACATAGAACAACCTTTTTTTTTATTCGGTTATAATATTGGTCTTTTCCGGACCTCAGGACCATTCTCTACCTCATCTATTACACATACATCTACGTCCCGGCTCCCCTCGTGAGAGCTTAGCGCATTTGTACAGATTTGCACCGCAACGGTTCACTAGCTAGCCTTAAGTGATATACTTTATACAATTGATTATATTTTCTGAAGCCCTTTTAGTTTCGCGAGGGTATATCTAACAATAAATATGAATTATGGGAGATGTGACCCGCGGGGTCTTTGAAGCTTTTTGTATTTAGCAGAGTGCTTCTACTTAAGTTTTAGAGGATATTTCTTGCCTTAGTTACACTTTCATTAAGTGTCTATATACACTAGAATTATACACAGTTTGTTGGGGTCTACTTGCATTCCAACCGGATTTTCTTAATACTGTCCAGGAATTTATCATCATCAGCCTTTTAATTTTCCTTCTGCTGAGACGGCCTCCTCTCTGTGAGAGGGAATGGGCCTTAATCCATCACACAAGCCCTGTGCGGGTTGATGGATTATGCTTCTAGGATATGCCATTTTTCGGTCAATGTGGCGACACTTGGGGGAGGCCTATGTCCAGCAGTGGACGTCTTTCGGCTGATATGATGATGATGATGAAATCGCCTGCCTGGGTTCGAATCTACTACTTGTAAGTCCAGGAATTAGACTCTATATTGTACGTACTCTATTTTACATATAATAATTCCAGCCTGTTACTCTCTGCCTCTTCTCATACAGAGAATGCACGAGCATTAATCAGTCCTAGACCTAGACCTAGTAAAAGTAAGACTTTTCAAGGCTTATTGCCAAAGTCTGTACACGTCTACAATTATAATAAGAGACCGCTGGATGTCCTGCGCGTCCAATATAACAATGCTTTAAGGATGTTTTTGAGACTGTCCCGTTACTGTAGCGCGTCGGAGATGTTTGCGCAAGCCCTTACAGATAGTTTCCACTACTTTTCACGCGATTATACTTAATAAAACAGCGTCGCTACGGACGATAGTGAGGGACAGTCAAAACGGCATCCTGAAAACTGTAGCAGCTTCGGCTCTCAGATTGTGCAGCAGTTTGTGCAGAGGTTGATTGTTACTAACACTAGATAATAAGTTTTTCTATGTTACTAACACTCTATGGATTTTTGCATAGAGCAACACGGACCACCGGCGGACCCGCCGGTGGTCCGTGTTGCTCTATGGATTTTTGCGTCCGACATAAAGCTATTTATTCTATTATATTCACAGACTAATTCTATTAATCACCACGCTTGCTCAATGCGGGTTGACGATTTCAAACTGACATTAACTGTCCCAGTTCACTCGATGTTTTCCTTCACTATTGGCAGCACAGAACATATATACCCTATTGGCAGCGATGTCCAAGATAAACTTAGAAAGTACATATGAATTAAAAAAGGCACCTTGGTACTTGCCCGAATTTGAACCCACGACTTCAAGCACAAGAGGCGAGGTTTGGATCTTTGAGAATCGATCACTCTCACCCCAATAACCAATAAAATTGGAAATCCAATCAAAACATAGTAAAATAAATCAGACGCGCCATCAGATAACTTGCTACCATAGTGTAGGGACGCGGACGGTGTAGATGTAATTTAGTGCTATCTATATAGATGCTCTCCTTGTAATGTAGATAGTTAGATACGTATCGAGATGGACGCCCCGTCGAGATGAGAATACGAAGTTTGAGTCGTGTATGGTTTGGGGTGAAAGTAATACGAAGTCGTATTTTTTTCGCGTTCGTTTTTGATGTTTAACGTCTCGACTCGACGCTATCGATTTATATGTAGGCTGCATCCTGAAGGTTTAAGTTGAGGCATACCTAGAAGTTACCAACATTTACCTCATCATCTAAATTTCAGCCAAAAGACAAAGGCCTCCCCCAAGCGTCGCCGCACCGATCGGTCCCGTGCGTCTCGCATCCACCGGACTACCGCAGCCTTGACCAGGTCGTCGCTCCACTTAGTGGGAGGCCGTCTAACGCAACGTCTTGCGGTTCGCTGTTGCCACGCCAGAACTTTTCAGCCCCAACGGCCACCCGGTCTGCGAGCAATATGCCCTGCTCACTGCCACTTAACTTTGGCAATTCTTCGGGCCATGTCGGTAACCTTGATTCTCTTGCGGATGCCTTCATTTCTGTTTCGATCACGCAAGGAAACTCCGAGCATAGCTCTCACCATTGCTCTTTGGGTGACTTTAAGCCTTCTGATGAGGCCCATTGTGAGTGACCACGTTTTGGTTCCATACGTCATCACTGGCAACACATACTGGTCATAGACTTTCGTGGTGAGACACTGTGGTAAGTTGGAAGAGAAGATATCGTGCAACTGACCGAACGCTGCCCAGCGGAGAGAGTACAGAGTCGGCTTCGATGGTTGACCTTTTTCTCCTCCAAGTTGGACCTACTTAACTGGACCGTTTGTCCCAGGTAGACATAATTGTTCACAACTTCGAGTTTAGAGTGTCCATTAGGGACTATATAATTACAGCTGCACGTTTTGATCTTCGAGGAGGGTCCATCCGTTAACATACCGAGACTCCTCCGTGCTGGAATACACGTTACGCCGTTGCGCCAGTTGTTATTTGTAGATCTCTGATCGTCGTTGAGGTGTTACTGGTAGTTACTGGTAGTTAGATGCCAGAAAATCTAAAATCAATCATGCGAAGTGGTATAGTGTTACCTAATTACTGGGTTGTGGAGATGATCTTGAATGGGACCACATGACAAGCACCAGCTTTCAAATATAAAAAGAATTATTAAAATCGGTTCTCCCAAAAACAAGTTCTGAGGTAACACAAATAAAAAATAAACATTTTTACATAAATCACAACCGACTTCCAAAAAAAAACACAACATAGTGAAAAATAACTTCAATTTCGGAAGTCGGTGTTCCTGTTTTCGTTTCTTGTTTTTTGACAAAAATATACAGTCGAATTGACAAACTCCCCTTTTTTTGTAAGTCGGTTAAAAACCAAGGAGCTTATGCTCCACAATACCACTTTAACTACCGAGTCAGGCGGTACCAAAAAAAATTAAACCTTGATTTTCTAAAGTCAGTTAAAATATTAAAAGACGTATTCAGTCACAGTCGGCTGAACAATTCGTCATCAAATAAACAATAATTATTTAAATGACTCAAACCATTAAGGGACACCCAACCGTTTAAGTTTTAACTTAATTATAACATCTTTTCATTTCGTTGTTGACAGTACGGTCAGACAAACAATAATGGTTAAATTATTTTCCTACCAATATTACAAACGCGAAAGTTTATAAGAATGTATGGATGTTTTTACTGTTTAACGAAAAAACTACTGAATGAATTTGCATGAAACTTTATAGAAATATAGCTCATATAGAACTAGCTTTTACCAGCGACTTCGCCCGCATGAAAAGTGTTTTCTTATCCCAAGGGTACATTATACCGGGATTAAAAGTAGTATATGTGCTATTTCGGACTATAATCTATCTTTGTGCCAAATTTCATCCATATCCGTTGATCCGTTCTGGCGTGATTCAGTAACAAACATACACACATCCATCAAAACTTTCGAATTTTTAATATTAGTAAGATAACATAAAGGCTTAATTTATAAAGACAGAAGTACTAATTTCACGCGGGCAGAGCCTGGACGGCAGCTAGTTTAAAGAAAACAGTTTATTTGCGCCAGGCACGTGTTCATCCTTTCTGTGAGAGAGCTTAATCCAGCACGCGGGCCCAGTGCGGGTTGGTAGATGTCACATATGTTCGAATGTTTGGTTCCAAGACATGCCGGTTTCTTCACGATGTTTTCCTTCATCGTTTTAAGAGCAGTGGTGATGAAATAATTTACACAAAGTAAAGCGCCTGCCTGGGTTCGAACTCACGACCTAAATCACGTAAGTCGTTGCCGTTACCACTGGGACACTGCTCTCACTCTCTCACCACTGCCCTCACTGTTTGACAAGTACTCAACTTCAAATTCCTATAATTATGGATATACAAAATTCTCAATTATGATAACTCTTCAAGAAAACAGCCGGAGTAGCATTGTAAGTTTATGATTAGTTCTTAACCAACTTTCCAAAAGGAGAAGGTTCTCAATTCGGATATTTTTACTGCTGGCTTTTCCTATACAAGTACCTGCAAGAAACACAAAGTTGGAAGCTTTGAAAGATAAAAGAAAAGTCGATAACAAAAAAAATTGCTTTCTAAATTAATCTTTCACCCAAAAAAAAATCTTCAAATTAGTTTTACAAAACAATAACATCAAAACTTCGAACCTTTTTGCTGACGCTACACAATCAAGTTTATCGCAACTATCCACCCTTAGTACTGAACAATAAAAATATTCATAATATCGGTTCTCAGTCCCTTTCTATCTTAGCTAAACTTACGTAAAAGTGAGCGAGAGGCGAATATGGCAATTAATCAAAAATTTACCAAGGGAGCGAAGAGATATTTATCTCTATTAGTGTTTTGTATCTTCATCCCTTGTTGTGAGATTTTTTCCATGTTAAGTGGGATGGAAGAGGGTAGTTGAATGTTTTTGCCTCGTTAAGTTTTTCGCGCTTATAGGGTGCTTATGTGGCGTCTTATTTAAAACATGGGGTTTCTTATGTGCCTATTTAAAATTTTCGTAACTATTGGGGTCAGCTTTCAGTCTAACCGGATAACGCTGATATCAATATTTTACATGGAGAGAACTGCCTATCTGACATCCACAACCCAGTAAATGGGTAACACGATACCCCTTGGCAACTCTGGTCTCAGATTTCCTGGCTTCTGAGTATACGTAACGACTTTCAAATATCTACAAGACATTTGAAAGTCGACAGCCGGGACCAACAGCTTAAGAAGAAACGCGGTCGCAGACATCCGACTAAATAAAAAGTCGTAATTCGAGGTTTGGCTCTCGCCTATTTCCTCCTCCAATATTGGACCAATTTAAAAGATATTCCATAAACTGAAAGAAAAGATTTAATACATCAATGACTAAGCCCCTATCTTTTCCTCTTTGATGATACAATAAAAAAGACCAAAAAAAAAGACAAAAGATATTTATTTCAACTGAACCACCAAGCGGCACTTTTGAATGTCACAATTAAAATTTACATGGAATAAAAGTTGATTCTACCGTGCATTCGGAAAGTAGCTTGTTATGGAGAAGAATACACAAGAAACTCCATACTTACTCTTTTAAAAAAAAAAATTTTTACAATATTTAGGTACATAAGTACATACATTAATAAATTCACATATGCGAGGACAATGCACCCAGAATAGCACTACACACTATACTACGTAAAGGTATAAAGTATTAAAAGTACTCAAAAATGTACTGTGCAGTTATATAATAGGTACTAGAAAAACATTAACATCCGAAGCAGTTAAGTTATGGACCAATCCCAACTGACGGCGCCCGTTCACGAACATGACGCATGAATCGGCACCACCCAGCTCAACCATCATGAAGGGAACCGAATGATCCAACACACGCGCCACCGTCAGAGAGACATTTGAGAGAGCATGCCACACTCAACTGCCAGGGCACATACAAGTCAACAAACGACACATAGGTATAGCAAATGGTAGATTTACAGTTGGGTACATAGTACCTACACACGTGCTGTGCAGCTATACAATACTAAAAGAAATCGAGTCTATACAACACAAACATAAACATATCATTTGTTTTTGCGCCCTAGTGGTTGTGGAGCAGGACTAGCATTGAGCCAAGCATTTTTATCAGTGATGTAATCCCCCAACTTATAATATGCCTGCCTGCATAGTGTGCATCATCATCATCATCTGCCTAGCCTTTTCCCAACTATGTTGGGGTCGGCTTCCAGTCTAACCGGATTTAGCTGAGTACCAGTGTTTTACATGGAGCGACTGCCTATCTGACCTCCACAACCCAGTAACTGGGTAACACGGTACCTCTTGGCTTGACTGGTGTCAGATCTCAAGCGTCTGACTATTCGTAACGACTGTCAAAGATCTTCAAATGACAGCCGGGACCAACGGCTTAACGTGCTTTCCGAGGCACGGAGGAAACTCGGTATGTTGAAATGGTCACCCATCCACGGACCGACCTCGTCAAGCGTTGCTTAACCTTAAAGATCGACCCGTGCGGCTGTTATTATTTAGCCACGAGCTCCTCTTTAGCCACGAGCTCCTCTCTGCCTGCATAGTGTGCGTTTTATACAATTTTTAACTTTCGTCTTATTCAGTTTTAGAATGTGGGGAGGAATTTTATTGTAACATTTTGTACAGTACCCCATGAAAGATGAGGCCACTTTTGCCAGTCTGAAACCTGGTTGAGCTAATTGGTCCCTATTTCTAGTAATGTAATTATGTCTGTCTTCGTTTTTACTAAAAAGATGTAAATGCTTTCTCACGTACATGATGTTTTCATAAATATATTGACAAGGAACCGTCATGATGTTAATGTCCTTAAACAGTTGCCTTAGAGAATCGCGCCGGCGAAAATTGTAAATCGCTCTGATGGCTCGTTTTTACAGAATATAAAAAAACTTTTTTACAAAAAAATACTACCGACTTCCAAATGAAAAACTACAAAGTGAAAAATAACATAACTTTTGGAAGTCGGTGTCCATATCGCAAAAAAATGGTACCTACGTAAGACACCGACTTCCAAAAGTTAAGTTATTTTTCACTTTGTAATTTATTTACATAGATACAAGTATATACAGTGTATAAAATACTTAGATAACTAATACTAAAAACATATACACTTTAACACAAAAACTACTCACTAGCTAAACCTAAAAATATACTTAACTAAAATATGGCGTCGAAAAACTCCTCCCCATCGTTGACTACTGGTAATGTGCCCAAAAGACTGGCAGCATTGCCACGTTGTATGGCAATGCTAATTCTCTGACCAAGGTAAAAGCCAGCCCTTGGGTCACGCGAAGTGTCAACTAGGCGTTTGGCAAGATCTTTAAATAAAGCATGAGCACTCGGACCCCACGGACCAAGAGTTTCAACCCCAAACGGCTCGAAAATATAACTACCAATGAGGTTATTATATTTGCGCCGCTTGAGGTTTTCTGCAGCCGCAGCGGCAGCGCCAGCACAGCACGACGAGCTAGGAAGATGGGATGGCGCAAGAGTATCGACACAAGTAGCGTCCCACACTAAAGGCCTACCCATCTTCCATGGAAACAAAGACATCCCGTCCGGTCTTTTGCCATCGTCGCGTGCCAGGCCATGGGGTTCCAATACGGCCGGAACGCCGACGGCGACGAGAGCACGTCGGATGATGTCGTTTAAGTTTCCGTGACGCGCTATGCGACCCGCACTTCGGCTGCATGAAAGACCGTGGTGACCGAGGCTGTTGACAACTTCGCCACAGTGACAACGATGAGGAGTACAACAGGGAGCGCCAAGACGAAGGGAAGCAGCGAGGCGGAAAGTAGTGTCGTCAAACAAGGTGCCAATGTTCGACGACGGAAGTGCGTGAAGCCAGAGGCCCGACTCCCACTCACCCACAGCCAGCAGGCGAGCGCGCTCGGCAGGAGAGGCAGAAGTAGAAATTTGGTGCTCCTGAACTGCTCTGCAGAGCGGCTCATCCCACCGTCTCTGGGATGATGGGTAGTCGGGGAGATTACAATTGGGGCAAGCGAGTCTCCAAGCATCAATAGCCTCGGTGAAGCACGGCACATCAAAATTAATCAGTATGGGTGCTAGGATATTCCTGATTAATTTCTCAGTACCGTGGACCGAGGATATAAATGCCGGTAAACTAATACTAGAAATTTTGCGGAATTAAATTTAACTAAATTTTTCTTTGTAGTTTTTCATTTGGAAGTCGGTAGTATTTTTTTGTAAAAAAGTTTTTTGTCCTCTAGTTTATTTGTGTTTGCGATGTTTGTATAGTAATTATGTTGCTTTATTATTCTCAACACAACTGGGTCGTAGTAGATGTTTGCAGCAATCCCTCGCAAGAGTTCTGTTGTATATCTCCGAAGTTCTTCATCAGATCTTCACCAAATTAAAATCGTGGACCCAATAAAAATAAAAAAAAAATAAAAAAAAAAGTTTCTTTCTTCACATAACGATATAACTATGTTAGGTTTGGTACCACCATTTGGGAAAATACTCTCTTTTTACTTAATTAGCATTCGTTTGTATTCGGAAATGCGATGATTGCCGAGGGACATTAAGAAAATAGTATTGTACTGTATATAGTGTAGCGTTGTGAGGATCTCAACTGAAAATAGTCGAATGATACTAAATATCAAAATTAGTAAGTTAATACGGTTAATAATATAATAATAATAATAATAAATCTTTATTCAGATATTACAAAAGGTAAAAAACAGTTTAAATCTTAGATAACTAATGTAGGTATAATAATGTAAGATGCCTGTACTAGGTAATCCTGTATCACAGGCTGTAGGAGCTCTAAAAATATGCTTATCGTAGGACAACAGAATTTTAACAATATTTAACATAATATATGAAGTCTAAAAATAGTGGTAAGATTGTATAAGTTTGGAAACTAATTTTAATTTACTTAAAACTATAAACATAAAACTAAATTACTAGGTCATAATATTACTTAATGTCTTATTTACCTATATTGCAAAAAAGTGCACTTTGATTACACATAACTAAAGATTGAGAAATAATTGCTAAGCAGAATTGTGAAGTCAACATTGCAAAATTAAAACATAGGCACTTAATTTTTGCAGCCAAAGACTAATGAGCTTAGCCAGCAACAAATTGATGGTTAGTAGGCCATTGCAGTGTCAGCCGCAGACGTTCAACTCGTGTGACCTTGAGTATGACGTACTAGACGCCCTCATAGTCGATAGAGTTGATGTGCCTGTATTCCGCTATTTTCCTAGCAGGGCACTCAGGGTCTCTCGTTTTGTGATTGTGTGGCTTTTTAAATCGCGAACAAGTTGCGCATTTCGATGAGTCCGCTTTCTTAGTGCAATCAGACACCGAGTGTCCAGCTTCACCGCAGTGAGCACACACAGAGTTGACCTCTCTGCATGTTTTTGCTGCATGACCATATAATTGGCATTTGTAGCATCTGGTAACCAGAGTGAAGTCCCTAACAGGGCAGGACGTCCAATTTATAAACAGCCTTGATGTGGAAATTAGGGCTTTACGTATATTGGCTGGAATTTCAATAATGTAATTACAGCTCGACGCATCTTTCCTTCCAGATTTGTGGCTTAATTTAACAGAGGCCAAAAAGGACTCCATGGACATCTCTGGCAACTTGTCGGGTATGTTCTGTTCGTAAATGCACCTAAAGACTTCAGTTTCAGCCAGGGAAGACGGCACTCCTACAATCACGATCCGTGGTTTGCGCTTGTTGGGCTCATCGGCGGTTAGTCCAGATGTAGAAAGCTGGACGGCGTTCTTGATTTTCTCGGCGTCTTGCTTGGTCTCTGTGCTAATAATAACACCTCAATTTTTGGTCTTGCGGACACCTCGTACATGCAGCTTCATTTGATCAGGTCGTATGATTTTTGTTACCATGTCTTTTGTTTCGTCACTGGACTTGAGTTTGTCACTAGGATAAATGACCACAGAGCTTAAATTGTTAGGTCGAACGAAATCATTTGATCCCTTTTTCACCATGTCGGCAAATGAAACATTACCCGCAGTGCCAGAGTCCTTAATCGTCTGCTTGAGCTCTGAGATGTGTTCCGTCAAATTGCGCTTTTCTTTTAAGGCATCAATCATATCGTGTGCTACGATTGCTTTCTGCTTCAGAGATTGGTATAGGACTGCCATCTGAGAGGTGCCAGATCCTATTTTACGACACAAGTTAGAAATTTTCAGTTTCTGTTCAGAGTTTAGTTTGCCATCCGAGGCAATAGAGCAAACCTCATTTAAGTGCTGCTCTATAGTTGACATCCATCTTTGTATGTCGGGCGTGGATGCGACTTCAATCGAGAAATCTGATTGGGCTGGGATTTGTGTTGTCGACTTCGCTGGCGAGGTGGAGGCTTGAACTCGGCCGCTTGGATTACAGGAACTGTTATCCATTTTATTTGATAGTCACTTCACTGTTTCTAAGTTCTCATTATAATGTTTGCAAAACTACACAGTAGGCAAAAATGTATACAATAAAGAAGGTCACTATTATAATTGTTTTAATTAAATATTGCTAACGAGCACGTCTGTATGCTACGAGCGAGCGCGAATCAATCTTAATGCATCTCTAAAAACACGGAACAACTCTAACCCCGGTCAATCACATGCGCGCAAACATTCGTACGTTTTTTTTTTTTTTATAAAAATTATGGGCTCGCGCTTTTCCACTATCTCTCCTGATGGTAAGCGATGATGTGGTCGACGGTGAAGCACGCTTGCCTAGAAGTAACCTATTCACTCTTGACTTGAAGACCCCTAGATTGTAGCTATCGGGAAACACAGACTGCGGCTGGGAATGCCACTCTTTGCTGCTGTACGCATAATGAAAGTATTTCCAAAACGTTTAGTACGTATGGGTGGGATGTCTACCATGTACCGATGTCGCATCGCCGTACGTCTGGTAGTCCGATTATGAAACGGGCTAGGTGGAATTAGATCATGCAATTCCATCGCACACTCCCCGAAATGCAGCCGATAAAAAACCGACAAGCTGGCAACTCGGCGACGATGTTCAAGGCTCTGGAGCTTTGTCATAACCAGTGCCTCATCGCCAATGAGCCCCTTGGCCCGCCTTTCGATCGACTCTAGTGCATCAAGCTGGTATTTGGCGAATCCGTCCCAGAGATGAGAACGTTGTACGAATGTTTGCACGCACGCGAAGTGCCGTCAGCCATTCATTCGCAAACTTAGCGGATATGCAAACTGAGTATGCGAACCCGCTTGCGCTTCCTCCTACACATGTTTACGAATGTCTCAGTCTTGCTTGCTTTTTATCGGATTTTTTGAGGATCCCTTATGGTCCATTCATTCTGCAGAAGATGTCCTCACGATTCTATGTGCCCCGATTTAGGGTGAGTTCCACATTAGTTTAAAGATTGTGTATGATTCTCTGTGCCGGATGACCAATATCGATTCCATCACCTATTTAATATCAGTTTTACGCTTTGCACGTTTACTTATGTTAATAAATGCTAGCGTGTTCATACTTAACCTAACTTTGGATCTGTCAATGTGCTTGCTATGTTTGCAAGTTTCTTACCTGTAAACCGCTGCGATGTGCTGAGTTTTCACCTACAATGTTTCACACACCGTTCCTTGGCTTAAAGAGGGAAAGAAGCTGGTATATCGCATGCGGCTTGCTGCTTATTGCACCGCATCTAACTTGCGCACCCTATGGTGCTTTCAGGGTTCTTCGTACGGGCTGAGTGCTTGACCCTTTTCCCACTGCTGCACGCTGCTATTCACCTGTCCGCTGCCTACGTACGCTGCCAGGGTCTTGCCCTGCTTACCTGCGGCTTACTGCCGTGCGACTACTCTTACTCAAGGGCGTAACGGCCTGCGCAGTCTACCCTGTGCACCCCTAGCCGTTACCGTCCGGCCTACTGCTGTGCCGGTGCGCTGCCTACGTACGCTGCCAGGGTCTTGCCCTGCTTACCTGTGGCTTACTGCCGTGCGACTACTCTTACTCAAGGGCGTAACGGCCTGCGCAGTCTACCCTGTGCACCCCTAGCCGTTACCGTCCGGCCTACTGCTGTGCCGGTGCGCTGCCTACGTACGCTGCCAGGGTCTTGCCCTGATTACCTGCGGCTTACTGCCGTGCGACTACTCTTACTCAAGGGCGTAACGGCCTGCGCAGTCTACCCTGTGCACCCCTAGCCGTTACCGTCCGGCCTACTGCTGTGCCGGTGCGCTGCCTACGTACGCTGCCAGGGTCTTGCCCTGCTTACCTGCGGCTTACCGCCGTGCGACTACTCTTACTCAAGGACGTAACGGCCTGCGCAGTCTACCCTGTGCACCCCTAGCCGTTACCGTCCGGCCTACTGCTGTGCCGGTGCGCTGCCTACGCACGCTGCCCGGGTCTTGCCCTGCCTACCTGCGGCCTACAGTCACGCGAGCCGGTGCATGCGCAGCATACCCTGCGCATCCCTAGCGGCTACAGTTCCTGCGACCTATCGCTGAGCCTGTGCTGACAGGTCCCCGCGTCTGCCACGTGCTGCCAAGGGACGGTACCCCACTTATATTTTAACCGCGTGCGGTAATCCGTGCAGAACTGAGTGACGTTTTGTACCCACGACCCAGCTGTAGTTCTTCATTATATGTATTAACTTGTCCAGCTGTTTTCTTTACAATCTTCCTACTACCTACCAGTTAGGGGCCTGCGCAGCTTACCTAGCTCAGGACCTAGCCGTTACAATAGTTAGGCCACAAAGTATGTAAGCGTCGGCGCGCCGTGGTTAGACAAAGGATGAGCAGATTTTTTATTCACAACATGATGCTTGTATTGCTGAAGGGTTCAGCAGAGCACCCATAGTAGGTACCTACATTCGTAATACATTTCACCAGTTACTTTTAAGTTCCATGATACCGCCAAAACTATTCCAACGACCGGACACAAATGTAGACTCTGGCCTGCTAACTGAGAAGTTAAAGCTCTGTATTTAACCATTTTACCCGATCCAGGAATCGAACCTACGGCCTAATACACAGCAGCAGTAATGCGACCACTTGACCAACAAGGCACACTTGTGCGAAAATACCAAACGTTCATTATGTTGCAGATAATAATATGTGGTATAGAGATGCAACTAATAATTGGCTGTTTTTTTAATAAATTGCAATAAAGTTCGGTAAACGGACTCTTACTAATAATAATCTACGAAAATCTACCGTAACTTTTTTTCAATGGGAACATTGTGACAGATTATTTCCTTAGTTAGACATAGTTTATTCCTTTGTTTTTTTTTTTCAATTAAACGTGACTAATACTTTACTTAATAGCATGACTGTATTAAATCTGTAGAAAAAAAAAACTAGAAACAAACAAGACGCAATGACAATTTAGTTCTTCTACTCGACAACAGATGGCGCTATTACGAGTTTACATAACGGTCCCCATGAAAATACTTGCGGCTTGTGGGTAGTAAATCAATACACCGCGATTGTCGTTCACGCTGAAAGAGTTGCTAAAACACATTTTGTAACTTTCGAACACATTGTTATTAGAAGAGTGAGAATGAAAGCCACGGTTTCCTGTCACTATTACCGCGGTAAACTCGCTTACAAATATGTTTTTCTTTTTGCGGCGCGAACTCTAAATAGGAATCTCATGCCCTGGTAAAAATAATAGCCGGTCAGCAAATTTGGCATTTGTCTCCATCTCAATACATTAATCGGCACATAAACGTCAAATCGGTATTCAATCTTAAAACTCGTTAGTGGTTACCGCATCGACTCGTATCTGCCGGGCCCAACACTTCATACTGCAGTAGCCCATCCATTAAGTTGATTACTATGATTACTAGTTACGCAAGTCACAGGGCAACACTGAAGCTAAACTTTGACGCAAAACGGGCAGATCTTGACTTAGGTAGGTAACAAGGGATTTAGAGTAATTAGACTCCCAAACCTTGATGATGACGCTTGCTTTCAATATTTAAAAAAAGTTTTATGTGAGTACTTATTTATATTTTGTCGATGCTCGAAAGTTCGCCCAGCTGCATGCACCACGCCTGCCTTCTCATATGGTCCGATGTATAACCGTATGATTACAAGGAATAGGTAGGTACATTGCTTAATATAGAAATAACATATAATCAAAATTTAAGAAGTTAGAGGCCTTCGAGGCATGCCTATACAGCTAACTACCAAGTACCTACTTATTGGTTACTTATGTACCTATACTATGGGTATTAGGTAACTTTGTAACACAGAGTCACAACGGAAGTCACTTACAGTGTACAAGATATATCGATTGATTATCTTGCCTTACAAGTCGAACAGGCCTACGCCGACCTTGATTCAATGAATTCCTGAGATGAAATCAAGATCTAGGAACCTAAGTAGCTGACCACTTCCATAATTGGTCATGAGCTCAAATAAACAATTTCTAACTGAATACAGCATTATCAACAATAAAATATCAGTCAGAACTTCGTAAAAATAACGATGAGTCAAACTTCTCGATTGCGCGAAATCGGACGTCCTAATACGTTCGCCAGCTAGTGAATCAGCTGCGTGAAAAAATCAATACTGCGCGCGTTACATGAATTTATTCCACATTTACAATGGACTGAGGCATCAATAAGCCTTCAACGTGTGTGTTTTGAACAGTTTTATCCTTAATACCAATTGTTTTATTGAAAATTAGTCATAATTTAAAGTTAACTACGCTAATTACACCGACGAAATTAAATTAACACCGTAGTGAACGTAGCCACAGGTAATTGCTGCATTAGATCAGAACGCACCAGATGGCGCAGTAGTACTCGTGATGTTGTTACATACCGTATGGGCGTGTGAGTGCTTGTGTAAAAAATTAAGTGTTTTGTGTTGTTTTAAGCGCTAATGGAGAACGAAAACGGTAAGAATAGTTTTATATCATCCCAAACTCTCATACACGGTATTCGCAACACCATCAACTTTACAGAAATCTCATAGGAAACGAGAATTCTTACATCTGTCCGATCAGACGTATAACCCGAACGAATTTGGGTCGCGTCATTATCGATGCACTTCCTACTAGTCCCATCGTTTTCAATTCGGCAGGGTTATATTCCCGCCATCTTGTGACTTGAGCTTTCAGGATTTCGTATAAATATATCGATCGGAAGCTTTGTGTAACCTAATTCCTTCGTTATTCTCGTTCTACACGAAGCATAGCGTCTGTTAAAGACCGATAATTTACCAGGTTTACATGTGAACCTGTCTAAATAGGCGCCGCTAGGCTTTGTTGACATAGAGTAACATGTAACTTTTTGTGTAAAACTTGATCATTAGCTCGTTTTTTAGGGAGGAAGCCGTGTAAAATGCAAATGTAACGTTTGTTTGGTTTACAACTACATTAGAAAACTTCTCTAATTGCTTGTAATGGTAGTAGTTTACGTGTATTCTATCGGCCTTGCTCGGGGCGCCTACATAACCAAGAGTGACATCAGATTTCTTAAATAGATTTTACTAAAGAATACTTTGTTTTTGGTGGATGTTACTACATTGGACGCTTCGTCTCGACTCGTTTACCTTTAGGCACAACATTTAAATATCGTCAATGCCGCATTTGATGATGATGTAGATCTAAAATGATGTTGGTATGATGAAGGATGACCAGTTCCTATCCTAGTCTGTGTTTAGTCTAATTAGTTTTTTTTTTTTTTTTTCCTTTCCACAGATTGTCCACTGTTTTCATAGATGCTTAACTGAGCTTAGAATATACAAATAAACTCAAAAACTAGAATCTAGACCCAATTTTCAGTATGACCTCACTCAATTATGGGCCAACTTTATGCAATATTTTATTAGAAATATTCCATAGTGAGTCTTACAATAACTCATTAAACAGTGATTAATAATAAAATATTGATAAATAATTCAAAATGCTCTGATCTGTAGCATGACTAATAATATATTAAGAAAATAACTTTGAATGAATTAATCCATTTAAGTTATTTGCCCAGTATTTGCTTCAGATTTTGAACAACACATAAAATCAATAATTTCATAATTGAAATTAGAATTTTTGTCTAATTTGACAAAATCTCGAGGTCTTTAAGTCAAAAGTGAATAGGTTACTTTTAGGCAAGCATGCTACATCGTCATCCACATCATCGCTTACCATCAGGTGAGATAGGGGTGAAGTGCGAGCCTTTCAATAATAAAAAAATAAAAAATAAATGATGTATATTTATATAATCACAGTAAAACAATAATTAATTTTATGGCCAATTAATTTACTATTGATTAGGTACCTACCTAATTCACTAAAACAATATATTACAATAACTCATTCATGCTAATACTTGCTAACTTTTTCCTTGTTGTATCAAATGGTAATGTTTGAACTGTTTGATTTATTGAGGAAATAAACATTTTACAATTTGGTAATTTAAAAATTAATGAATTTTGTAACCTTAAACCGTGTAAATTAACGATATTTTTGCAGGAAACACTATTGGTGAATTGTATTAGGTAATTCTGATTTGTCAGAAATACAGATTAAATCTTCATTGTTCTGACTAGCAGATTCCTTGACAGTTCATAAGTGCCTGTAAATGGTTTAGTTGAAATATATGGTTTGAGATAGTTGCCATTTCATAGAAACAGAGAATTGCAAGATCTAGAAACATCAATCAATTAGTTGTAAAGTTTTATTATTCGGTCCTCCATTTTAATGGACTGTATATCCTCCCGTTTCAAATAGCTATATATTCACTGACAGATTCTCAAGCCTAGCTCAAACTGACTGCAATTTTTTTAACCATTGTACCTTATACTCCATCTGCAATAACATTAGAAATTTTTACAAACCCTTGTTACAGTCTGTTCAACCGATTTTGAGTTCTATCCCATAAATAAAAGGATGGTATAAAAAGCATAAATCTGTGACCAAAACTAACTGTTTACTACAGCTGCCATTTGTCATATCACTAACGCAATATAAGTCAAAATCGGTTGAACGGGCTGGAAAATGGGATGATTTAAATGTCTAATGTTCTCTCAAATGGAGTATAGTACTGGTTATAAGTCTCCATAGACAATTGTTTTTTTATTAATTGTTTCTTGAAGTCATAATGTTTTATTAGTATGCACTATTGTAATATTGTGTACAGTCAGTTATCAGTAATGCTATGTATGTATGCATACAATAATGCAGATTTACATAAGGGTTGGCTAAATACCTAGTTATAAACTACTTCGGCAGCTTCGCTCGCTTGAGAGTTGGAAATTATCCCAAGGGAATGTACTCCCGAGATAAAAAAATATATCATATGTCCTTCTCCAAGGTCCAATCTATATCTATGCCAAAATTCATCAAAATTGTTTCAGTGTTTTGGTGGTGAAAACGTAACAGACAGTAAGACAGAGCTAGGTACTTTAAAGTCGGCACGGCAATGCCTTCCTCCATTAATTTCTATCGACCTCTTTACTATCGCCTCTTATGTAGTAATTTAAAAAAAAAACTACGCATATTTCGTAACCAGAGTACCAATTAGGTATACAGTGTAAATGGACTCAATACAAGCATACGATTGTTAGAAGAATCGTCAAATTAGATCAAACAAGACAACTGACTGTTGTTATAAAATACCAAATTAAAATGGCATTAGCTGTACTGTCATATTAATGAATCATTAACTTTTCGCTATTTCGTTGCCCATTTTGACCGTCGACCCTCAGAATGCACGTTTACCCGTTGTTCACGCACGGTTTACATTTGTAGATCTTTGGCAGTCGTTACGGGTAGTCGGGTGCCTGAAATCTGACCCCAGTCTTGTCAAGGATTATCCGTGTTTTCTTGTTATTGTTTTGTGGAGGCCAAACCAGCACGACAGTTGCGCCATGTAACATACAGGTCGTCAGCTGCTTGACTGCATTCAGTTGGACTAGCAGTTGATCCCAACATCATTATGAGGCTAGGCAGATGATAAACATTGTATGGGTTTTAAGTATCTGGTACGTCATTCAGTCAGTCAAGTATAACACTTGGAAAAACTTGCGATTCGCTCCGGCATCACACGGGACAAATTGTATACAAAAACCTTCCTCGTTTATCGCTTTTTAGGGTTTGGTACCCAAAGGGTAAAAACTGGACGCGATTAAGATAACTAACGGACTAAGACTCCACGATCCGACTGTCTGTCCAACTGTCACCAGGCTGTATCTCATGAACCGTGATAGCTAGACAGTTGAAATTTTCACAGATGATGTATTTCTGTTGCCGCTATAACAACAAATACTAAAAACAGAATACAATAAATAATTAAGTAGGGCTCCCATACAACAAACGTGGTTTTTTGCGATAATGGAACGAAACCCTTCGTGCGCGAGCCCGACTCGCACTTGGCCGGTTTTATAATATTTAGAGATGTATTACGTCTTCGTGCGTAGGTAGGTATACGTGTCTAAAAATGTTGCACGTCTGTCCCAAGCCTTGTGTCTTTGTAAATACAGAGTGTTTTAACATTGTGTATTGTAATTAAGTATGTATGTATGTAATGTATTGGATACGTACACGTACAATAAATATTAATGTAATTAAGTACCCAGTTAAATAGCTGGTGTATTTATCGGTCCTATTGTTTATAACTTGCACTTGCTTCAAATATGAGTTAAATGTGGATGGACGATGTGAGGAGTGATACGAAAGAAAGGGAGTTACAAATAGCGTGGCGGTTGACAGATCGCTGTGAAAGAAGAAAACGAGTTACGCCAACCCCAAGTAATCCCATGTTAGAAATTCTAATAGCATGTTTTGCCCGACCTAGGCCTCGAACCCAGGAAACTTCTAAAGTTCGACGTGTCATATTAACGCCTTAGTACTGTGGTGTCATTGGCTTCACAAGTATGGCTTCTAAGATTGTTATATTTACTAGAATAGCGTATTGAGTTGATTTTATAATATTATTGTGTAAGGCTGCTTGGTGGGCTAAGTTATTGCAGGAAAGGGGTATTAGTTATAATAATGTATATCACAGCGGATCTTTGTGTCTCTAAAGTAGGCTCTGCCAACCATTGCGAAAGAAACAGTTTGTCATCGAGTATACTGCATATGTAACCGAGGTAGGACGAGGCGACAAATGTAAGCGAGTGAAAGAGACAGCTATACAATGCTATCTTCACCTTCAACATTGACACGAAAATAGCTATTGCGCAGGGTTCTGCAGCCAATTCAGAGACACAAATATCCGTTGTGAGTATTATATCATCACGCCTGGTTCTCCCGAAGAGTGAACACCTCTAACTAAGAGAAAGAAATCCACATTTCATAGAAAGAAAACAAGTTATATTCAAGTCGTAGGTAATAGAAGTACCCAAAAACCAGACTCTCGAACTGAAAAGTTTCAGATTTAATTCAGTTAAAATATGAAGTAAGTTAGTACACATTGTTGGGATGACGTTATCGGCGAGTCAACGAACTTTTATCGTGATATTTTCAACAACAAACAGAAATCTAAAATCTGTCACGGATCGTGTACTTTCAGATATTTGCTAAATACACAAGGACTATAACAGTGTTTTGAAAATTGCAAGTACCTAGATTTAGATTTTTTTATTAGGGTTCCGTACCCGAAGGGTGCAAACGCAGTCCTATTGCTGTCACTGCCCTGTGTCTGTCTGTCTGTCCGTCGTCTGTCACACATGTTTAACAGTCAAACGGTTGGAGCAGAACAGTCTTCAAATTTTCACAATTTATGCATATTGTTGACCCATAGCCAAAATTTTTTTTTTTTTTCAAGGGTCACACAGCAAAAGAGGGTTGTGAATTTTTTTTGACCTTCTCCATCCAGTGGGGTATCGTTGTTTAGATGTTGTTGAGTAGATAAATACAGTATATTTTTTTTTTTTTAAATATTGAATATTAAAGCAATGAGAAGTCACCAAAGTCAGCTTTCAGTCGTTCCGAAGAATTTTTAAATTCTCAGTGACATATAAACTTGAAATTTGGTGATAATGTTTATTATTACGAATATTTTACCAACAAATACCAATATATTGATAAATGAGATTTTTCTCTGAAATTCCCTTACTTTTCCTATTACAACCAACTGGATTTTGCGGTTTGGTAGTGTGTGTTGCCAGTGATGACATATGGCTCTTGAGACGTGGTCGCTTACAATGGGCCTTATCAGAAAGCTTACAGTCACTCAAAGGGCAATGGAGAAGGCTATGCTCGGAGTTTCCTTGCGTGATCGAATCAGAAATGTAGAGATCCGCAAGAGAACCAGGGTTACCGACATAGCCCGAAGAATTGCCAAACTTAAGTGGCAGTGGGAAGGGCACATTGCTCGCAGAACGGATGGCCGATGGGGCAGAAAGGTTCTGGAGTGGCGACCGCGAACCGGAAGACGTTGCGTTGGAAGGCCTCCCACCAGGTGGACCGATGACCTGGTGAAGGTTGCGGGGATCCGCTGGTTACGAGATGCACGAGACCGGTCAATGTGGCGACGCTTGGGGGAGGCCTATGTCCAGCAGTGGACGTCTTTCGGCCGATATGATGATGATGATGACTAAATGTGCGAAGTCTAACACACAATTGGGCGGATTTTTTTTCCTGCTGCAGAGCCTGACGTCCCAAGTTCGACTCCCTAGTCGAGTAACGTGTTCAAACTAGAATTTCTCAGTAGAAGCCTGGTGTCTGCACTTGTGCCCGGCTGATGGCATTGGGCTCGCGAACTTACAGGTGACTCAAACATAACGGACGAAATGAGGGAGTGCTATAGGAACACTTCTGCCCAACCATTCGGGGACAACAGGCGTGATATTATGTTGTGCCTTATAAACGGTACAAGCTTCCACATATTTATAGGAAACGGTGAAACGGCGCTTGCAGCCGTAACACAATTGTAGTAAAGTAAATAGGCCACACAGAAATAGCACAGGAAGTGAGGTTTCGACATATACCTGCCGGGAAAATGGCGACCAAGCCGGAGATTCGTTTTCAGCAGACATTTTGTTTGGTGCGACATGAAAGTGTGGAATTTAGAGTGAAGAATTCGGATGTAGAGTCTTCTATCGCAACGGCACGAACTATGAAGGAAAGGCTTCCAAGTCGTTCAAAAAAAACCCGACTGCTTAAAAAGCGAACTGTAAATACTTAAACAAGAAGAAAATTATGCTGTGCAGTCGGAGGATACATCTGGTTTTAGTCAGCCATCTCACGAATATGTATCCTCCGACTGCACAGCATGATTTTCTTCTTGTGTTACAATATGGCGCTCAAAAACCGCCATTTTGCAATTTTAGTAGCTAGCAAAGACCTTATACGTATTTCTTACAAGAAGTATAAGGTCTTTGGTAGCTAGTGACACTCGCAAGGTTAAGACGAATCGATTGACGTAAGAATCATTTAAATCGGCCAACGCGTTTGTTCTCTAGAACGCCACATAGGAACATACATACATACATAGACTGATAATCATATTTCCCTCCTTCGGCAGTAGGGTAAAAATAGTAATTGTACTGGACAAGAAAACGGTGATAGAAAATATAGTGAAGAATCCGGTCCAAGAACCAAAAATTCAAAGACATATGACTTCCTTGAACCATTCTTACGCATTGTGCCGGCGTGGTGGATTCATCAAGCTCCCGCTTATGCAGAGAGCCTTTGTCGATGAAATGGGAACATTATAGAGTGACTTTACTGAAACAGCTAAAAAAACAGCCTCTGCTGTAAGACTTACTGATCCACTAAAAGAGTCAATGCACTACCCAGTACCATATCATTGAGCGTGCTATGAACATATCAGCCACGGAAAGAAACATGACCGCTGTGCCCGCTAGATCGTATCAACAGCGTATCGATTCTTAACGCTCCGTGCATGGCTCGCTAAGCTCGCCAAACTTCTAGCACAGTATAAATATGGACAAACAGTACGGAAACTAGCTACAAACGCTCGAAACGGCACACTCACACACGCATGTACATCGACGAGACCTAGACCCTAAGCGGCTCGCACTACTGACAGCACTGCGGACGCTGCTTAGGGATTTATACTGAGCTTCTAGGCCGCCCTGAAGTTGCCTTTCCGATGCGCAAAGCACGAAACGTTGCTGTTTTTACCCGGCTGCAAGGAAAGGGTTATGTTTTTCGCGCGTATCTTGTATGCATGTATGTTTGTATGTATGTAATATTCTTTAGTACCTCATATCTTCTAAACTACTTGACGGATTTTTATAATTAAGACATCGTTAGATAGGTCTTGGCCGCCCAAATGTTCTTAGATAAGTGCCGTTAAAAAAAAAGGAACATGGCAGATTTTGGGCGCCATATTGTTTGGGTTGCAATTTTTTTTCTTCGACTCTCATCTTGTGGGGTATCAAAATAAATGGCTTTTAGAGGTGAATACAAAAATGTATACCATTACCACATAAATGTTTAAAAGTCATTCGAAAAAAAAGGTTAACCCAAAAAGTTGTAAATAAAAAAAAGTTAATAAAATCAAAAAAACCCGAATGCAAAGATGTAAACAAGAAGAAAATCATGCTGTGCAGTCGGAGGATATTTATAGTTTTGGTCAGCCATCTCACGAATGTGTATCCTCATCCTCCGACTGCACAGCATGATTTTCTGCTTGTTTACATCTTTTTGTATGAGATTTACTACTCAGCCATTGTAGCCATGTTCATGGCGGCCCAGAAGTTTGGCGACAATTATCCACATCGGTGTGTTGGTCGGTGACAGAACGGTCTAGAAGTCTCATACTTTCCAATACAAATACTAATACTAATTTTTCTAGCACGGTCATAGTATGACATGGTGGGGAGACTGTTTTACGCCTCTTCTCGTACACATATGACAAAATAAACAACTATTGAACAAGCACTCTCTTTAATGTTGCTGATATACCTATTAAAAACAAAAGCACGCTAATATCGGCGCGTGCCAACAATTGGGTCAAGACTTAATCTGACAGCGCATGGTCACGCTAAATTGAACCGTGATGTCATGTCCAATCACAGGAACCGCCCAATCTAATTAAGCATACCTATTACTGTGAAAAATGCTCCGGAAATCGTCATCAAAGTTATTTTGAAGTCGGCAAAAATGTGTCTGAATGTTTTAACAATGCTATTTCTGCCTAGCACTTCGGGAGTATCAAGCCACATATAAGCTGCCTTTAATATTACCACTGCTTGGACTCTTCGAATTTTCCTAAAACGTTTTCGAGAGCAGTGCTAAAGAAATAAATTACACAAAATAAAGCGCATGCCCGTGTTCAAACCCACGACATTCAACTTATAATTCGGAGCTCTAACCACCTGGGCCACCACTTTTCTGCTGAGCTGTTATACATAGTTGAAGTTAAAACAAGTTATCTATGCTCAACGGTTTTCGCTACGCCCAGATCCGTTCGTTCCGCTTCCACAAGATATGATCCGAAGGTCGTGGCGTCTAGTATTTTTACGTCTATCTATCTAAACTTAACCTTGGGTAAACAGCTGTTGTTGCTGTCTTTATGTAAAGGTAAATAAGATGTTTGTGGTTTACATACATCGATATCAAGCCTGTGAGATAACAGTCAAACTCACTGAATTCTCTCTTTGTTGGGTCTTAGGCGTCAGACCTCCTTGGGTAGTGTTAGCCCAGTGGTAACGGGCTAACACTTCCCAAGGGGCTTTACGAGATGTAGGTCGTGCGTTCGAAGATTCGAACCCAGGCAGTTTTTTCGCTTTGTGTAATTTATTTCATTGCCACTAATATCAAAATGATGAAGGAAAACATTATGAAGAAATCGGCATGTCCTGGCGCTTTTATGCCATGTGACATCTACCAATTTTTACTGAGCCCGCGTGGTAGGTTACAGCCCACTCTCTCTCCCAGAGAGGAAGCCACATGAGCTTCCTCTCTGTTCCTCCAGTAGGAACATAGGCTGATTATGTTAAACTTGCTTCTGGTCGCGACTTTGCTCGGGTAAAAAGTGTTTTACCATCCCCAGGGAACACACTAGAATAGAATAAAATAGAATACTCTTTATTATGTACACCATAAGTCAACCACACTACTAGAGTCTCAAACTATCTCCATACCAAATTTCATCTAAATCAGTTCAGCCATTTATTTGTGAAAAGGTAACAAACATAAAAACAGATTTACTTTCGCATTTATAATATAACTATCTAAAGCCAGCGGCTTCGCCCGCCTGAAAGCCAAAAATTATCCCGAGGCAACATATTCTAATGATAAAAAGTATCCCATGTCCTATTCCAGACTATAATCTATCTCTGTGCCAAATTTCATCCAGATCCGTCCAGCCGTTTGATCGTGAAGAAGTAACAAACACACACACTCATAAACTTTCGCCTTTATTAGTGTATGGCATCCAGACATCTATGTTGAAGCATATGATTTATGAAATATCTGCTATTGGGACCCTATTTTACTAAATCAAACCACACAAATCAGTCTCTTTCAATCTGACTTCTAAGATCACAGAAAAAAGATCCACGTATGAGCTAATCTCTGAATCAAACGTTGGACCAAATGTTTTGGCAACTAGCCAAAGATGGACTCATGGGTATCAGAGCCAGCCTAGTGTGAGTCAGGATCGGAAGCTCGCGAATTTGTGTTTCTTACATCATATCTGTGCAAGATTAATGGGGGAAGTCGTGTTTATAACAATAGCGGAGTTAGAACTTTTCTAATAGAAGTAGCTTGAGTAGACGAAATATTTATTGCAGCGTAATTATTATGTTATTTGAATAATATGACGAAACTGCGCGGCACGGTCATCCCGTTAGGTAAAAACAAAAACAAGCGAATCATACGAATCGCTTGTGGGCCAATGTCGTTTCTGTTAGCGCTACTTTAAATACGACGCTTGAGGAAAAAACATGGTATTTTTAGACATAAATATGGAACAGTAATTTTCACCTGTTCTGGAGTAAAGGCGACACAACACATGCCCATAACTGGCCTGAAAGTGTTCAAGTAGCTTGCATGCCACTGGGATATTCTCTAATCAGAAGTTATTAAGACGACAGTCGCCAACGAACTTGAGGCAACAAAACGCGCAATTCTTTTACACCCGCGCGACCCTGAATTCAGAAGCTTTTTGGACTTTTCTTATTATTCTATGACTTCAAAGAAAAGCCTCAGATCAAAATGTAGTTTAATAAATTGTCTTTGAGATGGTGTCGTATTTTTGCCCGTGTTAGACATAACTTTACAAATTAATTACACTATGTTATACGAATAAAACCCAAATTTTTCTTTGATCAAATTATTAAGAAAAATGTCTAACGAAACCTATATTTTTTCCAAAAAATTACGACTAGCCGTTTAGACGTGATTCTCATTTTAAAATCAGCTACTGAGGGGTATCTGCGCCTTTTAAGGCAGTAAGGCACTGAAGCTAAAAAAAAGTGGCCGAACTTCAAAAGAATTGAAAGATAGTTTCATTTATAATTTTGGACTTTTGACGATCGTGATCGTTTATATAAGGTCACTTTGTTTAAGCCCTAAAGACAGCCTTGTTATGCGAATCAATAAGATTTCTCCTCATCCAGCCACCTTCCAAGAATCGTCGCTCTACTTTGCCTGATTCATGTCCTATTTATTTCTCCATGAAACCTTCAGTAGGCCAAGGTGAAGTCCGACACATTCGGAATTCTGTGGTTTTCCCCATGACTCTTCAAAGAACTTCTCACACTGTTAATTCTGCTGCGCCTTTTCCTCAACTATGTCAGGGTCAGCTACCAGTCTTACTGGAAGCAGCTGAATTAATGGAGGCAGTATTTTACATGGCGCGACTATGTCCGATTGACTGGCTACTTCTGCCTACCATTAATTTGTTCATACATCAAATTTTTGAGTACATAAATATCCTTAATACTACCTCACACATAAAGCAGGTGAATGAGGCGCGCTGCAGCAGAGGGCAGAGCAAGAGCCAGTCCCGCGCTAGGAACTAACCTGTGTTACAGGCACTAGGCACCTACTCCACCAACACACACACTTACAGACATCGAAGTAGCATAAAGGAATTAAGACTCGCTGATTTCCCAGCTTAGCAAGCCTGTACTTAGGGAATCAGTATACTAATATTAAAGTAATTTAAACTTACACGACGACGAAGTGACAGATGTATACAAGTCTTATACATCTGTCCCTTACGCACACTCAAAATAACCTTACTCTAAGAGCTTATAGTCACCCCCTTGATCCAACTGCTTCACTTGCTTTCCGAGGTATGTAGAGATCTCTGTATGAATGGATGGTCAGGGTCCCGCCACGGACAGACGTTGGCGAGTATAAACATGTTCATGTTCTAACATAGATGATCTAGCCTTCCTGATGCTGCGATAGGCGATATCGCGTACGTATTTTCTAAGAAAATTTCAAGTGCTAATCGGTCGAATTTGACGAAATGAACGGTTGGCGCAGTGGTTGAGCGATCGGCTGCTGCGCTGCGTGTCGCGGGTTTGATTCCCACACCAATTTACTGTAGTACTTTAGTAATAGGGTCCAGTTTTTATCCTTTGGGTACGGAACCCTAAAAATACTTCGGATGGCGTCCATGTGAACATACATAGCTATTTTGCTAAGTTAAAATCGCTTGTGTAATACAAATCGATTCGTGTCGAGCTATCATTAAGGTCGCTTTTTATTCAACCACGAGCTCTTAAAATGAATACTGTAGTTAGTATTATAGGTACTCGTATATAAGTCACTTTATGTAGTGTAAGGTCAGGTCAGAGATAACAGATATATTGTTGGAAACATGCACTCCGTTATGTGCACAATAAGTTATTATGTCGTCGACATACGACATATCAGCAAGTTCAATACTCAAGGATATGAGGCAATGTTCGTATATTATTTCATAATTAAACCATTTAAACTTCACGCTATGTACCAACTGTAAATCTACCATTTACTGTACCTATATGTCGTTCGTTGACTTGTGTGTTCCCTGTCAGTTGATAGTGTGTCATGATCTCTTTAATGTCTCTCTGATGGTGGAACGTGTGTTGGATCATTCGGTCCCCTTCATGATGGTTGAGCTCAACTGAGCTGAGTGGTGCCGATCCATGTGTCATGTTCGTAAACGGACGCCATCAGTTGGGATTGGTCATAACTTAGCTGCTTCCGCCTGTTTTTAATTAACTTTTTTTTTTTTTTGGACAATCCCACTTCACTATTCCAAACCACTGCAACTCCAGAAAGCCAGAATCAACAGTGGCGACCACCAGAAAAGCGCCGAGGCAATGAAGCTCGACGAAGTCCCGGCGAATGAATTTAACCATCTTGGACCCCGCAACGAAATTAATCAGAAAAGAATAACTGAGGAAAAAATACAAATTTCCACTTCCCTCCATATCAAGCAGGAGACAGAACTAACAAGGCCAATCGCACAAAGGATTACAAATGGGATAAGCCCAGTTACCAAGCACCACGGATAAAAAATAATATTAATGGGTCCTAAAATTGTGTCCTATATTAGTGGTCGCTACTGTTGATTCTGGCTTTCAGGAGTTGGTGTGGTTTGGGAATAGTGCGGTGGGATTGTACGAAACAAAAAAAAAACTTTATTTTATGCCTTTTTCCTTGGGGGTGGGCAGAAACTTCAGAACGCAAACTGCTCTGTTACATACAACTTTAGCTTAATTTACGTGAATGTACTTATTAGTCATACACCGGTTTTATTTTATATTGGCGTAATTTCTATATTCATCAATACGATGTGCCAATGTTGTCTACAAGCACCATTGAGGTCATAGTACCGTTCTGTCAGTGAGTTTGGCTATAATTATATCACCACCATCATCTTCAGTTCTCTTAGTCATGTTCATGGTCAATGAGTCATTAGTTGAATGGTGAAGGCGGCCAGAAACGACACTATACATTTAAAGAGGTATTATATGTTCTATTTAACCTACTAATATTATAAATGCGAAAGTTTGGATGGAGCTAGGTATAATGATCCCTTCCCCGGCCCTCCCTCCCTCCATGGCGGAGGACATCCAATGAGGATTTTACAAAACGGAAAAAAAACATGGTATAGTAAAATAATTTCCACGCGGGCGGAAACTAATGTTTTAAAATCTTCGGATCCGCACAAAATGTCATAACATATTCTGGCCTCTGTCCAGCAGTGGACGTCTTTCGGCTGAAATGATGTTGATGATTCTGAATACCGTATCGAGGCACTCGGAGGGGTCTCGATGAGTAATGAACGATCACTCATCCAAATCATGGTAGAAAATCATCATTATATCAGCCGAAAGATGTCCACTGCTGGACACAGGCCTCTCCCAAGCGTCGCCACATTGGCCGGTCCCGTGCGTTTCGTATCGAGCGGATCGCCGCAACCATCACCAGGTCATCGGTCCACCTGATGGGAGGCTTTCCAACGCAACGTTTTTCGGTTCGCGGTCGCCACTCCAGAACTTTTCTGCCCCATCGGCTATCCGTTTGCGAGCAAAAATAAAAGTAGAAAATAATAGTTGGTTAACGGCACTATGATACATCCATGGGGGTTTTGTGAAGAGTCATTGATTAATTTATATGAGTCATATAACTGAAGCATAGAATAGTCATACTACAGTTACTAGGAAGTTACGGATGCTGATACAAGACTGTTTCCTCTCAACGCGTGCCTATAAGCAAAATGAACATGAGTAATGCTAACTATTTTGAACTTGTGATAATAAAAAATCAAACATAAGTCAAGCCTCATCAGAAGGTTTAAAGTCACCCAAAGGGCAATGGAGAACGCACAATGGTCCACCTGAAGGACTAAGTGCGGAAACCAAAGCCCCTAACATAGAACATAGGACAACGGAGAGAGCTTTGCTCGGGGTTACCTTGCGTGATCGAATCAGAAATGAAGATATCCGCAAGAGAACCAAGGCTCTTAAGGGGCAGTGGGCAGGGCACATTGCTCGTAGAACGGATGGCCGTTGGAGCCGAAAAGTTCTGGAGTAGCGACCGCGAACCGGAAGACGTTGCGTTGGAAGGCCTTGTAGTAGGTGGAGCGACGACCTGGTCAAGGCTGCGGGAGACCGGTGGATGCGAGACGCACAGGACCGATCAGTGCTATCTCATCATTAGATGAGAGAGTGGTCAAGCGCGAGTGTCTGCCTATATCCAAGCCCACGGAAAACCGCCCCCTGAGTTTAAGTATGTATGCCAGATAAAAATGGAAGGTTAATTATCTTTAAGCTATCCAATTTATCTCAGCAGGTCGCACTAGTTCAACTCCTAGGTTAGAGGGCAACGTAATTGGGTGACTTTCATCACAGAATAATGATCTTACATGTGTCGTGGTGGCAAAATGGCTAAGACTTCGCCTCTTGTGCTTGAGCTCGTAGGTTCAAATCCGGGCAAGTACAAAAACTTCTAAGTTTGTCCTGGACATCGCAGGCAACGGTGAAGGAAAACATCGTGAGGAAACCTGGACTTATATAGTTAGTTTAAGACTGAAATAGCCAAGTCAGAGGCCTGCGTGGTTCCCAGAGGCGGCTTGATTCATTCTGACATCAGAAGTGGCCACAACTTCACACGAAAAGAAAGAAATTGGGTGACTTCAATAAGAATATAGAGCTAGATAAATTGCTAATATTGCTGTTAAAGCTGCAGTACACTGAAGTTCTACTGATGAGCTACTTGGTGCATAACAATACTACAGTAAAGTTATGTTACTATTTTGGTGTACTATCCTACTTCTTTCTTACTGTTATTTAATATTATAATTGCGAAAGTTCTGATGGATGGTATTCTTGTTAAGATTTGTGTCTCAATCACGGATTGGCTGAACGGATCTGAATGAAAATTGGCACAAAGATAGATTGTAGTCTGGAACACATAGGCTACTTTTTAACCCGGTAGTATGTTTCTGTAGGCAAAGGAAAATGCCCATTTTGTAAGGGAACTTGGGCCCCTTTGAAAAAATGGTTGTATCTTAATGAATTTGGTTGTATATTGTAGAAAAAACATGTTATATTCATAATTAGAAAACATTTTTTATTTATTTTGTGTGGTTCGCGAGATATAACGATGTTTCTGTTCTTGAAATGAACCCTTATTACAATGCAATAAGGTGCATACAAATGTCCAAGTGAAGGAACCTGATCTGTTGTTGTCTGTACATATAAAGTAAAGGACACAGATTGAAAATAACACAAAATATAAATCCTATTTTTGTATAATATTGAAATCGCAGACACGATACCTCATAATGGGCCTGTGTATGGGTAATCTCCTTTCCACGCGAACTAAGTCGCGGGCAACAGCTAGTTATATTTCAAATCTAATTAAATAGCTTTCTTAAAACCGGGGTAAAGTATCTGTTTGACATGCCGCAGTACGGTACAGACATCGTCTAATTTCTTATTTTTTAATACATTTGTTATTCAATTCATAAATCTAGCAAAGATGTTTTGACGGGAATCATTTGTGAGATACAAACCACACAGCTGTTTATAATCAAAACAAAACAATTAATAAGTATACCAAGTTATTACAACTAATGCTTCTATTCTGAGTCATCATTAGTAACAAGGTCAAAGAATACATATGTATTTAAAACGTCAACCGTATTACAATGTGATTAAGGTTCAAAAAATGTGTATCCCTATTCAAAGAATTCCAAGCCTTGTGTCCTAAGCATAATGGTTTAAAATGCAACGTTAAGAATGGTTGCTTATAAATGATTGTGATAAGTTCCTTGTGACTAAATATGGACAAAAGAGGTCTGAATTTGAATACTGATAATGACTAACACAGTCTTTAATGGGTTTAACATACCACTTGCTTTATGCTTCCTTCGCCCGTGGTGAAAGGCGATTCAAGATGGATAACATCAAAACTTCCTAAGGGTTAGACAGATTATAATAAAGAAACCCTAAGAGTACTGCCCGACCCGGAACTCGAATCAGACACTCGTGCTCAGCAGAAACGCTTGCAACCACTAGGCTATCAGGAGGCAGTCCATCTTGAGTTGCCAGATGGTCGGGATACGTCTGAATTCGCCCGACATTTTAAAGGATCTCCAGACTCCCAACAAAACTCAAAATCTCCAGACAAACAAGTTCTCGGAAAGTTATGCAATGCTTACTATTGCTTACTGTGAAAGCTATGTTGGGGTCGGCTTCCAGTCTTACCTGATTCAGCTGAGTACCAGTGTTCTACATGGAGCGACTGCCTATTTGACCTCCACAACCCAGTAACTGGGTAACACGGTACCCCTTGGCTTGGCAGGTGTGAGATCTCAGGCTTCTGACTACCCGTAACGACTGTCAAAGATCTTCAAATGACAGCCGAGACCAACGGCTTAACGTGCTTTCCGAGGCGCGTGGAAACTCGCTATGTAAAGATGGTCACCCATCCACGGACCGACCTCGACAAGCATTGCTTAACCTTGAAGATCGACTCGTGCGCCTGTTATTATTTAGCCACGAGTTGTCACATGTCTTTGATTTTTTGGTTCTATGCTTTTTCGGTTTCCTCACGATGTTTTCCTTCACCGTTTCGAGAGTAGTGATGATGACATAATTTACACAAAGTAAAGCGCCTGCCTGGATTTGAACCCAAGACCTAGAAATTGTAATTCGCGGCCGTTACCTGAGGGCCACCACTACTCTTCTTCTGCTAACCGACCCTGATATGGTTGGGCAAAACTGGACAGGCAGGCAGTATGAGCTTCTCCAATATCCTCATCGGGTTCGCACTGTTTTTAACCCCCGCCGGAAAAAGAGGGGTGTTGTGTGTATCTGTGTGTCTGTCTGTGGCATCATTGCGCCTAAAGGAATGAACCGATTTTGATTTAGTTTTTATTTGTTTGAAAGGTGATTTTGTCGAGAGTGTTCTTAGCTATGTTTGAATAAAATCGGTTCAGCTGTTCAAAAGTTGTGGGCGTTTTACTGTTTGAATCGGGGTGTTTTCGCAAGATAAATGTGTCGAGGGTTATTAAATTTTGAAATTTTACTTGTATTATTGACAGGCTCGCATTTGACCACTATCTTACCTGATGGTAAGCGATGATGTGGTCGACGGTGAAGCACGCTTGCCTAGAAGTAACCTTTTCAATCTTGAGCTAAAGACCCCCAGGCTTAAGCTTCAGGTAACACAGAGGCAGGGCATAACACTCGTTAGCTATATCATAATGAAAGTACTCCCAAAAGGTTTAGTGCGTATGGATGGGATGTCCACCATGTACCAATGGCGCATCGCCGTACGTCTGGTAGTCTGATGATGGAACGGGCTAGGTGGAATTAAATCATGCAATTCCATAGAATGCCGCACTGTTAGGAGAAGCTTAGTGAAGTTGGAGGTAAATATGATTATAAATACGATCTGAATTCTCATGACTGTATAAATGACGTAACGCCAGTTATGAATGGCCGTGACGTGAGATGTCACGACCGGTACGAGGAAAACTGCTGCAAAACATGTGTATTTGTACGTTACTGTTAGTTAAATAAACAATATTGAGAATCGCCTGCTGAATGAATGAGATTTGTTCCAATAGTATCCTGTTATTATCCCGCTGCAGGAAAATTGTTGTGGAAACTGGCATTCAGGTTACTAAATAAAATAAAAAGTACTTATTGTCACAGAAACTGACATGCCTACATATTATGAGCTTAGACTTATATTTGAGACTAGCTGTCCCACGCGGCTTTGCTCCCGTCAACTGGCCACTTAACTAACCATCTACCCTACCTACCCTATCCTACCATACCTACCCTACCCTACCATACCTACCCTACCTACCCTACCCTACCTACCCTACATACATGATTGTTGCGTATCTTAAACTGTTTACGCAGCGCACGCAACGGAAGCTCTCAAAAAGGAATAATTGTGCCCGTTTTTGCAACATTTTTCTCTCTCTATTGGTCGTAGCGTGATGTAATATAGCCTATAACCTTCCTCGATAAATGGACTATACAACACAAAAGTAATTTTTCAATTCCAACCAGTAGTTTCTGAGATTAGCGCGTTCAAACAAACACTTCAGTTTTATAATATTAGTATAGATTTATTTTTCGTAATTTCTGAGTTGTTCCCAAAAAGTTGCGGAAATCGACTAAAACATGCAAGATGAAAGACGCGATGTGGATTCACGTCTATGTGATTGGTCGATTGATGGCGGCCTAACCCTTTACCTTGCCGAGTTAGGCTGTGGTTGCGACGATTCCAAATCACATGGAGTCATGGAGTCTTTAAAATATCCAAACTTAATTCGTTTGAGGATTGAAGGTTAAACAAAAGTGTTCTCGTACAAAAATCGCCATATTAGTCGATGTAGCGAATAAAAATGGCGACTCAAAGACGATGTCGTAAGCGCTTGCGCAAGTCATGTCAATGTCGCTTGGACGGTGAACGGACGACTGTTGCTGTGGTTTAAAAAGGTTTTGATAAATATGATTACATGAAACAATTTGGATGAAATTGGTTTAGATTAAATTGTACCTTGGGAAGGAAATAGAATAGGTGTTGGCGCAACACGTTTTCTTCTTCCACACCGTCTCGCTATTTCTGACTCCCTTTCTTTTATATAACTCCTCACACCGTCCGTCTATCTATCCACATTTATATTCATAAATCTTTAAGTAACATGTGATTCATGACCCCTAAAATAACACAGATATCTACTGCAATAGATTTCATTCCGTACAGATGATTTCTGACAGTAAGCATACGCCCTATAACTCCTGTCGTAGCGAACAATTGTAAGCATAATTATGCCCGTAAGACCAATAAGCATAATTGCGGGGTAATTGACCGTGAAATCGTTAGTACACGCGGCAAAAGAATCAAGCATGCAAGCACACAATCGTAATACTACTACTAATGACAGCTGAGACCAACAGCTTAACGTGCTTTCGGAGGAAGAGGAAGGAGGAGTGCCGGTATGTTATGAACGGTCAGCCATCCAGAGACCGACCTTGGCATCTAGATCGATCCGTGCAGCAGTTATTATTTATCCACAAGGTCCTCTTTTTTTTCCCGACTGCCGAAGGAGGGTAATGTGTTTATCAGTCTATGTATGTATGTATGATTGTTCCTATGTGCCGTTCTAGAGACCAAACGCGTTGGCCAGTTTTGATGATTCTTACGTAATCGATTCGTCTTATCCTTGCGAGTGTCACTGGCTACAAATATAAAATTGGAAAAAAGAAAAGTGGACCCAATATTTTGGGGCCGTTTTTTTATTCCAAGCCATCTTGCGGTGTATCAAAATAAAGGGTCTTAAGAGGTGATTTCAAAAATATACAACAATTAAAAAAACCCGACTGCTAGAAGCAAACTAAAAAGACGTAAACAAGAAGAAAATCATGCCGTGCAGTCGGGTGTATGATTTTTAGAATTAAGTTTCTTTTTTTGCTAACCTAATAAAGATTATCTGAACACAACAGATCATTGCAGTTTTAGCTCGCCCTAATAACCTACTGCGCTTTCGTCATACTTTGAACAACACGGCCTGAATCTGAATATGGAAATTCCCTTAATATTAATGATTAGCTACTAAGCAAACGTGATCACAGAACACGTACACAAATTTAGTCAGCATAACTTCAATATACACTGCCATGTTCCCACTGCTGTGACTCACATCTTCTCTCGGGCACAGTGCGGGTTGGTTGGTTGTCTTTGAATTTGGGAAATATAGTAGTAGTTTATCAAACCTTGGTCTCTAGAGAAAGCCACATACTGTTAAGAGGGGACTCTAGTGAGACTTTCTCCATACAAACACATTCTGCTGTTTTCTTCGTGGATAATGCCTCTAGAGCAATGATTTTTTTCCATAAAATCTAGGTCTGATTAATACGTGCCTGTATCATTTCCTTTTTTCCAAAACATAATAACAAAAAGAAATATGACAATCCAAAAATCCGAAAAAAATGCCCGTTTTTTACCGCCATGTTCAGAAGACTCAGACAAAATTTATAAGTTTTTAACAAAAAATGAAATGATAGGAGCATAGATATACTTTTCCTCTAAATTTTGATATAAGAATTTTTTAGATCAGACCAGTTTTCATGAAGAAAACAGCAGAATACGTAACGTCTTTTAGTCAAAGTTTTTGTAGGTAAAATCAGCTTGAGCTGCAGTTGTCCCTTTCGCACTTTACGGGGTGAGGTTGGAGGTGACGCGACGGCAATAGTTTCTTCAAATACCTATTTTTCAAATTCCTGTTGACTAGAGTCCGCTCTTAACGATCACGTTAGTCAAAAGGCCAAAATATGAGACTAGCTTATTTCCACGGCTTCGCTACTGTCGCTTATCCTTTAGGGACCGTGTATTTTGACGGGATCCAACAATGTTACCTTATAGTTTAGATTGACCATGTCAGATTTTGGAAGCGCATGTCAATCCAAGACATTTACAATCATATACTTCCTACCTACTACCTCATATGTATGAATTTATTAATGTATGTACTTATGTAAATATTGTAAACCACTTATTATTTTTTAAAGAGTAAGTGTGGAGTTTCTTGTGCGTTCTTCTCCATAACAAGCTAGTTTTCCGAATGGACGTTAGAATCAATTATTATTTAACAATTTTAATTGTTGAAGTTCAAAAGTGCCGCTTATTGGCCTATTTGAAATAAATATTTTTGACTTTGTCTAAAGCGTCTGCAAGTCCGAAGCCAAAAAAAAACAGTATAACAATCTGAGAAGTCACCAGAACTTGGTTTCTCTGAGCCATGGTTTCACTGCCCTACATACATTTCGCAAGTCGGGACGATTAAAAACTCCGCTCTTAGCCCACTCGAGAACAACTTTCTCCATGATTGCATGGGGCCCTGCCACGACGCTGCGACCTTTTACAGGCGTAGGCTGCCGCCTACTGGCCGGATGTCTGACCTATTAGTGGATAGTGCAGGTCGATTCAAGCTTTTGGCAGCTCGGAATACGAGGCGAGTTGCTTTGCAGTATCGTACATGTGACAGGTGGGGTAATGCGCAGAGGAAAATGAACTTAACAGTCGTCTTTAAATTTGACCTACCGTTTTGCGGCTTTTTAGTTTTTGATGAAGATGGGTTCTCCGTATTGGTACAGAACTATTTGAATGTCTGATTTTCTTGGCTGCTTCGCCTGCAAACATTTTAGTGTTTACTTTATTCTGAAAGCATTAACGCGAATGTTTGTGAGGATGGCATGAAATTTGTTAATTATTTATTTAACTGTGTGTGGACTTCATGTCTAAGGCATTTTCTACCAGTCAACGTTTGATTGATGCAGAGACAAATAGTGGTATTTGGCTAGGTGCAATAATGAGAATGAATCGCAATTATGTATCTACTTTTTGACGCAAAAAAATCTAAACGGATTTCGATGAAACTTTACAGTAATATAGCTTATAGATCAGAACATGCTTTATGTTAAGATTTAACAACTTACTTATTCTACACAGGGGAACCAGTGGACGGCAGCTAGCTCATAATTTTTCCTAATAATTCCATCAAATACTAAGATAATTAAAATAAATATATAAGCTCCAACAAATCTATCCATCTCAAATCTGGCCCACTGACCTGGTCGCCGCTAGCGCCACAGTAAATCTGCGGCTATTTCGGGAACTATTGCTTCATGAGATATTACAGGGTGCAAGTGGGTTAGTGTGCCGTTTTTGAGGTTGATAAACCCACTGTTCTGTTGCAATGGGCAAATATGGCCTGACGCCAGTATGGAGTAAGTTTTATGTTTTTAAATATAAGTTTAAGGTTTTGTTCTCAAAACGGTTGTTCTGGGCCCGATCTATAACGTGTTAAAGCCATCATGATACCGCTGTGATAAACGGATAGTGCTCTTTGTCCTGTAAAGCTCCGTTTCTCTCTCATAGTCAGAACCATGATAGTTTTGATTGACACGTCACAGTACAAAACCTTTTCGCAAAAAAAAAATAACCAATTACAAAAACAAAACACTAAAAAGAGCAAAATAACTTTCGTTGCGGATATCGGTGTCTTTCGTACCGCATGTTTTTATCGTTATTCGACACCGACCAAGTTTTTATTTCTCTCTTTTTAGTTTTGGTTCACCATTACTATAAATTGAGCAAGGTATACCTAAAGATTGACAAAATACTTATAATAACTCAATTTACACATTTATGGGTTGTATGCTCCATATCTTGAAAACTGCTTAACCGATTTTGATGAAACCTGCACTATGACCCAAGTTGAGATATATTTAATCCAATAAAAAAGGAATGACCATGATCCGATAGTTTCGGAGAAATACGTGGACAAACATACATACATATAACGGATCCATGCGGATCGTATGACGTCACGGGGTATCCATTTGTTGTATACCAAAACCTCCAGAATGTAACAAATACTTTTCTGACAACCGCATTTAAGGATACACTAGTCGAAAATTATTCCATACAAACGTAGTCTAGAGATTACTCCACTGTTTGACGATGTACGTTCAAAATAAAAACATATATCAATTTGTCTCATCATTATCTAGTCCTGTATGGAAACAAAAATGTTAAAAAATAATGTATTTGAAAGTTATGAGCGTCGAAAGTTCCATATTTCAACACTATTTTTAACGCATCTTTAGGCGGAAATAAATACCATATGAAGAAGGAAAATTGCAAAACGGCCTCCATACAGGGATAGATTAGTAATTCAACAATGCAAATAATGTTATTTTAGAAATATACATTCTGTCGTTTTTTCATGATATCTAGACTCCCAAAGGTCTGTTTATAAAATTTCGCGTGCTCGTTTTCGTCCTAACTCATCATCCACTTCGATACAAATTTGCAAAAGTGCTAATTCGTACGCAAACTAGCTTCTTACTGCTCATCACAGCATCTATTTCTTTCGCACGTGTTGTCGGATAAGATAGCATGCATTTTAACCCCGCGCACAAAATAGTTCGTGCCGTCGACTAGTTCAACCTTAATCGATTCAGCCAAACGCGAGAAAATCGCGGACAAATATACATACATACAAACATACTGGTAAAACTGAGACCCTATTTTTTTGGTCTGTCAATAAAGACATCAAATCGTAGGCTGTACAATATATTCGCATATCAAAACATGAATGGATATAGTAAAATACCTGCGGAACCTATCGACCCACGTATAATTTGTGCTGTGACCATAAGTAACGTGGTTATGACAACCGTGGGTGTTGGCTAACCACCTGTCATTAGATTATATCCAACACCTTTTGTAGTACGTGGGTTGTGAACTTGTGAGATAATGCTCAGGAATTGACACGTTGCTGTGTTGTATTACCGTATTTCCCTTTGAAGATAAAATTCTTAGTTAATTGATCTTTGGTAGTGTCTATTTATGTATTTATGTACACACAAAAACAAGAAATAATACAGATAGATTAGCACAAACGTACCGCTTAATCTATACCAGTATTAAAAAGAGGAAAGGTTTTTTTTGTTTGTTTGTACCGAATAGGCCCCGAAACTACTGGACCGATTTTAATAATTCTTTCACCTATATAAATTACTCCCGACTACATTATTCCCGAGTAACATAGGCTATAAATTATTTTAAAAAAACCGGCCAAGTGCGAGTCGGACTCGCGCACGAAGGGTTCCGTACCATTACCGCAAAAAACGGTAATAAAACACGTTTTTTGTATGGGAGCCCACTTAAATATTTAATTTATTCTGTTTTTAGTATTTGTTGTTATAGCGGCAACATAAATACATAATCTGTGAAAATTTCAACAGTCTAGCTGTCACGGTTCATGAGATACAGCCTGGTGACAGACAGACGGACCGCGGAGTCTTAGTAATAGGGTTCCGTTTTTACCCTTGGGTACGGAACCCTAAAAAATAATAGAGATCCTTATGAAAATTGCAATAATGTAACCCAAAGTGGCAAAATTTTGCCTATAAAATTCATTATTTGGTATTGGCAAGGTTGGAGGGTAGGATAGATAGGTAGGTACAGGTAGATAGCCAATTTGTGCCAGCAGACCTACGACAGGAAAGTTGGATGATATACGAAGACACGGTGTGTAGAAGGAAATAAGGAAACTTGAAATAGCTAACTAACAACTATATAGGTAACTTAACTAATCTATCTATTTATATATATAAAAAAGAAAGTATGTATGTATGTTTGTTCCCTATAGACTCCGAAACGGCTGGACCGATAACAAAAACTTTGACCGTTGAGAAGCTACACTATCCCCGGGTGACATAGATTACTTTTTTTTACGGGGACGGGCACTACGCGAGTGAAACCGCGAGGAGTCCGCTATATATATAACACTAAATGTATAGAAGATATAAATACATACATAATAATCACAATATGGTGAAGAGGCGACTTGTTTCTTGAATAGATATAAATTTTGGAAATCACGGATTTTAGGTGGCAGTGAGTTCCACCTAAAATCTATACCTAGAGTCTATATGTGTGGCATGGATGGAGTTACTGCCCATATGGTATCCACGACCTAGTACCTTGGTAATACGATTATCCTTGGGAAGACTGGTGTCATTTCTAGCTACTGACTACCCGAACCTCCAGTAAACATCTACTAAGTACAGGCGGGACCAACAGCTAGCTCGCTTTCTTTCTGTGACACGGAGGACTCTCGATAGTATGGTCACCCATCCACGCACCGACAACGGTAAGCGTTATTATCTGAGCACCTTACTACCGCCATCTGTCTTCATCTATCCGACCGAGCACATCAATATAAACAGTCTGCAATATATCGAACAGTAGCGTGATTGTTAGCGCGTGCCGCTGCGCCCGCGCACCGCATGGCACGCGTTATTATTTTGTATAACTAGCGGTTCATGTGAGCTATGATTGGGCTCGAAGTTGCGGTTAAATGCGGTCAAATGTAGTACAGCTTTGGAGTTTCACGTTAGGCCGAGATAATTATATTATGCCTTATTTTAAAGATTTCGATGCTGTATACAACTGATTAGCAAGTTCTGAATTTAAATCTCTATAGAAAATCTGTCTGTTACATCTGCTAATCAGACGCTTGTTAGTTTGAGTTTCAGAGCTCCTCTTAATGAAATTGGCCTTTAATTTGTGTTGAATAAGTTGAATATAATGTTGATAACAACAGTCAGCAACTTGATCTTTTAGAGAATGGGCAGCGGCGAGAAAGAAAGAAAATACGGAACCAATGTTTGAGATTGTCTTAAATTAGAAATTCCATTAGCCGAAACAACATATTATATACGACTAAATCTAATTGCTTTTAATTTGCCAGACAATTTATCTTGAGTGTCACAACATAAACGCCTTACGATCACACTAGACATTGATGTAGATAATATATAACAACAAAATAGAAGTCTGTGTATTAGCACGTGCGCCGGCGCAGATACCCGGCGTTAGTGGCACGTGTCAACACTGGAGCGTGCTGTTTTACACGACATGTGTGTTTTTAGTCCGTGATTTTAAAATAAGAAGCGCTTTTGATGGTGTTATAAAAGATATGGTTTAGATATGGAAAAACAATTCTCGTACTGAGAGCCCCGATTTACGTATTAAGAATTTTACGTTGAATTTCATCAGACTCTCTAACTTAAAAACCTTAAAATTTTTGGCATTAAATGAGGATTTGGCATGATCAGAAACCGGCTCTGATACTTTCAAATTCAAGTTGCAATATCATTTCAGCGACTAAGTAGGCCTAACTGTCTTAACTTGTATACGTATAGTAGTGAAATCCAAAGCTCCAGAGCCTTGAACATCGTTGCCGAGTTGCCAGCTTGTCGGTTTTTTATCGGTTGCATTTCGGGGAGTGTGTGATGGAATTGCATGATCTAATTCCACCAAGCCCGTTTCATCATCGGACTACAAGACGTACGGCGATGTGCGATGGTAGACATCCCACCCATACGCACTAAACGCTTTGGAAATACTTTCGTTATGCGTACAGCTAAGGAGTGGAATTCCCTGCTGGAGTCTGTTGCCCGATAGCTACAATCTAGGGGTCTTTAAGTCAAGAGTGAATAGGTTACTTCTAGGCAAGCGTGCTTCACCGTTGACCACATCATCGCTTACCATCAGGTGAGATAGTGGTCAAGCGCGAGTCTATAATTTATAAAAAAAAAAAAAAAAAACTTGGTGTTTTTGAAAAATTGGGGTAGGTATGTGCGATTGTGATACGAATGCGAATTTTCTTAAATCGCCCGTCTGGTTAGGACTTTTTTGCCCAAATGAAAGCGGACCTAATCGTTTCCTTACTGAGCCACATCTCTATCAAATATCGTCAACTGATATTGCACAGTCTAACATAGCAATAATTTTATTCAAAGGTATAAGAAAGGAGTATAGCAAATAGGAGTATAGAAAGGTATAGCAAAAGAATTGTATAAGGATAAGGAAAGAAAAGAAAACAAATTAATTTGTCACAAGCCACTAGAGCACACAATATAAAAATAATAGAAAACTTAAAACTAAACAACAATAAAAAAGAGTAAAAAACTTTTTTGCAAAAAAATACTACCGACTTCCAAATGAAAAACTACAAAGTGAAAAATAACTTAACTCTTGGAATTCGGTGTCTTACGTAGGTAACATTTAAAAAAAAACAAACAAAGTCGAACATAGAACCTCCTCCTTTTTGGAAAGTCGGTTAAAAATACAATATATATCAGCAGGTCTAGTTACTGCCTACTCACATAGGATAAAGGCTTGAGTTTATGTATGTACTAGTTAACGCCAGCGGCTTCGCCCGCATTAAAAATCGGCAAGTACGAGTATTCCAAGAGAACGTATAACTGTAATTCAGGTGGTACAAACTATTCTGTGTCCTTCATCTTTGGTACAATTGGTTCAGCCACGTTCAGCGGTTTAGTAGTAGACAGACGGACAGTTATTTACGCATTTATAATATTACTATGAATGTGTAAGAAGGGTCATAAAGGCTACATTGTATACAGGTATTGATCTGATACCCACGCGAACGTAACGGCATTACAGCCACGAATGACGCCCAACAAATGAAATACGTAGGAGAGGTCTTACGACATTTGATAGGAGCACAGCAGCATATTACAAGCTTTGATTTAGTTCTACCTGTCCCGCAGACTCATTACGTATCTTTTGAAAGAGTAAAACGATAACGATCAAACGCTTTATGTCATAAAATTCGGCATTACCTGCAGTATAGGTATGGTGGGTCCTACACAATCGTTTGCTGATCGCTCGCTGTTTGTCAAATGCACTTATTTAATTAAAACCGCCAACAACTCTAAATCTTTTGTATTTAACAATTTATTTATTTATTCAGACAACAAAAGGTCCACTCACAAAACAAAAATATAAAACACTTAAAGGGTGTTAGTAACAATATAAAATCTTATAACCTATGTTAGTGCTTACATACTAAGATGTTAGTGACAATTTATCTTATGACCTACGTTAGTACTTATATACTAGGATGATGAGCACTTATTGCGCAAAAATATATTTTGAAAGAGTAAAACGATAACGATCAAACGCTTTATGTCATAAAATTCGGCATTACCTGCAGTATAGGTATGGTGGGTCCTACACAATCGTTTGCTGATCGCTCGCTGTTTGTCAAATGCACTTATTTAATTAAAACCGCCAACAACTCTAAAACTTTTGTATTTAACAATTTATTTATTTATTCAGACAACAAAAGGTCCACTCACAAAACAAAAATATAAAACACTTAAAGGGTGTTAGTAACAATATAAAATCTTATAACCTATGTTAGTGCTTACATACTAAGATGTTAGTGACAATTTATCTTATGACCTACGTTAGTACTTATATACTAGGATGATGAGCACTTATTGCGAAAAAATCGCTATCGTTTTGCTCTTGCAAAAGCTGCGTAATAAGCCTGCTGGTGTCTGGGTGTATGTAATCAAAGGTTTCACTGTCTTTGTATTTGTTAGTTTTGTTATTGTAGTCTACAATTTTATGGGTTGTAGGATTTCACGTTTAATTTCTTATTACCCTTTTCTCCCTTCCACACAACAAACCGTTTACAATGAGACAAGCACACAAACACGTCCTCAGTTCATCATATAATAACTAGCGGCATGTGCTTATGTCATGATTGACCTATATACGTCGGTGGTTAGGTGCCGACTCGTCCTCGTTCTAACTACTTGTGCGTCTGTTAAATCTCACCTGCCATTGACATGGTCTTTGTAATGAGACGTGACAAAAGATTATGCCCTGGTAATAGGTTTCAGGATGTATGTAATGATGTGTACTTTGGCCTTGGTGTTCTCTTTGACTGTGAAATTTGTGATACCATAGTATGGGCTAAACTACCTATCGTTACATAGGTATACTCTGAAACCTAAATATATAAATGTAAAAAACTGTCGTCTTCATAAAACTGCTTATTGTAATTAATTTAATATCATTGATTGTATGTATAAATTTAATTGATTGTATGCGAGCTCATTCTGCATAAGTATAAATATGCAAGAATTCATTTGTTCAGCAAAAAGATTAACCTTTTTCACATAAGTTATATCCCCTTCAAATTAGGAAAATTTTGTATCTTGTAGAACAGTTTTCTATATTACAAAAAGGTTTCAAAAACTGTTCTGAGGCTAGTATTAAAAAGAAACATGGTTTTAACCAAAAACATATTATGTTTTCCTGCATCCATTTGAGGCCCTGAAAAATCACATAATCCTTAAATAAAACCAAGTGGATTAGCGAAACACGCAGCATAACGAAACAGAACAAATTGTATCATATTTCACTCTTATCTACTCTTATATTTAATGCCGAAATATCTCCGTAATGTGTGTTGAAATTTTCGCGAGTTCAGGACGAATTCCCGGGGTCTGGCCGGGCTGGTGTTATGTAAGAGGCTCCACGGAGGCGGCAGACAACTACCAGACAGGCGCCCGGATGACTGGCGCCAAAAGCAAGACAAACGCACACTTTATCCAACCTCTCGCTCTCCCACAGACTTTTGGCGCCCAACCCGGGGCCTGGCGCCCAAAGCGGGACCGTTACTACACAACTTCTTAGGGGGAAAACTGTTTTTATACCTTTTTGATTTGTTTAAATTTATTGCACTGTTATTTTTTTCGATTGCATACAATTTTGCCGAGATAAATTTGATGTAGTTTTCGTGTCGGTTTTTTTAATTTATTGTATTGGGAGGGTAGTTATCTTTCGGAGGGAAAACTGTTTAGATTGGATGTTAAGATAACTAGGGAAAAGATTGGCCAACTTTTATCTTGTACCATTTAGACAAGTATTTGCAGTAGTCAGTAAAGTCACATGCTTTGAATGTAGTATACACTCTTATACACGATTTCTGAATTAGGAATATGAAGACGACTATTTGTATCTATTTTGCCTAAATATCCGTCAAACTTTGGCAGTTTTAACGTGAAATACTCAATCCAGAAACCAGCCTTTATTTTATTTATGATCCTGTATTTACTATATATATCTTTTTCAAATCTCAAGTTAATATAAACTCATTCCCCACAAGTCAACTTTCGTGGTCTGAAACTGAAAACACGGATATCTACAATCTCATTACAAAAGAAAATGTTCATTGATTAAATTTCTTCAGTATAAAAACTGCAGCGTTTTCAAACACTAACAATTCTTATGGACATAAGCCTTGAAATAAATGAGATTACAGCTGGCTTGCCAACAAACCGCCCCTAGCAACAGAGACCAATAGGTACCTACCATGTCAATGACTGGAACCGTCTACTTGCCAAACTATAGTTTAGTACTTGTTTCTTTTTATTTTCTCGTATTTATGTCATCGTATTATTTATGGATTTACTGGTTTATGAGTATGGCTTTTGTTAATCTCAAAGTTATTGGGTACTTTGTCTTGATTTCCGAGACTTTCTTTCGACAAACTGTGATTATTCATCTTTGTGCTTCCCTTATCGTTGAGGAGCATCTTCCGCTTTCAAAATTGGGATCGAAGACTGAGATCTATCTGCATCGCACGACAATAATCCACATATTGCTGGATCCTTTAGTAGTAGACTAAAATTGACTAAGTTTATTGTTTTAAAGGAACTATGAATGAATTCTGCTGCAACTGGATGTGAACTGTGAAGTGTTATTTGGTTTCCCTATTTGGAATTTCTATCTATCAGCCCTAAGTCTAGATTCGTGCCCGATGCTAAAAGGCTCGTCCACCGTTTATTGGGCCATATGACTACACATAAAAGCTACCTCAGTTTAGTTGGTAAAACCTCTAAAGTTTTATGTTGACGATCTTGTTCCCTTCTCTCTTCTCTAGACTAAGATCTCATAATTGCTATGGATTTAGATGCTAATAATCTTCTCTTCGTCTTCCCCAGGTAACCAGACTGCAATGTAAAGAAGACTTTATTAAACCACGCCAAACGAGTGCCTTCCAAACGACTAAGTGCCTATTTTATAATAGATACGTTAAGCTACGAACGATACGAAGAGACGATACGCGAATTATTGGTGAGTACTTTTATAATTACAATTTAAAAGAAATCATCATCCTTCCTCATGTCCGAGACTTTATTGGGCATAGGCTTTCAGGCTAAGGCCAATCGCTACGCTCTCCTTTGGAATAGTCCTCCCGGCAACCAACTCTAATAGACCATAGATATCTTCCTAATGCTTGGCAAAGGTCACGTGTCACTAAATGGCGGACCGCGGTCAGGATCTGGACCCTCGACCTATTCTGTGTGGACCTTTTGTAAACAAAACAATATAATTTACTTGTGATACATCAGTAGGTAATTTAATATTTTTTCCGCGCTTAGTCAAAACTGCCGTCGATTCTAGAATGGACGAATCTTTTCATCAAAATCTTCGTTAATATTGTACTACTAGATATGTACTATAAAAATTGTTAAAGAAAATAAAACATTTGTATTACAATTTTTAAGTTTATTATTTCAATTTGAGTAAATGCACGTCACGCATGGGAGGGTGTAGGTGGCTTTAAACCTTACAGACCGCGATGGTCATATTATTTGAAAAATCAGACCCCAAGTGAAAGTAAATTGGTGACCCCTGGCATAGGTCTTCTTTAATTCCTACCGTTCTTCTTCTTGATTCTGCACCACTTGCCAAAGCGCAGGACAGGTCCAAGTCGGCCCCCCATTTCTTTCATCTTTTTCTTCTTTCACACACCAGATTCACCCTTACGTAATGTCAACTTGTCTATGCTCTTTGCTTTTTCCTCAAGCACATGTAATAATAGGTGCATGCACTTGAATACATCTATTCTTTGCTCTTTCACGCAAAAACAACTGAGCGGACTTTGATGAAAGTTTACAGTAATATAGCCTATACTTCAGACTAACCCAAATGGCAAACTTTAAAGATATTGTGTAGATGTACTAATGCCACGAGTTTAGCAAATTGCCAACTTAGCAATCGTAACATAATATAGGCCAATAACGTTTATCGGTTCAAGTGGATTGTTGCACTTAGAAACCACCACGTGTTGTTCCCACGGGGTTTATCGTACTCTAGTATTGAATTCAGCAAATTATCCAGATGAATACTTTAAAGTTTAATTGGAGCATAGAGCTTTACTGCAATTAAAGTTCAGGTCTTCTATTCACTGTTACTAGGTCTTATCACTAACATGTGCAATTATTAATAAAGCTGCAACAAAAGCTATTGAATGGTCAGCTTATAGTATAAGCACAGAATCAGTTCCTCTGTATAAAACGTGGAAGAAGATTGAAAAATAATACCAACGCATAAAAATCTTTGTTTATTTTTCCAAAAACGTCCAAGCAGTCCATTTTCATGTTCCATACAGACCCTCACTTTAAACACAAATGTATTTTCTATGCATCCCAGCAGGAGACACGTCAGTCTAAGTGCCAACGATTTACTATACATATCCACGGGCTTTTCGTAAAACAATACAAAGAAGGGCAGTGTTTAAAAAATAAGGGTTCTTAAGGCCGTGATTGGTCCGATAGTCGGCGAGATTCAGGATCCAGTAGTGTTTATTGAAAATGAAGAGTGAGCTAAGCTTGGCATTATTTCATGTCAGAATGAAAGCGCTAAAATACACTCAACTAGCTTTTGCAGATTTGGTCGCGTGAATGACGAAAATTAGCCCACAGGTCCGTCCTACTACTTCACATCACCAATTACATCTGTGTATGTCGTTCTAGGGCTACCCTGCCCGTTTCCACTCACGTCTTACTTGTGAATAACTTTTTTAGTAATATTAATAGGACATGTAAATTTCGGTTTCATAACTACCAACTTCAACAATTCACTATCAATTGCCCTTTTAACTCATGCACTCACTCAATATTCTACATACCCCTTCTCGTCAAGTGCCAACATAATCATCAGCACAAACACTCACGGCTTACTAAGAACGTGAACCTCAAGCCAAGTGGTACTGCTCGTACTCATACGCAACTGTAGCAATATCATAATTGATTCGTGTGATATTCCATATGCCATAATATTTACTTTGATAATGGGTTCGGAGGAGGAAAACTAACTATAAGTAGGGAAAACCGAAAATGAAGATGGGAAGGGTTATATTTTTCTTAGTAATAATTAAATAAATACAAATGATGGCATTGCAGAATAACATGGTAAATGCAGACAAGGTTACAGAAAACATAGAAAACACAGATCCCAAAAATGTAGCCTATCCGCTTCTGTGACACAGACCACGGGAGCAAAAATGCTGGTAAAACGCTAGTATAAAACTAAAAATTGAACGGACATAAAAAAAGAAAGAAGGAAAAAGATTTCATATGCGCCAGATATGAGGCATTACAAAAATAATAATCGAAGAAAAATAAAAGAAAACTTTTATTAATATACTTAGGCTCGCGCTTGACCATTATCTCGCCCGATGGAAAGCGATGATGTGGTTGACGGTGAAGCAAGCATGCCTAGAAGCAACCTATTCACTCTTAAAATAAAGACCCCGACTTAAGTACAAATAGGGAAGGCATGAGTAACAAATTATTTAAATTGCTAATTATAATAAGCTAAAGAGCATTCAGACAGCTAATTCTGCTTACGAGAAAAAACAGAAACTCAAAAACGAATGTTAATTTGTAAAAACATGGGTGTTTTAAATAAAGTACAGAGGCCGCTATGTTACTGTTAACGGCGTACACATATCTGGTAGTCATCTAACATTATGTAGTTAACAGAATTCGTTGTTGGACGGAAATATCAACGATAAACTATATCTGAAAGAATAAAAAACTATATCAAACAAAAATAAAATCAAACGTAATTAACAATTACAACATCTCAATACAGGCTGGCAAGTACTTAATGAAAATGAAAACCTACCTAGATTAATTAAGTCCATGAAACCTATACCCAATGTCGTTGAAGTCTTTTCATAACAGATAACGGACGGCGGCTGACCGTTAGGGGACAAGACATACGCGTATGCTAAACATTTCTATGGAGACCCAAGTTAATGTAGTTTTAAAATACCTTAGACAATGTATGCCTAAGTTTGTAAAATTACAAGAGATCATTTAATCCATACTTAATATAATAAATGCAAAAGAAAGTGTGTGTCCTTTTAAACGCATTTGAAGGGATTAGGATATACCTTACTAGGTATGTCTTAGATGTGTATACTACTGTATACTTTTATCCATGGAGTAAGTTACCTTGATATAATTGTCACGCGCAACCATTTTCTGAAGCAAGTTTTCTATATGTACTGAAACAAACAGTTCCCATTATTATTCCAAGTTATGCAATTATTATAAACACAAACAATATCTATAACGACGTCGATATCTCAATTTGCAACATCAACAGCGTCATGAACATCAGTGTTGCCTCAACCCTTCACGTCGCCGCCCATTACTTCTGTGCCACCGCGCACTGCACTCCGCTACGTAAATATTCATAATTGTCCTTTATAACAACACTCTTTGGGGTAACTTCTCGGCCCACTAACTATGTCCATAGTTCATTGAACCGTTTTAAATCTTCTGGGGTTAAATATAAAGATGATATTTGCGTGAGAGGTGGTGTTTTTTCAAATTTCCTGTCAATCAGCAACCTTTTGTCGAGCAAAGTGGCCACAGGTGCATTGTTAACCCAACCCTCTTTATAATTGTTTCATTGTACAATTGAGTCGATCGCAAATTTCATCCATCAAGGGAGTTATTAACGGCCAGTAAAAAGTTTTATTAGTTTCTCTTACTACATGAGCACTTAATCTTATAGTGACATGATAAGGGGATTAATAACTTTGGCGTCCCCAAAAAGCATCCCATGGAAGTCTTCACCCCGATACGAATCAATAAACAAAATCACGGGCTCCGGAAATCCGAGCGGAGTCCGAGATGCATTTCCATCTTTCATCGTCTTTTCACCCTCCGAATATCATCCCTAAAGTTCGTTCCCCCATCTCTGCGTTGTGCGCGGGTGCGTAAAGGACGGCAGATTCGCAGAGCGCGTGCGCGGATCAACCCCTCATGAGCTTCGGAGAACGTTGATAGTGGCAAGCGCGAGATCCTGGCGCGATGCCGGGGTGCCGGAACATTCCTCCGTGGACCGTCCGCGGAGGCGGAGGTCCCGCTCTCTCACCCCCGGCCAACAGCCTTGCACAACTGCACGACACTTCTCCAGTATTAGGTGCACCGCAGGGAGCCACACTGAGCCCTGACTTAGTTCATTTCAACTCAATCTCTCTCTAGTCTCCATACTCTATTCAAATCAATTCTCCAAGTCTTCTAAAGCCAAGCCAATATAGCCAAGCAAACGGGGTGTGAGAGAGCGAGAAGGCAAAGTATTTCTCTAAAGTGGGAACGAGACGACGAGATGGTACGCCGCTCCCGACCGAGGTAAGCACCACTTGTACAGGGCCACGTGTTCCAACTTTTAGTTTTCAGTTTCAGGTGGTCGAAACTCGCCACTGGCCATAGTTTCGTCAAAAGCTATTGTTTGCCTTTTGAATTCATTTCACAGATTTCCTGTCGGTAGCGTGTTCGTAATATGTTCTATTGATTATGTTGTGTGTCGCTTTGTTAATGTTTATCCAATTGGTTTCTATTTGGTGTCCTACTTAGCGCTGGGTTTGTCGTGTAATTAAGGTAGGTTGAGGGAAAAACTCGAATTCTTTGCCTTTTGGTTCCCTTAAGCTGTTTGGTCAGGTTTCGCAACATATCTGAGTTTCGTCATTTTAACAGGGCTTTTAGCTAATCTTTCTCAGCTGCAGTATTTTGCGTATAATGCAGTTTATCACGATAGAGCCAAACTACGTACTTCTTTACTATCGCAGGGTATTTTAATGTTTAATACTCCTTTACAGTTATTTTCCCCGTTCCACAACATTTTGGCGCATTTTGTCTCAAACGCTAGTATTCAGAATCAGTAAAATGTGTAACCCCATCATTTCATAACTCTATAATTGTGCCTTTTCAATAAAACCACACGTTTCACCATATCGGTTCCCTACAAGCCGCGTATAATTATCGCCAGCATTCTCTGTGATTATATCTCGTTAGTTCCCTTCAAGGTTCTCACCGATCCGTAGCATTTGTATGCCTTTCAATTAACTGAAATTTCCTTTATCTGTTTGGACGTTCATTAAATGCACGTCTTTAAATCGTACTGTTTATACTGTGTATTATGTACCGAATATAGTTTATTTTCCGGCACAAATATCTTGTACCTCATTGAATATTTTCCGTGTATTTCAATTAACTAAAATTTTCGTTCATCTGTTTGGATGTTCATTAAAATGTACCCCCACAAACTGTTTGCTCATCCTGTTTCTTCTCCGCCTCAGATATCTTGTACCTCATTGACCATTTTCCGAGGAACTTCAACACAAATGTTACTGTCTCCCACAGGGTTGTCGTGAAATAACTCTGTTGTTCGTTTCATATTCTTATCTGGTGAATGAAAGCTCTTGACATTCAAATTATATTGGTAATCTTATCTTAATCCTTATCTATGAAATAGTATATGCATTTGTTATATAACGTACTTCAGAAGATTTAGTCAAAGACTTACGTTGATTATCTGCAATACTTTGTTATGTAATTTAGATAGCGTTTCGTCCGATTTCAATGTTCTTATTATCTCCTGTTTTTGCTCCTCTACGTTAAAACTAATCTACTTCATGATTGTTACTATCTTTATCAAAATCACGATTACCGATTACTGAGTGACGTAGTTCCCTAGCTATCTTATCAGTATAATTCTCTAATCAAGCTCCATGTGTACAGGAACAGTATCGTCATTCATTAGTTTAGTTGTTTGCAAGGATCGTTAGAGTCAATTTTGTCTCCACGGGGGTCACCTCCTACGGAGATGATTGGCTCGTCTCCTATCCTACCTCCATCGATTATGGGGTGATGAATGAATGGGAATTAGTCTGGCTTGTTTAAGGATTATCGCGGATTATTTAAAGAGAAGGTTATCTTTATTTTTGTTCGGTTCGATCTCTTCTAATTTGAATGGGTTAGTTAATTTCTTTTGTGTGGTAGATATCATTATTTGTAGTCTTATAAATTAAAAGTTTCTTAACATCACGCTTGTATTATCCGATTGGTATTTAAGGCAGCGTTGTGCATGTAGTACACCCACATTTCGCCTTTTATGTTTAAGTCCCGGGTAATAAGGGGGGAAGGATTTTGCCACTACCTCAAGATTCTTTTTCATTTGTTAAAAAGCAGGTTTTGAATTGTGAATGCAACTTTAGAGTTTATTAAAGTCATTCTCTCTGTTTTCTCTTTTATGTTAAAAAATTGATCTTACTTAATCAGAGTAAAGTCCAGAGTCTTGATCATGTAGCTATAACTGAGGCTTAACATATGTCTTTTCCTTAGATAGTCATTCTTCTTTTTCCTTATTTCACCACGATGTTTAGATATTTTTCTGTATTTAAGTACCTTAGCGTTGATCATAAGTTTCTTTTTAGTATATGTTGCAGATGGTACTCCTTCTTGTACACCCAAAACAGTTTAAATACAATTTTCATTAGAACAGCTTAATGCACACAGGCCTAGCCCAGAATTGGGTGTACTAAAAGAAAATTTAGATATGTATTTTGATATGTACTTATATTACATATCGCCTGCCGAGTCCCAAAAATACATCTTTTTGTCCTGTAAATCTGATCACGGTCTTCAATCATCTTACAAATCAATTTGACCAAATCATCCCCTAGATATATTAAAATTGCACTGCCTCCCCTACATCCGGCCACTCAATAATCCCCTAATTCGCTAATAGAAAAACAGAACTATCGTGTTTCCGGTGGAGACCGGAAGTTTGTCAGCGGACATAATGTGTATAAGGAGTATGGACGATTTTATCTTTTATCTCTCCTTGAGATATTCTTGTTTGATCTTTGCATTATTTTTAGTGTTATTTCATGGTATTTATGAATGCGTCTCATCGTGATCGTTGCTAATATTAGTTTTTTGCTCATTTATAGATTTGTCGATGAACATTATGTACAATCATCTATCTTAATGCATTTGTGTGCTAGTGGCTAATTAACACGTTGGTTTTGAGCTTTCTCATGAATCTTCAATTTCTTGTCAGTTTAATTTTCTTTTTTGTTTCAATGTCATGCATTGTTTAAACTTTAAAGATATGTACTAAGCTATCCAAATTGTCGATCACAAAATAAATCTAATCATCTAGTGTCTTTGGGGCTCTATGATCTTTCGTTTGCTTTTATAAGTCTTTAGTTTCTTGTCAGTTTAATTTTCATTCTTTCTTTCATTCTCATGCGTTCTGAAAACATGAAAGGTATGTACTAACGTACGTATGTATTTGAATTATCGATCTTAAACTATATCTTGTTCGGTTCTGTCTTTTATTACATTGTTGTTGTTCAACACTCATTCTTATCATGCTCATAATGAATTTAGTAATTATTTAAATCTTTTTCTCGTTATATGACGCTCACACATTTTGTTGTATCAATTATTATCTTCATCTTTTTTGCTAAGTAACTGGTATTTCATCAACATGTCTTGGAATATTCTAGCTTACTTGTCCCTAATCTTGTGAACCACGCCCGATTCATCTCCAATTTCATCCCCATCTTCCATTTCACCTTTTTCTCCATTAGTGAGAGAGACAGCGTCACCTCGGCGCCAGACACGGCGGCGCCTGAGTCTATCGATCCCACCCTTTTGGACGGGGGACGCATGCGCTGTTGTTGTTTGTGAAGATTTCTTCAGATTATAGATTTTCTTCTTTAAGAACATTACGTACTGAAGGTTTATTAGCTTTTAGTTTTATGGTGCCTTTCGTTTTGATATTTAGTTCGGTTTTATTGACGATGTCATTTGGTTGTTTGTTCATGGATGGTTAGATAATTATATTGGCTAATGGGAAGAAGACGTGATATGGACAATAGGACAGTACGAGCAGTGGGGTGATTTTATTTATTTATTTACACTTTATATACAGTAGTATTGCATAGGCAGTCATAATACAAAAAAGCATTCTCTATCCAGTTAACGTTTTGATATTTTCGATTGTTCCTTTTTATATTGTGAAATCCTGTTGGAATAAATGTGATAAAGATCAATTAACGTAATATTATACAATGTTGGAGCTTCCTTTTTTGACAACATTAGAATCTTCAATAAGTAGAAAAGATTTTAAGTAAGTATACCAATTTAAAGTATAAATCCGCTGCTATTTTTAAATCTATACTGTCCATTTATTCTTATAGCCATATATCTGCACCATTTTGCCGTAATCTTAGATCCCTCTCATTTAAACGTCTTGCGCAGCTTAAGAGGCACCCTTTCATGAAAACCTTTAATGAAACTGCAATACACCACATATCGGATTATCAACTCCTTTTGTCTACCAAACAAAAAGAAAAGCAGTGACGTCACTGACACGGTAACGTTACACTATAATAGTGTCGATACTCCCATTGTGCGTGACACTATGGTCACTGTGACACTCCCTTTGTGTCTGTGCTTTGTCTGCTAGTGGTATATTGATTGGTGCAGTTGTGACATATGTCACTGGGGGTTGTGTCAAAATTGGACAAGTATCGTCTTTGTGTCATTATTTTATCTGATCATCATTAACAACATTTTCTTCGTTTACTTCTGGATATATAGGCTTTTGTTACCTATCCCACTGTACACGCTTCTGTGTCCAAGGTCTTCTCTTGCTCGAACTAAGTAGTTATTTAAAGAATAGTATGCCGTATAAAATATTAGATAGACAGACTGAGATGCACCGGACGTACACTTTCGAGTAAGTGCTGACACTTGTGGAGACTATTTTTAAATCACTGTTAAGTACAAAGAAAGAATAACTCAGTGTGGGTAGTGTATGTACACGTTTCTGACCATTAAGTTCGACTTTCATTACAATTTTCTTTAATAAATTACCGCAATGACTTAAACATTATAAATGTTGTCTGGTAGATATCGCTGTCAGCGATATGACCGATTTAATAATAATAAATAATAATAAATAAATCGTTTATTTTGAAAAAACATTTGTACCCGTAGAAATACGTTTTCTTGTAAAAGAGTTGTATAACTTTTGTTTGTGTTCTAAATTTCCTTGCCATCCAAATATACCACAGATAATTATCATTATTACCACCAAAAACCCTAATTTTACATTCACCTCCCACGCACCTTTCACGAAACTTCCAAATCTCAATTGACTCAACCTCCCAACTTTAGACTTAGCGACAAGCTCCCGTTGCTAGGTAACCGTCCACCGTCCCGACGCAGCGTCGCCTCTGAAACTTCAGGCTTGACTGACTTTCAAACGTATTGTAGGGTAGTAGGAAATTATTTTGGCATCGGGGCTTTGTATCGGTAAGTAGGGCAGATTTTACTTGTGTTAGCGTGTGTACGGGTTTGGGTGACGGTGTTACTTTAAGGGATTCTGATTTCTGTGTTGTTGATCAGGTCATATTTTATAGAGTTTTATGGTGTTTAACCGGTGTTTCTAGTCTTCGCTTTGGAATGTGCAACTTGCTTCATCTTTCGGTTTAAAAGTGACCGTAAATGGTTTAATTCAAATAAGTTTTCTAAGTCGAGGTTATTTTCGTTGGAATTGGTACAAATAATTGTGTATATATAGATCAAACTTATTCTTGGTTTTAGACCTCCTTCCTCTTCTACATACCATTAAAAAATTAAATATGGTGCCACAAAAAGCGATCTTATCGCTGAAAGCAGTCTTGGACTCGAGGTCCGTAAAACAAATTTAATTGCCGCCTATCATTCCGATTTCTAATATTTCGCGAATGACGTCATAGTTCCATTATTTAATTACCAAACTGTCCTAAGCAACAGATATGCATCGACTAACAACAGTTGACGTGTTAAATCGAGATGTCTAACTCCATCAGCTTCCGATGAAAACATTCCAAAATGCGTTCATCCGTTAACAATGTCAACCGACATGCTTTGAACGCTATGAATATTTTGATAAGCCGTCAAGTTAATATGCACCCTCAGTTGTTTATGTTTTATATTTTATTGATCCATTAAATATAAAGACGGCATCGCTGTGTTTATTACTTTCTTCATTGATGCATGCAACACTGTCATTACAGTGTATTTCTTTAGTCCGCATCTTTACTTGTGCCTAAATCATTTTCATCATTCTCCTGCTCAATTTATATGGGGTCGTCGCAGTACGTGTTCTTCCATACTACTTCTCATCATCATATCATAGACATCTCCTTAAGAAAATTAGAACAAAAGAAAGAAATAATTTTCTTACTTTCCTTTCTAGCCATATTATTATCATCTTTCACACAATCCATCAATTTATTCATTATTTTATACTTGTTAGTAAATATTATAAACTCTTTCGTTAGATCACTTAATTGATTAAAATCGTTCCTATTCCACTACCTGTTCCACTGGCATCAGTATAGGTATGTATTTAATAATTATTGGGATTAGTTCATTTGTAATCGTCTTGCGATAATTCTTATTAGTTCACCCCTTTTATACTTACTTCTACTAAGTCTGATGAATGTCTGGCTTTCGTCAATTATCTAAATAATTTGATTAGAAACGCTCCCGTTTCTGTTGAATGTCAACCAATTAATGAATTTCTTCAGATAACAATCTAAGCTAAATTATGTTCGTTAGGGGAGATATGTCGTCACTCAAGAATTTTCATCAGGGCCCTCAGTCCAGTAATAAAACAATAAAGTCGTCCATATAGACGAATTTAAAATGCAGAAAAACTTATATTGAACTATTAAAATTCCGACTGGGTGATGTGTTACGAGTGCCAGGGGCTCCACTGATGCCTTTTTATGCAAAACTGTATGCAATAACTCTCCCGTTATGACTATGGGCTCTTTTAATGAGTCCACGCTTATTTGGTAATATCCCGAATCGACGTCCAGTTACCGTTATGTGTGGGGAATAAGGTTGAATGTTCTAAAGCTTACATCGGGTGAAATGCCTTCGCGTCGGTTTTTATTGCATCTCAGTTGAGTTGTTGAGGGGTCTACTCCTTAGCTCTCTTAAGTATGAGTTTATAGATCTAGATATTAATTCGAGGGTTAGTACTTTTTACGGGTGTTAAGTTTATTGGTTAGTTATATCGTGTTAGTCACGTTTCTGTCATTAATACGTCGTTTGCTATTTGATGTGGATTCGGGATTATGATTAAATTGTGTTCTATATTATTGGTCGTTAGACCTTTCGGGATAATTTGAAAGGGTCACTTTTCTGGTACATTCAATCACTCGTCAGTGGTCTAGCTTGAAATTGACAGCGCCTATATTAGTTTGTTAGTAAGATTGGTTTTCCGTATTCATAACTTTTCGTGAAGATCTTTGTACATATTTAGTTTACTTTTTTCGTATATATCAGTATAAAAACAAATACGCAATTAGGGTGTAGGTTTGAACATGTTATTCATCAAACCTGCACATTCATATTCCCTTATCAATCCACAACTCTGACATTTTCTGTATTCATCATCACCATTTTTTTATTAGTTTCGCGCTTGACCACTATGTTACCTGATGGTAAGCTATGATCTGGTCGACGATGGAGCGCTTGTCTAGAACCTATACACTCTTTACTTAAAGACTCGCAGGTTGTAGCTATACTTAATTCCAATTTTGGGGTCGGTCCAGCTTGATTTCTTCCATATTCCTTTTTCCTTTTTGCTGTCACCTCATTATTCACAAACTTTCACATCATCTGTTTAAAGCATCTTTAGTCTTTTTATACCCGTCCACATCTAACATCTGCTTTGTTTTACAAAAAAAAAACAAATATCCTATCAGGAAGTTCGAAACAAACATTCTAATCTAATTCCCATAGTAATCTTTCAAACAACTATCAGCTGTGTCGACTCGTTTTTTATCCGTTCGCCCGCATAGCATACGTTTTAAATGCCGACTCTCGTACATTACGAGTTACAGAAATAGATGAACTCATAAATATCGCTTTGAGGCTAATAAACGAACGAGTTTGAAAGTTAAGAATCGTGTTGACTCTTCGAATAGTGTACATAGAACTTATCAATACAAGTAGAATGTAGTACCAACCAATAATATGCACTCTTGCCTTTTCAACATAAGACATCATCTTCCTGCCCTTGTCCCATGTTAATCCGGTGCAACACGTTTTCTTCTTCAATACCGTCCTTTCCACCGTCATATTATCACTAATATCCTTTTTCAACTTTAGACATTTGGTTAATAGTCGAAAATGCCTCTACTCGCCATTCATAAAAAATATTACAAAATAATGTTCCTGCCTAGTAACAATTGGGGATCTTCAACGCAATTTATTTCGTACTAATTGTTACCATCGGCTTCGCCTGCTTGAAAGTCGAAAATTATACGTACCACGGGAACGTACTACCGGGCTGAAATTATAATTTTTTGTGTCTTAATCCAGGCTAACCCACCCATGTGCCAGTTTGATTCAAAACCGTTTAGTGTCCAATGTGTCCATGTAGTTTCTTACAAATTCTTCTACATTTGGAATAATATGCGACCACATAGCTTCATCTTTCTGACTGGCTGGCTCCTTGGTAGTTCAAGAGTGCCTGTAAATGGTTTAATTGAAATAAATGCTTTGGGTTTCAATTTGAACGAATATCCAAACATGTAATTTACATTTATAATATTAGTAGAACACAAAGGTTACGGTTTATATTGTTCAAAAATGTTAACATCAACGTTATGCTGACCGTACTTTTACTAGTCGTGTTAAATAATTTCCGCTGTACTATTTTTATTTAGTTATGATGAAGCATGAATATAGACCGTCGTTTATCTAAAAATTGACGCGTTCTGTCCAAACATTTTGTAATGATTGATGAGGTAGTTTACGGTTCTAGTTTGTAAACAGTGTAATATTTTTTTTAATAGGAACATGTTTTATGCGGCTCGACAAATTCTTGATGTATAAACCAATTCAATTTTCTTAATGCTCATTAAGCACGTCATTAAGTTTTTCTTTCACGTTCAAATGCCGGCAGATATTTTCGTCTCCTTTTAGAAGCATATGCAACCAATCATAACCAAGAGAAATAGTGTTTAATTAACTCCATATAGCGTGTCATTAGGATAGAAGAATTATTTTTAGTATGTTTGTTGAGCCGGAAAATGTGACAGAAAGAAAAAAGCCGAGATGTGTTACTATTCAAAGAAGTTTTCAAACACTGATAAACTTATAGACCGACCGCTTAACTGAGGCCATTCTGAAGTAGCTGCGTGGTACGGAATGGGATGTATTTATTACCCGACTGCCGAAGGAGGGTATAAGTTTATCAGTCTATCTATGTATATATGTTTGTTCCTATGTGGCGTTCTAGAGACCAAATGCGTAGGCCGATTTTGATGATTCTTACGTCAATCGTTTCGTCTTTACCTTGCGAGTGTCACTGGCTGCATTAAAATTGGAAAATAGAAAAATGGCGAGTTTTGGGCGCCATATTGTGGGGATGGTTTTTTCTTCCAAGCCCATCGTGCAAAATAAAGGGTTTTAAAGGGGATTTCAAAAATATATAAAACTTATTTGTTTAAATGTACCTAATTCGAAACAATAGATGTTAACATATCAAGATATAAATGAAAAAAAGTTAATTATCTTGATTGTTGTAAAGAAAACTCTTTTATCTTGATCTGGCTAGAGACTCCCTATAGGTCTGTGTTTCTAAATGATATTTATCAGCACCTCACTAAGAATGTACAATCTTTAGGTAAAGTCGTTAGGGTTGTCGACGTTTAGAGCTTGCGATTTACGGCGGATACTAAACGCCAGAGTTACGAAATACTACTTTTGTGGATGGCAAGGATTGATTCTGGCACACACTGTAGTTGATCAGGCAGACAACACAGAAGGTTTACTAAAATCCTACTAAAATAAGAATACCAGTCTGTTTCCACTGTAGGGCAAAGGCAGGGAACATGAACGAATTTGAACGGTTCTTGACACAAACAGCCTGAATACTTGGAGACTTAAGGTTATACATTTGTAGTACCCCCAAACACGTGCAAAAGCTAATGCTCTAAATGGTCAGTGCACAAACTCTCAAACATCCAAGATCATACAAGCAGCAAACAGACATAAATTTAGTCAAATTGCGCGTGAATGACACGCCTTTTCAAATGTTGCGCTTCAATTATTCTCATGGAGGGTGCAAAAAATTGTTCATACTAAGTGTGACAAGCTTAATACGCTGTTTTGCGCGATGTGCAGTCCTTATGCTAAGTTCGAAGGCTTGACAGTTTTGCGTGTCAATAATTTCTTGGCTAATAGATCGCATGGTGAATAATCTATGATAGGATTGCTTTACTTTGCAGGTCGTGGGTTCAAACTTCGTAACCAGACAGGCATTTGGTTTTGTAAATTTTTTATAATCATTGCTCTTAAAACGATGACGAAATAAAGTAACATGCCCTAGAATCTCCAATTCAAACGGCGAAGACGTATGACATTGCCTGTATTGTAACATTAGATTCGATTTTGAGCATTTACTTGATTCTAATATGTCAGACGATGCGGTTATTGATGAAGCAAGTTATATCAAAATATTACACATTTAATCATCAAGTTGCGCACTGTAATGCTCAGTTCTGTTCCCTCATTAATATAATGCTCGAATCTGTAACATTACAGGTTGCGCACTGTAATGCTTTGCTATGCCTCCCTTACTGATGTAATGCTCGACTCTGTAACGTTACATTACAGGCGAATGCTCCAAGTGAGGGAGCACCTTTACGTTCTACTTCGAAAATTATTTTTTCAAACTGAAACTTCTGCTTTATACCTTCAGATCTCATTTATAAATAGCTGTCTATATTTACCGTCACAGGTGATGGCGTTCGTATAGAAATACTCAATGGTGTGCCATGCTGTGCCATGAAACGTTGACAGACATGTTAGTTGAGAAATATGCGGGTCTTATCGAAGAGTTGGTGTCAATTTTGAGTAGTTGATAGGTAAATAATAATATACGACAGGAGGAAGAGTGGAAACTAAATCATTTTAGCTGACTGACCGATCCGTGCGGTCGGTCTTCCAAGTTAAGCAACCGTGGATGGATCTGACGCCAATTATTTGTCGGCCAGAACATTTTGCCGGTGCTGACACGCTCTGTGCATACTATATACTACTACGTAATATATACGGGCACAGAACGCCGTCGATCCGTTTAGTGCGCATAGATACGTTCTACTACGTGGTGCTTTTCGTGTCTGATACGTTCCTAGCACGGTCGTGGTATGATACGCTGTAGTGGGCAGAAATCTTAAGTTGTTTTCTCCTATTTTTTCGAATGGATTACCAAAATGAAGTTTCAATCGTTGCTTGTTTTTCTACTCCTCTGTATTATCTCTTGTATATCACTTTGTTTACCATTAGGGATCTACTCCACAACACTGCTGAAATAACGTAATTTATTTAGATCAAAATATATAAAAACGCATCAAACTTTTGGTAAATGACGTTGAATATTGTTTCTTGAGTTATAAACAAAAAATGATGTACTTGAGGGTTATCAGGACTATACCATCATTTCTTATCATCAGAAACCTCCCTGGTAATAGTGACCCGTGACATTGTTGTACCACTTCTAGACAAAGGCTTCCACAAGTCCTACCAGACATTTTTCTCCTACGCCATCTCGAACTAGCCCAACCAGTGACCATCTTTGTTTTACATTCCTAACCATACATTCTACTTGTCACCAGGTACCAACTGACAATCCACCACCGCAAACACCGGGGCAGTCGTGACGAAGCCTGCGCCAGCGCATCGAGGACGCCTTACACGACAACTGGAGACGGCTGACTACCTCTCGCACTGTGAGTTTCTGTCTATCTATAGTATCATATCTACAACCTGGCAGTCATGAAGTCAAAAATGAATACGTTAGTTCTAGGCAAGCGTTTTTCACCTTCGACTACATTGTCGCTTACCACCAGGTGAGATAATAGTCAAATGCGAGCCAATGAACGATAGCTTAAAAAAACGCATAAGCCGCAATATGTAAATTATCCCAAGGGGTACTCCCAAGATAAAAACTGTCCTATTTCATTCTTCAAGATCCAATCTTACTCTAAGAACCAGATTTTTGATCCGTAATTAACTCAATCAATGATTAACAACAAAATAAAAAAAACAAAGTTCAGTAGTGGGGGCTTGTGACGTCACTTTGTCAGTATAAAGTGTAGCTCACCGTGAAGTCACACGATATTTCAACGCACTGTATCGTCGTAATTTTTTGTTTACGTGGCAGAAGAAAAAATACGGAGTCCAATATTTTTAGGTGCTAATTTTTTCCGTGGTGCTAGGCAACTAGGCTTATCCCAGTTGTAAACGACCCTTTGTGCCTATTGGCCTTGTTTGTTCTGTCTCCTGCTTGATATGGAGGGAAGCGGAAATTTATATTTTTCCTACTCCTCCGTTATTCTTTTCTGATTAATTTCGTAACTGATGGATTCAATATTTTTTTTACAGATACTCTTGTGCGATTTTTATTCTCAGTTAAAATATCTGACGATTGAAAAATCGGCCCTTTTTCTCCTTCGTCACCACTTCTGAACAAAACATTTTCATCATCTTAACCTCTCCATCATTCCAGGGTTCATTCCAACCCCGGACACGACTGCGCTCATTCAGTCAGGAGCGGCCCCGTCGCCGGCCCAGTGCCTGCTCCCTAGATCTTCAGGAAGCTGAAGACAGACCCTACAACACTGCTACTATACACAGGTGAGAATGTTTTATATAATCTCTGAGAGGAAGTCATGTTTGGATATACAGGGTGTAACGGAGAAATGGGTTCATATTTCTTATTGGTTTGAAGGAGTATGTTCTCAAATTGGTCCCTTTTAAATTTGGTGAAGATCTGATGAAGAACTTCGGCGATATACAACAACATGTTTGTTTATTGTTTATACCATTTCATAACATAACGCCAGTACGCTCTAAAGGGGTACGCAGTCGCAGATGTGTACAGTTCACCTTGGTACATTGGTTATATTTCATGATTTTCGGTTAATCCATTCTGGCAATACCTTACTATAGAACTTGCATATTAGGTAAGTGCCACAACAAAAAGGGAAAAATAAAAAAAACAAAAAAATACTACCGACTTCCCAATAAAAACACTACAAAGTGAAAAATAACTTGTTTTTCGTAAGTCAGTTTTAAAAAAACGAAGAGAAGAAAACAGGAACACCGACTTTAGAAACCGGCCAAGTGCGAGTCGGACTCGCGCACGAAGGGTTCCGTACCATTATCGCAAAAAACGGCAATCTAAAATTACACGATAAATATTTGGTACAGAGCATATAGATGCTTCGACGATATCTGCTTGCATAAGTTTGGTATACAAAACCAAGAGCGTTGTTTCTGACTCTTTTATCTGAATGCCAGTCTCTAAATATACTATGTGTAATTTTTACGCACGAGTACTGTAGTAAATAGCATCGAGCCAAAGTAAGCCCAAATAAATATATCTTGTAAGTCAACAATTAACAAGTCATATTTAAAATTAAAGAAAACACATTTTTATTTCATGCTACATAATTGATGTATTATAGTAGACACGCTTCGATCGATAATCCACGGGAACACGTAATTATGACACGATATCTTGCTAAAACCGCCCGATTCAAAACAAAAACCCAACGCCCACAATTTTTGCATGACTTTATTTTCATCAAACAGCTAAAAACACTCTAGATAAAGTCACCATACAAAAAAAACAAAATTGGTTCATCCATTTAGGAGCTATGATGACACAGACAGATACACAAATTCACTTAAACACAAACACACAGATACACAGGTCAAACTTATAATACCCCTCTTTTTCCGTCGGGGGTTAAAAATAAATAAATATATTGTAAGTTAAGAACTGAATTGAATGCTTATTCCTAAAATGTAGGGCCCTCATGGTCGATCACGGGTTGAGTTCTAGCAACGATGATTTTATTTACTGATAATTTATGTAACCTGCTATAATCTTGGTCGAAATAAACTTTAAAACAATTTCGTTTTTGTCCACAGAGCCCACTCTCTCAGCAAGATGGCGGCGCTATCGCTGAAGATATCCATAGACGGCGGCAAGGTCGTGAAGACGATACAGTTCGACCCCTCCACCACCGTGTACGATGCCTGTAGGATCATCAGGGAGAAGATTCTGGAGGCCAGCAGTGGAGACCGTAAGTTATCATCAAAATTGGCTATCTTGTGGTCAGCTTCCAGTGTAACCGGGTACAGCTGAGTACCAGTTTGTGTCATTAACTCCAAGTTCAATTACTTCTTTACATGATCTTTAAGTAAGCCTGGTTATTAAACTTGGCTTCTTACTACCTTTTACTGTTAGTGATATACGAATGGCAGCCGGGAGCAACGACTTAACGTGCTTTTCCCGCTTTTGGTCGCCTCGATGCCTGCAAGTTATTCCACTAACACATCTATTGAAGCGAAAGACCATTCTAGTCTATGTAAGAATATATTTCATTTGATGACGGAGAATGTTAGTTCCTCAATCAAAATAATGGCTGTTGTGTTAGTGCTCGTTCATACAGAGATCCGTTTCACAGGTCCACTTTATCGTATACGATTTTATTCGGCGCTGACGTATGTAGTTGTATGAGCAAGTTCACACACATGACAGTATTCCAGATCCAGTAAAAAATGCCTATCCGATAAAATATACAGCTGTCCGTTTTACAGGTCCGCTTAGCGATGGCGTAGCGATGTCACACACACAACAGTATTAAAATACTGATCCGTTTTATCGGATCGAAGCCATGCGGGGCGTGCCATCACCTCCAGTAGCGACGGACCTGTTTAATTGATTAAATTTTTAATTTTTCTTCCAATCACATAGTTTCTCTTACAACTCCCTCTAAAACAGAGACAGCGACCTATTTTCATCCCTTACAAACTAACTTTTTTTCTCTCTTCAGCAAAAGAATACGGCCTCTTCTTGGCCTCAGAAGAAGACAACAAGAAGGGCATCTGGCTGGAGGCGTCACGCAGCCTTGACTATTACATGCTGAGGAACGGAGACCTTCTGGAGTACAATAAGAAGACCAGGAACCTTAGGGTGCGGATGTTAGATGGTGAGTGTTCTTATGTGTATAACAACAGTATTGAATTTTGATTGTCGCGTATAACATTGGCCTAGCTACAAGGTTTAGTAAATATTAGCGGATGCCTCGCGGTTTCACCCGCGTTGTTCCCGTCCCCGTGGGAATACAATGATAAAAAGTAGCCTATGTCACCCGGGGATAGTGTAGCTTCCCAATGGTGAAAGAATTTTTGAAATCGGTCCAGTAGTTTTTAAGTTTATTTGTTACATACAAAAATACAAATCTTTCCACTCTATAATATATTATTATATATAGTACTAGCTGTTCCCCGCGGCTTCGCTCCCGTGGACCACCCCACCGGACCCGTTTTCGGGATTAAAAAATAGCCTATGTCACTCAGGAATAATGTAGCTTTCTATTGGTGAAAGAATTTTTTAAATCGGTCTAGTAATTTCGGAGCCTATTAGGTACAAACAAACCAAAAAAATCTTTCCTCTTTATAATATTGGTATAGATATAGTATAAGTATAGACAACACGAGAAAAACTAAAATAATTTTGGTATGCTAAAGCTGCTCTGAGCTTTCTTACACAGCTAGGTCCAAAATAATTTAACAATCAACATTTCAATCATTAAAAAATAACCTTACATTAAAGCATTATTTATCAAGACTTTAAATGTATTTGTTAAACAATATAAAAATAATAAGATAAAAAAAACAGTTCTGCCTATGATTATTCAAAATTGCTCAAATTTGACAAATATCAAAATTACTTTCTAAGCATTGATTCATCTAGACCCATGGTACATATCTGACAGTAACCCCCTTGTTCCAGGCACGGTGAAGACCCTTCTAGTGGACGACAGTCAAGTGGTAGCTAACCTCATGGTGGTCATCTGCACCAAGATCGGCATCACCAACTACGACGAGTATGGACTGGTGAGTGAAACATTAATAAACTGATACATATCAATCAATCAATACATATAATAAATCTGTAAAGTCGTTTTTGTACATCGAAAATATTTCCATAAATAATAATTCAAGGTGTTAAAAAATAACTAACAGAACCCTTGTCCCGATTTTTTGGAAGTTTTTGTCTGTTTAGGTGTGCACGCATCACGTAAAATGTACGAAGCCTATGTAACTTTTATACAAACAAATTGTGCGTAACTTGAAGTCTAACTTAGTTTTTGTTGCATAGCAATCGGTTCAGTCTATCAAAAGATATATGAATTTTTAAGAAAGTTTTAAGAAGTAAGAATATTACAACACACGCAATTCAATTACCACATCAACGCGATCCTATCGATGAAGTATAAAAAAATAAAAATTAAGTTACTCACACCGTGTCTTATTAGCCGGGTCCACACCAGACGATCCATAATGGATCGCCGATCCCATAATCCGTGATCCAGACTCGTGGAGCGTAGATCATGGATCATACTAGGCCGATCCAGTTTTTAAAATTCGATTTCTACACCTATGATCCAAGCGATCCACGAGCGATCCGTGACATTCAGTTCAGTCGAACTCTTGCACGATATGGAGGCACACGTACAACGGCGGCGTCGAATTGCCGTGGCGGCAGTAACCTTTATGTTGCTTAAAAAATTACGCAAAAGATCTAAAATCAAAGAAGACGGTTTTGGATAAAAACTATATACAAAAATTGCTTGGAATATGGAACTCAGCTTTACGCAGAGTTAGTTGCCGACATTGGCTGATCGCGCGATCCACACGACCGTCGTCCACACCGCGCGCGCCACGCTACTGAGGCGCCTTTGAACATGGCCAAAAAACCGACAACAAACGGATCGGGCGCATCAAGGAGCGCGCGCTCCAATCCGTGCGCTTGGATCGCGCGCGGCACGTCTCCACCGCCCGCACATTTGGATCGCGGTCTCGCCGCGCGCGGTCTGAGCGGGGTGGATCGTCTGGTGTGGACCCGGCTATTGAGAACTATCGAAAATGACCTTCTTTGTCATAAACATAAAGTATGTTTGACTTAAAATTTTATCAGCACATTCTCTTAGTAAATTACTTCACACTAAACAACCACTTCTTCCCATAGGTCCGTGAAGAACAAAAAGACGAGCCAGATCCATGTGAGAAGCCTAACTTCGGCACCCTGACACTCAAGCGGAAGCACCAGGAGAAGGAGAGGGACGCCAAGATGGAACAGCTCCGGAAGAAGCTCCGGACTGATGATGAAGGTACGCAACTGCTTTTAGAACATTGTCTGTTCTGTGATGCAAAGTATACAAATTATATTTCAAGGATCTTGAAAGCAATATTTATTTGATAACAGTTCATGAAACAAAAATATAATGTTTTAAAATTGTTTTGTGATTTCTAAATATTCTAGCCCATTTATCAGAAAATCCATGTCGCTTTTGGTATTTCGCATCGTTATAAGGGATTAAATACTGAAATTTTTCTTACATAAAATACTGAAGTGAGTTGAAGTCTGCCAAGAATAATTTAAATACACATGAGGAACTTTTACAACATTTGTTTATTCACAAAACAATCATCAATTACTTTTGACAATAGACGCGCCTTCTGTAACAGAAGAAATTAAACATAACTCACAAAGAGGCGCCATACACCACTGCCAATTTTTTGTGAATACATGTTTTTATGGATATTATATCTGTTTGAACATAAATTGTAATTATATGGTGTAAAATAGGGATGTTTCCTGGGTACAAAAATGATAATTAGTCCGTCAGTCAGATTATCAAATAATATTGGACACGTAATTTTTGCTTTATCAAATAAATTAAAATTGACAAACAGTGGGGGCTTGTGACGTCACTTTGTCAGTATAAAGTGTAGCACATCGTGACGTCACACGATACATCAAGCACTGTATCGTCGTAATTTTTTGTTGACGTGGCAAAAGAAAAATACGCGTCCTATATTTTAGGTTATCTAACTGACGGACTAAGTAGAGGGCACTGGCTCCTGTAACACAGGCTAATCGTCTAGCACAGGAGTCAGGGTCTTCACCGAATTGTATTATTTTTCCTATGTAAATAAAGCTATTATTATCATTATATTTTTGTCAACTAACCCACCAGTGAACTGGGTGGAGCCGTCCAAGACCCTCCGCGAGCAGGGCATAGACGTGACGGAGACGCTGCTGCTGCGCCGCAAGCTGTTCTTCTCGGACCGCAACGTGGACTCGCGCGACCCGGTGCAGCTCAACCTGCTGTACGTGCAGGCCAGGGACGCCATCTTGGATGGCATGCATCCTGTTACCATGGACAAAGGTAACTTTTACATTTCAATCATTTGCCTTCTACAACTCCGTCGACTTAACTTTGTACCTCGTTTGAATGTTCGTAGTTAAGTTGACCGTGTGATTCCGGCGATACATATACTCACTCACAAATTCGCACTCTTTCTTTAATTTAGTATTGATGTGTAGGTAATTAAGAAAAAAAAACAGCCAAGTGCGTGTTGAAACTATAGGGTTCCGCACCAATTTATCAATATATTGGTATTTACTATTTGTTAGTAAAATATATGTGCAGGTGCACTATCCAATTAGTAAAACAATAGAATGAATCATATATGATTCATTGGACAGGGAAATTGTTAATAAACGTTATCACCAAATTTCCTGTTCATATACCAATAGGAAGTTAAAAATCTTTCAGAACAAAATGTGTGACAGACGACGGACAGACAGACACATGGACACGTTAGTGGCTGCAATAGGGCTCCGTTTGGACCCTTCGGGTACGGAACCCTAAAAAAGCTACAGTTGCAACATGATCTGTGTGGTTATTTCCTCAAAATATAAGTTATTATACCCGAAACGAATCTGCTTGGTCCTCATATGACGACACCAAGATAATATAATTATAAACTTCAATAGGAACTGTGATATCTCGAAACGAACTCCTGTTTTGGTCCACACTGGCGATTCAGATCGCGGCACCGAGGAATTAAATTCACCAGAGAGATCACTGGTTCCAGCCCCGAGTCGGGCAGTGTTTTAACCATTTTCAAAAAGAAGTTTCTCAACATGTCAGTGGACTTGTTCCCGTTCTCAACTCGTATAAAATATACTACTATAAGTGTGTGCAGAATTTATGTTTTGCTTTATATATCTGAAAACATTTTTGTATTGTCAACAGCTTGCGAGTTCGCGGGCATACAGTGTCAGATTCAATTTGGAGATCACAGAGAAGACAAGCACACTACTGGATTCTTAGAGTGAGTATTTGATTATTTGTTAAATTACCTACTATTAATTCAAAAATTGTAGTAACTTTTGTTTTTACTGGAAAAACTAAAACATAAAAAAATACTCATCATCATCATTATCAGCCTATTAATATACCTAACTGCTGGGACACCGGCCCCCTCTCTGTGAGAGAGAATGGGCCGCATTCCACCTACGATACGTATACGTAAGTCGCGGCCGTTACCACTGGGCCACCACTGCTCTCGTCTCGTAAAATATACTCAAAATGTAATAATAATAATTACATTCTAAATTACCTATTCACCATATTTAAAAACATTATCAATTTTAGTAGTATATTATTTTCTGATATATTTTTATTGGATTATGTCTCTAAACACGGTGAAGGAAAACATCGTGAGGAGACTGGCATAATGTCCTAGAACCAAAAATTCGAAGACATGTTAGTAGGTCAGTGTCCAAGCAGTGGAAACATTAAAATATGCTATGTTTATTTGATAATGTTATTTTCTGAACAGTCAGGGGCGTGACCATAAGCTCTTAGAGTAAGGTTATTTTGAGATAGAGTAAGTGACAGATGTATACACGTCATATACATCTGTCCCTTACACACTCTCAAAATAACCTTACTCTAAGAGCTTATGGTCACCCCCCAGTTTAGGATTTTTTTCAAAATACTTCAGTAGTCACAGCAGATCTTTGTGTCTTATGTTTGCTCTGCGAACCATTGCTCAAGAAACAGTTTGTTATCGAGTATACTGCATAGACTAACCCTCTTACTAATAAACACGGAATAAAGTTATACCAGGAATAACAAAGGAATAACCATACATTTTCATAGGTTTATACCTGGTGTAACTTTATTCTGTGTTTATTAGTAAGATAATAAGTGAGATAGGACGAGGCGACAAACGTAAGCGAGTGAAAGAGACAGTTATACAATGCAATCTGCTACTTCAACGCTGACACAAAAATAACTACTGCGCAGGGTCTTGTAGCCAACTTCAGACACACAAAGATCCACTGTGACAACTATAATAACTTTATTCTAAGTTGATCATATCAGAAACACTGAACATATTCCGAACTACATCTCTCACTTCTCCTTCCAGCCTCAAAGAGTTTCTCCCGGCCTCGTATGTGAAAGTCAAGGGCATTGAGAAGAAGGTCTTCAAAGAGCACAAGAAACACGTCACTCTCACAGAACTCGACGCTAAAGTGTTGTACACCAAGAGCGCCAGGGACCTCAAGACTTATGGAGTCGCCTTCTTCTTAGTCAAGGTATGTTTAACTATCGGATATTATTAACAGGGTCACTGTGCAATTAGTACAACAATAGAATGAATCATATATAAATCATTGGACAGGGAAACAGTTAATTGCACATCAAATAAATAATCACCTATCAATTTGTTTCCATCATTTATATACTTTTTACATCACTCACTCACACACACACACACAGCACAGCACAGCAAATTAACCAGCGTACAAACGTTATACTCACACATATACCCTGCAGATAGAAATAGGAGCCCCGCAACTGTTGCTAAAATAATAATAATTTGATGTAACTAATTTGCTGTTCAATCAGTATTTTTGATTGGAATTCGGATTATTAATATATTTTTTTAATTGCGTTTGAATACTACCCTTTCAATATGTATTTACTGGATCATTGAACATTTCCATCGATATAGTACTAGATATTACTTCAATCTAGCCTAACGGCGTCATACTTTACTTAATATTGTTACAAGATAGGGCAGCGCCATCTAGTGATGAGTAGAAGAACTAAGTAAAAACTAGTGGCGCCACCTAGTATCGAATAGCGGAACTAATGTTCTCGGAAGTTCGGGTCGAGTAGAATTTTCCAGAATGTTCGAACCGAACATTCTGGAAGTTTCTAGTCGCTTCGGGATCGATGAGTTCAAAAGTCGATTGTTCTGGAAGATTCTCGAAGTACCTAGAACAGTATGGAACGTTCTAGAAACATTTTCCGGGCTATATAAAGAGCGGTCGGATTCGTCGTGGGTGAGTTTCGATTGAGAGGCGATACAGAGCGATCAAAGCGGAAAATAGTGCGACGTAATAGAATTGTTTAAGAAGTGTTTTTGTAATAAACAGTGATTAATTGAGGTCAGCTGTTTAAATAATTTATCCCTGAACCCCAGCTCGTAACAAATTGGTGTCAGAAGTGCGGGATAAATTATGCCGGTTCTACCGAAGGAAGAAACGGAAGGGATGCGCACCAGGAGTCAGCGCCAGCAAGACGTAGACCAAAGGCGCATTGGAGACGCTCCCTCACCGTCATCAGGTGGACATGGAGATTCCGCGGCTGCAGCGGAACCAGCTCAATCGTCGGCGTCGCCTGACCTAGCCGCCCTTATGGCATTCATGCAAGAGCAGGCTCGCCGTCAGGAGGAGCAGGCTCGCCGTCAGGAGGAGCAGGCTCGCCGTCAGGAGGAGCAAGCTCGCCGCTTAGAGGAGCAGCTGCAGCGTGACAAGGAAGAGCAGGCTCGCCGTCAGGAGGAGCAAGCTCGCCGCTTAGAGGAGCAGCTGCAGCGTGACAAGGAAGAGCAGGCTCGCCGTCAGGAGGAGCAAGCTCGCCGCTTAGAGGAGCAGCTGCAGCGTGACAAGGAAGAGCAGGCTCGCCGTCAGGAGGAGCAGCTCTTGGTGATTAAGGATCTCCGCGGAGCCATTGGTAAGGAGATGAAAGAGGTAAAGGACCAGATCCAGCAACACGAGACCCGCATCGTCGAAATGGAGAAGTCAATACGTGGCCTCAAGTCTGGAGATGGGATCGTGGCAGCTGCGGTAGTGACACCTTCGCCTCGTGGTTTTAAAGTACCACCTTTCGATGGCTCTTCGTCATGGTCCGCCTACAAGATTCAGTTTGAGGCCGTGATGAAATCGAATGGGTGGACTAACGAACAGGCTTTGACTGCTCTAACCTTGGGTCTTCGCGACCAGGCCTTGACTGTGTTAGAGGCGCTGGGACAAGACGTCACTTTCGAGAAGCTTCTGGAAGCATTAGAAGCTAGATACGGCGACGCGCACCTGGAACATGTGTTTCGGGCCCAGCTGAAAGACCGATCGCAACGGGTTGGTGAAACTCTTCAGCAGTGGGCTCTTGAAGTGGAAAAACTGGTCCGGAAGGCTTACCAGTCGTCACCTGTGCTGATCAACGGGAACCTCGTACAGGCCTTCACGGATGGGATCCGTGACCTGGAGGTTAGGGCTGCCGTAAGGCTAGGTCATTTTAAGGACCTCAAGGACGCTCTAGCCCACGCTTTGGAGGTGGAGGCAGTTCGACGGGACGATCGAACTCACCGAATCAGGGAGGTTGCAACTTCACCCCGATGCTATGGCTGCGGAGAAAGAGGCCACATCCGATTGAGCTGCCCGAAGCGAAGGCCTCCCCACGTTGGTAAGCAGTCGCCAGTGGAAGGATCACGTGATGTCCCTGCTGGGCAACAGCAGCAGGGAAACGAGTAGATGCCAGGACTAAGGGGCGGGTGCTGGCTGGTGATGGAAGAGCCCCAAGGATCTCGATCTCACAATCCTGTGACGGGAACAGCCTGATCATCGAGGGCGAAATTAACAGAACACCATGCAAGCTGACATTGGATACTGGGGCTTCTCGGACTGTTGTCAGTTTCCAACTAGCAAGAAGGTTTCTTGGGGACTTCTTCGGGAACCATGAAGGTGTACATCTGAGAACAGCCACCGGTCAGCACATAACCGTCCGAGGTGAGAAGGTGGTGGAAATGAAGTTAGGGAATAAAGCTTACCGGCACAATGTTATCGTGGCTGAGATAGTTGACGACTGCATTCTGGGTCTAGACTTCATGAGGAAACATCAGTGTGAGATTGACGTTTATCAAGGAGTGTTGAAGTGTGGCTCAGAAGAAGTCTTCATGGAAGGTGCATCATCGGGGAAGGTGTACTGCCTGGAAAAGGTTACTCTTCAACCAAGGTCAGAAACAATCGTACCAGTTTGTCTACCAAGAAATTCTGGTCGGGAAAACCGATGTGTACTTATAGAAGGTTTAGATAACGATGCTTCATGGAAAATTGCACGCACATTGGTGAGGGGTACTAGTGTTTCATCGGTACGTGCACTCAACACAAGTGACCAGGACCTGGTGCTCAAGAAAGGAACAATGCTAGGCACTTGTGAAGGAGTGGTTTGGATGCGTAGATGCCACGAACAACCTACCAACGCCAAAGTTCAAAGTACAAGATTCGATGTGTCATCGCTTTTGAGGGACTGCCAGAATAATCTGTCGGAAGAAGAAGAGAACAAGGTTAAGAAGATGTTGAACAGGTTCGCCGACATTTTCTCAACAAATGATGCCGACATAGGGAAGACTGCGTTAGTTCAACACAGAATAAATACAGGAAATGAGGTACCAATCCGCCAGCGACCAAGACGTGTGCCAGTGGCACGGGAACGTGAAGTTGAAGACATGGTCAAGGGTATGGTGAAAGATGGCGTGATTGAACCTTCATCCAGCCCATGGTGTTCACCGGTAGTGCTGGTGAAGAAGAAGGACGGTAGCATGCGCTTCTGTGTGGACTATCGCCGTCTAAACGACATTACGAAGAAGGACAGTTATCCGTTGCCGAGGATCGACGACACGCTGGAAACGCTAACAGGAATGAAGTGGTTTTCCACCCTAGATCTGAAGAGTGGCTACTGGCAGGTCCAAATAGACCCTAGGGATAAAGAAAAGACAGCGTTCTCTACAGGCAAAGGATTGTGGCAATTCAATGTTATGCCATTTGGACTGTGTAATGCTCCTGCCACCTTTGAGAGATTGATGGAGCGGGTACTTACTGGGCTGATTGGTGACGCCTGCCTAGTTTACTTGGATGACATTATAATCGTGGGACGGACGTTTGAAGATCACCTCCGCAATTTGGAACGTGTGCTGTCAAAGATACGAGGAGCCAATCTAAAGCTAAGTCCAAAGAAGTGCGCGTTGTTCAGGCGGCAAGTGAACTTTTTAGGACATGTGGTTTCCGAAGAAGGTATTCAAACGGACCCGGATAAGCTCGTTGCCGTCAAGGATTGGCCAGTTCCGGAGAACAAAACGCAAGTCAGGGCATTTCTCGGTTTGTGCTCCTACTATCGGCGGTTTGTGAAGAGCTTTGCTGACATTGCCCGACCTCTTCATAAGCTAACTGAAGACAAGATACAGTTCTGCTGGAATGAGAGCTGTGACGTTGCATTTCAGAAGCTGAAGGAACATCTGTGCAATGCACCCATCCTAGGCTATCCTGACAATGAAAATGAATTCATAGTTGACACAGATGCCAGCAATACTGGAATTGGTGGGGTATTGTCTCAACGAAAAGGAGATCATGAGGTTGTAATTGCGTACTTCAGCAAAGCCTTATCCAAACCTGAGAGGAACTACTGTGTCACTCGAAGGGAGCTTCTAGCTGTAGTAAAAACATTGCAGCATTTCAATAAATATTTGTTGGGGCGGAAATTTCTCCTGCGAACGGACCACGCTGCTTTGAAATGGCTACTGCAATTTAAGAACCCGGAAGGACAGGTAGCAAGATGGATTGAGCTACTGCAAGAGTTTGATTTCGTAATTCAACATCGTAGCGGAACGTCGCACGGTAATGCTGATGCCCTCTCGCGAAGACCGTGTCCAGACCATTGTAAACATTGTGCGAGACAAGATGCTAAGCAGGTAACGCTAGTGCGGGTTTTGAGGACGGATCTTAGCGAAGAGTGGAAGGCAACCTTGCAGAGCGCTCAACAAGAGGACAGAGACCTAAAACCGATCCTTGAATGGAAGAAATCAGGTGCTCCTAGGCCTCACTGGAGTGATGTCGCAGCAACCAGTTCCATCACCAAGAGCTATTGGGCACAGTGGGAAAGCTTGGTTATCCAGGATGGAGTTATGTGCCGGAAATGGGAGAACGCTCGCGGTGACCAGTGTCATCTACAAATGGTCGTACCTAAAGTTAAGGTGCCGGAGATCCTACAGCTCTACCACAATGGATGTTCAGGGGGTCACATGGGAGTTAAGAGCACTTTAATCAAGATCCGAGAACGATTTTACTGGATCCATTGTCGAGAGGACGTTGAGGAATGGTGCCGCAAATGTACAAGTTGTGCGGCTGTGAAAGGACCACAAACTCGTAGCAGAGGGGCACTAAAGGTTTACAATGTTGGTGCACCATGGGAACGTATAGCATTAGATGTTGCTGGGCCATTTCCGGAAAGCCAAAGCGGGAACAAGTACTTCTTGGTCGTCATGGACTACTTCACAAAATGGCCGGAAGTGTTTGCAATCCCCAATCAAGAAGCGGTTACGGTGGCTGATAAGTTAGTTCACGAAGTGTTTTGTCGGTTTGGGGTACCCTTGGAAATTCACAGTGATCAAGGCCGGAACTTCGAGTCAGAAGTGTTCAAGGAGACGTGTCGTGTGATGGGTGCTCACAAAACCAGAACTACTGCTTATCATCCGCAATCAGACGGGATGGTTGAACGATTCAACCAATCGCTGGAGAGGTATCTGGCAAAGGTTGTGGAAACCAGACAGAAGGATTGGGACAAACACATTCAACCATTTCTCCTGGCATATCGGAGTGCTGTTCATGAAAGTACAGCAGTAACACCAGCTTTTGCTAATTTCGGAAGAGAACTACGATTACCTGCAGATCTAATCACCGGTACCCCACCTGATTCTCCACGCAATGTAACAGATTACGCGAATGAACTACGGAATAGGATGAATGATGTATATGAGCACATCAGACAGACAGGTCAGCAGATGTCTGATAGGATGAAGACTCGCTACGATCGGAAGGCGAACAATAAGGGCTTCGATGAAGGATCTCTGGTATGGTTACATAACCCGGTACGCAGCAAAGGAAAATCGCCTAAATTGCAAGCCAAATGGGATGGACCATATCGCGTAGTTACCAAGATCAATGACGTCACCTACCGAATTCAAAAGGGACCACGAGGTGCATCGAAGGTCATTCATGTGGATCGGTTGGCCCGTTATCATGGGTCTAACAATGCTCGGGACGAGCATGTCTAAGAAGGAGGCAATGTTACAAGATAGGGCAGCGCCATCTAGTGATGAGTAGAAGAACTAAGTAAAAACTAGTGGCGCCACCTAGTATCGAATAGCGGAACTAATGTTCTCGGAAGTTCGGGTCGAGTAGAATTTTCCAGAATGTTCGAACCGAACATTCTGGAAGTTTCTAGTCGCTTCGGGATCGATGAGTTCAAAAGTCGAAGAAGATTCTCGAAGTACCTAGAACAGTATGGAACGTTCTAGAAACATCTTCCGGGCTATATAAAGAGCGGTCGGATTCGTCGTGGGTGAGTTTCGATTGAGAGGCGATACAGAGCGATCAAAGCGGAAAATAGTGCGACGTAATAGAATTGTTTAAGAAGTGTTTTTGTAATAAACAGTGATTAATTGAGGTCAGCTGTTTAAATAATTTATCCCTGAACCCCAGCTCGTAACAATATGTCTATTCGTGGTCTCCACTATAGAACACGGTCATACTACGGCTAAATGGAGGCCATTGCCACTTCAACTTGCTTATGCTGTGAGTAATGTCTACTGTTTTGGGTCTCTATGAGATATCTTACAAAAACTTGAGACTTTTACAAAATCTTATGAGTATCAAGGTAAATTATATAATCATCGCTGACCATTAAGTGAGATATTGGTTAAGGCCGAGCCTATAATTAATAAAAAAGTGGATCCATAAATTTTAGCGTAGATTTTGTGTCCATAAAGTAAGAAAAAGCAAAGAAGTTGTTAGTAAAACACACTCCAAATGTTTTCTAAAAAGAACTTCTCTTAAACAGGAAAAAATGAAAGGCAAGAACAAGCTAGTCCCTCGTCTGCTGGGAGTCACCAAGGACTCAGTGCTGCGTCTGGACGAGAAGACCAAGGAGATTCTTCAAACCTGGCCACTGACCACCGTGAGAAGGTGGTGTGCCAGCCCCAACACCTTCACACTCGACTTCGGAGACTACAGGTGAGCTTTACAACGAACGTCAATACTTTTTGTATATTTTACATATGTTAAGGCCTCTGTTCGTTCTAGAAAAATGAGTAGCGAGCAACTATGTTTTAGGAGAAACAGTAAATAACAGAGCAGTCAGAAGTGTTCCATATTTTTTAGTAGTTTTTTTTTAATCTGCAAAACTAATTATTATTTTAAGTTTTGTTTTGTGGGTTATTCACAGATTCCCTATTCCTGATAGACCGCAAATGGGCTTGAAATAAAAATCTGTAGTAAAAATGGCAAATTTCATTGTCATGTGTTTTTGTAGTTTGTATAGGGCGGTATGTTAGCCGCTACTTATGTATTTTAAGGTATACATTGAAGTATATATTAAATATATAAATAATCACCATCTCTCTTGCCCCCAGCGACCAATACTACTCCGTGCAGACCACCGAAGCAGAACAGATCCTGCAAGTGATAGCCGGCTACATCGACATCATAGTCCGCAAGCAGCGCGCGAAGGAACATCTTGGAATTGAAGGCGATGAGGGCTCCGCCATGCTGGAGGACTCTGTGTCACCTTCCAAGTGAGTACAGGAAAACAAAATGGTGGAAATATGCGCCATAAACTGCCATCGGACAACATAACACTGCACAAAGAGTATCTACAGCTTTTTGTAAAAGTTACTCCTGTACGAGTCTCGAAACTTCGATGCATTTTCGAAATTTATTAGTATTATTTGTCGAGATGTTTGCGACACGTGGTCGTTCACATAATATCGCTATTTGTCATTTAGCAATGAACAGTGAGGAACCTTCCAAATGTAAACACAATAAGTCTATTTCCACAGAGCCAACATCATCCAGCACGACACATTCAAGTCGGGCAAGGTGAACACCGAGTCCGTCGCCAAGCCCGCCGTGCACAGACCTGGCGCTGAAGGTATAATACACGCTATTTGCACTATTTATTATATACAAAGTATTATTTGGTAAACCAATTAGATACAAAACTTCATTTCAGTTGCAAAAGCGATTTGAAAATTTACAGGCATTCGGGCATGTTGTAAAAGAGTGTCTCAATCAAAAAGGTGAGACTAAACGTTAAGTTAAACACTTATCTGGCGTAATTAAAGACACAATAGTAAATTATTTAAACAGAAACCATTAATGGTCTCGCGCTGGTTGAGGAGAATACTTCAAGTTAGAAATGAGTTCTGTAAGAGAACATCATATTTGTTTACCAAATAAGGCAATGTAGAGAAACCACTTTAAACGACTTAAATAAATGGCTTTATTTTGAAATTTTATTTGTTTAGAAGTTTTTTTAAATAATTTGATGAAACACAGTATTTTAATTGAAACATTTTCGTTTCTTACTAATAGCACAGATAATATAATACTAGCATACAGATGCCTCATCCCATACAAAGAAACCGTGCCGACGTAACTAGCGTTTTTCATCTGATTAATCTTGTTATTTTTGTAAGTACATCAATCGCGTTCGATCCCGTTTCACGGCAATAGATGGTGTTAGCAGCGACTTGCAAGTAAAAGGGTTTACTTGGTTCGTGAACCTAATTTTTTTTAAATTCAGTGAAGATTCTTTTTATAGTATTTTTTTGCACGTTTTTACAGTTTTTTTGCACCAAAATGTGTTACAATGCAAATTTGAACAATCGAGTGGAATGCCTCAGAAATTTAAAAATGCGCCATCCACTTTCATCAATTTTAAATGATCCGTTCAAATAATCTTTGAAATATGAATTAAGAACCCAATATTCCATAATTTTGTACTTAGGAGAGTTGATTAAACAAGAACATACAATTTAAATGATCAATTCCAGAAAATGTTAATGTTACACAAAATTCTATTGAATTGTTGTTGTTGTGTGTACATGTCGCGCCATCTAGTGAGATTTATTTGAACCAAATTTTCTTTCTTACCATTGAGACCCCGTGCTAATAGCATAACTAGCTTATGACAGTGTGTGAATCAATCAGTATGTACACAAAAATAAATAAAAATATTTCGAGTCAGATAGTAAATGCATAACTAGCTGTACTAGTGAGGTCATATTAAAGTTCAAAACGATGTTTCATCAAAAACCACCTTTATTATTTTTTAAGTTTCTGTTGGCCGCTTCACACATTATAATTTGCTTGACCTAGGAGCTAAGCCGTTCGCGGTGAACCACATGACCAGCGCACAGCAGACCACGGTCTCCGGACAGATCATCACGGGCCACACGCCGCCTGCCGTTAGTATTGTTATTTGCGATTTTATGATTTTATTTATTTTTAGTGGAAGGAGAGAAGAGAGGTTTTGCAACATTGGGACACAAAAGTCTAATTATACGAATGATTTTTTGAGGTAAATTCTGGAGTTTCTAAACAAAATCATTGTTAATTTTTCTTTTGTGGGTTGTATCAGCAAATCTGGCATATACCTATTTGTGCATTTTTTGAGAGCTTTTAAGGATTTGTTTATCAATTTTCGAAGGTTGAAATTCAAAATTCACTCCCATAGTGTTACTGCCTCCCTAGCCTTTTCCGAACTACATTAGGGTCGGCTTCCAGTCTTACCGGATTCAACTGAGTACCAGTGTTTTACAAGGGGCGACAGCCTATCTGACCTCCACAACCCAGTAACTGAGTAACACGATACTCCTTGGCAAGACTGGTGTCAGATCTCAATCTTCTGACTACCCGTAACAACTGCCAAAGATCTTCAAATGACAGCTGAGACCAACGGCTTAACGTGCTTTCCGAGGCACGGAGGAAACTCGGAATTTTGAAATGGTCACCCATCCACGGACCGACCTCGTCAAGCATTGCTTAACCTCGATCGACGCGTGCGGCTGTTATTATTATAGTGTTACTCAACCATATTTAATACGTAGAACAGAATTTGTTAGTTTATATTTTAAAGCCTAAAATAATACAACATACGAGTTCAACGCCACTTTTGCTGTGATAATCATATACATACTTAATCTTATTTTATTTTTATATATAATAATGTGATGAATATTTTGTTCCACGCTGCTATTATGGCTACATATAGTCATCGAAATGGGCTGTGTAGGTATATATTGTATACTCACTATTATAATCTATAGAAATTATAAACACTGCCTCGTTGGTCCAGTGGTTTCGAGAAGTTTCAAGTGCGATTACTGAGCGTTTTGGGTTCGATCTCCCGGGCTAGCCAATTGGTATAGAGTATTTCCATTAGGGACTTTTCAGTAACATGGCGATATTCTATGCTAATGAGAATTTTCGGGGTAATTCACGCCACCAGTTGGCGCCACTTCGGCAAAAAGTTATTTACTTTGAAATCTTAACTTATGTAAGTCGACAACGGGATGTTGACGACACGTTAACAAAACAGGACAAACAAGAGTATTGACCTGTGCCTGGACCTGACGTCTCAGTGGTGCCACCTAAAACTCCAATTAAATGGGTTCGCCTATAACATGGAGATGAAATTTAGCTGTGGAGTGTACCTCTGCATAAACCTAAGTCTTTTATTAGTAAATCTTCGATTTTTTAATTCTAAACTCTTTGTAAAACCATTATTTCGTGCACAGGCATCTCAAATGCAGCAGACACGAGTGACGTCAATCCTGACGGAGCCACAACGCGCCTTACTGTCCACCATCAGCAGTGGCGTCGAGATCATCAAGCAGACTGAGGAGGGACTCAGCAGGGTATGTAACACTACTGATAATAGCCCTGTCGTTTATATCCTTGAATTATTTCCTTTATGAAGTAAGGTCACGTATAACTCAACTCAAAATACTAGCTACTTCCTGCGGCTCTGTCCGCCTGGCATTAGTACTTAATATCTTTGTAGATTAAAAGCCTATGTGTTATTATGATGTCTAAGCTATAGTACCGTAAAGTTTCATCAAAAGCTGGTCAGTAGTTTTTGCGTGAAAGAGTGACTAACATTTATCCTCAGGCACTTTCACCATTATAATATATGTAAATGCGCCTGTTTTTCTTTGGACCGGGAAAGCTGTCCACTGCTGGATTTAGGCCTGTCCCAAACCCCTCATTAGAAGCCTCCAAGTAGTACTAGAGTGCATACCAGTTTCTCTATTTTCGGAGGAGTAAGAACAGTATCTGTTTTATAAATAGTCCAAATGTCAGTCGGATGTCCAAATCTATTTTCGTATCACTTCCCTAACTGTATCGTGAAGCGAACTTCGAGTTTTGCGTGGGCTCGCTATGGTAAAAATATTCAGTACCTAAAACAACTTTTTTTGTTTTTTTTTTCACCAATGATAAATTATTTTTTAGTGTCTTCTGGCCCGAGGTTTCAAATTCAAAAAGAAGTCGTTTGGGCGCGTCTAGTTTATAAATAATCCTATGTTGTGTATCCTTGTCATAATCTATCTGTGTGCTAGATTAATTCAAATCCTTTTAGCTATTAAACTCACGAACTCAATATTAAAAAGTTAAATTAAGTTAGAATTCGTGTTATAAAAGAGATAGAGAGACTGGGTAGAAAAATGATAATTCTATTTAGTCCGTCAGTGGGATTATCAAATAATATTGGACACGTACTTTTTGCTTTATCAAATATATAAAAAATGACAAAGATAAAGCGATTCAAAGTTCAGGAGTGGAGGCTTGTGACGTCACTTTGTCAGTATAAAGTGTAGCACACCGTGACGTCACACGATATTTCAACGCACTGTATCGTCTTACTTTTTTGTTTACGTTGCAAAAGAAAAATACGTGTGCAATATGTTTAGGTTACCTAACTGACGGACTAAATAGATATTTTTTGTCAACATCCCTATTGAACAATATCACATTTTAAAAGTAAAAATAATACGAATGTTAGTAGTAATTATAACACGAATTTAACTAGTAAAAAGTATAGATGGATTACCTTATTAATATTAGCAGGAAAGATAGTAGGATAAAATTATTCTTGCTAGGATTTTAACAAAAAAATCCTTCGTCCCCAGGCCACGCTACCCGCTCTAGGCCACGACGCGGCCTCTGTCAAATGGAAGCAAGTGACGATGGACACCAACAAGCAAGTCGTGACGTCACAGATCGCCGCTATGAACGCTGCCACCGCGCAGGTCGTCACTCTGACGTCAGGTGAGAAACATACTAAATGCCTAACTTTTTCCCAACTACGTATCGCCTTCACGCAGTTTACCGTAGCAATTCCTACAAGATTCGCGCCGTTAAAGCATTTAACCTCTTCTTTGTCTATGCTACTGTTATCTTTGTATTAATATCTGTGTTGGCCAACCAAAAAAAAATACGACTTCCAATCTAATCAGCTGAACACCAGAATTTTACATGAAGAGAGAGTTTGAGTTAAAATCGACTTTGGTTTATCGTCGTCTCGATCACTCATCTCTCTCTCTCTCTATGACATTCTTTTTCTAAACATACAACGAAAAGCTTCAACTTTCACGCTTATGCAATTAAAGCAACGGTGGCCCAGTGCTAACGACTTACAAGGTTGTCGGTTCGAACCCAGGCAGGCCCTTTACTTTGTGTAAATTATTTCGTCACCACTGCTCTTAAAACGGTGAAGGTGGTTTATTAACTCTTGACACCGGAGGTAGCCACATCCTGGCCAACCCGTCAGGAAATATAGGCGTTATGTTACGTGTACAAAATATCCTTGTCCCCCACAGGCACAGATGAAGTGGACCACACAGCAGTCGGCGCAGCGATCACCACCATCACCACAAACCTGCCAGAGATGACGAAGGGCGTGCAGATGATCGCCGCCCTCATGGACGATGGAGACCACGGAGACAAACTGCTGGACGCCACCAGGAAGCTGTGCTTCGCTTTCACTGACCTGCTGAAGGCGGCTGAGCCGGAGACTAAAGAGGTAAGACACCATCAGACAGTCAGACTACAGCAGTTCGGTTCTGGCAATGAGCTTCTCCACTCTAAGGCCTCTGCTGATGGTGGCTGAACCAGACACCAAGGAAGTAAGACCCACAAGACACCTGTCTACCAATGTATTCTAATATTTCGATACGATACGAATAAAAAATGTAAAGAAAGTGTCGCTAACACGATCAAAACAAACGTATCGCGGTAAGGCGTGTCCGTGGGTCTTTCACTTTGCATTCAGTAATGAGTTAATATCTCTTAAACACGTGGACCGATTTACATGATTTACGGATAAAATGGTTCTCCTTTCATGTGAGACCAAAATTATCAAAATATCTGCAACAAAAAATAATGTTTTCAAGTTCCTTTTTAGTACAAATCGAATCAATAACATTAATTTTTTTGTTATCTAGCGGAGACTTTATACACAACATATCCTTTTGAGAAATACACCCGTTTTCTATTACTCAAAGCATCCCTATCTGTTTTCAGCCACGCCAGAACCTCCTGAACGCAGCATCACGCGTTGGAGAAGCTTCCACCACAGTACTCTACACCATCGGCGAAGAGACCGAGGAAGACAAGGAAACCCAGGTAATAGACATTAAGAGAAACCCTAAGAAATCATACTTGTACAGGAAACTTAACTATTGTTACGACAACTTCTACAAAGTATTCTTTGGGAAGGACAAGGACGATACTTATGACACAGACTTCGAAAATGTTAATATAGGTAATGGCAAGTCCAAAGATGCCATGGATGATGGCATCTATGAAGATGTTGATACCACACGGAATTGGGGACTAGATGTTATACAAGAGGAGTCTGACAGTGACTACTATAGGAGTATTGATTATGCTAATATGATTTTTAAGAATAGGCAAGAGAAATCGAATAGTGATAATGATTTTGAATCGATAGTTCAAAATTGTGAGGGTTATCTAGACAGTAATAATCCTAAATTGTATCCTAAAACTATTTACGATAAAATCTATAATTTCAAAAAGGATTTCTCTAACCACGATTACGTTAACGTAAATTACGATAACGTCAAAAGTAATATCGATAAATCTAATTTAAATAACGAAAAATCGAATATTAATATCGATAAAAATAACTATGAAAACGTAAATATAGACTTGAACAGACGCACTAAGAATGATATACTCCGCGAACAGTTCTTTCTTTCAGACAATATTGATAAAAACGACATTAATGATCAATTTAATAAGTTTAACGGCAAAAAAATCGAATGTCACAGCATTGTCAATGACATCACTAAATCAGGACCTGACGTCAAAGTATCAGGATCGCTAAATATGAAATTGCTGAACCCAGAAAGATACAATCGCGTTTTGACGACAACAGAAACGTTTATGGAGACTGCTGAAGCCAGTTTCACTAAAAACCAAATATCAAAACTACGACATGACGGATTCGAAAATTTCGTCAAAAAAAGCGAAAGATATTATACAAGCGAGACTGGGGGGGAAAGACATACAGAAATATTAAACAATTCTACTGAATCTAAAGGTAAAACTGAGATTAGAATCTTCTATAATCCCACATTTAAAACTACAGGCGAAAAAATCAGAGGTTTCTGTCAGTTTTGTAAGCGAAAATGTCCCAGGACTGAAGAAAAGTGTTGTCCGAAGTGTGAGTGTTTAGAAATTGAGTTAGCGACAATATGGAAGGATAACTGGTTGAATATTTTGTGTCTACTGTCGATACTGTTCATGCTTTTAGCGTTACTGATACAGTATTTCATGCCGGATGATGTGTGTGCTGGAAATACTACGGAGACAAATGAGAAATGTTTTGAAATGCTGTGAGAGTAAAAGGGTTGAGTTTTTCCAAAAATATAAATGGTTAAAGACAAAGTTTTAGGCGAAAATATTTTTTTTTACATAAATAGCTTTTGCGAGCGCACTGAGAGTAAAAACTATTCAATATTAGGACAATTTTCTTCTCCAAAGATGGCCATTTCCTTTTTACAAGCTTATTAACTTGTGTGTTCGTGTCAAATCTTGCAACTGAATTTTAAAGCAGTTATCCTCCACCGACTAAGATGAAATTTTGCAGACACGTATAGTTTGGATGACAATACATGGTTAGCTAAGTGACATCATTCTAAATCCAATATGGCGGACGGCCCAAGTTGGCACACCAGTTATTTTTTGTGCACTGCCATGATAACCCATATGAAAGGGTTAGTTGATAAGAATACGAAAACAGCATATTTTTTGTAAGGTTTTTATGGAATAATTTTATTTATTTACCTATATTGTCCCACTGCTGGACTAAAGCCTCCTCATAGCCAACGCTCTTTAAATTTTACTTAACGACCCGCTTATTTGCTTGTCTATGACATGAAATTAAAACGACCTGCTGGCGCGTTTGCATTAGGTCGGCCACCGTATACGGCGACCATTTTCGGTTGAACCGTATCGGTTTACCGAATTGTGCTGTTTACATTAAATCGGTCACCGAATACGGCGACCGTATTTGTTTAAGTTGTCGGTTTAACGGATTCGGCGACCTCATTCAGCCATTCATTCATTCACAATGAGTGGAGCGAGCGTTTCAACAAGTCACCGAAAACGGTCTGCGGCCGAATACGGCTAACCGAAAACCTGTTAACACTAGTCGGTGACCGAATACGGCTAACCGAATATGGGCTGCAACCGAATTGGTCAAAACGACCTAATGTAAAAGGGCCATGATAGACTGTATTTATGATGATAAATCATAATTCATTTATATTTTTGGAAAAATCGTGTGTTAAAGTTCGGGTTTTCGGTGGAATATTCCTATGGTATAGGGACCTATAATAATATTATATATCTTTGATTGAGTTCTTCTGAAATATCCCAGTGTATACATAAATACTCGTTAAGTGAATCTCACAACAAACCACAAACAATATTATCCACCAAAGCATGTTTCACTATCAATGGAAGGCCCGCGAAATTTCAAAACGGGCAGTCGGCTTTTCAATCATTTGTACAGAAAAATGTACGCGAGGTCTCTATGAGTACAAGTTGATAATAGTGTTGGAGCTGACTGGGGGAGATTATTTTGTACATAAATATGTACGCAGGGCCTTAGGAGGTTAAAGAATCTCCAATGTTGAATTCCAACCAAGTAAAAAAAGTATGATTTCTCAGTTAACTGCGAAGCTCTTTTGAGACAAAATAAGGATCTTGCAACTAGTATTGATTCTGTCGAATTATTTGCAGAAACCATGGTTTTGGTTTCTAAACCATCTATTTAATCTTGTTACTTTTATACCATGTCAGTTAATGGTACCAATCTCGCGTCTTACAATAAAGTATTCAAAAGTATATAAGTATTAAACATATTTACTAAAGTATTCCTTTTATTCTGCCTCTCTAGGCAATAATATTCACATATAAGTTTAATATAAAGCACGTTTTTTTCTCTATATAGTTATAGAAAAACGTCTTTTTCCTTTATTTTCACGTTTTCTTGTTGGTTAAAAGATAATCGAAATTATAAAGACAAATAAAGTAAGGGAAAAGACTGCACGATGACATTTTTATATTTTTAGTTTATAAGGTTATGTAGTTTTTGGGGGTATATGATTTACACTTAATGTAAGAATGTCGTTATTTATTCCGAATTAAGTGTGCTCTTAAAAGTATCTGCTGAAGGCGGCTTTTAGACAGAAACAGTCTGAACCTGTCAGATACAGTCAGGTGTTAACCAGGACCAATCAAATTTTAGACAAAGCCAGCCAGATTTTCATCAGAAACAATGTATTTTGTGTAATTAAAAATATGCTATGGTCATCTTGGCATTCGAATCTAATTAGGAGCTCGAATACATTAAGCTATTTGGTTTAAAAAATACATGTGTTTTCTTAAAAAATATAAAAACATAATTTATTAAACTACTAGCTTCTGCCAGCGGCTTCGCCCGCGTGAAAGTTGAAAATTATCCCGAGGGAACATATTCCCGGGTTAAAAAGCATCATATATGCTATTCCTGACTATAATCTATCTCTGTGCCGAATTTCATCCAGATCCGTTCACTAGTTTTTGCGTGAAAGAGTAATAAACACACACTCACAAACTTTCGCCTTTATAATATTAAGTGTGATTAAGATTCATTGGTTCGTTCCCAGTATATTATGTGTAAATCACAAACTCCCGTCCAGTTCCACAACAAAGAGTTAACGTACTAACGGCTCGTTAGTTTGGCTTAATCCTTAGTTCGGTAGACGTTGGATAGTAATGGTTAGGCCGTGTCATCTGCAATCAGCTCGCATGCAATTTGCATTACATTGCGGGCTACCGAGGTCTAAAGTGATCAATCGCTTGATCATGCCCCGCAATGAACTGGCATGCAAGTTGCTTGGAGGAGGAAACCGCGGCCTTGGTACAGTGTGCTTATTCCGAGTTTTTTAACGTACTCACTCGTGATAACGTAAATGTCAAAATTTATACAAAAAAAGGTTTCTCCTTACTGTCACCCGGCAGTGCTTATCCAATTTCAATACGAATTGACGTTAACGTTAACGCGATTGAGCGTGATTAAAAACTCGCACTAAGGCCGCAGTTCAGTATAAACATAAAAGACTAACTTCAATGTTAGCATTGTAGTGTTTGTTGAGTAGGATATTGTGGAACTGGGCTGTAGGTGGACGAGGTGGGAAGGGTAGAGTTTACTCGCTTATGAAGACGTTATTATAAAATAATAGGGTTATAAATATCTTGGTACTAGTCAAAAGACATCACAATTTTTCAGACTAGAATAAAATATGGATTTTTTTATTCAACATTTTTCACAACAGCAAAAATACGAAATTTTCGTCGGCGTATAAAAAACGGATCTAGTCAAATTGCAGCTAAAAATGTTTTAATATAAAGACAAAAGAAAGATTTACTTAGTTACACTTGCGAGCAAAAAATGCGAGTCAGTCTAAAAGTCAGTAAATTAAAAAAAAAATGCATTTATTAAACATGTTTTTCTTTTCATACTGCCAGAATATATAGCTTCAAAGGTATTAAAAAACCACATTGACTGACCTAAATTCATTGTTTGCGCGGGTATTCAGAATCTTATAAATCGACATACTTTACCAATTATGAGCTACATATAAATATATTATCATAATCTTGCCATCACAGAGACATAAGCGAGTTTAATCTTTTTGTTTATTTATTTTTGTTAACAATAATCTTAATGCTTATTAATCTAGTCTTTATTTTTTATTATTTTCTTTTTGTTACAAGCATTAAGGTAATTGGCAGCTAAGGGTCGGTTTACACCTGCTAACTTATTAAATTGGACGTTAATATGTACCGACCCTTATTTTTTTCTTTTTTGTTAATATTTGGCAGCTAATTTATAACTTATTCGTTACGGTTCTAATTTCTTTAGATGTATATTTTTTTGTTTTTTAATGTATTGGTACAAATTGTCGGCTAATCGCAGTATACATAAAATTATTAAAAGCAAACTTTCAAACCATGAAAAATTAAGCAGAAGAGGCAACTTCCTTCTCTTTAGATAAAAAAATAATCTTTAACAATAAGTCCTGTTGTGAATTTTGATTCGATTAGTCGACAGTGTGTATTTGTACTAAGTCTGTTAATGATGTCCTTGTATATGTGTCCTTTTGCATTGCTATAATACATTAAACATATAAATAAATATGATTACTAATATTTGTACTTAAAATATGCTTAAATATGATGTTTTTTTTTTAATTCCGAGAAGTACAGTAATGATTACTTTCTTTAGACGCCAAATTAACACAGCAATAAAATATAAATTTCATACATAATATTGAATTTAGACAGTGCAAAAAGTATCACATATGCATGGACTCAAAATATTGCCATCACAAGGTACAAAACTACAAATTGCCATTTTATATAAAAACCAGTTTTTTTTTTTGCTATTTACTTTTTAAATGCTTGGCGAGTATCGAGTTTCACAAAAAAAAAACTTTGTTAGATATGCAAGTGCTAAAAGTATTTACTTACTTAATATTTTTAATTGGTATAATTACTTAATTATTATTGTAAAGACTGATTTCCTTTTTATTACTTCTTATATTTTTAAAGGCCGCCTTACAGCCAAAATCTAAGCTATTTACTTTAATTTCTTACTCGAAACTCGCCAGCAATTTTGTCATAGTTACTTTTTTAATATTTTTATCTAATACACTTGGGAGCAAAGAAATTGTACCAGTATTTACAAGATTCATTTACCAAGTATTTTATCTTACCATTTGAATGTTATCATATTCAATATAATGGCATTTATTTAATTATTTTCATTTCGATAACAAAGGAATCAAGAATACCACATATCAAGTCTTTCTAAGTCAAATAACTACAAATACTGGTACAATATCTCTGCACCCCAGTGTACGGTTGTGGTTCTTAAACTTTCACTGCCATGTTGGTTATTTTTGGTCATAATACATTTGCTTAAAAAAACAATTGTTTTATTTATAACTAACTGTCTCGAAGTAAATGTATTTAGCAAAAAATAACTAACTAATCACCCCCCTGTATATTGATGAAATAACATCATATAAGAAAAAAAAATCAGGAATCTTCTGAAGTGAGCAAACTACGTGATCAATGCTTGTTCCTTCTCTGAATGAGAAGAGGTCATTGCTCTGCCGTGGAACAGTTACTGTAAAATCATAATATTACTATGTACGGGCAATATGTCCGCCCCCTTATACATACTGGCGAAAAGATAGTGTACTAAACAGATGCGCCTCTGTCTTACCCTTCGGGGAATGTAAGCATGATAATAGCTAATAATATAGCATTCTCAAACATACAAAAGATAGTTTAAAGTCAAAAAATAAAATCACATCGAACCATACAAGCACAACTCTCGTTCGTTACATATGGAAGTAATTCCTCGCATTGTCAAGAGATGGCGTTGTTTTAAATATAAACGCTCGTGTGACCTAGATAGTCGTGTAGACAGATGGCTGGTTTTTATAGTGAGTGTCGCGTGCTCGATGTCTGTGTCGAGACTAATGGGTGGCCTAGATTCTAGGGTGAATGATTTGGTTCTGTATATAAGAAGTATGGCTGTGGCCTAAATATTTTTAGCGAGACAAAGTTTTGCTATTTCTTCAATCTTTGTCTACTAAACGCTCTGTATATTTTACCATTTATGTTGTTAAATGAAAAATACAAAAGCTTTTGTACCTAACTAACGAAACTAAAATCGTAACTAAAGGTTGTCAAAATTGGGATATTACAGGTACTTTTTGCAAAAAAAATATGTTCAAAAACCCGACTACTAAAAAATCACGCTCTAAAAAGTATGAAACATGAAAAAATTACCGTCTTCGTATGCCACCGACCGTAGCACAAAAATATATTCTGCAAAGTAGCATAAGACCACGGTTATCCTATGAACACCACTATGAATATGTATGAAATACAAAACCAAAAAATATTACATGTAAATTGTTTATTTAATAACCAATACATATCGAATAGTTTGCATATAACAATTTTAGATGAGCATATTAACTTACTTTTTATTTAAAGTATTTTGGGGTTTTTGCAGAGCCACACCACATTTTTTTCTGTTTAATATTTGACGTTTTAAATGTATCTAGATAATGCATGGTTGCAAGAGACTTTGCGACGCCGTAGTCGGGTAAAAAGTATTATAAGAATGCGACCGTTCACCGCGACGGAAACTGCCTCTTTAGTATCAAACATGATAATATCAATAATAATACCAGCATGTAACTGTCCCACTGCAGGGCATAGGTCTGTTCTCATTCAGAGAAGCCACGAGCATTCATCAGCAAGCTTGTTCAAAGCGGGTTGGCGATGCAAAATGAATTTATAAGCAAAACTCAAATAACTCCAGTATGTTATGATTACCGGATACAAACGTAACATCAAACGATGTTTTACTGCGCTGACAGTAGTTATTTATAGCTGATAGAAGAAGCGACATATTTCTTTCGTAATATATGAAATCATCGCGATATTAGTTAATACTTGCTACACTTGAAGGATAAATCTTCGTCATTTCTTAGATGAACATTTGAAAAATAATGGCACAACTTTGTTTATAAGTCTATCAGGCATTGATTTTCAGACTCAAGTCTAGATATGATGTTAGAATTGATTCCATGCTTGTCCCGACTATTGACATCAAAAAAAAAAAATACTTCAGTTCCAAAGTCTAACAATTCAGAAACCGGCCAAGTGCGAGTCGGTCTCGCGCACGAAGGTTTCCACTATCGCAAAAAAAAACATGTTTGTTGTATGGGAGCCCCACTTAAATATTTTAGTTTTTCTGTTTTTAGTATTTGTTGTTAAAGCGGCAACAGAAATACTTCATCTGTGAAAATTTCAACTGCCTAGCTATGACGGTTCATGAGAAACAGCCTGCTGACAGACAGACAGACGGACCAGGGAGGCTTAGTAATAGGGTCCCGTTTTTACCCTTTGGGTACGGAACCCTAAAAAGGTTGATAATTATACGACTAGTGATACTTTTAGCAGTATATTTTAAACATTCTTATATTAATCTGAAATGTATTATTATTATGAACGGTCTTATGATACTAGGAAGTTGAAAACATTCTCAATTCCGAAAGGAAACAATCTGTATGAAAAAAAATTATTCTAGACTTATGAAAAAATATTGTAACAAAATAACTGCATTAGCTTATCGACTTGTTTTCTTTGGAAATGGTGGGTAATCGTTTAAGAAAGAATTTCTCAAGCTCACTGAATTTCAGACTTGTTACATTTTGGAATTGAGGTATCGGTTTGGCCAAACATTCTGAATGTTGGCAGTTTATCACGCTTCTATAAATGTTTCAAGCTTTGTTTTGTACTGGTTTTACTGTCGGACAAAGTTTTACAATATTAAATCACTAGCTTTTATACGTAGCTTTGCTCCTGTGGCTTACCCCGCAAAAACTGTGCATTTCCGGGATAAAATAGATCAGGACACTCAGTGTATAGCTTTCTTTCAGTGAAATAATTTCGGCATCAAACAAACTTGGGGGTCTTTAAGTCAAGAGTGAATAGATTACGTCTAGTCAAGCGTGATTCACTATCGACCACATCATCGCTTACCATCAAGCGAGATAGTGGTCAAACGCGAGCCTATCGTTAAATAAAAAAAAGCGGCCAAATGCGAGTCGGACTCGCGCACGAAGGGTTCCGTACCATTATAGCAAAAAAACACGTTTGTTGTATGGGAACCCCACTTAATTTTTTTTTTCTTTCTATTTTTAGTATTTGTTGTTATAGCGCCAACAGAAATACATCATCTGTGAAAATTACAACTGTCTAGCTATTACGGTTCATGAGAATTAGCCTGGTGACAGACAGACAGACAGACAGACGGACCGCGGAGTCTTAGTAATAGGGTCCCGTTTTTACACTTTGGGTACGGAACCCTAAAAACAAACATACAATTGTACCCCTTTATAATATTAGTTAAGATAGTGACCAAAATTCTAAGTTAACAATTTTTCTATCTCCCACAGGACATCCTCCTCTCCCTAGCCAAGGCCGTAGCGAACACCACAGCTGCTTTGGTCCTCAAAGCTAAGAATGTAGCCGCCCAGTGCAGAGACGACCAGCCCCTGCAGAATGCCATCATCTCTGCGGCGACCCACTGTGCTCTGGCTACCAGCCAGCTAGTCGCCTGCGCTAAGGTAAAGAAAAATTGTCTGACTTTCAAAATTGATTCAGTTATTTTTGAGATTTACCTATATTTCGGATTGTTTTAATTTTTAGATAACTCAATACAGAGCTATCATACAGTCCTGTTATTTTTATTTATGAAATTCTCCTTAAAATCTTCAAAAGCAAAGGATGTTTTTAAACTTAAAGACGGTTGTTGTTGAAGTTTAAAATCATTATTTTTTTAAACTAATTTAAGACACAAGTTATAAATCTCTGGGTATAAATATAAACGTTGTCCGTTCTTCTCCACGTAGGCTTTTCCGAACGGATGGTAGGATCACTTTATTAGATCCGGCCTTAGCTGTCCCCCTAGTGACGCCCTGAGCCGAGGTCCGACCCCAACTGGGGTAGCCCTCAGCGTTGTCGCTTAGGTTTAGTATTTTGAAGCCTGGCCGGAGGCTAAGAGGTTAGTCTTCACAGGGAAGCCCGGTTAAGCATATGTCGGTTATTTTAAATGTTTGCGAGACGCCTCTTAGAAAAAAAATATATATATATATGTCGGAAACACGAGGGCTTCCTTCCGTATACCCTCGTACTTGTGGGCTTATCGTGGGTAATGCGTGCACGAGGCAGGTAACTTATGCCGTTTTAGAGATATTCCATTGTCCAATTCTAGTAGCAAGTTGACGCGCCAATTTGTAATCACTTTCACTAGCCTGATACTTTTAGACGCAATTTACCTTCCTCCGATATATCAAAGTTCGTCAGCTCATCTCAACGCTCTATCGCCTCTACATGTACATGACACTGGAAGAATACACAAAGTTCGACGGCTCGCCTCATTACGCTGTCGTCTCTACATGACACTGGCAGAATAGTCGGCATCGGCTCAGTTGCCAAAGAAGAAAAAAAAAAAAAAAATATAAACGCTTCGTGTTCATAACTTTAAACATTTTGAATTTGAATAATTCCCTTTTCAAATTAGTAGTTTAATTTGAAAGCATCGGTGGTCTGCTGAGTATAACTTGGGTTCAATCCCCAGGTCGGCTTTATCAAATTATTATATATATTTATAACCTGGGCGACCGAGCTCTGCTCGGGTGAAAATGTATACAAAACGTTATTTTCCGCTATTTAAACCTAGGTAGATCGATTTATCGCCCTCGAAACCCCCTGCATTTTCATTTTGATGAAATTCGTTGGTGCCGTTTCCGAGATTCAGATCATATATCGATACCTCTGGGCTCACAGGGCGTATAGCACAAAATCACCCATGTTTGTTTTGTGCTTTACGCCCTTTGAGCCTAGAGGTATCGATATATATACAAGAATTGCTCGTTTAAAGGTATAAGATAAGACTCGGTAGTTCATGTGTTTCTTGATCTAATTTGTGATGTCTATTTGCAAGGTGGTAGCCCCAACTCTCCACAACCCAGCGTGTCGCGAACAGCTGACCAGCGCTGCGCGTCTCGTAGCTCAGGCAGTGGAGAGACTCGTGGAAGCGTGTGGTACTGTGCCCGACAGTGCTGCCCCAGGTATGTTATCATTATCTAGAACATTGGTTCCCAACCTGTGGTCCACGGACCACTGCTAGTCGATTCGAGCAAAAATATGGTCCGCCAAAGGTTCAAAATTTCAAGCCTTTCAACTGCAAAATTACTTTGATATGGTACAAATTTTGCATTTATGATTTAAATTTATTTTTAAATTACCACAGTTATATTTTTTTCTTGAGTTCTGGTCCTTACTAACAATAGAGAAATCAAAATGTAACCAGATCTTATAAGGTTGAGAATTACTGTCTTGAATAATATACTTTTCTAAGTGTGAAGGAATCTCTCAAATAGTTGTCGGATATTATAATACCAGACTGTTACCGTCCCACTTCAGGGCTCGTGTCTCTTCACAAACAGAGAAGGTATCACCACGCATGCTCAAGACGGGTTGGCAAATTCAGACTTATATTCACTTTAGAGGTCCAGGTTTCTTCATTATGTTTTCCTTCACCTTGTGTCAAAATAAATAATGTAATTTGTTTTTAGGTGTGGAACATCTGACCGCGGCCGCCCATAGAGTTACCGAGGAGTTGGAGCGATTGTTGGCTCACTGTGATCTAGGTAAGATATATTGTAAACTCAAACATAGATAGCTTACTGTCCAGCTTCTACCAGAACCAGGTGTCAATAATTGGCACAGTAAACTTTATATTAAATTAAGGAGTTTTAAGCTGGTTCACAACAAATATGTCTGTGCAATATGTGCAATGATTACTCACGCCAAAGTTTGTATAACTATAACTTGGGGTCTTCAAGTTTGAAGTTAGATACTTTTCCAAATAATTACTGTATGTATATGTCTGCGCAGAAGTGTAAGGTGTTTTGTCCACCGACTTTTAGTCGTTTAGATAAAAGTCGACGGACGTTTGTACCGTTTGTAATCAATGTTCCGTCATGTTTTGTCGCACAGACCGTCGCGCCCAGCAGCCCACAGTAACGGAGCGCTCAGTGGAGAGTGTGATGTCGGCCAGCGAGCGAGTGGTGGGCTGCGGAGACCCCGCCGACATGGTGCGCCACGCCAGGCTGCTGGGGCAGGCCACTGCGCATCTCATCACTAACATCAAGGTAACTAATAATGATGTCGGCCAGCGAGCGAGTGGTGGGCTGCGGAGACCCCGCCGACATGGTGCGCCACGCCAGGCTGCTGGGGCAGGCCACTGCGCATCTCATCACTAACATCAAGGTAACTAATAATGATGTCGGCCAGCGAGCGAGTGGTGGGCTGCGGAGACCCCGCCGACATGGTGCGCCACGCCAGGCTGCTGGGGCAGGCCACTGCGCATCTCATCACTAACATCAAGGTAACTAATAATGATGTCGGCCAGCGAGCGAGTGGTGGGCTGCGGAGACCCCGCCGACATGGTGCGCCACGCCAGGCTGCTGGGGCAGGCCACTGCGCATCTCATCACTAACATCAAGGTAACTAATAATGATGTCGGCCAGCGAGCGAGTGGTGGGCTGCGGAGACCCCGCCGACATGGTGCGCCACGCCAGGCTGCTGGGGCAGGCCACTGCGCATCTCATCACTAACATCAAGGTAACTAATAATGATGTCGGCCAGCGAGCGAGTGGTGGGCTGCGGAGACCCCGCCGACATGGTGCGCCACGCCAGGCTGCTGGGGCAGGCCACTGCGCATCTCATCACTAACATCAAGGTAAGCAATAATCAACCAAGTCTGTGTTCCCCGATAGCTACAATCTGGGAGTCTTTAAGTCAAGAGTGAATAGGTTACTTCTAGGCAAGCGTGCTTCACCGTCGACCACATCATCGCTTACCATCAGGTGAGATAGTGGTCAAGCGCGAGCCTGTCTACTAATAAAAAATAAAAAAACAACCCAGTAACTAGTATCAGATATTACCCGTAACGAGTGTCAAAGATGTCCAACAAAAGTGTTTAAATTGGCCTTGTTCTCCACCAGACGGAGGCGGAGTCCCAGCCCTCCGACTCGCAGCGCAAGCTGCTGGCGGCCGCCAAGCTGTTAGCGGACGCCACCGCGCGCATGGTGGAGGCTGCGCGCCAGTGCGCTTCTTCACCTCAGGTATGTAATACATTATAAGGCTTAGGGTCGCTTAGAATTACCGCGCGTATTCTATTCTCTCCATCCTACATGATATATGAGACTATACTTTTCCAACTTCAAGTCTGAATAAAAATTAAATATTAATATTTACTTGTCTAAAATCTCCAACATATTATTATGTTCCATAATCTATATTTAGGTATCCATTTGGTGTAATTCTTCAATAACAGGAAACCACAGCATGCATGCCAAGTCAGTACATTGACGCAGAATCTAAGCCAATGACAATATACTAAGTATGTACTTTTTTAGACCTTCGACACTGTCTAAGCCAAAGTTCCAAACATTTATAAAAAACGAACCAAACAAAAATAAACAATAAATGCCTTAAACGCTAAATAAATTTAAAACCTAATACTACAGTTTGGCATTTTAAAACGATTGGCTGAAACCAGACTAAATTCTTATATATTCCGCAATGTTAACGCAGTACTGCGTTACTGCCAGAATATCAATATTGGACCTTTGGGACAGTTTTCTTTGCAAAATATTCTTTGATTTACATTTATGCCATTTCAGTTATGAAGAAATTCTAGCCAACAAATTTTCTGTGTAAAAATATTTTTAAACATCCAAGTCGTTTTGGAGAAGTATCTAAAAGTAGCGAAAACATATCGTATTGTTAATTATTTTTTTAAAGCAAAACTATTAGTTACACGAAAAAATCATGTTTCACAAATAATGTACATGAATCAATATTATTATTTTTTTTTCAATCCTTTTAACCTAGCCTAGTTACTAAGGAGTACGCTTTAGAAAGTAACCGTTTTACGGCACTAAAGCGGTGGAAGGCCCTTTATCGACCACTAATAATCTTAATTTTTTTGTATGTGGGTCTTAATTTTATTATATATGTTGTTCTTTTTATACAGGATCGTGAAAAACAAGAGGCTTTGCGCAAGGCTGCGGAGGAACTACGTTATATCACCGTGGACTACGCTCAGGGACAAGACATTGTCGGCTCACAAGTTGCTAGATTACAGGTAAAGTCTCATTTATTTGCATTACACATAAGATCTTGCAATAATCGGGTGTAGTGTGATATTTCAAGGGGCGTTTTGAGCTGGTTAGGAATCCTACACTATATACTATTCTACACTATATATATATAAAATTAAATAGCCGTGCATCCTAAGTAGGTGTATACGAAATCAAATCAAAAAAAAATTTAATACAATTAATGCTTAAATATAAAATCAGTTTAATTGCAGTTAGGGCCGATTTCACCAATTAAACGAATCGCGATTAGTTCAACTAAACTCATTGTCTCAATCAATCAGAACGCTGTATTTGCATTAACTGAGTTTATTTATTTAACCATTTATGCACACACATATATACAGGAGGAACAGAAAAATAGGTACATAGGTGATGCTTATTTCTAATGAAATCTCTTCCAGCATACCTGCGAATGGAAAGATGAAAAAAAAGAGATGTAGACATTGTTTGTAGAAGGGAAAAATAAACACATAACACAATTCAGTTCAGTTTAGTTGAACTAAGTACGATTAGTTTCATTGGTGAAATCGGCACTTAGTATTGTATTAGCGTCGTCTTTTTAATGCTTAACAAAAACTAGTCAGTAAAAAGAGTAGTAAGATTTCTAAAACATGGAAATTTTGTATTCAGAGCTGTTTTCTTTTTTTAATTATTAGTATGTTGTGAAGAATATATTCCTATATTCGAAATTTGTGTTGTACAGGAGAGCGCCCGTCAAGCCGCTTCCAGCGCCACGCAGCTCATCACTTCAGCTCATAACGCTACTCAGTTCAACACCAACAAGTATACACAGGTATGGTTTTCATCAGTAGATAAAGTTTAAAGAAAATGGCAAATAATGTCCCTCGTGCCAATGTACGTCTGTAGTCTAGTTTTTTGAAAATCTTCTAGTTGCTGCAAGCTCAATTTTTGAACGGCGGCCCTGGTTTCGATCATCAAAGTGTTATTGAACGTATCTATCAAATAATGGCAAGAAAATGTTCTTACTGTTGCGTAACCTTTTTCCAACCATATATATCTTGGAGTTGGTTTTCAATCTAGTATGATGCAGTGGAATGTCAGTGCTTGTTTTTTAGACGATTAATCGCTCTGTGATTTCGAAATACGTGTTTCTATAAATCTCAGCGTCGGGAAAAAACATACAAGAAGCTACAGAATTATTGACTTCAAGTTATATTTTGTACCAGGAAACCCTGATCGAGGAGTGCAAGTCGCTAACAGAGCAGATTCCCCGCGTGGTGGACGCCGTCAAGGTGTCCAGCGGTCGGCCCGGCCAGGCGGCCGCGCAGCTCGACCTCATCTCCGCCAGCGAGGCCTTCCTGCAGCCCGGCGCGCACGTGGTGGCGGCCGCCAGGGGGGCGCTGCCCACCGTGGGGGACGGGCCCACTGCCAAGCACCTGGCCGACACCACGCACACCTTCACCTCCAGCTGTGCCGAGCTCAGGTAGATATACTAACAGTTACTTACTTCTATATTCTTGTAATATAACAAATTTAAAATTGAAGAATTTTAGGGTTTTATACGCAAAAGTTTTGCTAGTTATGTTCACCCTATAAAGGATTGCATAAATTGTCAATTTCTAACACTTCATAAAACATGTTTTCTTTCCCCAACAGATCAGCGGTAGGTCGTGCCCGCATATCCTGCAAGGGTCTCGAACTGGATGCAGCGGCTGAGATCATCAAATCTTTGCAAGCTGAACTTGACGAGTTAGAGGAAGCTGCCAGGGCCTTCGAGCTCCGACCTCTACCTGGACAGACGGTAAGCAATATTTATTCATCACCCGCCTGTCTAGAGAGAGAGGTCTATGTCCAGCAGTCCACTGCTGGACATAGACCTCTCTGCACGCCATTTGTCTCTATTTTCGGTGACTCATCCAGCTGCTACCAACCACACTGCGACCATCTGGCCTGAGGGTGTCGCACATTACGTTTACCCATTCGTGGTCTCTACTCAAGAACAGGTCTGAAAATTAGTTTTTGTCCGTCAGGTAGATTAGTAAATAATATTGGACACGTATTTTTTCTTTTGACACGTAAACATACAGTGATGACGATATAATGCGTTGAAATATCGTGAAAGGGTTTTGAAGGATCTCTTCAAAGTGAGTGAACAGGCTTCGTAGTACGCAGTAAGCTCACTCCATCGTAGACTCTGTCTCTGTCACCTCTGACCTAGACTAGAGTCAAGAGCAAACCCATCACAAATAAAAAAAAACCCCTGTAATTTCCATAAAAATTGGGAGGTTCCTCCGACTAGGGCGTCCTGTCTGGAGGACAACTGCGCGACGGTTGTTGTCGATCTGTTGCATGTGTTCAAATCGTGCGGAGAACTTTACATGTGATGTCAGGTCTTTTAAACCCCGATGCAAAAAAAAGGGTTTATAAGTAAGTATGTGTGTATCTGTGAGTCTGTATGTGGTATCATAGCTCCTAAACGCATGAACCGATTTTGATTTAGTTTGTATTTCATATTTGGCGGCTATGGTGTACATCGTTATTATTTTCTGATTTTAATATTAGTTACCTTCATCCCCAGGCTGAATGGGCATCCTCAACAATGAAGACGTCCTCCCGCTCGGCAGCCTCGCACACGGCGCAGCTGGTGTCGGCCGCGCGCCACGGGGAGCCGGCTGCCTGCGGGCGTGCTGCAGGAGAACTGGCGCAGAGCCTCAAGGACTTCACGACTGGGCTGCGGGCGTCTGCCGCCCTGCATGAGGAGCAGCCCAGGAGGGAGAGGTGAGGCCTACACATCATCCGCTTTATCTGTTCCCAACTATGTTCAATATTTCTCAATCAACCGGCTCCATTGTTGGAAACTTGTTACTCTTTTCATACCACAGATTCGATCGGTCATTTCTCACCTATGGGCTTATTCCGAGTTATTACTAATACTCGATCGCGTTTACGTAAATGATCTCTTATATAAATTTCTATACAAAAAATAGGTTTCTCCTTACTGTCGACGCTTATCCAGATTCAATACAAATAGACGTTTACGTTAACACGATCCAGCGACCCTAAGCCCACAGATCTTACAAAATTACTCATATTTACCTCTTTTTAAACCCAATCCATCTGTTATCCGCAGGGTGATCAACTCAGGTCGCCAAGTGCTGTACTCGTCACAAACCCTCGTGGAGCATGTGAAGAGATACCTCACCACCTCGGAGACCGTGGATACCACCTCCATCATGAGCATCGCTAAGGATATCTCACAGGTAAGGGTAACATGGTTTTATTGATAAGAAATTAACTATTCAGGGCAGGACAACGGCTGCTGTAAACTTGATTTCAAACACGGCCTTGATTTTTAACACAGCTTAGCACCAATAACATAAAAAATTGGTATATATACAGAAAATTGCCAATAAATTTGAACAATCTAATAGAATGTTTACATTATAATTTTTGTTTCATATGTAAAGCTTTTTTTTCGGCTACAGTACTGTTTTAGGCAATACAGAAGAACGGATGAATCTCACTAAAGTCACCGCCAGATAGCAAAAAAATAAAAGTCGTTAACACATGTTTACCAATGTATTCCAATATTTCATAACGACACGAAAAAAATTAAAAGGCAATGTCGCTAACACGATCAAAACAAACCTATCGCGGTAAGGGGCGTCCTTTCTCTTGACATGAGTTACAAAACTTTTGGTTAACCATGTTCTGTCATGCAGTGACCGTGGATGCAGGGACCGATCTAGATGATTTAAACGGATAAGATAGTTTTAAGTTGGTCCCATTTTAGACCAAAATTATCAAAATATCTCCATAAACAAAAAATTACGTTTTTAAGTTACTTAATTATACTTTTTGGTACAAGTCGGATTAATGAGTTTGTTGTTTTATTATGCGGCGTAGACTTTGATGCTGCAATTGACGTAGCCACCAACAGGCCTCAAAATATTTAAAAAGTTTTCCAACGACTCGAAAGGAAGAAGAAGACTATTTTTAAATACGTAGTAAAATAATAAATAAATTGTTGGTCTCTCCAAAGGCTATTTGGCTAATCAATACGGTTTCTACTGCATTGTTTAATTCTTGTTTTCTTCCACACAGGGTCTAGAATCAACGCTAGAAGCCATACCGTCGCACACGGAACTGGACGTGGCCATGGAGAACATCAACGAGACTCTCAACATCCTCAACATGGGAGAGTTCCCGCCATCCGACAGGAGCTATGGGTAAGTCACAATATTGAAGAGCCAGCGTTAAAAATATAATTTTCTCTTCGAATTAAACTTTAAGATAAATAACTATTAACAAATTAGAAGATTTGTGTCTGTTTATTAACTCGTAACAATATCACAACATTAATTGTCATTCAGTTATTTATTTAAGTTTACTTTCAAATCTGTTTACTCCATAGGTATACTTCGGTTCCGTATTCAGTTAAACTCACTTACTGTTACGACTTAAATATCGATAAAAACAGCTGGTACGATCACTGTTGAAATAATCTGTTTAATTTTTGTTATAATCTGATCGGATCTATTCTGATTCAGAATCTTCTGTTCAGTATAGGCATGTGTTTTTTTTTGCAAGTACTAGTACCAAAATTGATGGAGTAAACGCAGGTTTTAATCTATTTCATTTTCTCTCCTAGTGAACTCCAAACCGAGCTAAACGCAGCAGCAGTCGGGCTGAACACCGCATCCTCAGAAGTGGTACAGAACGTGGAGCGGCCGGCTGCGCTGGCGTCCACCAGTGCTCACTTCGGAGACGCCTTCAATAGACTGCTGGGAGTTAGTATGGAGATGGCTGGTCACACTGAGGTAGGATATACCCCTAGCTATTTTCATCACAAGACGCAGTCCATTTCAAGTCAGGCCTACATACTCCAATCGCATGTCAATTAACTCGATCCTCAGCTATCAGCCAACATGCGAGAACCAATTCGCGTTACACTATCGCGAGCACGTCTACTTTAACGGTCATAGACTCAATACTATATGCAGTTCATTCGAGTGTATTTCGGACGACCCGCGTTCATCACTCCAAACCTAGGTTAACAGTTGCAGGACCAATTGGTGGTATAGTTGAAGGCGGCCAGACGGTGATCATCAGCCCATTTTTAACCGATTTACCAAAAAAGAGGAGGTTCTATGTTCGACTTTATGTTTTTTTTTTCCACCTATATCACCGTCAATTGTGGTTCAATTTTGAAAATTCTTTATTTGTTTGAAAGAGTATGTTTCGAAATTGGTCCCATTTTAATTTGGTGAAGGTCTGATGAAGAACTTCGGCGATATACAACAGAACTCTTCAATAAATAACGGCAAACCTCTCGGGATTGCTGCAATCGCATGACTGTTTATTGTTTATACCATTTCATAACATAACATCACGCCAGTAAGCTCTAAAGGGGTACGCAGATCTCTCATTTCACCGGTTATGTTCAAGTTAGTATATCATGTATTCGGGTAATCTATTCTGGCGTTATAGGGACCTTACTAAACAACTTGCCTATTAGGTACGTAAAACTAAAAAGGGAAAAATTAAAATTAAAATTTTGCAATAAAATACTACCGACTTCCAAATTAAAAACTACAAAGTGAAAAATAACTTAATTTTTGGAAGCCGGTGTCCATATCGCATAAAAATGGTACCACGAAAAATACCGACTTCCAAAAATGAAGTTATTTTTCACTTTGTAGTTTTTACTTGGAAGTCGGAAGTATTTTTTTGCAAAAATCTTTTTGTGTACTATATTCGCTTTTATTGTTCTTTACCTTGATTATAATAAATTCATTATATTTCTATTGTTTCAGGATCGTGATGCACAAACTCTGATGGTGAGCTCCATGAAGAGCGTAACGGTGAACTCGTCCAAACTGTTGGGCACCGCCAAGTCCGTCAGTCAGGTGAGATCAAGCACTATACAATACGACGAACTTTTGATTATTTTCTATATTGAAGCCTTCATATGGCCTCATAACAATTATGTTGTGTGTTAACTTTTAATAAAATATATTTTTTGTATAGGACCTGACTCGTCCTAACGCGAAGAACCAGCTAGCGGCCGCAGCTCGTGCTGTTACCGAAAGTATCAACAGACTTGTGAGTATATTTATTTATATATAATTTACTTTCTGTATTCGTTCGTTAAGTTAGATTTATATTGGGGTAAGAAAACCATTTATTGGTACTTTAAGGAGTGCCTCTCCTAGCTTCGTAATCAAATGCCCAGATAATCATATTGAAATGCACTAGCATATAAAAATCATAACGACATCGAAGGAAATATTCTAATCTTTATTTTAAGAGTTGTTTCATAATCATAATAATTACAGTTCGACTATTTTCTTAATGTCCCTCGGCAATCATCGCATTTCTGAATACAAATGAATGCTAATTTTCATGTCCATCAATTATTAGATTTATAGTGTATAATAATTTGAATTCAGTACTTAGTACTTTATTATTGTCTTGTTTTGATTTCCGTATGAAATATATAGAGCTGTAAAATAGCGGCTTTAGTAGCTTTCCGCCCTTTTTTAATAAAAATAAATTACATTATGTTAAAGGAGTATTAACAACTCTATATACTCAAGTTGATTGAGAGCGTCCGGTCTGCACCAAGTGCAAATTGCAACTGACAGAAATCCGACGACTGACGAAACACGAAGTTTGCCGCAAGATGTTAAAAAATTATTTGTACATATTTTCACTAAACTATAAAAAAAACCTATTACTGGCATAGAAATTCCAACATTGCGTAATCTATGGTTTTCTAATTTTAGTGCCAATACTTTACTTTTTAGGGTTCCGTGCCCAAAGCGTAAAAACGGTACCCTATTACTAAGACTCCGCGGTCCGTCTGTCTGTCTGTCACCAGGCTGTATCTCATGAACAGTGATAGCTATACAGTTTAAATTTTCACAGATGATGTATTTCTGTTGCCGCTATAACAACAAATACTAAAAACAGAATAAAATAAATATTTAAGTGGGGTTCCCATACAACAAACGTGATTTTTGCCGTTTTTTGCGATAATGTTACGGAACTCTCCGTGCGCGAGTCCGACTCGCACTTGTCCGGTTTTTTTTAATTTCTTTTATTAAGGCATCATACTCAAAGGTACGATGGCGACTACCAGTCAATCAAGGGTGGTAGAGAGATATCATGGCAGGCGTGGCATTACATTGGTTTTCACTAGCCACCTTGTTCCCTCCCAGGTGGACGTGTGCACGGAGGCAGCGCCTGGCCAGAAGGAGTGCAACGCCGCCATCCGCAGCATCGAGAGCACCCGGCCTTTGTTGAACAGTCCCACACAGCCGCTCACGGAGCTGGGCTACTTCGCCTGCCTCGACTGTGTTGTGGAGCAGAGCAAGAGTTTGAGTGAGTCATCTCTCTTTTTTACAAATAATATTTTTACGGTTGTTAACCGACAAGGAAAAACACAACACAAAAGTGTTGTGTAACCTTTTATAGGACATCTGGGCCACCCTGAAGTTGGATTTCCGGATGCGCGAGGCACGAAATGGTACTGTTTTTCTATGAGAGTTACTACTGCGCAGCCATTGTAGCCAACTTCAGGGCGGCCAAGAAGTTTGGCGCGAACTATAGCCAGTAAACTGGACAGTTATTTCAAGGTTGTTATCACATAAATGTTATTTGAATATTGAACTTTATGTACATTTATATCGTGCGTCTGGTCTGAACCATTCTTCAAGGTCCCTGAAAGGAATTACCCTTAGTCCAGAGAATCAGGTTTATCTACAACTCCTGGTCGTCGATTCCTTAATATTTTCTCTGGTTTTTCTAACTGAAAAGGATTCTATTCAAACTATCAGGTAGTCATGGTTTTCGCAGTAGTAATAACAACGGTTAAAAGCTCCATAAAACCACGCCGAAATCCGTCCATCATAAAACTAAGTAACATGGAGCAGAATTGCTGGCAAATCACTTATTGTATTATATGAATGGCTTACACTTGTACGGGATGAAGCGTAGAACATCTGAGATATTATAAACCAGAGGGCAATATTTAAAGTTTCTGACGAACATTTGAATTTGAAACCTGTTATTCTATAATGACGTAAAACAAAATGTGTCTCTAAATTGGTCCTACCTAGGGCATGTCGATTTTCTTTGAGCTACTTAATTAGCATTAATGTTCAACAGGCGAGGGCATGTCGTCAATGGCTAGCTCAGTGAAGCGCAGCGAAGTGGAACAGTTCAGCCGTGCGGTCGGCACTGTGGCCAACGCCGTGCAGGGGCTGGTGGAGTGTACCGCTCAGGCGGCCTACTTGGTGAGTAACCACAGGACATTAAACTTAGACAAGCTAGAATTAGATTTTTCCAGCCAATGCGCCAATCTAAGTATATTTGAAATATATCACTTTAAAAAACGCATTGTTCGTTTTTGAAAACTAGCTTCCGCGCTGAAAGTTGAAATCCAACAGCGCTCTTGTAAAAACGGGCTTTCGTAATATCTACTTTAACAGTACCTACATAATGAGTCTCATTTATACTAAAACATAACAACTCACTTTTATCCGAAGGGATTCTTTCCAGTTTTGATAATGAAAGCTGATTAATTATAAAATCTATTTTAGCTAAGCAGGCAATTGGTATTTTTATGCTAGATAGTAATACAATATTGAATTAATGATTGAATTTGGACTTCATTTTGGCAAAATGGTGGCTAATTATTGATCCCTACATCAACTTTTTACACAACATGTGTTTTCCCCTACAGGTGGCAGTATCAGACGAGACCAGCGTCGCTGGCCGGCCAGGTCTAGTGGACCAGGCTCAGTTCGCCCGAGCAGCCGTGGCCATAGACCAAGCGTGCAGAGCGTTGTGTGATAGCAGCAGCAACCAGCAACAGGTAATTATTTCATCATCAACATCATCCTAGTCTGGTGGACTTCCAGTCTTAACTTGATGAACTAACCAGTTGCAGATGAATACAAATATATTACACTAGCTGACCCCCGTGGCTTCACGCCCGTCAACTGGCTACCTACCCTACCCTCCTACCCCAGCTACCAATTTGTTAAACTATTTATTTAAATAAGAATTTATACTACAATACGAATTTAACCAGTTTTTTTTTACTGGCGATCAAATTAAAATTTAGAACATAAAAGCTGCTATTGTGACTTAACTATGAAAGTTAGTTACATTTTCTCGCAGTTTTTTTGTAGGTAATAATGAGTACTTTAAGCATGTGGTACATAATGTTTATGTATCATCAATAGTTTTCTCAGCGCACGCCAAATAATGATTTGAATAGGGAAAATTTTGTTACTTTGGGTTATATTATTGCAATTTTCATAAGGATTTTTTTTTAATAAATGATAGCCTATGACACTCAAGAATAATGTAGCTTTCTACTGGTGAAAGAATTTTCAAAATAGGTTTAGTAGATCCAGAGATTACCCTCTACAACCTCATAAACTACCTGTTTATAATATTAGAAGATGGAGAGACAGCCTAAAATTATCTGCTTCCTTTGATTGTCAATTCAAAGGTGGCTGATAATCAATTCCAATATGTTACATTTTCGGTGCTATAAACTGTAATTTATCACTTGTTATAATATATATTAGTTATTTCTTAAAACACTAAACCCTTGTTCTATCCCCAGGTGCTATCTGCCGCTACAGTGATAGCGAAACACACGAGTGCCCTCTGCAACGCTTGTAGAGTAGCGTCCGGTCGCACGTCAGAGCCGCAAGCCAAGAGACATTTCGTACAAGCGGCTAAAGATGTGGCCAACTCTACTGCAGCACTGGTCAAGGAGATCAAGGCGTTGGATACCGATTATAGTGAGGTGAGGAGAGACATATATTTCCAATACCTTTTTGTCCTAAAAGCCCTTATCAGAGCAAAAAAAGCTTTTATTTACAGCTCTTTTGAAGTTGACGGTTCTGTAATACAATGTTTTAACTATAAGGTTTATTTTCAGTTATATGTTAATTTGTAAAAGTAAGACAATTATGATTATTCTATTTTGACCTCCTATAAACCTTCTCCCAAGAAACAAAAAAAACCGGCCAAGTGCGAGTCGGACTCGCGCACGAAGGGTTCCGTACTTGGTAAATTGCGGTTTACGATTTATGACGTTTTGAAAAATAACTACTTACTAGATCTCGTTCAAACCAATTTTCGGTGGTAGTTTATATGGTAATGTACATCATATATTTTTTTTAGTTTTATCATTCTCTTATTTTAGAAATTACAGGGGGGGGACACACATTTTACCACTTTGGAAGTGTCTCTCGCGCAAACTATTCAGTTTAGAAAAAAATAATATTAGAAACCTCAATATCATTTTTGAAGACCTATCTATAGATACTCCACACGTATGGGTTAGATGGAAAAAAAAATAGTTTCAGTTTCAAGTATGGGGACCCCCAAAATTTATTGTTTTTTTTCTATTTTTGAGTGAAAATCTTAATGCGGTTCACAGAATACATCTACTCACCAAGTTTCAACAGCATAGTTCTTACAGTTTCGGAATAAAGTGGCTGTGACATACGGACGGACAGACAGACAGACAGACATGACGAATCTATAAGGGTTCCGTTTTTTGCCATTTGGCTACGGAACCCTAAAAAGTTGGATGGTCTTGACAAAATAAAAAATAAATCATCCATTGGGCGATATCGTAGTCAAAGGCAAAAAAGATGGTCATGCCGATGTAGTAGTAGTTGTTGTGTTGTATGACAACATGAAATATTCTGTCTTTAAAATCATCGCAATACATCTGCTAAGCTTCTGGTATATGCTATGGGCAATATGCGACAATATGTGGCATCTTACCATTAAAGTTGTCAAAAAATAAAAGGCCCAAGAAACTTGATGCTTGCGAATGATACTCGTTGTTATAGTGTATGGATAACATAGTAATACATTAGGATTATGTGTTAGATTTTTCAATTTCTTATGTGCAAAGTTATCGCGGCGTGTAAAATGAGAAACGTCAACGGACTTCTTAGATTGTGACGACTTAAGAGTGTCGTTAGCTTACTTACCAAACAATGTCTTAAAGTGTCTCATGTTGTTGTCGTTTAGGCCAACCGTGTCCGCTGCGCGTCCGCCACAGCTCCGCTGCAGGACGCAGTGCGCAGCCTGTGCCAGTTCGCGGACTCGCCGGACTTCGCCTCCATACCCGCCAGGATCTCCCCGCAGGCACGACACAACCAGGAGGCCATACTGGACTGTGGCAGGTATGTAGCACACAGCATACACAACTGTCCTGTCAGGATCTAGGTGTCTTTGAGTCAAGAGTGTATAGGTATAGGCACGGGGTCCAGCGCTAAAATAGAAAAATAGTTCAAATAAATGTCACTAGATGGCGGGATATGCATCGGTTTGTTTTGGAATTGTCTGTAAAATTATCATTTTCTAGAATTGATCATAAAAATTGTATGTTCTTTTTTAGTCAACTCTCCTGAGCACAAAATTATGGAATATTGGGCTCTTCATTCACATTTCAAAGATTATTTGATCGCTCAGTTTTAAATTTCTGGTGCATGCCACTCGATTTTTTTAATTTGTTTTGTTACACATTTTGGTACAATTAAACTGTAAAAACGTGCAAAAAAACCTATAATCGTCACTGTATTTAAAGAAAAAAATAGTCACAAACCGAGAAAACCCTTTTACCTGCAAGTTGCTACTAACACCATCTACAGCCGTGGAACGGAACAGAACGCGATCGAAGTACTTGTAAAAATAATCAGCATAATCAGACGATAATCGCTAGTTACGTCGGCACGGTTTCTTTGTATGGGATGAGGCATTTTTATGCTAGTATTATATTATCTGTGGTATATGTAACTTCTAGGCAAGTGTGTTACATCATCAACCACATCGCCGCTTACCATCAGGCGAGATAGTGGTCAAGCGCGAGCCTATCAACAATCGAATGTGCCTAGCCTTTTCCCAGCTATGTTGAGCTCGGCTTCCAGTCTAACCGGATGCATCTAAGTACCAGTATTTTACCAGTTATTGGGTAACACGATTCTCCTTTGCCAGACTGAGGTCTGGTATCTCAGGCTTCGTTTACGGGTAGTCACCCGTAACGACTTTGATGACGATCTTGAAATGTCAGTCGGGACCAACGGCTTAACGTGCTTCCCGAGACACGGAGGAAACTATATGTAAACATGTTCACCCATCCACGGACCGTCCTTGGCAAGTGTAACTTAACCTAGAACATCGATCCATGTGGCTTGTATTATTTAGCCACGAGATTCTCACGCCAGATGTCACCTCTGTTTCTTCTTCGGTACACTGTTAGCAGAGTGGTTGTAGTCGCCTCACAATGCGACGCCAGTCTTCTCTGACTCGTGTGCCATGCAATAGACCGCCTTCTGCAGACTTGAGCTGATGACTTCAGCATCTTTTGAAGATATACCTAAGCATAACGAAACCATGATCTCTTGTCCCCAGGAACATAATATCCGGCTCGTGCTCCATGCTGGAGTCAGCTCGGTCGCTGGCGGTGTCTCCTGCTGAACGTTCTCACTGGCAGCTGTTGGCGCAGCACAGCAAGACTGTGTCCGACAGCATCAAGGCTCTCGTTACTAACATCAAGTAAGTTTATTTAACTAAGTATAACGTCTTGCTACCATTTACTATGAGACTTTAGGAATTATCGAAAAAAAAAATACCCAATCCAAATATGTCATTAAAATCATTATTAAAAACCAATAACAAAATGAAAACGTATTTTGTTCCTCTGTCTAAGCATACAATGATTTAACATTCATCTGTCAAATCTTAAGTTGACGGCATAGTTTTCTGTATCTTAATTATAATTTTTAGTATTTTTTTTTAATTATTTTGTTTAAACAAACTCCATATAGTTGAAAATTCATCTTCTTAGCAAATAAATAAACGCAATGACTACAGTGGCATTGTTTAGCTTACCCTGTATTTTCGTGCAAACCAAACGTGTATGCACAATTTCATCTTAATTGGTTGAGGCACGGGGTCCATTGCTAAGAAAGAATATTTGGTTCAAATAAATCTCACTAGATGACGCGACATGTACACACAATTCAATAGAATTGTGTTAAAAATTAACATTATCTGGAATTGAACATAAATATTGTATGTTCTTGTTTAATTAACTCTCCTAAGTACAAAATTATGGAATATTGGGCTCTTAATTCACATTTCAAAGATTATTTGAACGGATCATTTAAAATTGATGCCATAGATGGCGCATTTTTAAATTTCTGAGGCATTCGACTCGATTGTTAAAATTTGCATTTTAACACATATTGGTGCAACAAAACTGTAACAACGTGCAAAAAAATACTATAAAACGAACCTTCAATGTATTTAAAGAAAAAAATATTCACAAACCTCGTAAACCCTTTTACTTGCAAGGCGCTGCTAACACCATCTATTGCCGTGAAACGTGATCGAACGCGATTGATGTACTCACAAAAATAACAAGATTAAGCAGATAAAAAACGCTAGTTACGTCGGTTTTTTTGTATGGGATGAGGCATCTGTATGCTAGTATTATATTATCTGTGGTTGAGGATAATTGCTTTCAAATTCAGTTACTAGATTTTATCCGAACATGAATACATTGCAACTTAATAATAAGCTTGTAAAAATCCCTAATTCTGTTGGAAATCCGTGTTATTTTTTAAACATTCAGCTAGCTGTACAGAATATCGCTTTTGTAAGATAATAATTTTAATTGGAATACTAACTAAACATCCCCTTCCAGAGAGAAAGCCCCCGGCCAACGAGAATGCTCAGCAGCAGTGGAGACGCTCAACAAACAGCTGAGAGAGCTGGACCAGGCCGCCATGCAGGCAGTCGGCCAGGAGCTGTATCCTAGGAAGAACAACTCGCTCCAAGGTAACATATTATTTATTACGTCTTTCCGTTTAATATACAACTCTTACTAGCATCCAGAAATTATCCCACGGAACTCTCTCAAATCCTATGTTCTTTTGCCAGATTTAATCTATCTCTATGCCAAAATTCATCAACATTAGTTCAGCTGTTTAATAGCATACAGGCAGACAGAGTTCATCATCATCTTCCTGCTTTGTATTGTTACTTGGGGTACTAACCAATGTCCATTTCTTCAATATTCTTCCGTTTTTGAGTTTCCATCAGGGTTTCTTCACTTGCTAAACATTTATTTGTCTCCCCACCAGGCTATTCGGAACAGATAGAGAACAGTGCAACAGAAATGCTAGAACGTTTAGAACCACTGCGCATCGCTGCCAACGGAGAGGCCGAGAACTTGGGACACGCCGTCATACAGCTCGTGAGTTCATACATATTCATTTACTAGCTGCCACTCCCGACTCCGCCCGCGTTTTAGTAGTACTTCGCCCAATATCTTAACATATATGTTATTCTGATGATCTATACCAATATTATAAAGAGGAAAGATTTTTTTTGTTTGTTTGTTTGTACCGAATATGCTCCGAAACTACTGGACCGATTTAAAAAATTCTTTCACCTATGGAAAGCTACATTATTTTCGATTAACATATGCTATAATTTTGCTGGGAGCGAAGCCGCAGGGGTCAGCTAGTAAGCTATATTTCTGTAAAGTGTCATTAAAATCTGTTCAGTCGTTTTTGCATGAAAGGGTAACAAACATATCCATACATCCTCATAAACTTGCACGTTTATAATAGTAGCGGGATATATTAAAAGAATAGGCAATTTAAAGTTTTCACCATTATTCAACCAAAAGACGTCTGTTCATTGTTGCATCTAGAACCCTATTCAACTACCACAAGCGTTTTCACAATAAAAAGCATTTTTAGTACTAAGTAAAAAAAAACACAAAAAGCTTTATTTTTTATTGTAACAGATATATTCGATCATCAACGAAAGTTGTAAGTTAATCCAAAATATATTCGAGATATTGTTTCTTACATACATACATACATAAACTCACGCCTTTTTCCCATGGGGGTAGGCAGAAACTACAGAACGCCACTTGCTACGATTACGATATTGATTCTTAGCATTTAATAAAAGGTCATATAGTTTGTGTACGATTTATTTGCTTTTATGTACACAGACCGAATACTTCGATCGTTTGCGTGAGTTACAATTATTGAAAGACTAGCTTCTGTCAGCGGCTTCGCCCGCATTTAAAATGCCATTATACCGGGATGAAAAGTAGCCTATGTGCTATTCCAGACTATAATCTATCTCCGTGCCAAATTTCATCCAGATCCGTTAAGCCGTTCTGGCGTGATTGAGTTACAAACATACATCCATCCAAACTGTCACATTTATAATATTAGCAAGATTGTCCAGCAGTTGATAGTCTAGGGCTGTTTTAGCATATTTTACATAAAAGTTTTTTATTTTTTCGAAGCTTTTAATTAACTTGCAATGTATATAAGTGTGTTTGGAACAAATCTTGCAACTGAATTTTAAAGCAGTTATCCTCCACCGATTAAGATTAAATTTTGCTTACACGTTTAGTATGGATGACAATGCATGGTTAGCTAAGTGACGTCATTCTAAATCCAAGATGGCGGACGGCCTAAGATGGCGAACTAGTTATTTTTTGTGCACTGTCATGATATGGGTATCAAATGAAAGGGTTTGCTGAGAAGAATACGAAAAAAGCTTAATTTAACAAAAAAGATTTTTTAATTCATTAATTATGCTTATTATTTATTGCTGTTATTGCCTATAGGTGTAACACATACGGTAGACCTTACAAGTGTAATAATAAAAGTTACTTGTTCCCTGTTCCAACAGGTATCGTACGCCGAGCCCCTGGTCACCGGCGCCATCGGAGCCGCGTCCAACATCACGGAGTCCAACACACAAGCGGGCCTGCTGGAGCACACACGCACCGTGTTAGAGACTCACGCACAACTCGTGATCTTCACCAAGACTGCTGCTGGGAACCCTAGGGTAAGAAACTCGAAATTCTATCTCATTCCTATCATCTGTTACAAACTAGAGGTCTTCAAGTCTCTATTGAATAGGTTACTTCTAGGCAAGGGTGCTTCACCGTCGACCACATCATCGCTTACCATCAGGCGAGATAGTGGTCAAGCGCGAGCCTGTGTATAATAAATAAATAAAACTTTTTTACAAAAAAATACTACCGACTTCCAAATAACAAAACTACAACTTTATTTTTGGAAGTCGGTGTCTTTGGAAGGTACCTATTTTTTTGCGTTATGGACACCGACTTCCAAAAATAAAGTTATTTTTTACTTTGTAGTTCTTCATCAGATCTTCACCAAATTAAAATGGGACCAATTTCGGAAATATACTCTTTCAAACAAAAAAAGAATTTTCAAAATCGGTCCGCAATTGACGGCGATATCGGTGAACATACATAAAAAAAAAAACAGCAAGCAGTCGAACATAGAACCTCCTCCTTTTTGGTATGTCGGTTAAAAAATCCATCCATGTAGTGTCCATCTTCTTTCTTTCTGGCGATGTGACCAAAGAACTCCAATATCCTACGAAAGCAGATCTTGGACAGTGTGTCCTTGATATTCAGTTTGCGGAGGATGAAGTCGTTGGTGCGAAAAGCGGTCCAAGGGGTTTGCATCATCTTTCTCCAGCACCACATCTTATACGCATCTATGTGGTCACGGTTAGCTTTCTTTAAAGTCCACGTTTCGGTCCCGTAACTGAAGATTGGACAACTCCAGGGAATTTGCCAATTTCACTTTCGTCTTACGCGAAATATTTTAGTCTATCAACCCATCAACTGTGTAATGCAATTCCCTTTATTGCTTTTTAGGGTTCCGTACTCGAAGGGTACAAACGTAGCTCTATTGCTGTCACTTACGTGTCCGTCTTTCTGTCACAAAATTTAGTTCTAAAGAATTTTTTAATTTCCCATTGACTTATGAACTTGAAATCTGGTGACAATGTTTATTATTACGTATATTTTACTAGCAAATACCAATATAGTCTACATTTGGTACGGAACCCTCACCGGTTTTTGTGTCTACCTTTGCGAATGGACAGCAGTATCTATCTAACTTAAAATTTTGACTTTCAAAATTGCTGTTTAATGGCCTAATGAAATAAATGATTTGACTTTAAATCTATATTAATGTTATTTCATCGTCCCTCAGGCAGTAAACATCCACGACAAGGTGTCGGCTCAAGTGTCCCAATGCCGCGCGTCTCTGGCTGAGCTGCAGGCGTGTGTGAGAGAGCTGAGCGCTGCTAGAGGAGCTGTGGGCCCACTGCTGGACACCATGCAGAGAGCTATCGCTAGGCTCACTGAGCACAGGTCAGTAACAAGCATATTTATATTTATTTGTTTACCCTCGAATTCGGACGCCATACAGCATTTATACCAACGGAGAAAAAATGTCTTCACATGCTGCATTCCATCAACCTGTGTGTTGTGGAATAGAGTATATTTATATAAAACCGTGCGCCCGATGGAATGGGTGGTCTGTAGACTTCAGCTCAGTCAATTGCTCTATGTAAAAGCTATTCAGTTAGATTGGAAGCCTATTACAATTTACGTAGGAAAAAGCTAGTTTTATCTAATAATTCTCCGAAGCACTAATGAAGATCGAGCTGACAGGTTGCAGTCCTCACGTAAGTGGTTGACGCAGCGTATCTTCTTCCATGCACATATCATTGTTTACACATTAAATAAGTGCGTTGTACACCTCTGCCTATACCTTCAAGATATACAGGCGTGATGTTACATACGAATTTTATTATAAATAGTGATGTGTCAGCATGCTGCGGCCTTAACCGCTCAGCTGAGACACAAATATAACGCAGCGATGCGCGCTATTTTAAGATGCCGCTCAACGACCCGCTGTACCGTGTGTACTGACATTCTGTACGTAGGCTTTAAGATTGTGTTCGGTAATATTTTAAGGGACAACAGTACTTTTGCAAGTCTTTCTTCGTATTGTTTAATAAATAAATAAGGTACTCCTTTGATGGCAACTAGCTTTAATTTTTCACCTGAAATCGGTAAAGCCTAAAAGGAGCTGCCGCGTTGTTTTAAAAATTAAAAGAACTGGTAAAATTTTAATAACTCCTTCATAAAATGTTTTCAATAACGCGAACTGTAAAGTGATTCAAGATAGGGGATAAAAATTTGAAACCGTTTTTGGTTCAATAAGTTTTTCTAGGGTATAGAATCTTTATATATAACAAAGTTGGGTTTGTTTATAACCCGAGAACGGCTAGACCAATTTACATGTTTCGCCATTGATTCGATTTATCTCCGTCCCGAATAACAGAATAACTATTAAAACATCAGAAAAAAGCAAGTTTTGGAATTTCATATTCCCATACGTTTTGCGAACACATCGCCATCTCTAATACATGACAGAATACAAGGGAGGTATAAAAACTAAAAAAGGTAGGTAGGTATGGTAGGGTAGGCAGGTAGCTAGTTGACGGGCGCGAAGCCGCGAGCATAGAATAGAATATGCATTATTGTACACCAAAAAAATACCTTAATAGAACAGAGCCACATAATTAAAAAACAATTCAAATTACATCGACCTCAAAATCATAACTAGCGCAATGCTTTAAGGTACCTAAGCGGACTTAATGCATAAGGCATTCTCTCAATCAGCCAAGGGATTCTTTCTACCCAAGTAGCCTCTTTGTAGCCCTTCTGTTAATACAGTTGTATGTTTTTATATTTCAATCAAATCCTTCCAATTACCCCTTATTTATCTTACCATAGTACGCCGCACTCCAGCGCACTTTTGATCTCCGGCTGTCGGAGATTAATTGATATATTAATGATGGTATGGCTCGCTAATTTCTTAAGTAGTCTCTGCTCAATAAGACTTGCATTTGGCGCCGCTCCAACTCTCCGCTCGTCGATGATCTAACTGAGAACTGAAGATGGTAGTATTTTTGTTTATAGTTAGTTTTGTGACGTCATACGAAGGGTTAGGAGTGCACTGTATTACCAGTAAACAAGTAAACATAAAAAAAATACAAATCTCCCGATTTTTTTTTATTTCAGCCCGTTTAAACTACATAATTTATCTAGTAGTAGACACACTCCGATCAATAATCTATCAAACACGTAATTATGTCACGTTATCTTGCGAAAATAACCCGATTCAAACAGTAAACCGCCCATATCTTTTGAACGGCTCAACCGATTTTCAACAAACATAGCTAAGAACACGCTCGATAATGTCACATTTGAAAAAAAAACAAACTAAATCAAAATAGGTTTATCCGTTTAGGAGCTATGATGCCACAGACAGATTCATAAATACACTGGTACACACTTCAAACTTATGGCTAAGAACACGCTCGATAATGTCACATTTGAAAAAAAAAAAACTAAATCAAAATAGGTTTATCCGTTTAGGAGCTATGATGCCACAGACAGATTCATAAATACACTGGTACACACTTCAAACTTATGACACCCCTCTTTTTCCGTCGGGTGTTAAATACTTAAATTCAGCTGCATCTGGTTTGGAAACCGAGTCTTTCAATCAGTCTAGTTCAGCTTGATGCACAAGAGTCGCTCGAAAAACGGGCCAAGAGGCTCATCGGTGAGATAGTGGTCAAACGCGAGTCAACCTATTATAAAAAAGTTTAAAGCCCTATATCTAGACTATCGGTACCTACCTACGTAAGCGGCATATGCAAGTCTTGTTTACTATTGAGATCAGTTGGGTTAGGTCGCTGGCTGCGATCGACGCGAGCTTTGACTGTGTCTTATAATATTGTTGTGTACTTCCGTAGTGTTGTTTAGGCCCACTTGCGCCAAAAATATAACTCAAGTTAGTGGCTAACTCGAGGGTAAATAACAAATATGTCATAAATATTGGCCGTGTTAGCTATAACTCGGAGTTAGATGACCCAGAGTGGCGCAAACGGTCGTTAGAGTCACAGTGTGGACTGTATTTAGTGAGGAACTCAAGTGTTTTAACCGACGTAGAAAGAGAGGAGGTTCTGAAACTGCTCTATATTTTTTATAATACGTGTGTTTGACCATAGTGGTGGTTTATTTATTTTTAGTGCTAGTGTAGCGTTTCGAGTGACTTTGTTTATTAGTGTTGTTATTTATAATAACTGCAGTGCCGGATATTCTTTTTGAGGTGATTGGAGTTTCATAGTGAAGCTTCAACATGGATAAATTAAAGTTAGTATATAGATATTGATGTCCTCTTGTCCTTTGCACCCAGATTTCCGCAATAACTCTTAAGGGCCTTCCACTGCTTTATTGCCGTAAAACAGTTACTTTCTAAAGCATATTCCTTAGTAATGGCTAGGTAAAATGAATGATTTTTTTATTCATGTATATAATTTATGAAACATGTTTTTTACTGTAACTAATATAGATTTGCTTAGAAAAAATAACAACACGATATGGGAGCATTCAGCCGTGATATTACGTCAATAGGCCAGCAATCTATAAAATTTCCCAGTAATTAAACCCCAGTGTTACTGTCAATGTCGCATGCCTGCTCACCACATTACTGCACAGACGTCGTAAAGATTATTTTAACATTTTTAACGCTCACGCCGTGTTTGAAGTCGCTACGTCAAGGTTAGGTCTGCTTGCTTCTTATAATTGTCTAAGACATAGGGGTGGTAGATCTACCATTGGAATGTTTTATGCACAAACTTAGTACTATTCTTAAATTTCCTGAAGGGCTAGACGAAGACGCATAGTATCCCTCTTCTTTTTATACATTTTCCTGGAGGATGTGGCCACCTCTGGTGTCAGAGATTATCAAGACGCCTGTGAACCCCACAGGCCTCTAAATCAAAATCATTTTTTTTATTTCATATAGGCCTACATGGGCACTTATAAAACGTCGACAATGTGCACGGTTCGGGTTGGTCGTTTCCTATGGAGAAGAACCGGCAAGAAACTCCATGGTTACTCTTAAAAAAAAATGGTTTGGTTTTACAATATAATCTCTCTAACATGGCTATTTCAGACTTAAACTAACTATATAAGTTCAAGTTACCTCACGATGTTTTCCTTCACTGTTGCCTGTGATATCCAAGATAAAATTAATTTGAAAAAGTTTCATTTGCCCGAATTTGAAACCTCGACCGCACGAGAGGCGAGGTATTTGCCATTGGGCCATTCCTCTTATTTCCCCAATTGTTTTAAACCGAACTACCTCAATGGTCTAGTGGTCGCAAGGGCTTGCTGACCATGAGGTTCTAGGTTTGATGTCTGGGTCGAGCAAAGTGTTGTTTGGTTTTTAATCAACAATTTCTCCTATCTCCCCTAATGGTAGGCAATGATGTGGTCGACGGTGAAGCATGCTTGCTAGAAGAAACCTTTTCACTCGACGTGACCCCCAAGGTTGTCGCTATTAGGGAACAAAGACTCCGGAAGGGAATTCCACTCCTTAGCTGTGCGCACAATGAAAGTATTAGCAAAATGTTTTGTGCGTATCGGTGGGATGTCCACCACGTACGTAGTACCGACATGTAGATACACAGTAAGTTTATAACGACACCAAAATTAATTGTTAACAGCAGAACTCGTAAATGCCAACATCGTTTGGCATCCCTGAGCTCGCCATGTAGTGTATTAGCGAGAAGTTCGCGAGCGGGATGTAGGTCATGTCCCGCGATGTGCGTCTGTTTATTTGTTTGTGACGGACTTCCATTCTATGTTGAGAAACTTGCTCATTCGCTTACTGTACCATTTTTAACCGACTTACAAAAAAAGGAGGAGGTTCTATGTTCGACTTTATGTTTGTTTTTTTTTTTTTTTGTGTATGTTCATCTCTGTCAATTGTGGACCGATTTCTAAAATTCTTTTTTGTTTGAAAGAGTATGTTTCGAAATTGGTCCCGTTTTAATTTGGTGAAGGTCTGATGAAGAACTTCGGAGATACACAACAGAACTCTTCAATAAATAACGGCAAAACTCTCGGGATTGCTGCCATCGCATGTCTGTTTGTTGTTTATACCATTTCATAACAACATCACGGCAGTACGCTCTAAAGGGGTACACAGATCTCTCATTTCACCGGTTATGTTCAAGTTTCATATTATTTGGTTAATCTGTTCTGGAGTTATAGGGACCTTAATAAACAACTTGCTATTAGGTAGGTAAAACTAAAAAGGGAAAAATAAAAAAACTTTTTTGCAAAAAAATACTACCGACTTCCAAATGAAAAACTACAAAGTGAAAAATAACATAACATAAAAAAGAAGTCGGTAGTATTTTTTTGCAAAAAAGTTTTTTTATTATTTAAATTTTGTTCATAGATAGCTCGATGACACGATGTGAGTTTATATGTTTGTAAACGCACCCACGATACGATACAGGAAGAAATTCCTAGTGTGAGGCAAGGTTTACAAAAAATAAAAAATATCTTATTTGGGAACTATAAAATTGGTTCTTACTTACGGGGTTTAAAAGCCCTTTTCCTTTGTCTGACGATATAGTTTGTTATCAGGGATAACTATATTGTCCATTTTGATCATTCATTTAGAGACACCATCAATCAAAATAAAAACAATGAGGCCTCTACTTCACACTTCTCTAATGAAACTTCTATAAAAACTCGTGTTATAAAAATACGTTTATTTTCCAAACAACCTTAATTTTCATAGTCAAGCACTTGATAAGCATAATATGTTCATATACACGCTATAGCAGCTACAAACTTAATGATACTGTTGCTTTGTAAACGATCTCTATAAATCGGCTCTTTGGCTCTTAAGAGATGGCTTCTGGCATGTGTCGATAACAAATCTTATTTGAGTCAAGTTCTTCGATCAAAGGTGGCACACCTTATTATTATTGCTTATTAATTCTATAAATGCCACAGTTTGAATGGCTGTATGTTTGTTACTCAATTAGACCCAAACGGATGAATGGATTTGGATGAAATTTGGCACAGACATAGATTATAGTCTGGAATAGCACATATGCTATTGGCAGAAGATAGTAATTTAATAAAGTTGTGCATTGTAAGAATCAAAACGTTCACACTCATTTTTAAGAAATAACCTTTAAAACAAACTAAATAAAAATTATATGTTTGTTACAGAATGTCACTGATCGGAACGTACGATGAGACGGATTCGTTCGTGGATTACCAGACCAGGATGGTCGGCGCTGCCAAGGAGATCGCAAGACTTGCTACTGACATGGTAAGACGGAAATAATATTGTTTTATGAAAGTATTACAAGCCCTTTTATTTTTTTAAACATTGATCATGGCGTGAAAAGCTTTCTTCAGCCATTGTCCTTATACTTACTTGGCTAAAGTATTAAAATAGATGGTAACTATTTAAGACATGATTAGGGTCTATCTTGAATAGTCTTGTTACTTTGTCATATTTTGTTATTTTCATGTTGTTGTCACTAATAACTTAGTAAATTCCAATACCATTTAAATTCGTACGTAGAAAATTTGAAAGAATATATCTATTATCTTGTTCCACAGACGGCAAAGTCAGCCACAGACGCGAGCAGGCTAGTCCAGCTCGGTAACGAGATGTGTCAGAAATACGAACAGCTCGCGCAGGACAGTGTGGGCGCCTCCGCCACCACGCCCAACGGAGATGTAGCTAATAGGTATGTACAGACTTAACATAAAGGTCAGGTGTCAGGAACGAAGCCTTTTCTTCCACTCACATTCTTTAAAAAAGCTTCTTCAACAAGGCAGACTTAACTAACACATAATGTAAACAAGTATGGCGGCCCTTGACGATAATATCCGAAGTACGCCGAACTGATCCGATCGTCTCGAGAGGGGGCATAACGCTTTTTCGTCACGTGACGATTTCCACAAAGCTCCAACTCCTACCACAAGCCGCGTTAAGAAACTTCGTTCCAAAAAATATTGAATTTCTTTTCGTAATTGTTATATTACGCCGAAACTACAAATCAATTCTGTTCCTCAGAATCCGTGTCGCAGTAGTAGAACTCGGCGAAGGAGTATCAGAGCTGATAAAGGCAGGCGGACACTGTCGCCTCTCCGCCATCCCCACCAACCAGCGGGCCGTCGCTGACTCCGCCAAGACTGTCAATGAAAAGGTATGTATTATGATATAATTTGTCCAACAGCCCACCTGATAGCAACTGGTCGAAGACGTCTATAGACATAAATTACAATATCAGAGACTTCACAGATGCATTGCTATCCCAACAAGTAAAATTAAAAATTTATAAAACCGCCGAAACATTTTTATTTCATGCTTTATAATTTATCTAGTAGTAGATACGCTTCGATCAACAATCTGTTGAACACGTAATTATGACACGATATCTTGCGAAAACACCCCGATTCAAAAAGTAAAACGCCCAAAACTTTAGAACGGCTGAACCGATTTTCATCAAACTTAGCTAAGAACACTCTCGACAAAAAAACCGGCCAAGTGCGAGTCGGACTCGCACACGAAGGGTTCCGTACCATTACCGCAAAAAAACGGCCAAAAAAACACGTTTGTTGTATGGGAGCCCCACTTAATTTTTTTTTTCGGTTTTAGTATTTGTTGTTTTTGCGGCAACAGAAATACATCATCTGTGATAATTTCAACTGTCTAGCTAGCACGGTCCATGAGATACAGCCTGGTGACAGACAGACGAAGACAGACGGACCGCGGAGTCTTAGTAATAGGGTCCCGTTTTTACCCTTTAGATACGCAACCCTAAAAAAACTTAATCAGAATCAGTTCATCCATTTAGGAGCTGTTACGTCGAACTTATAACACCCCTCTTTTTTGTCGGGGGTTAAATACGTACGTTAACCTATAACTTCCAGGATGAGCTCCTACACTAAGAGCTCTACTTAAACTGCTAACTGCTTACCATATAAACGACGCATTTTACAGTTTTTGTAAACTATTCAAATAAGTTGAACCTCTTAGCTAAGTTATTAATTAATTTTGTTACTGTTTGAATCATCACACCTGTGTATTTGATATATTCACGTATATATTTGTCTGCCCAGGTTATCGCAGTGTTAAGTGCCTTACAAGCCGGTTCGCGTGGTACTCAGGCGTGCATCGATGCTGCGGCCACCATCGCAGCCATCATCGGAGACCTGGACACCACCATACTGTTCGCTAGTGCTGGTAAGTACATAAACTCATGCCTTTCTACAATGTGAGTGTAGGCAGAAACTACAGAACGCAACCTGCTGCGTTCAAACCATTTCATTTGATACCCATATCATGGCAGTGTACAAAAAATTACTAGTCCGCTATCTTCGGCCGTCCGCCATATTTTTTATTGTTTTGAGCTGATTACACTTACATACATACATTGCAATTTAAATAAGAGCTTGTAAAATAGGGAAGCCTAACTTATATTCAAGCATTAATTTCCAAGTATTAATGCTTTTTTTTTATTAGCAGTATTATAGCTTCAAGAGGTACAATGAGAGAAATTAATCTATACCAATATTATAAAGAGGAAAGATTTTTTTGTTTGTACCGAATAGGCTCCGAAACTACTGGACTGATTTAAAAAATTCTTTCACCATTAGAAAGCTGTATTATTCCTTAGTGACATAGGCTATTTTTTTAATCCCAAAAACGGGTCCTGTGCCGTGGTCCACGGGAGCGACGCCGCGGGGAACAGCTAGTATTGTATATCTTAAGGTTACTTTTTACTTGCACAACACAAAATAATAAGATATATTTATTGTAATAAGAAGACGAAATTATCTAAATAATTGTTTCAATCTTAGACTTCAGTTTCAATTTACTGGGAATTACTGTAAAAAGTTGTAAACAATTGATTTTCTTGAACTTGACATACTGAAATGAAAAAGAACAAGTTTTCAATCCAATCTTTCTCTACAGGAACCCTCCACTCCGAGAAGGAAACAGACACTTTCTCCGACCACCGCGAGAACATCCTCAAGACAGCTAAGACTCTGGTGGAGGATACCAAGACCCTGGTGGGTGGAGCGGCCGGCACACAGGAACAGTTGGCCAGCGCTGCGACCAGCGCCGTCAGCACTATTGGTAAGTCTATCTAACTCCGACAAACCAATTACTGGATGACTTTATGCTACGCAGTAATATTGGTCGTCCGAATCTCGGGATCTACCTGTCCTTTAACAGAATACAGGCGTGATGGTACTCGTAAAAAAATATCAATAGAGTATTTTCTCAATTGGTTCATATTTATGCAGCATAAGAATAAAAATACCTCGGCAACATTTAATTTAATAAGTTTTTGATCATAATCTTTAGATTATCTGTATCGTTAAAGCTTTTAAACGTCGATACTCACAAACAAAAAGTGAAAAATTATTCACTAAAAAAACTTTTTTTAAACACGTTTTTTTTCGTATTCTTTTCAGTAAACTCTTTCATTTGATACCCATATCATGGTTGTGCACAAAAAATAATTAGGCCGCCATCTTGGGCCGTTCGCTACATAGTATTTAGAATGACGTCACTTAGCTATCATGCATTGTCATCCAAACTAAACGTGAATGCGAATTAAGATCTTAATCGGTGGAGGATAACTGCTTTAAAATTCAGTTGCTAAATTTGACCCGAACACACTTACATACATACATTGCAAGTTAAATAAAAGCTTGTAAAAATACCAGTATTTTTAATTGAACATGGGAATAATTTTATGATTGATTAACACCATGGGCATTTTTTTATATTATCGATGTACAAAAACGAATTTTCTTTAGATGTATTGTATGAATAGATTAAATAATTAAATTAGTTACAACCATCACAACTTCTAAAAGCTAAAATCAACAGTGGAGACCAGCAGAATCGGGCCAGACAATAAAGCTCGACGATACTCTGCTAACCAATCGTGGATACCTCCTGTGTAACAAATGTTCATTCTCTCACCAGTCCAACTATGCGAGGTTGTGAAGCTAGGCGCCATGTCCCTCGGCTCCGGCAACCCGGAGCCCCAAGTGCTGCTCCTGCACGCTGCCAGGGACGTGGGCGCCGCCCTGCGAGACCTGGCGGCCGCCACCACTGCAGCCAGTGGGAAGCATGTGGCGCATCCTGACATGCACCGGCTGAAGCATGCGGCTAAGGTAGGGGGAGTTACTGTGTGCTGTTCATTGTGGGGGGTTGTGGTGGGGATTACAATACAGTACAGGGTTGACAATTCAACAATATTCATTGTTTTTTACGTGGTCGAGTAGACGAATTTTTCATAAGTACGAAGCAATGGTTTATTTCAAATTGCTTCGTTTTGTGATAGTGTGACTAATTAGAGCGAAGGACATTTGCTTAATATTTTTGATTATGATACAAGTAGTTCAACACTTTAACAGCCGTCAAACTGTTTATGCACTATTTATAATGAGTATAACTAGTCTCCCACAAAGGACAATGTCAGTGTCAGAAAAAATAACATATTCTGACCCAACCTCTACCGAAACTCGAAATAAATTATAATAATTTAAATAAGTCAATTTTGAATTTACCTGTTTTCATATTTTGGCACAACCTGTACTGTATTTTAATTCTTGCCAAAAAAATATGTTCTCCATATATATAACACTTCTTGTAAATATAAAACGTCTGAATTTTATTTTTTGCAGTTAATTGTTGCTTATGTAGCAGTAGATTCGCAAATAAAGTTGATTTTTTTTTTTGCTGAACACTGTGTAACACACAACTGTGATATAATTTAATGAAAGAATCTTTTAAGAATTCTTTTAAAGACTAGAGCACCTGTTTTCCAAATTTTGTTTTGTTTTTAACTGTTTTTTATTTAATGAATTCATAAAGCGCAAATAAATGCAATATTTAGTAGTATTCAAATATTACACTGAGAATAAAAGTAAAACACTACTTTTTTGTAGTATTTTAGACCTTGCACACTACAATTTTAGATCATATTTTAAAAGTACTGCAATACTTTTAAAACCAGTGTAATATAAAAAAAAACCGAAAGTAAAAACATCTATAAATACAACCAACTCGAGGAACATTACCATTCCATAACATTTGTGTGTTGTCCATGGTAATGCAGCAATGTACCATCCACCTGGATATATTGCCGCCACTCGGTTTTACCTTCACTTGGTTAGCCGCCATTGTGTTCGTCTGTCAATATTGGACTGAGCTGGTATTTTCCTTAGCGGCTGTCGGATGCCACCCGTCGCTGGAGCCTCCCCCTCAAAGCGAGCACCATCCCCCGCCCCAACCGACGCTCTACCCTCTTGCGTTCTGACTATAACTCCGCCGACTCCGAAACTGACATATTCCAGTCAGACCAAGAAGATGAACTTGTCAAACTCCTAGACTATTCCAGCCAGGATGATGACGTCTCCCCAACTATATTCCACGATAATTGCGAAGAAGTCATTACTTATATAGAGAATTTGATGACTATACCGCCCGTTAGAAGCCACAAAAATGATGATTTGAATGAGAGATATAATGTTGCTGCTAAAAACAGCCTCCTCGATATGGATTGGAGGGTTCTTAAGTACGGTGAAAATATACTTCTCGGAGAGGTGAAGGAATTAGTAGACCATGTCCGAGATATTGGTGATCGAGTCGAAAATAAACGCAAGATAGACAAGATCCAAAGATTAAAAGCAAACAATGATTTGGATACAGAAATGAAGAGATTATCCGCTGTTATCGAGAACATTGATACTGAGATAGAAATCAACGTCAAAACTGAAGTTAAAATCGAAACTGTACCTCATAGAAAGCCTAAATTAGAAGATGTTAAACTAAAAAGTCCCGTCTTCACACTTAAAAAGGTCAGACCAGTTAGTTTAGATTTTCAGACCACATCCCCCGAAGCTACTGATGGCATCAAACAAGTGTTAAGCCCAGAAGAGAGGCAGAAAGAAGAATCTTTCGAAATAGTCGTCAAACCCGAGGTAAAGGCAAAAACGGTGACAAAAGATGTCTCTGACGTTAACACTATGACCAGAAAAGTCAGAACGGAATTCTGGAAAATGTTCAAGGATGACACTGAGTGGTGGAAGGCAATAGCCAAGAGAAATCTTGACAAAATGGAAGAAACCAGACGAGAGCTAGAAAGATTTAGCGGACATGAACTAGTATTAGGCGAATTCCAAACTCAACTCGATCGATTCGAAAATGACAAGCATACTCTACAGAATTTCATCGAAGAAGTCGACAAGTCCAAAGCTGTTAACCAGGACTTAGAATACAACAAGAAATACGAAGATATGGTTTTAAAACTGATCGAATTTGCCAAAAAGGACTTTATTTATAAAGGATTTGATCCTCTGATTGAACAGCTAAAAGCTTTGTCTAATATTAAAATCGATCGCAGAAAGAAAGTAGACATACGAGAGATTCTCAACATATACTCCCAAATAGACACAAGCAAATATACATACGAAGAACTGTGCCTTCTAGAAAGATATTACAAAGAAATCATCAGAAAATACAAAAAAGACTCGAGAGACAAGGAGAATATTATACCAGAAAACAGACACGAAATGAACAAAAAAGTTACTTCAACAAACGTATACACAACAAACAGTTTACACCGAAACATCAATCATCACGTAACATACAATACAGATACAATAAAATCAACGAGATCTAATCCGGAAAAATCACCAAACCAACTAGAAATTTTCGACCTAACTCGTACCTATCCTATGCAATACTACGCTAACAACTGGTGGACAATATACGAAGATGTGCTCAAAAGTCGTGAACAGCAATTCGGCTCGATCGATAACTGGTGGAACGTATACGAAAAGATCCTTAACAACGCTGAAACTTCCGAAGATATTGAACGGATCCGTCGTTTGATGCGCAGCCAGTCTCGTTCACGGCCAAATTCGAGAATGGAGGAGCAATTACGGATGCTGGATGAGATAAGGAATGATCGGTTTAAGGAGACTGAGGCTGTGATCAAGAACGACGATGAATCGGTCAGAATTTCTTGAATATCGCTAGCACGCCACGCATGGTGTGGAGGCTTCTCATTGGTCATTGTCTGTGGCGGACGGTTTTGCAGCATTGCACCTGTGTATTTTTATTTCGCACGCGTTTGCCAAGCTTTTTATATTGTGTTGGTCTTTTGGTACAGGGGTGCTTAGACATAATCATCATTAAAAGTTCACTAGAGTCTTATCGAACCAGCAGCAGACTTGTATTAGTAAATGGATTTTTGTAACAATAATAGCTTCACGCAAAATTTAAAAACAGTATAGTTTTTTTGTACACTATTCTTTTGACGATAAATTTCACTCTTATTTATCATCAAAATCTATACTACTCTTAATTTGGTATAAAATTGATAGTGCAAGAGTTTATTACTGGGCAAAATACCTTTCAATGAAATGTCTTACTATGTCCATGTTCATATATCCATACTGGATTGGTTATTAAATATCCATCAATCTGCACTAAGCTCTTGGTGGGCCATTAAGGCTTAAAAAAAGTATCGGCCCCAGCAGTTGGAATGTTGTATTTTTTTTAAGTTATGTGAATAGCTGCAAAAACCGCTCGCCACACAAACTAACTCGCTTCCGTCATATCATTGTCACACTTGTTCGAAATGTGTTTAGTTTACGTCTCAGTGTGGCATGTACCCGACCGTGTCCAATGCTTGTACTGATACAATCACCTTACGGAAATATTGTTCACTCACTTATCTGGATGACGTCTTTCACATGTCATTTCGCATCTAATTTATGTGGATGAATTCTTAGATTTCTCATTTTGTGATGTCATCATTTGCGTTGCATAATAATTATAAAAAAGTTCAAAGTATGGTCAAGGTTTTCATTAGGGTATTCTGTTTCAGTGGACCATGCTGGCCATAGGTTCGCCCCTATTACATGGGGCCCTATACACCTCTGGTTAACCTTTTGGGGATACCAGGCGTTATGATATCTTAAGGCGTATATATTCCCCAATGTTAACGCAGTACTGGCCGTGTGCCCGCTCGGAGCCAATCTTTTGGACAGTTCTGTATGCAAAATATTCTTTGATTTACATATTATTATGCTATTTCAGTTATGAAGAAAATCTAGCCATAATTTTTTCTGTGTAAAGATATTTTTAAACATTAAGTCGCTTTCGAGGAGTATCCGAAAGTAGCGAAAAAGCCGTGTCGTGTTATTAATTATTTTTATAGCAAAACTATTAGTTACATGAAAAAATCATGTTTCAGAAATAATGTACATGAATCTTTTTTTTTTCAAACCTTTAACCTAGCCGTTTCTAAAGAGTAAGCTTTAGAAAGTAACCGTTTTACGGCACTAAAGCAGTGGAAGGCGTTTGCCTTCCACTGCTTTAGTGCCGTAAAACGGCTCTTAAAGAAGAGGGAATCCCCATTAATATTTCACCATAGCAGATTTGAATACGGATATTACTTCAAGTTTTCTTTAGTCAAAATACTGCCTGTGTAAATAATTTCTAGCATTTTAGATTCATCGAGAGTAGATGAAACCAGATCTTGAGAAATAATTGGTCACTCTGCTGCCAATTATGATAAGAATATTGTCCATTTTGTCTTGTCCTGAGAATCAGTGATGTAGCCATATGTTTTACCTATTATTTAGTTTCATAAATTGTAAATAAAGCATTGCATTGTATATATTACAAAATTCGTAGGGTATTTTTCATCGTCTCTAGACTTCATTTGGTGCCAAGAAGACAGCCGGATCGAAGATTTTTCTCCTAAACACATTTCCCCGTAGACATCATGTCATGGTAGCCATCAGCTCATGGTGCCTCAAGAGAACCACGCTTGTCATCTGTCTATAACCAAAACCACAAGCTTTCATCTCAGCTGCCATTCGGTCCAATATTGACAAACAGTATCTATGAAAAGGTCGGATCAGAGCGTAATTTACGCCACTCAAAATCAGCCGATACTCATTTTTTGCTATGTTATTTCGGTCACTCATTTTGAGCGGCGTACTTTACGCATTTACTGGTCCTACCGATTATTAAATTATGTATGTATTTTTTAAAGTTTATTTTCTATTATATTTATGGTGTTTTTTGAAAGCTTCTGGGTTACAGCTATAGCATGGCGCTTATGTCGTTTCGCTAATCAATCAAATGGGTTTTACTCTCATTTTTTTTCGTAATAAAATCCTAATTACTAGTTGGCAACCCAAAGCTTTAAATTCATGTTTTTTAGTTTAATTTTTAGTAACATTGTTGTTTTTTAATCATTATTATGTTACATAATTATAAGGTTGGGATATTTTGGTGTTTTTCTGATCATATTGAAATCCTTTTGCATACGACTTTTAAAATATTATAAAGTAGCCTAATCCCGCGGCTTTTACCCGTGGCATATAGACAATAGCCTATGACACACGTCCTAATAACTGGGTAACAAGATACCCATTTGGTAAGTCTGCTGTCATATTTTAAGCTTCTAAACTCTACCCGACTCAAGGATCTACAAATTACATTAGTAGCTAATTTTAAAAAAAAATGCATTTTTTTACTTGATCTTATAACAGTTCTTAGAACTATGATCAGAGATCCACCATTCCCTTTCAAAGTGCCCTATCTAACAGTACGTATCCCATAGGTGATGGTGACGAACGTGACATCTCTGCTGAAGACCGTGAAGGCAGTCGAGGATGAGCATACGCGCGGCACCAGAGCGCTCGAATCTACGATTGAGGCTATCTCGCAAGAGATTGAGGTGAGAATACAACCTACTTATATGTCATATACACAGATATAAATCTAACTAGATGACGCGACTTTATGTACTTCGCGTGTCAAAAAAACGGAGTAAAATTACGTTCAATGATCGTACTTTGAGCTTTTCATTTAGCATTATCGACACCGGAAATCCACCGAAATCTAGAAAAATGCCTAATTATGCCATATTGAGCTGTAAAAACTATATAGAAAAAGTTGGTCGAGGCATTGGAAATGTTTTCTTTCATTGGTAACTAAGTAAATCTGTTTTTCAATTGGGTGTGAAAAGTGGTACGCTTGGTTTTCATACAGATGGAGGGACTTACGTTATCTAGTTAGATTTATGTCTGCGGATATGACACATCGAGTTTTCACACAGGTGTGAGTGAAAGAGACGACGATAACTTTTTATATAACTTACTATTTATAAAAACTGCCTTACTGCTTTTACTGCGAAGTGTTCGCAAGAGCGGGGTCTTAGGCTGGGTTTTATCCTCAGGTCAGTCAGACATTTTGTTTTACAATAGAATTTGTTGTTACCAGCCCGGAGTCTTGAATTATAATAATAATAAATCATTTATTTATCTCCCACAAAGTACAATTTTGTTTCTATATAATGTTACAAATATTGGAGGTACAAAGGTTTGTGGGAGTCAGGAATCCAAACTAGGATACCCTGTGCTATGGACTCCTGGCCCCCCTCGCCGAGATTGGGATTTACTCAAATGTAGAATCAAATTAAATTAAATTAAATCGTTTACATTGTAAAATAATAAAAAATAAAATTAAAATTAAAAACGTGTGTGTATGTTTGTTAGTATGCGAAGTGTGAGTGTGACGTGGAAGAAGTCGTGTGCGCGGTGTGGTGTTGTGTGTGTGTGACAGAGAGTAGGATGGTGTTCTGTGTGAGTACGTATAAAAATGGATGTGTGTATGAATGTGTGCGTAAAAGGGTGGCGGTACGTGTTTATGAAAGACGCTAAACTAGGATAAAATAGTAAGCAGTTTTTCCGTTTCTTCGTAATCTAGTTCTAAAAGCCACTCTGTAAGCTTCTTTTTACATTATATCTTAGACAATTTAACGATTTCAAGATTTTTGTTAATCTTATTTGTATAGTCTGCTTGCTCTGAAATTGAAGGAATTTTGGGCAAACGATGTTCTTACCGGAGTTGTTTCACAGACTTCATAGAATCGCCTTGTGTTAACCTTCTTTTTAGCTGTAGCTATAGGACCGTCCATAGAGGAGTGCTTTTTTAGAACTGTTAGCATTATATAAAGCTGCCTGACCGTTAATACATTTGCTTCGTTATAGAGAGTAGTTGTAGCGTACAAACGTGGTTTGAAGAGGGCAACCTTTAGAAGAAGTCGTTTAATAATATGACTTCAATTGCGAAATGTGGGCTTGTTATACACCTATACTTAACCGGGTATTGGGGTGTGAATTTTATTCCATACAACTGAGAAAAACATGACGCATAACTTGATTCTTCTAGCGATTTTCTCCCACTGTGATATATCTAACATATCTTTGTGTAATTAATGAGCGTATATCTTCTCCCCACAGGTCCTAATGTCCCCCTCAGCGCCCAAGTCGGCCGCGTCCCCCGAGGAGCTGATCCGCGTGACGCGGCAGATGACGGTGGCCACCGCGCGCGCCGTGTCCGCCGGCAACGCCAACAAGCAGGACCAGCTCACTGCTGCCGCCAACCTGGGCAGGAAGACTGTGGTGGACCTGCTGTTAGTGTGCAAGGTAAGTTTCTACAATGATCCTGGTTAGTTGGTCTAGGTAAAATAAAAACAGTTAATATACTCCAGAAATGACGGATGACGCATACCAAGACAATACAAAAAAAATATATGCGCAAATAGGGAAAATGTGTGGCATTTCCGCAAAAAAGGCACATTTCTTTATTTCAACTTATTGATGTGTCTAGATTTTTAATCATAGAATTAAATAACACCTTCGTATTTCGTATGACTAACTGCTTTATGCAAAAGAAAATTATCACCTTTTCTAGAAAACTAACATATAATATTATAGAATGTTTTTAACATCTTCGTTTTCGTCCAGGGAGCAGCCCACTCAGCCGAGACCCCAGAACTGCAGAGCCGCACCTTAGAAGCCGGTCGAGCGGCCGCGCAGGCTTACCGCGCACTGCTGCAGGGAGTGCTGGCGGCCTGCAGCGGTGACGTCACAGCTCGCCATCAGCTGCCGGACTTGTCCCGACACGTGGCTCATACTACTGCGGATATCATCGCCACTGCTGAGCTGCTCAAAGGTAAGCAAAGACAAGAAAAACTAAATAGATTTCTGTGGTCCATTCTTCAGGAACCGTGCCTTGTTTTGGGGTAAAAGTATTCTCTGTCGCTCTTCAATCTAAAATATATTTCTAAACAAATTATCACTTTGATGTTGTTCCATTTCTTCGTTGGTCTCATGGTCTTAGGCGTGAGTTATAAGTATGAAATCCATCATGTGATGCCCAATAGAGAAAAGCAATTGCGTTTTTATTTAGTTACACCTGTCCAGGTGTAATCAAAGCTTGCAAGATAAAATTTGAACTACTTTCCAGTGTCCGATTGAGTTAAAATTTGGCAGCCACGATTGGTTCTTGTGACAATGCAATTTTTAATATGAACGCTTGTTATAAAAAAAACTTTTAAATATTTAAGCTTTTTCTATTTCAATTTCCTAATAGCAAACCACAGTTAATGAGAAAAATATAAATAGCATATTAGTTACGTTGAATAACGTTTCTTCTGTTATGTTGAAGTCCCATTTAATAAGAGGCCATAATATTCATGCTTATATCTAAATACTTCCCTTTCCCCTCAGGCTCGGACTGGGTGGACCCGGACGACCCCACAGTGATAGCGGAGAACGAGCTGCTGGGCGCGGCCGCCTCCATCGACGCGGCCGCCAAGAAGCTGGAGTCGCTGCGGCCTAGGAAGAGCGTTAAAGTGCAGGTGAGTTGAGGAACTCAGATCAGCCGGTCTGTGCTCACCAGGAACACAAAGTCGAAGTGACCTGTCCCTCACAATGTCTAGCAACAGGGTGAGCTGCCCTTTCATCCTGTTGCCTTTACGTTAGTTTTCACGCTGGGTGTTTTACAGCATAGCACTACTGTATGGAGACCTGCTGTCTCATTGCTTAACTTTTATGATAGCACAAAACACGCGATTATATCATTCATTGCTTCATATTTTTTAAATTTTTCTTTACTCGACAGCGTAAAACACTCAAGGAATACTTTTGAATTGTCCATAAGAAAGAGTTTTTAATCGATCCCACGAATTTATTAGTTAGTTGCACAAATTCAAATTAGCACAAGCTAGAATATAATGTTAAGAAGACTACGGTTAATCTTTACGTAAGGGGTATTTTAGACACGATGTTAGGACTTCAAATATTAATTTGTTTGTGTATGAGTCAAGTTCGCACTAACTAAATTATGTGTAAAAAGATTAGTTTATGCGATTGTCAATATATCTCGCCCTTGCGTGAATAATTTTAAATTACTTGGGCCCACTTGCACGAAAAATTTAAAAATTTAAGAGTTACTGTAACTCAATATTATCAATTTAACCTCGTGTTAGCAACTAACTCTGAGTTAAGTTTTTCGTGCAAGTGGACCTTACTATTTATGTGTATTTGTATCTTTCTTTAAAAATGTAAGTCATAATTATATATCTAAGTAAATGCCAAAAAAAATCTAGCAGATTCGATTATTTTAAAATTTGATACGTAAAAACGGATATCACTTATTGATCTGTTATATTTTTGTCTGTGTGTGTGTTTTTTATTTAAGACTTTTCTTTATTGAATTGATCTACAATACATCAACAACTTCTGAATTGGCGCTCTATCAAAATCAACTACCCTGGAAGAAGAATGAGTCAGAAGAATCTGTCGGCGAGAAGACTACCGCGTGTCGTTGAGATATGTTTGATATTCTTGGTTGTATCGTTAGCATCACCCAGGAATCAAACATATTACTCATCGATGCCGGTGCTAACTACTGAACCACAACGACGGAACAACATGTGAAGAAGATTTGTGTCTTTATTTGTCTGTTTGCGTATCTATGGTTGTCTTGATATTTTTCTTTTCAAGCCCAGTTTTTTTATACGTAGTTTACTCAACTAATGGGTGTTCTACGGACTAAACCGTTTTTTTTACTAAAAGTATTTCGAACGCGGTCGGTTCTCTACCAAGCGATAGATGGTGTTAGCAGTAACTTGCAAGTAAAAGAGTTTACTCGGTTTATGAATATTTATTTCTATAAATGCAGTGTCGATTTGTTTTATACTATTTTTTTTGCAAGTTTTTACAGTTTCTTTGTACCAAAATGTAGTACAATACTAATTTGAAAATTCGAGCGTAATGCCTCAGAAAGGAGATTGCCCATACACAGGCCCCTTATGAGGTATCGTGTCTGTAATTTCAATATTATCCAAAAATAGGATTTATATTTTGTATATTTTTTTATCCGTGTCCTTTACTTTATATGTACAGACAACAACAGATCAGGTGCCTTCACTTGGACATTTGTATGCACCTTATTACATTGTAATAAGGGTTCATTTCAAGAACAGAAACATCGTTATATCTCGTGAACCCCGCAAAATAATTAAAAAATATTTTCTAATTATGAATATATAACGAGATTTTTCTACAATATACAACCAAATTCATCAAGATACAACCATTTTGTCAAAGGGGCCCAAGTTCCCTTACAAAATGGGCTTTCTCCTTTATGACCGCGCCATCTATTGGAACGAATGGAATGAATTTGAAATGATCCTTTCAAATAATCTTTGAAATGTGAATAAAGAGCCGAATATTCCATAATTTTGTTCTTAGGAGTATTAAACAAGAAAATACAATCAATTTTGATCAATTCTAGAAAATGAAAATTTTACACAAAATTCAATAACAAATCTATGCATATCATGCACCGTCTAGTGAAATTTATTTGTACCAAATTTTCTTTCTTAGCGTCGGGACCCTGTGGTCTAACAATTGGTCAAATAATTGACTCTCCAACTTATTTGACCATTTGTTAGGCTAACATTTGATTAAAAAAACCCATTTTACTGAAATTCGAAACCATTGGTTAGTATTTTAAACGATTAGTTGAATTAACTACGTATGAAATAACTGGGCCTAATATGGACAATTTTCTTAAACTATTTTTATTTTTCATTTCATTTATTCATAAAACAATTTACATTGTGTTGAATTTATACATATGCAAATTCACATGCAAATACAAAGAACTATAATTAATTAATTAATATTTCAAGTAAATTCAAGCAAAGTGCTAAAACAGATTTATATTAATGTCCATAAGTTTTAAAAATAATGTACAACAGTTATAAAACTTAATAATAACAGAACAGGATTAAAATATAATGTCAAACAGATTCAAATATAATGTCAAACAGTTAAAAAAAAAAAAAATTTTTTTTTTTTTTTTTTTTTTAAATGTGAAAAGATTCTAAATTCTATAATGTCAAACAGTTATAAAATAATGTCAAAAGATATTTACGTGTATGTATTGTTTGATATTTTACGTGTATGTATTGTTTATGACTAAAAATTTGGAGATTTTCATTTTTAAATATTGTTATTAATTTTACTTTCACATTAAATACTCCTTTTGACTGCATTTGCAATACATGTTACATCTAAATTCAGATTTAGCCAGATAACTTATGTTTTGTATGTCATGAAATGATTTTAATCTGTGTTTACTATATTTGTGTCTTCACTCTCTTACCTACAGTATCTGACCGTTAATATGGCACTTCCAATTTTACTAAAACTTAACTTGGTCGTATTGTCACTCATAACTGTGTTGTTCTCTCGCTTTACGTGTCATTTTAACGCCCGGTTACGAGTGCTTTATACAGGGTGTAAAGGAAATGTGAGACCATATTTTAACAACTGATTCTGCTTATTTAAATGAACAACATCCTACAATTAAGTCATAGATAATTCTCAAAAAAAAATGTATCGCCCATATAAATTTTGATGAGCTGACTATAATTACGACAGAAGAATAAAATAAAATAAAAATTTTAGGGTGTTATCTTTGACTTCCTTGGAGAAAGCTGTGTATTTACATGGGCTGAAGCAGTATTTAAACTATTTACGCACTTTTCCGTTACACCCAGTATGAGATATGGATATTGTACAACTATACTATGTTTTACCTTTGTATGTTAATGTCTTCTTTCCATTTTGTATATTATCGCGATAACGTATAGATTCCCTTATCACTGAAACCCTCGCTCCCTCGCCCGCAGGAGGCGGATGAGAGCCTGAACTTCGACGAGATGATCCTGGAGGCTGCCAAGTCCATCATCACCGCCACCTCAGCGCTCGTCAGAGCTGCGTCTGCCGCGCAGAGAGAGCTTATTGACCAGGTAATTTACTAAATTAAGCCCTAAATGTGTAGATAAAAAGATTTTTTCAGTAGCAGAGATCTTTCTGAAGGACGTCGTCTGGCGAAGTACGGCCACAATATATAGAAATCTTACATAGAATTGCGTCTTGTGCATTGGAATTATTGTAGAAAACAATTTTAAAGTAGATTATCTAATCGCTAACCCCTCTTGAGCAAGCGTGGTGGCTGGCACGAGCCCTGCAGTGGGACAGTTATAGGCTGGTATTATTAATCAAGAGTCTAGATTCGATTAGAAAGTTAGCTAGATCTATGTCTACCGCCAAGCAGTGTCGCTATATATTCTATCTGGTTTGCAAGGTATATGTGCTGTTACTGCCACATGAGGCATTTGAGTTTGGTATCGCAAGTTTTCTTACCACCTCTGAAAGCGGGTCATGGTTTTGTGCACACAAAACACACAAAATATTAATTAAATTATTACAAGTTACATGTATGTTTAAAAACAAGGTGCCAACATAAAAAGAAAAAAGGAAACCATACTAACAGAAATAAAAGTAAAAGTGACACCAGTAACATTAGGTATGACAATCAAAACACAGTGCGGTGTGCGTCTCAAGGTCGCACCAAATGGGAGTCCAGCTCTGCACGTGTCTGGCAAATATACCTGACGCTGATATTCTGCTGGATCCCTGCAGTGTATATGGTCTCAGTACTACATAGCATGTATATTCAAGGCCATTTTATAATTCGTATAAATATGAATAAGTTTATGTTTCGAAATTAATTTTATCTTACTTGTTCCCAGGGCAAAGTAGCTCGCCGACCCACATCATCATCAGACGACGGTCAGTGGTCGGAGGGCCTGATCTCCGCAGCCAGGCTGGTGGCTGCCGCAGCACACTCGCTGGTGGAGGCTGCCAACGCTCTAGTCCAGGGTGCAGGCTCTGAAGAGAGGCTCATATCCAGTGCCAGGCAGGTGGCCTCGTCGACTGCTCAGCTGCTGGTGGCTTGCAAGGTATGTTACCAAAAGTATATTTCATCATCTTCCTGACCTTGTCCCATGTTACTTAGGATCGGTTTAAAACGTTTTCATATTTTATTCCACCTTGCCAAAATTCACTCTCAACAGGTATAATCAAATCAAAATTTATAGTTTAACTGAGAAAAGTCTTACATCGCCAATTCAGATTTTAATTGCCAGATGATGCTGGGAATAAGAAGTGGTGCATCAAAGTTTTCTTCTCCTTTTTCCAACTAGATTAAGCCTCGAGTCCCTCTATTATAACCAAGGGATCACTCAGTTTCAGCGTTTCGACTTTATAAACAAAAAGCAGAGAACACTTTTTGTCCGTCTGACATAGAGATTTCTTTTTTATTTTTCTTATTTTCATCATAGTGTACGCTTGTTATTGATTAATAATCTAAATTCTTTATTAAAAATCAAAATCACATTTTTGAACCAAAATAAACAATCTTAACGTCGATGTATTGTTCCTCAGGTGAAAGCTGACCCCTCGTCGGAATCGACCCGTCGCCTGCAGTCAGCCGGCGCCGAGGTCATCAGGTCGACGGACAACTTGGTGCGAGCAGCCAGGGACGCCATCCAGACTGAGGAGGAACGAAGCCTGGTGCTGAACAGGCGGATGGTGGGAGGCATTGCGCAGGAGATCGATGCTAGGTAAGCAGAATAACAATCAAAATTTTTTTTCCACTACCTTGTCTATTATGTAACACATTGCCTAAAAAATTCGTTTCAAAATATGAACATTTAGGCACAAGACCATAAAATAAAAGTTACGAAATGACTTTTGAATGGAGTTTTTATATCATTACGTAACTGGCAGAATGATACTGAATCTGTTACCTCTCGAAAAGCGCACGATGATGGTTTGTATATAGTCTGTGGTTTTCCGACACGAAATGTACTAATTCAAATTAGGCTGAGAATCATCACTTTTCGAATACAAAAGTTACAAGAGACACCAAAAACGCTCGATCCGATCCTATTCCCCCCCTCCGCCCTACTTCCTAGTGTTTAAGCTGTTAAGAATTGGCGCATTTAATTTACTCAGAATAACTATATTCTGCTTATTACGTCCCCACCGCAGTACGTTAGTGCTTCATAAAATGAATTTTCTGGGGTCTTAAATCATGTCTTGAATTTAAGTCGCAAGTTTTGTTGATACATCTTACACCCCTGATGTTCCCATATCTGAGCTAGTAATTAGAAATTTGTGCAACAGTGGCAGGCAAACCATAAAAACCGTTTAAAAAAAAGAACAAAAAGGTTTATTGAAGAAACTTGTACACTTTTACAATAAATCTTACATAGGGTCATCCTTTTAAGTAAAATATATACATGCACTAGGCGGACCCGCTCTTCAATGACAAATTATGAAATTGTAAAAGTGATGTACAAAAGGAAAACAGAATCCAAACAAAAATTACAAGCAAAATCTCAAATTAAACAAGATGAGACTTTAACTACATCTTGGCTTAACAAAGTACAGGCAGTATGTAATTATCATAGCAAGTAGCGTTCTGTAGAGTCTACCTACCCCGATAGTAAACAAGCGTTAGTAAATGAATGTGGAACAAGCTGTTTTGATTGCCGCTTTTCTTTCTTATTAATTGTATAACTCTTTCACCAGATCCGAAGTGCTGCGCATAGAGAAAGAGCTGGAGGAAGCCAGAGGTCGTCTCACCGCCATCAGACAGGCCAAGTACAAGATCCGCGCCGGAGAGACCTCGGGGGATGACACCGATACAGATGTGCAACTGGGCTATAGCAGTGACGCCTCACAGCATCAGCATCGGTAAGCATATGGACCCCAAAAGAAATAAGAAAATAAAATCGCCAAATTTCTTGTCCGCACTGAAGTCGGCTACAATGGCTGCGCAGTAGTAAATATCATACAAAAACAGCACCGATCCGTGTCTTGCGCGTCGGAAAGCTAACTTCAGGGTAGCCCAGAAGTTTGGTTAGAACTATACCATTAACTAATAATAAAACCCAATAACACAGACCGACTTGAGAATCGAGGGCCTATGTTTAATGGTCGCACTTGAAAGGCATTTAAGCAGAAATCAAGTATGAATTCAGTACAATATGTGACTATCTGACCGACAACTTGGCAGTTCAAAAGTGCCTGTAAAGTGTAAATTGTTTACTAGAAATTAATGCTTTGGGTTTATCATACTTTTGAATACCTTGAAATGAACTGAAACCACAAAAAGATTGATACAAAAGAAATCCGTGTCTTATGCCTAAGTCGATACATACATACAGATTAAGTTTGCAAAATAAATAATTCTGTCCCATCTTTCACAGATTCAAAACGCCCAACAGCAGTTTCGCCAACACGACATACAGCCCGAATAGCACATACTCCCCACACACGACGCAAACGACCCACAATACTACCAACATCAGCACACACATCTCTCATCTCAACCAGTCCATACACGGAACACCCGGACAAACAGCCAAGAGCCCGGTCTCACCTGGGTACGGGTATACCACACCCAAGAGTCCTACAGTGCCTGCGAGACCGGATAACTTTAACACTCTGAACCAGACTTCCCTGAATCAGAGTTCCTTGAATCAGAGTTCACTGAATCAGTCAACATACAGTCAGAATTCTGGCTACAATCAATTAAGAGAAGAAAAGCAGTACACCGTTCAGAGTCCCACATTCTCCAGTTTTAGACCTCAGGAAGAACCGAAGCAGAATTATGAAGGATTTACAACTCGGTAAGTGATTTTCATAGATTACAAAAATATATAATGTTGTTTTTGTTGGTGAAACTACTTATTGAGTGTTGAGATATTAGACTGATTTTGTAGTATCAAAGATTGCTTTAAAAATATTGAAAGCTTCAAGGCGAATAAATATTATGATTAAGATGGTGAAGAAAGCAGTGGTAACGGCTGCGACTTACGTGTCATGGGTCGTGGGTTATTACCCAGGCAGGCGCTTTACTTTGTATAAATTATTTCATCACCACTGCTCTCATAACGGTGAAGGAAAACATCGTGAGGAAACCGGCATGTCTTAATCCAAAAATTCGAAGACATGTGACATCCACCAATACGCACTGGGCCCGCGTGGTTGATTATAGCCCATTCAGTCTCTCACAGAGAGGAGGCCTGTGTCCCAGCAGTGGAGAACATTAATAGGCTGATAATGGTTAAGATTAATAAATTAATTACGCAAGTTAACGTTCAGTTTTCTCATAAAAGAAATTAACATTTTAGTTCAAGGGCTCACAATGTAACAATATAAAACGATTAGCCCATTGTTCGAACAAAGAATTTCACTTTCTGGCTAACTTGAGAATCTTAACATGTTTTACTTTTATAGAATTTTTTAAATTAATGATTGTTTCATCTGAGTTTCACCACCAAAAACCAACAACCATTTTAATTCAAGAACACAACAATATTCTAACAACATTTTTTTCAAAATTTATTAACTCAAAAACTTTGCTTTCCACGCTGCCACCGGAAACACAGATAATTATATAAACATTTTAATACTTTTATACACCAAATACTACTGTTTCAAAGTGCCTTCACGACTTATGATATGTGCCTCTTATTATTATATATTGTGCCTATATATTATAGTTTATATTGATAAGATGTCGAACACAAATATACAAACACTCTGGATGACGTACTCAAGGTTAGAATCATTACTTTTACGGGTCATTCTGCGATTTTACCGCATATATTTTATGACTACCTGGCTACAATTAAAAATATGGATAACTCGTAGAATAACCGGTTAAAGTTGTATTCAATGTGTAGTATTTACATGATTACCGTATATGAAGTAGATATATAGTAGCTTTTGATAGTAAACTCTAATTACAGTACAGTTTAACATGACATTTTATTATTCTATTGGCCAAGCTACACTGTTTTATTTCCAAATCAGTGTGAACAGTAAAATAAAAGTTAATCTATTTTTCCATTTAATTGTACTAAAGACTAAGTCCCTGGTTTTTAATAAACCTGAGTTACACTCGGTGTCTGGAACGAAAATGATTGACTCAAAATTAAACGCAAGTCAATTGATGCGATTGGCACTTGAGAATAATTAACTCAACCAATCACATCGCTTGACGACTTGCCACTTTAATTTTGTCGCGTTTATAACCAACCACGAATGAATTTTGAAATTCAAATCATTTATTTTACTGTCATACACATTATGTATACTTCTTGCATGTCTTCACGCTTATACAATGTATACTCAGCAGAAATATAAACTATTGTTTTATTCCTTTTTTATATTTTATGTGTAATAATACATCCACATTAGTAGTGGTCAATTAGTTCGCTTACTAACTGAGAGATATATGTTTTAGTCAAATAGTTAGTAAGAGAAACTAAACTAGGTTTAGTGTTGATAATGCCCGGGTATTTTTGGAAATAGAACTTAAGGTTTCTTGACAGTCATAAACTCATAACAGTCAGTCTGAAAACAGTGAAAGAAAGAAAGAAAGAGTAGTACTATAAACAATGGTCATATAATAGGGGTGATACTATTATTACACTCGTGTTTTAATACCTTATTATATGCCGTTGCATACACTATTTTATCTTCACTCAAACAGTTGAAATAAAACTAAAGTGGAAACGCAAAAAATATGTGGTATGTCGGGATATTTAGATTCTCATTACGCATGACTGCGCAGCGCGTGCATCCATAGACAATGACACTATTTTTCTACATAACGCCAATGAGCTCTATCCACGAAAAAAATAAGTGTTACAATATTTTTTTAATTCATATTTGGAACATTACTTTGTGAGTGTAGATAAAAACATTTCAGCAATGTTGCCAGGCAGAAGCTATCTGACGCTGGTCTTCCAATGAACCTTAAGGTGTAACACTTGTACTTCGTCCTTGCTGCTAAGACATAAAGGGGCTGTCAATTTTAATAGTCACCGGAGCTTGTATTGAAGTTATCATTAGTTTACTAAAGACGGTTTTTTTTGTTTTTAATATTGATTTATAAAGCATTTTACTGTTAACTATTTTCCCCGGCCGATATCAACACTAAGCAACAAGTCTATCCACACAATTCTACTCTACTGTGCACCACAGACTGGTCTAGCTTTAAATCCTAGCTTTGAACATAGACGTAATACCTACTTTTATACCTATACCTGAATTTATAACTTGAGATAATTACAATACTCGAGTATCAACTTTATCGTTGTGTATTTTAAGTTGATATTTAAGTGACAAAAAGACCTCATAAAAAATATGAATAGCAATGGAATTTTGAACTTTGTGTTGTGTGCCATAAAATATCTTTTGAATTATCTCGAATTCTCAGTTCAAGTATAGTTTTTTTCTAAATCTATGCCTCCGTTAAGTTTCATGTGCGTTTCGTTGCAGACTATCTTCCAATGACAGAACGATGACACAAGAGTAAGTTTTGAAACGAAAAACATAGCTTTTACATACATTTTATGCATATATTGTAGTTGATTGAAATGTTGTTATATGGCAATGTGGATAAAGATTTTGCTACCCGACTTTACCAGAAGAAGGGTAATGATTTTGTTAAGAATTTACTCATGCAATAACTATGAAAAGGTAAATAAATACTTAGAGTTCCAACTTGATCAAATTCACCTAAAATCGTATATAAAACAAGTTTTATGTTAAATAAATGAAACTAAAATGAGTCTACAAGACTTAAGCTCAATCGAACATCGGGTAGTGAGTCAAATTTAAGTTGCAAGCTTATACAGACACCGGGACAGATGGATCTAAATAAAACCTAGCAACAATACTACTTAAAGGCTGCTTTGGCTATGTTTTCTTTATGTTTATAAGCTTGAATAAATGTTAAAGTCTGAAGTAATATGGTTCCAGACTTATAACTGAGTACAAATCCAGTCTCCCAAGTCCAGTCTCAGCTATTCAGAAATTCTTGGAAAACCAAACAGCAAGCGCGACCTCGTCATCTACTTTTGAACCGCACGCTGAATTGTGGCGCCAACGACCCCTAGAGCAACGATACTTTATTTACATTGCCGCCAAGTAATATTAAAATCAACTACAAATATTATGTAAATAAAGACATATAATACATACAGATTGTAAATAAGTTTTTGTAAGCGTCTTCAAGCTTGAACTCCGCTTTACCGCAATATGCTAGGAACGTTTTGCTGCCATAATATGTATATTTGCTTTATTTTTATTTATTATACAAAATTTATCAAAATTGTCACCCTACGTTATGAATTTCTCCTATATCCTGGCTGTTATATGAGTATACACACATATCTGGTCAAAATGAGTAGTAATCTATATCTATAAAATCTTAAATATATTATTTCGCTAATACAAAATGAACTCAACCATAAAAATAATAGGGTTTAATTTGTATTGCCCAAACAACATCAATATTTGGACAAATACGCAGATTTAAAGTGCCAGCAATTATATTTTTTCAGTGAAGTGTGAATATAAACAATTTTACCCATTGACCGCCGGTTTTTTAAAGTCTTGTTTTTTTTTCTTTTTGATAGGCTAGCGTTTGACCCCTATCTCACCTGATGGTAAGCGATAATGTGATCTACGGTCAAGCACGCTTGCCTAGAAGTAACTTATTCACTCTTGACTTAAAGAAGACGTTGTAGCTATCAGGAAACACAACTGACTTTCAGAAACTTAGGTCACAATATACCAGCTTGCCCCCAACGCTCCTAACATATGCGCAAGCGGACCGAGCCATCGTTCTGTACATAATACTGTGTATGATAGCTTGTGTACTATTACTGTGTACTCTACTGTGTACTTTACTGTTAGAGCACTAACTAGGCATGCTCTGTAACTTATTATTGCAAGGTTTCAGTGGTGGTACAGTTTTTAGAAGGCGGAAATGATGAAATAGGAAATTGATAAAATTTTATGTTTGTTTTGGTGATATCTGTCTATTTTGATGCGTTTTTGCTCTGAAATGTCAATCTTAAAAGTGTCCATTCATAATGTGTCGCAAGACTCCTGTGAGTCATGCAACAATAGATAAAAATATGTTGCAATAATCGACTCCAGATAAGTTTTAAATTAATGAATTACTTGTTTGATAGTATTAGTTCCTATAATAATATTATAACAATAGTGGCCCGCCCCAGATTTGGCTGGGTCATAATAATTTATAGCCTATAAACATCTGTAATATACACGTCTGAACCAACTCACAACATTCGGGCTCTTTATTTATAATGTTGCTGAAGAAAGGATCGCTGTAACATACCTATAAGGTGTAACAGGAGTTAAAATATAAAAACAAAAGTAACATATTTATTTAGTGCAAGAACGAAATTGAAATGGCAGTGATATCCAGCTTAAATGAAGTACTCATAAATATTTTTAAAAAATCCGACATCTTCAACAAAAACTTTACTACCACACGCAACCTTTGACAAACTAATATTTAACCTAACATGCATGGGGTGCTTCTGAAGGACAAGCCTAGAGGAGGTGACAGTCCGCTCGCTGACCCTTCCCGAGGTGAGGACAGCCCACCTGGTCGGGGAGGAACGTATATCCTACACGAGGGAGAGGGCGGCCCCCCCAGTGAGACAGGATCAGGACCGCATATCCTACAAGAGGGAGCGCGCGCCGCCGCCGCCGCCGCGGAGGGCTTCCCTACTTAGGTGCGAGGAAACGAAGTGAATCGGTTTGTGATGTTACCTTCTTCTTTTGTTTATTATTTACTACACTGGGTTGCCAGGTCATGTAGGGTTGTTAAAATTGCGGGGAGATGGTAGTTTTGTGTGGGGTAAAAAATATTTACGTTCTTTGATTGTGAAAAGGGAAAAATCATTTTTAGTCTTGGTGGGTGTAAATACCTTCGTGCCATTTCATTGTTTTTGTAGTTTAATTGAAATCATTTTGGTAATAAAAAGGGTAAAGCCATTTTGGGTGGGGCAAAATTTCTTGTGGTGTCAATTAATTAACTGTTGTTTATTAAAAAAATCATTTTGGGTTTAAAAAGAGGGGTAGCGTTGGCGTGTCAATTCGTTATTTTTTGTAGATTAATTTTAAAATATTGTTGGGTAATAAAAAGGAAAAAGTGTTGTAAGTTTCTGGGTGGGGGTAAAATGTCATTCTGTTGGTTATTTGTTTTTGATTGTAAATAATAAAACATTTTGGGTAATAAAAAGAGGGTTTCGTAAAATTAATGGATTTGCGTTTCTGTACTGGGGGTAATTTCATTAATTGTAGTCGAACAAAAATAAATTTTAGGTTTATTAAAGGGATAAAAGGGTTCCGAGAAAAAAAATTGTTCGTTACTGTTCGAAGGCAATTAAAATGTCGTTATTCATAATTTCATTATACTAAACAAATCATTTTCGGGATTAAAAATATTTTTTTTATTTGAAATGGTTGAACCCTTGAATTTTATCTCGTGGTTGTCGTACAAAGGCACTGTTAAGCTAGCAATCATGCCAAAGGATTGTTCCTAAACTGGATCAACCAGTAATTACCACAAATACAATAGAGGCATAAAATCAACATTCCAATAAAAAAATCATCACTTTTCATCATTTTACCTCAAAATCTCATTATACAACAACCTGTACATAACAAAATCATCTTCGGCATCATCAGTTTCATCATCAGAACCTGGCAACCTCATCGGGTTAGGTATGGGGCACAAACTGTGCTAATAAGTGGCACACGACACCATCACTGACCGTGGACGGGAATCACCATGTAGGTAATATTATATGTAGGAGGTGCTATGGGGAAGATCCAATGGTATTATAAGCAACCTAAAAACAAAACGAAAAAACATCGCGAGGAAACCTGGACTTATAGTTAATATAAGTTTGTGGTGAGCCTTCTCTGTATGAGAAGAGGTGTTTGCCCTGCAGTGGCACCGTAACGGCCTGGTTTTATTAAGACATAGGAATGGAGATATATGTACTGTCAAATGAAATATAACGAGAGCAAACATAAAACTGCTTCATATCTTCGTATTGCTAAAGTCGCCGCCATATTAAAAAAATATATTGATCCAACTAACGTAACTTGAAAACATGATTTTTGTTTATTGAGATATTTTGAAAGGTAGGCATAGAATCATTTTATCCGTTTAAATCATGTAAATCGATCCACGCGTTTATGAGATATTAACTCATAACTGAATACCAAGTGAAAGTTTCACGGACGCCCCTTACCGCGATACGTTTGTTTTGATCGTGTTAGCGACACTTCCTTTACATTTTTTTCATATCGTTTTGAAATATTGGTATACATTGGTAGACAGGTGTTAAAGACATTTATTTATTTGTTATCTGGCGGTGACTTTAGCATGTTTCGGTCGGCTTCCAGTGTAACCAGATGCAACTGAGTACCAGTAAGTTACATGGAGCGACTGCCCATCTGGCCTCCAGAATAGAGGGCCTGATTTATAAAAACTGTTGAGTGTTTAGCTACCGACTAGCATATTCTAAATTCATCTAGTCAGTCTCTAAACAGCATCGAGATTATTTATAAATAAGGGTAAAAGTATTTTATGTGAAACCGTGTTGCACTAGAATAGAATATGAAGTAGGCATCATTATTTTCAGCTTATAATATCATTGGAAAGGGCAAACAAAATATAGAGAATGATACAAGGAAAACTCATCAATGCTGAAATTAACGAATATTTCGGTGATCTGATAAATGAATGAGTGAATGATAATAATGAATGAACGTAAGTTATGAATGACTTGCGTAAAACTTGGTTTACAGAATTGGTCTTTGTTTTTGAGTGACGAATGTATAGAGTTATAAGAAGGAGAGGAATGATTGGCAAGCTTGGTCCTTTGAATAATTTTGTGAATATAACATATTGCTGTTACAACTAAAAATTAAATGTGTTACTAATATTTTCGCAATTTTTCGCTCTGTAAATAAGTAACGAATTTGTCAAACTAATAATTATATGTTTTATAATGACATCTGTTGCCTGAAACTAATTCTTCTTGATTTTAATGTTCTTCTGGCATGGCATGGTGGTGTTGGTGTCTATCTCTTCTGGGAACCTAACTATGGGGCTAATTTCATCACTTTCAGAAATTTGGTTTAACTTATTTATGTTAGGTTATTGTATTTAAAAGTGGGTGATTTTAAAAATTGGGGTGGGTTTTTTAATTCAGATATAAAATTTTTGGTCTTGTGTTGTTTATGGGTAAATAATATTTATTAAAATACAATGTCGATGACAGATGTGGCTACATAATAGTTGGACAAAAAGAAGAAGGTTTATTTTAAAAGCCACCAAGTCTGTGAATTAAATAATACCAAACATACGGACATGTACATCTACACAATTCTATGTACGCGTCGAATGGCAGGTGTCATGTATCCTATTATTGGGGGCCTATATACAACGAGCTAAATCAGTATACATACAATAAACACCTCTGCCAAACATTTTGGGAACGTGATGTTTAAGTAAATCTATATAGTTTTGTCCGATATGCAACTACCGCCCTTAAAATTTCTTAGTGTAAGCCTTTTCTTTAGTTACAAATGACCAAAAACAACCCAAGACCAGAATAACCAAACTCATCAACTGACTAAAACTAACCTGACTAAACCAACTTCACAGCTACGAGACCCGTCTATACGACACGCCGCGTCCCCTGCACGACCCCCCGCGAGGCATCCACGACCGTCACCTCGAGACCAAGACCGAACGCCAGGAATCCTCTCACTACGACTACAAAGAACAGAAGTACGGCTACGAACCTCCCAAGACTCCACTCAGCCCGAAGTTCAACGCCAGAGAACTTAAATTTGATGATAAAGAACCGATCTACTCAACCTTGAAGAAACCCTTCGATGGGGTCGGTCAGACGTTCTCTGAACACCAGAAGTCCACTGAAGCGATACCTGGAGGGACTAAACAGTCTGAGTTTAAGATACATTCTGAGTCTTATCAATCTTACCCTAAAACTGAGTTCAATAAGACGGAATTCCGTGAAGAAGTGAAGTCTCCATTTGCTTCCACGCCTAAGTTTGATCGATCAACAGAATTGGTGAAAGCAGTTACTCCAGATTATGACAGAATCGCTTCGCCATACAAAGAAAGTTCTAGCTACGGTGGTCCGAATTATATGGAGGAAACGACAACTGAAGTAAAGGAAATTCCTAATGGAACACAGAAAATTACTACCACAAAAATATACAGTTCTTCCCCTGTTAATTTGACGACCACCAACACTAAATACGAACCAATCAGGTTAGACGGCATCGATGAGTTATCGAAATCTTTTGATAACGACTCGAAATACAGCACTTTAGACTCTCGCTTTAACACGTTAGAGTCCAAAATGAGTTCGGATACTAGCAGATCCTTCATGAGGCCTTCAGAGTTCCAGTCTTCAGATTACCAAACAACTACCAATGTTAGTAAAGTTAAAAAGCCTTCGGAATTGGTCAAAGAAATCGACGCTTTGGACAAGAAGTTCTCCAAACAGACTATCACTTCGGAAACCATTGAGAGGAAGTCGGTCATGACCAGCTCGCATAAGTCAGAATCTTCGTCAACAGTAACTAAGAAATTTGGCAACTTCTAGAGGTGCGTCCCACTATTTGTGTCTGTGGAAAATGCTTTTCTATACCGCTGGGAATTACCGAAATATTGTAGTATATTTTCGGTTACAAAAATCGTTGTTTACCGTGGTAAAATTCGGTTTTTACCGCGGTAAATAACTTGGTAAAAATAGGTTTTTAAAAGGTAATTTCAAGCGGTATTTCGTTTTTAAGTGTTGAAAATTAAAAGGACTATGCACGTTTTTAAAAGAACTTTGAAATTATTTATATTTTATTATTAGTAGTGTTTGTAATTTGATGTTTTTCTAAAAAGTCTCGAAATTTTATCAATGGATATTTTGATTGTTTGACATTATTTACAGGGTAAGTCTATATTGGTTATAGTCTCGAAATTTATTACGGCAATTTAAAAATATACCGAATAGCCCAATGGCTAAAAGTGTTCACTTGCGATCATAAGGTCGTCCCTTCGAATCTCTTTTTTTTCACTAATGTGCTCTTATATAATATATGAAAAATTACTCAAAAGTCAAAATATCTGTCGAAACAATGTATATTTGTTGTATATTAATAAAAATCTCAAAATTTATTGAAAAATTACTTAAAAAAGAGAGTATGTCTATTTAAACGTTTGCCTTTGTGTTTTTGATCTAACATTTTACAACGCCTTTTGTTAAAATTACTAAAATGTTTATGAAAAATAATAAAAAGTTTTATAAAGCAAAATATTTAAACAAAAAAATATATATACCTAAACTTTTTGTTTTCGACACGTTTCAAGAAAATTAAAAATAAATATTAGAATAAAAACACAAATTAAAACGAAAAATGACTATTTAAACTGTAAATTATAAGGTGCTAATATTTAATTTAGAACAAACGGTGTCTTATAGTCAGCCTTAGAGATTTGGAGTTCAATTATTATTGTTATTAAATATACTTGGATTTAGTCGTGTCAAAGATATTTCTATAGTTATTTAGCTATTCGCAAACCATTGCTGCACATAGGCAACTGTTTTAATGATATTCAGAAGATTTACTAAGATTTAAGTAACCAGGCACTTGCTTGCTTTGGTGAGATTGTGGTCAAACGCGAGCCTATCATTTGTCTTAAAATTTTCAGTTTTCTACAATGGTATGCCTTTTTTTAAGACAATTGTAATAAGGAACTAGCATTAGGATCTTCACATTTTTTTTTAATCTAAAATAAAACAGAAAAATCCTTCAAGTATATTATGAAAATAATATTATATCATGTATTGACAATTTCATGAACAGTTATACTACTGATACTTTATTCACACATTCCAAATTAAAATTGCTTATGTACAAAAGTATATAATAAATATATTTAGTTCCCATATGATCTCAAGAAGAACAAGGCAGCATTATTTACACCAAAAGTTTAATATATTCTTTGACACAACTAAATCCGAGTCCCACTGGTGGGCAATTCGCCCACGCCTCACAAAGTGCTAGCCCTGCGGGGACCTTATATTCGATGCCTTCGATTTAACCGACTGTGCCATTACGTATAGTATTGTTATATTAATTGTTTTTGGATATTTCGTGCCTTTTCTCCTAAATGTAAACGTTTTGAAGGGCTGTATTTTAGAAAAACAGAAAACATTTTAAATATTATATGTCTTATATACCAAAGCAGCTTAAAACTGATAGAAAAACTATTAAAACTTGAAAATATTAAAAAATATTTTATCGTGATAAATAAATATAAAAAAAAAACAGTAAAATTTACCGTGGCAACTAGCTAACTTCAAATACAGCCCGATTTATGTAACGAAGTGCCATTTTCAGAATATATTTAATTTAATAAATTATAATAATATACATTTTATTAAAAAATATACTAACTGAAAAATCTTCACGGCGTCCTGTTAATACAGAGAGCTAACTTATTTATTGAAACGAAAAATAACTTATTATTGACAAAAAATAATATTATGGTATTTATTCTGAAATAACATAAAAATAAAAAAGATAATGCAATGATAAGCAGCTTAAATTAATTGATTCTGCGTTCCTCCTCAGCAGGATGCCGTGAACACAACAGTGATCGTATGGTGCAATTATTTTACAAATATACTAAAAATATATTTAATAAAAAGTTATTATACTAATATACTAAGAATTGACCGTTTGACCGGCACAACGTTAACTTGGCAGTTAAATACCGGCCGAATGGTTAAAGCAGCTTGCAACAATTAACGCATTTAAAAACAAAGAAAACATTTAAACAAAATTTTATTTTTATTATTGTTTTTATTTTATAGCATAGTGATGGTGTCGACGGGAGAAGTCTCGTGAAGTTGTTTACGAAAAAATATAATTAAAATAAGACGTAATTTATAGTCATATAAATTAAAATAACATACAATTTTTCAGAATAGCTCGCACTTGTATTGAATGGAATTGAATATATAAATGTATAAGTATATAAACCGATTTTTGCTAATGTCGAATTTTCAGAAAGAATAGAATTCTCATCTTGTTTTTCATCAACGTGCCTTACGTGATTTGCAGCTTCACCAACATTTTGTCTATTAATATTCGATATAAACACAAAATGCAGATGTTTACTTTGAATATAGCTTCATGTATATTATATTATACATTGTACTCTTAGGATAGATGCCCGCGAAAGCGATTCGTCCACTGAAGGTAAAAAAACACCAATTCTCGTAGTTTAGATTATAAAAATATAAATATTTAGAGTTTATAACTATTATAACATACGTATTTTGTACCCGCCCTTGTCTATATAAATTATATTGGAACGATATAAAAATCAAATACTTAAAACTTTCAGGCAAAATTTCGTCAAAAGCAGAAAATTATACTGTATTCATGTATAGTTTTGACGTGAAGTTTCAACAAAAACTTTGAAATTTATATTTATTATGCAGTAAAAAATATATTTAAGTGTAACGACGAAATCAGCGCTGTAGTATGCTGACATTTAAATATTCTTACCAGAATTATATTATTTAAGAATTATATTTAAAAAAAACGCCATATATAGAACTTCATTAGCCTTAACAAAGGCGAAATGAAGATATTAAGGCGTTACCACGAGCGATAGTTCGTGTCGGGCTAAATCGTGTCTTATTAATATTAATAATACTGTACTATTGTAATCTATACTATTATTATAAGCCGTTGTATAGAGCGCTTAAAATTACCACAAGAAAAATAGCCTTTATTTTTCTACGTGTCGAATTTAGTGTAGAAATCCGACATTCTACGGAAAATACAAAAAATAGTATGGCAACTCTAAATGATGTCTGGTTTCAGTTTTAAGAAACCTGATGTTAAAATATCCGAAATTATTTAAAATCTTGTCAAAGACGGCGGCTATAGAAAAAGATCCGACCTTTCGAGTCTGATTTTCTGTCATTTTGAGCGCTCTAAACAACGAAATTGGCTTGTAAACTCATAATATATTATTATACTAATTAAACATAACTATATTATACACGTAATAAACTGTAGTTTTTGATACATATAACTAAGTCTTTGAGTACATACATAATTATATAAAAATCTCTTATAAAACCAAATGGAAAGTAATTTTTACTAATTTTTTATTATTGTTTAAAATCGCTTGGTATTTTGTTAATATTATGTTAAATGTTTATGTACGGTAGCTAGATGTAAGCTTGTATGGTGATCGTGTCCATGTAATAAATTTGTAACTAATTATACTGTGGTTTTATTTCCAAGCTTGAATGTCATTCTACCCTCCTATTGAAAAAGAATAGTCGATATGCCTCATTGGTCATAGGTTCGATTCCCAGATCAGGCAATGTAACAAAGTTAATTGCTTCGTAGGTCTCAGGATCTCAAGTGCGACTGCTGAGCTTGATATTCTGGGTTTGATTCTTAGTAATTCCTGGAGTCTGGATTTGTGCCCTTTTGATGGGAACAGACTCGCAACTTAATTCATTGGAAAGACAATGGTGACATTAAGGGTGTATTTGTATTATTTAATGCCCTTGACCAAACCTTCGGGAAAAACATGCAATATCCTCCTAATAACGTACTAAATGTCTGTCTAATGCCTTGATGTCTGTCTGTGTCTATCACAATTCGACAGCGGTGTGTACGTGTGTCACGCCAGCAACTCATACAGTTCGCAGTCTGACACTGCGCAGATCAATGTGCAACGTAAGTGTTGTGTGGCCCGCGTAGTGGACTATAGACCACACAGAACATATATACCCTAAGCCGGGATAGACCATTTCCTCATGTCCCAGCTGTGGGAGCAATAAAGGCTGATTATAACGGATTTGGAAATTGACACTCATCCGGATGTGAACGTTACCCCAACAGGAAAGTGACTCCTAGAGTGATATGAGTGGAACGTATAGTTAGTGCGTAATCTGCTGTGAATGTGTCCTAATGTGAATGAATGAGAAATATTGTGCATGGGCAGAGAGCTTATAGTTGTTCAAGAATGTGCGCCGAAAATATAATTAGTGCGTCATCAGGTTTTCGAGATATTGCATTTCCTGCTGGGGTAACGTTTTGCAGAATCGTGTATCTCTAAAACCATTGTATGTGCGCCTGTAGAATAAACATACACGAGTAGCTCTTGATTTGTGCGTATTTGTGCCGGAATTAGATTTAAGAAAATACCTATAATTTTCAAGAAATTGCGCTTTTTTGAAAACCGGAAAAAAAAACAGCGCCTAAATGAGAAAACGTATAAGCTCGCTGAAAACTGTATTCAGTCCATCTTGACGCTTGTAATAACCATAAAAAGTTTCAAAAGCATACATGTTTGCGTTATCGAATAATATTGCTGAAAGTCAAAACGAGGGTGTCATAACTTTGGCGGCTAAATACAAGAAACCGACTTAACCCAAGATAGGTAGGTGTAAACCACAAGTATGTGCGTTTAGTCAAAAATATATAGTGAAAATATTCAGCTTGGAATGTTTCCCAATACGTAGATTTAAACAAAAAACAAAACATGTAAACAATGGCTGGTTATCCGACCAAATTCAAATGACTACGCAAAAGCGACGGATTAATACATAACGATGACCTTCTTAACATTACTCACGAACCGGTTGTAGCGTGTTGTGCCTGAGTACACTGAGGTAGAAAAGTTATAAAAAAAATAAGTTGATGGATTATATTGTACTAGCTGTTTCCGTGACTTTGCACTTGATTAGGTAAGTATATTAGAAAAGTGTGCCAAGCTCTAACCTATATTCTTTATTCCAAATTTAATTAAAATACATTCAGTATTTTGTGAACACATCCAGATATGTGTGATAAATACCTACTACATAAAAATAACCTACAGATACAGTTTATAAATAAAAAGACAATTAACACAACAGTAAAAAAACAACGTAGGTATCTACATACATTGGTTTAAACCTTGGGTTTGATAAATTAACATTGAGTTTTTAGGGTTCCGTACCCAAAGGGTAAAAACGGGACCCTATTACTAAGACTCCGTGGTCCGTCTGTCTGTGTCACCAGGCTGTATCTCATGAACCGTGATAGCTAGATAGTTGAAATTTTCACAGATGATGTATTTCTATTGCCTAACAACAAAACTAAAAACAGAATAAAATAAATATTAAAGGGGGACTCCCATATATCAAACGTGATTTTTTTGCCGTTTATTGTGATACGGAACTCTTCGTGCGCGAGTCCGACTCGCCTTTGGCCGGTTTTTTTTTCATCATCAGTAGAACATTCCTTTTTTTGCGCCATCCACTGACGTCGCGTCGCAAGGAGTCGCTTTGTCTAGCTAGTAAGTACTTTCTCTGTATTAGTGGGACAGAGACAGATACATAAACGTCGCTCATGTGAAGTGCTTTTTTACTAGGAAGTGCGTTTGGGTTATCACTTTGTAAACAGTGACATGCGCAAACCAGTGCGTTCTAAAGTGATGTGATATGACATTACGTTTCATACCGAGGAATATTACATTACACCATGACTCCAAACATGACGCGAAATGAAGCGCTACACGAGGTTATTGTAATTGTAATTACATGCTCGCGTACATACATCATTACATGAGATGAGATAGTGCGATATGGATGTTATATTGTGATGTGACAGACAATCGTCAAAAGTACACTTGCCAGTTGCTTTTGATAACATGTACTTATAGTCGATTTTATTTCATAATTATCTTTTACCCAATCTAGGCATAATTTAACTAAAGTGCGAGAGTCATGATTTTAAACATCACTAGGCAGTCCGCGGTGTCAGAAAAACAAACCTTATTCCATGAAAAATACGGTTCTAGATAATAGTTCGCAGCCAGCGGACCGACCGGTGCATGCTCCTTCTCGCTTGAACATACGGCGAACGCGCGCCCGCACCGCCGCGCGTACTGTTTGAGTGTTATGTGCCATACTTAATTTGGTCGAGTAATGTGTAATGCTACAGTACGCGGTCGGGATTTCGCAGCCAGCCGACCGACCGGCGCATTACTCATAAGAAATAATAAGAATATAATTTATATGTATATTTAAAATTTTATATCTTTTACACAATAAATAGGTTTAGTTAGTACCAATATTATACTTACAACTGATCTGTGATTTTCTGTGATTATGCAATTTTACTGTTTGTATTTTAGTACATAAGTAAATGAAAAACTGATCTGTGATTTTAAATAATAATGACTACACACGGTTCAAATAATTTGATTGAACTATGTGTTCTAATATTAAAGAGTTTGTAATTTGATCTGTGATTTCATGCCATAATTACTTTAAGAAACAAAATTAAGAGAATAAAAATAATAATTTCTACATCAACAACCTCTTTCATTTGTTATGGTCACAAGGTGCATTTAATGTATTTTTTAATTAGCCCCCAAAATTTGGTCATACCAACAAACGTTTGAACGCGACTGTACGGACAACAGCTTAGGTTTAATACGTCCAATCAAGAAGGTCATCGATATGTATGAATCCGTCGCTTTTTCGTAGTCATTTGAATTTGGTCGGATAACCAGCCATTGTTTACATGTTTTGTTTTTAGTTTAAATCTACGTATTGGGAAACATTCCAAGCTGAATATTTTCACTATATATTTTTGACTAAACGCACATACTTGTGGTTTACACCTACCTATCTTGGGTTAAGTCGGTTTCTTGTATTTAGCCGCCAAAGTTATGACACCCTCGTTTTGACTTTCAGCAATATTATTCGATAACGCAAACATGTATGCTTTTGATACTTTTTATGGTTATTACAAGCGTCAAGATGGACTGAATACAGTTTTCAGCGAGCTTATACGTTTTCTCATTTAGGCGCTGTGATTTTTTTCCGGTTTTCAAAAAAGCGCAATTTCTTGAAAATTATAGGTATTTTCTTAAATCTAATTCCGGCACAAATACGCACAAATCAAGAGCTACTCGTGTATGTTTATTCTACAGGCGCACATACAATGGTTTTAGAGATACACGATTCTGCAAAACGTTACCCCAGCAGGAAATGCAATATCTCGAAAACCTGATGACGCACTAATTATATTTTCGGCGCACATTCTTGCACAACTAGGTATAAGCTCTCTGCCCATGCACAATATTTCTCATTCCGATCATTCGTTTAGAATTTTCCTGCTGGAACAACGTTACCCCAGCAGGAACCATTTTTTTCGTTTTTTTCAAAAACGGCGACACGCACTTATTTTTTATGTAGGGCACATTCACAGCAGATTACGCACTAACTATACGTTCCACTCATATCACTCTAGGAGTCACTTTCCTGTTGGGGTAACGTTCACCATCCGGATCAGGATATACGTGCCCTTGAGATAATTGTCGATAACACCCGGGCAGAAACTAGTTATGGTATAAATAAGCAATTTAAAAGAACCTTTATTACGAAATGTGTTGTACCGTATTGAATGCAAGCGAATTACTGAAAACAATAACAGACAAATACAACTTAACGCCATTTAATAGGCAGGCGTATTTTTTTTTTTGTAAATAATAAAAATAACGTAGGTTACAATGGAGTCTTAATTTTGAATGATACCTATTGTCATTGATTGTGGATCTAATCACCATTTATTGACAATCCATTGTCCCAAGCTGCAGAAACTAACAATCACGTTTGCAATAAAACATCATTAGGCAGAGTTGTAATTTTATGCCGACACAGGACTCGGAACATCCAGTGTCGGGCAGTGTTTTGGGAGCTTTCTGCTCTGTTCATGCTAAGCTGTAGCGCTTCTGGCTTTCAGGAGTTGCAGTGGTTTGGGAATAGTGCGGTAGGATTATCCCAAAAAAAAAAAAAAGCTGTAGCGCTTGCTGTCACCAAACCAACGAAGCAGTATATTTAAGGCGCAGATACCCCTCAGTAGTAGATGTTAAAATGAGAATCACGTGTAGTCGTATTGTTTGGACAAAATAAATGATAGATTAGACCATTTTTTTAATAATTTGATCGAGAAAATTTTGAGTGTTATTCGTATAGCGTAGTATGATTAATTTGTAAACTTATGTCTAACACGGACAAAAAACGAATATCGCACCAAAACCACCGGGCGTATTTTATTAAAATTTTCGCCTTCTCGAAGAAATTTAAGTTTCTACATTTTGGTCTAAGGCTTTTTTTAACGTCATAGAATAATAATGAAAGCACAAAAAAAATTATTTTGGGTCGCGCGGGTGTGAAACGAGTGCGCGTTTTGTTCCCTCAAGGTCGTAGGTGACAGTTGTCGTCTTAATAACCCCTAGTCGGTCGCGCAATCTTATTAAGATTACCAATTTTTTGGCGGATTCGGTCACGCAATCTGGCTTTATCAAGGGTGAATTGGTTACTTCTAGGGAAGCGTGCTTCACCGTCGACACCGCCCATACGGAGTCTAGTCGCTATTTGGTTTGTTTTAGTAGTGAGTACTAGAAAAAAACTGTTTTAGGTAAATATTTTTTGATTAAATTCCACTTACACAACACTTTTAATAACTACGCAAATCAGAGTCATAACAACATACATCTGTTTCATTAATTCCAGGTAATAAGTAATTGGAAAATTTAAAGTATTTAATAACAAAACAAACATTCAACAGCTAAATGTTAGTGAGTCAATATTTGTTTCCAATGTCGCCTTATTTCGGAGTGACGCAGTTTTATAGAAACCAATTAATAACAGTCAAATATGAGTAATGTGAAAACAGAATTATCTTTTTATTTGTTACTAGTAAGTCCTTACAGTACTCATGATCATCTATCCTTCGCGAACTGAACAGACTGTCCACGATCTGCCTTCGTGGAATTTTGGAGTTCTTTGGTCACATTGGCAGAAAGGATGGGTAGAACCTCGAACAGCTAATGGTGACTGGCAAGATCGAAGGGAATTGTCCTAGAGCCGAATGAGATGGTCAGACCAAGTCCGCACATCGTTGAACTCCAAACCGCTTATTGCTCTCCACAAGTCTGCGGCGCGCCGCCGCTTAGGTACCTATGTACTTTGTGCCACAACGCAAAAGACAGGCATAGATGGCGCAAACTGATGAGGGAAATGTTCTTTCCACGACATGGGAATCAGTGAGAGCAGTGGTGATGAAAACAGGCAGGCGGTTTACTTTGTGACACAAAGTAAACCGCCTGCCTGGGTTCGAACTCACGAACTACAACTTGTAAGTCGCGGTCGCTACCACTGGACCGCCACTGCTCTCCTCTGCTAGTATCGTCAAAATCAGATAATACCTCCCTGCATACCCTACTCTGAGTTCTTACCTTAGTAGCAGTTTACAAACACGTGTCTTGCTGATCACATTTGTGTTATCAAGTGTTTTGTAAATAGGAACGGTGGTAGTAGGTACTTACTTCGGATATGTACTACCATAATATATATTTCTGCCGCCATGCAGCGTTGCCTTGTACCGTTTTGAAAAATATATACTTGTGTAGGTAGGTAATATTGACCCGACTGCACTTGCGAAATTTTGGGGAAGTGGAGCTTCGGGAAAATGGCATTTTGGGAACGAAGGCTATAGTTTGATCGCGTTGGACAAAACTAATATCAACAGAATGTTCATACTGATACGTTTAGCATCCAAGGGGAATGGCTCGAGCGTCCAGCAGTGGAATGAGAAAAGCTATCGGAATAGCCTTGGCAAATGCAGAGCCTAAAGACTCACAAATAGATGGTTTATATTGTTTTCATTAAACAAGTGCATAATAATCAAGTATTGTTCCTGCATTCGTTTAGGTAGTCAAGCTAACTTGTCTCCTGACTTAGTCACCTCGACACCCCGAAGAGGTTTACAGAGTTTCAAGACCGTATTCCATGTCACTTTGAAGGACATCCAGCCAGCTAAAATCTCCATGATAAAGGAAAAGACCTATGATTAATGTTAATTAATAACAAGTTGTATACCTATATCAGTTAAATGATTCGAAGTAGATTCGAGAAGAAGGACAATTTGGAATCTAGGGGTCAATCGTGACAGCCAATTCTAGTCGGAAATTGACCATCAACGCCGGCAATGTTAAAGTGAACAAGTATGTGGGCATACATAGGATATCCGTCTCCTTCTCCTAAACCCATAGCATGATGGGACGGCAAACCGACACGACCAGAGAGAGATCACGCGCAGGACCAACGTCTTTCCGTGCTTTATGGGGGTATCACTCCACCAACTTCAATAGCAAATTCTTAATGGAGAAACCCAACAAAAATACTAGATTTCAAGATCATACCTTAGAGTTGGCTCAAACCCAGGCCTGTAAGCTCAGTAGTCGTGTTTGCGTCTACTAGACCTGTCAAGAAAGAAGGGTTGATACAGACGCTTAACTCTACAAAAGAAAACGTAAGACAAACAGACAGACAAACCTACGAGATTATAAGTATAAACAATTATGAATAACAATAAATCGAAAACACAATACAACTTTAATTCGACCAACTATACAAATATATAAATAATTTATATATTTGTACAGTTTACTTCATTTCAGTACATAAGCTCTAGAATATTTATAATTTAGTAAGTCAATAAGTTTTATTATTACTTCGTAGTTCGATTTGTTCGTTAGTCTCTGTTCAGTTATTAATTGTGACAGTCGCCTCAGGTTTTTACCAAAATGGTGAAAATTTTCATTCTGTTTTTGGTGGTCGCCATTTGTGCCACAGGTAATTTTTATTTTGTTTATCTTTTGATTAAATCTTTTTATTTTACTACTGGCTCTTCAGAAAAATTGAGTCGCGGTTTTTTAAAAATAATCTGTTTATTTATAATCCTGTAGCCCAGTGGCTAAGACCTCGCCTCTCGTGCTTGAGGTCGTGAGTTCAAATACGTACCTACTTTCTAAGTTTATCTTAGACATGACATGACATGGATACTACGGGAACGAAAACATCGTAAGGAAACTCCGCATTGAGCAAGCGTGGTGATCAATGCTCGTACCTTCTCTATGATCTCTTATGAGAAGAGGCCTTGATCCTGCAATGGTAATTAACAGGCTGGTATCATTTATAATCAAATGCAAACATTGAACATAAGAGGGAGCAGGGGTGCCAGTGACTGCCATGACGAGTCAGGGGATCGAACCCAAGCCATACTTTCTTTTAATTTCATCACCACGTGCTCTCAAAAATCTTGAGGAAATAGGCACATCTTAAAACCAATAATTCGAAGACGAGTCATCCACCCCGCACTGTGTGTTTTATTTGCTTTATTTTCTGTGAGAGACCACTAGAAACAAAACTTGTCTAGAAGTTGCCTCGGCAGCTGTTCCCAGCATTTCCAGCCTTGTGATGATAACCAAGTTATCTTTCAGCTCGTGCCAAGATCGTCCGGCCCTGTGATTTCCGCGACTACAAATGTATCGGCGACAACTTACAAGCCAACTCGCAGTGTAGCAATAAAGTCAACGGGTACCTGCCAAACAAATACACCGTGAAAGAATTCCGCTTTGAGACTCCGTTCTTCAATGCTTCGTATATTGACCAGAATCTCATCGTGAAGAACCATGATAGATGTTACGTGTCGGAGTTTTTGTAAGTATACATTCTGTTTAGTGTAACACGGTACGGCTGGGTCCACCAGCAGCCGTATTGCGTAAGTGCGCAAAGAGTTTAAACTATCCAACCGACCAGCGCAGCGTTATTACTTTTTTTGGATATCGCTGCACATGCTGAGATAGGAGCCTTTTTGGTCTCGCACAGGGTTTTTATTTTATTATTGTTTAAGTGTATGCTTATTTTCTCGTGTCTCCTGTGCGGGTCACAAATAAATATTTTTCTTTCTTTCTTTCTTTCAAATCGGCCAAGTCGTCATTCATCTCGCATGTGATTGGTCGGTTGGATAGAGTTTAAACTCTTTGCGCACTTACGCAATACGGCTGCAGCTTAAGATCGCTCAACAAGCTATGGAAAGGGCTATACTAGGAGTCTCTCTGAGGGATCGAATCCGGAACGAGGTGATCCGGCAGAGAGCCAAAGTTGTCGACATATATCAGAGAGTAAGCAAGCTGAAGTAGCAACAGATGACCGTTGGGGTAAACGTGTTCTTGATTGGAGACCGCGAACAGGTAAACGTAAGGAGGACGTCCTCTCAGGCTAGGTGGATCGATGATCTTCGCAGGGTGGCTGGTAGCAGCTGGATGAGAGTTGCCGAAGATCGAAGGAAATGGCGTGCAATTGGAGAGGCCAGCAGTCGACTGCTATAGGCTGATGATGATGATGAGTGTACCCTATATGTAGACGTGGCGCGGTCTTGCCAAATCCGTGTACGTTATGCGGTAGGTACACGAATGCTTTGTTGTGGCGAGCACTTCCAAAAAGGACATAACATCACGCCTGTATTCACGAAAGTTTGGGCAGAGATGCATTTATCCACATTTCACCAGTATATGTTCAAGTCCCATGTAATATGGAGCGTGCCTAATGCCATCAACCGGCCACACATCTAGACTCCGGGCTCTCACTGACAAATTTCAGATAGAAAACTTTGCCCAACGCGGGGATCGAACCGAGAGGCCCTAGATAAGTGATGATAGATCATCGAAAGCGTGGCGATAGCGATTGGAAAAACGACAACTAGCAAAAAAAAACCCATGACACATTTTTAATATTTCATGGCTCTGACACGTTTTGCCAACAGTCGATTGGTCCATGAACCATTGATCTTTAATCCATTTACTTTTCATCCAAAGAAATCTTAACCCACGAACGTTTCGCCAACATAACTCTACGTCAGTGAATGCTTAACCAACATAATGTTTTAACCAATTACTTTTTGCAGGTGAAAGTGCAATGAATTAGTCCAAGATCGAGCGAAGCGAACTCGGGAGCTTAGGGCACCCCGAGACGGATAGGTTAGGTTCGAAGGCGAATACGGGAACTGAAGTGAGCGAGCAAAGCGTGCGAACCCAGCCGTCGATTTAGTTGCTTAAAAGCTATCATATTTTTTAGGTTAAGCTTTTATTTAATTTCACCTTACCCGGTGTCTGATAGCCACCGTATGAAAGGTGACTTAATCGAATGTGTTCTTAGCTATGTTTGATGGAAATCGGTTCAACCGTTCGTTGAAAGTTATGGGCGTTTTACAGTTTGAATCGGGGCGTTTTCAAGCTATTGTTTTATAATTACGTGTTCAATAGATTGGCGATCGAAGCATGTCTACTACTAGATAAATTATGTAGCATGAAATAAATATGGGTCAGGAGTTATTTAATTTTTTAACTTTTACTTGTTTATCTAAAACCGTGACTGCCCAGTGATTAAGACCTCACCTCTCAAATCCAGGCAACAAGCAAGTTTGTCTTCTTTGTCAACAAAAAGTCGGTGAAAGAAAACATCGTGACCAAAACGGCCACTGGACTTGTAAAAATAAATACATATAGGTGCCCTCAGAGCAAATTAAAAGTCAAGGTTCAAAGTACGCCGGCGTCACTGTTGTTTGCAACGTTCTATCTAGACTTTTTATTTGATCTGAGTCAAACCGATTTCAGCAACCGTGATGATTTAGGCTCGTGCCTCGTATTAGAAGAGGCTTTGCAGTTACAGGTATTATTTATGTACTTCTGCCTTCTGACCTTTGGATTCCCGTGGAACAAGACTTAGGTTCGGTACAGCAAGTCTTTATAAAGAGAGAGATGGTTAAAGCATCTATGCTGTGTATGTATAAATATCCATTTTCTGTTTTAGCTTTAATACTGAGACAAAGAAGGCCGTGCTTACCATAGATTGCCCCAACCTGGACCTGGAGTCTGACCGAGTGATGATCCAGCATATTAGCAAGCAAGAAGACAGCTTCTATTACTACCACATCCATGCTACATACCGTAAGTAGACCCAGACTAGCCCCGATTTCGGAATTACGAATTTGTAGTTTTGTTTTTATCTAACTCTGCTATTGCTTAAAATTCTGCCAAACTTTGGCATCTAAGTGGGATTTGACACAAATACTTAACTCAGAAACCGGCCCTAAGGGTTTATCATAGGCAACGAGTATTCGCTGTGTATGACCGTTGCTTTAGCCACGAGCTTACAGGCTTTTTTTACAAGACATCTAACCACACAGACACACACACACACACAACACAATCATGGCCAACATGGCATGGATTGTCGCAACCGCAACGGTTGACCACGTTGTTTGTTGTATTGTTTGTTTTCTTTAGCGGAAAGTAAGTATAGACACACACACAACCATGCTATGTGACGTTATTATGAATATAGTACCTTATGAATAGTATAGTTACTGGGCAACGCTTAGTTTCCAAAAGCATTTCCATGTAATGTTCGACTGCGAGTGAGCATTTACGTGTATCATTTCTTTCTTCTAACTTGCGTTCATTGTTGAAATGTCGAACCTACAGGTCGTATGTGATGCGTTTATATTGATGCTTGTGCCTGTTGCTCGATAAAATGTTACACCAATACACTCGTTTGTTTTTAAAAGTCAGGTAACAAATTAACAAGCGTCGTGTTCGAAGAGCGGTTAAAAACAGCGAATGCTCGATGTTCTGTCTATGCTCACCTTTACTAACCAGTTTTTAAGTCTTGATACTTGAATAAAGATTATTCTTTTCAATTTCTAACCAAACCTTCTGTTTTCAGCTATGATCCGCGTCAACGTGAATCTGCACCGCATGGATAATATGGATCTCTGCAAGGCGCACGTGTACACGGAAGTCGTCAAACTGCCCGTCTTCCGCATCGATCCTAAAGGTTGTTATGTCATATATTTATAGCTTTTAACCAGGATTACTTAGGTCTTCGCAGTTGTACTTGTGACTAACAATAACAGACAGTGGTTACCATGGGCGTACCCACGGTGGGGCAGATGGGGCAGCAGCCTGCTCCACCCTTCAACCTGACTCGAAACAAAAAATATACTACAAGAGGACAAACTAACAGATGAGTGCATGAAACTCTTGCTTATCTGCATACTGGTTCGAGAAGTACTGGTTGGTTTTGCTGCCCTGAATCCTGGACAGGTTTAGTCCGTGTCTGAAGTATCCACCATTTATCGAGTTTCCTTACTTTTTCCCCACTAATTTTACCCTAAGCTAATGATGGGTACACCCATGGTGGTTACTGTGGACTGTAGATATCATGATCAGTCTGGAATCGCCACCTCACTGTTCAATGTTGGTGATCAATTCTTCTTAGTGCGGGAAGAGGCATTTGTCCTACTGTGGATGTAGGTAAGTACCTAACTAAAATAAAGGAATAGAAACTTCACAAAAGCGATACTTCATTGTTAACACAGCCTAGCGCATCACCTACATAATTATGTGGACTCATGCTTCATTCTAAGTAGAACCATGAAGTTATTAAAACTCTGACAAATTTTGAGTCACAATAAAAATTCATATACCTACGGAAAACCGATGATATAAGAACTATACTCATTATTACTAGCAGACCAAGTTAGTTAGACTTCGCGAGTTAATATTTGCGTCAAATATTTGATGGATCCCCGATTTTTTAAATTAAGAATTTGAAGTTGAATGTTTCGCAACTCTAACCTGGGAACCTGACAAACTTGGGAATCAAATTGAGGTTTGATTATGTCCTTAACTACAAATACTAAATTCAGAAAATAGTCTTTTGATTAAATAAGGGCGAGACCTCGAGGCACTCAGCGAGTGAATGGCATAATATTATTCCACCTAGTTTTAACTATCTCGTTTGACTGCATTGAAACATTTTCACAGCCCACATCATACAACATACACTCATTCACTAAACAGTACATTTTTTTCCTCAGACAAGCCCACAAGGAACTACCTCTCGAGAGACTTGTCGGCTCTCATGACATTCGAACGAGAAGCGTTCTACTACGGAGGAGATAGATTGGCCAAGGTGTATGTGGACTCCTTGATCTGCGACTACGGATGTAACAGACTCATACTGCCACATTACAGCGATGGTCTTGTGAATGACATTTAAAAACTATTTTCTAAGCTTACGATCATCATAAAATTAACAGTTTTGCCTAACATTTACCAGTTTACTAAACTTTTCAACTTTAAGCCTGGTAATAAAAATACCTTCATATTTTTACTGATTACACAAAAAACAAACACCTTTTTTTATTTTCTATACAATGTAAAAACCTACCTATATACCTTTTCCTACCTCAGTACAGAACCTACACTACCTACTAATTCGCCTACCAGTTCTACTTACATGTGACATCGACCTAAAACGGCGAAGGAAAACATCGTGAGGAAACCGGCATGTCCGAGAACTAAAAATTCGAAGACATGTGACATCCACCAACCCGCACTGGGCCCGCAGAGAGAGTTTTATTGTCCCCGTTGAACCCTTCCCTCCCGCCTGTATCCGCGCCTGCAGCTTAATTGATTATTTTACATGGAGCGACTGCCTATCTGGGCTCCACAACCCAGCCCAACAAGACAGACAAACATATCTACACAATTACAGATAAAATAAACTGTAACACCGACTTGCAATAGCTACGGACGACTCATCATCGGCACACTGAGCTGCAAATACCACTCGAATTTGTTGGTATGATAGGTACTGGAATTAACTACATGAAAACATTGGTGATAACACAAAGTAGGTAGATATCGGCTTTCCATAAATCCACTGATCATACTCGTATAAACTAAAAATTAGTTTGTACTTAGATAATTTTACGCAACATAATCCTTCCGACTGGATTGTAGTCACGTTCGGTAGTCCATCTCTACGGAGATTAATACAATAGACATTATAGTGCACAAGTGTGTGCTCAAACACAGGTGCACTCTTTATGCCTTTGCTCTCACAGCCCGATGGAACGACAATCCGACACGACTGGGGAGAGATCAGGCACCGAACCAACGGTTTTATATTCTTGCCGAGGCATGAGAGTGTCAGACCATCAACTTCAAAACTCTATAATGCTACTACGAAATTCGTAATTGTAAATTCCTATAACACTTTTTGCCCAACCTGGGAATTTAACCTAGGACCCCACGCACGGCAGTAGGGCTTGCGATCACGACCCCAACTAGGCAGGTATACAACATAACATCACGCTCAAAGGGATCGGCAGGTGAGTACACACAACAGCAAGTATATTATTGTGGAATGTGTGTTTAGTTGTATGAAAACCCTATCCCAATCTTTCCGTCCAAAAGCCTCTTGGTTTGAAGGAAGCCTCCGATCTTGAGTAGTGTGTTTACCGTAGCAGGCTATGACTCTTCTCTTAAGAATTTCTAGCCTTACTGGAACAGTGGCGTAGCTATGTTACCAAGGGAAAAGGGGCGCAAAAAAAATATTGTGCCCTATTTATACATAACTCATCAATAACTCCTTATCGCTATGTAAAAGCAAATATAAAGCAAAGCTTCCTGCTACTCAGTATTATGTGTAACGCATGGAGGCCAAAGGGCCTCTTGAGCTTGGGGACCCTGGGGCACTGCCCCACCTAGCCTTACGGTAGCTACGCCACTGCACGAACACCGCTACTGTAAGAAATCAAGAGCTCTTGGACGATTAGCTTCATCGAGTCAAACATCATTCTTTTACATACATATTTGTTGGCAATTCTGATGCTATGGGGTTAGTATTATTAGGAAACATCTTACTAATATTATAAATGTGATAGTTTGGATGGATGTGTGTGTGGATGTGTATGTTGGTAACTCAATCACACCAGAACAGATCTGGATGAAAGTAGGCACAGAGATTATAGCCAGAAGTAGCACATAGGATACTTTTTATCCTGGGAATATGTTCCCTCGGAATAATTTTCGACTACCAAACGGGCGAAGCCGCTGGCAGAAGCTAGTTGTAAAATATGTTATAATGCAAACAAAAAATACTTTAACTCAAACTGTACACTTAGCTATGCGACCACATTTCGCCAAATTAATATTAAAGTGCCGTGAAGCGGGAACCAATTCAAACTGCTGCAATTTCAGATGAAAAACCCAATACATTTGTCGGCTTTACACTTTTGTCACCTTCGAGAATTAAACCCGAAACCTCATGCTCAGCGAATATTAGACCAAAAGTGAAATAATACTAAATCAAGTTAAGTTACGTTACGTTTTGATAGTGTGACTTACAACATTGTTGAATGTTTTTTTTTTGTCTTGATTTTTCAGATTATATGCGGTTGAACATCTTAAAAGCAGATAATTTCTACCACAGAGGATATCCGTTACTTAGAATATTTGTTTATACTTTAATATGCGACTTTGGTTGCAAGGCACATAACCTTTGAAACGCTATGTCCATCCGTATTTTACAAACTTTGAAATTAAATTGATCATCAATGTCGGCCTCTTGTATCATGTGATTGTTTCATTTGGAAATAAGTTTATTTCACTTTTAGAATTAAATATATTAAAATTACTTTTTCTTCAAAATTAAATGTTTGAAAAAATGTGTCTTTATATTCCCATCACAAATTATTTCTATGGAGAATGAATGTTTTGTGACTTCAATACTACATGTCGCGGGTTTGATTGCCGCACCTTACAAGTGCTTGGTTGCATGACTAGGTTGGAAAAATAATATATACGTAGGCCCAGCCCCCGGTGGGTTTCCACATTGTCGAGGCGGGGGGGCTCAGTAGCCGTGGCTTGGTCACCCACGGTAAAGTGAAAAGGAACCCGAGGAGGGGCCGCTCGTCAGGGCTTTTACCAATAAGCCGACGACGCAACGTAGCGACCAACATGTAGGTTGCGGTGCCGCCTGGGCCATATCGCAACGGAGACGGGCCGCGATGTCGTGTGGGGTCCTTATCCATACGATATCGCGGCTGAGGGTTGAAGGCCGCGGCGGGAGAGGAGTGCCGGTATTGCGATGCGCCGCTCTCCCTACCTTAAGCGGCCTGGACAGGGTCGACACCGTCTGAGGGCGAACGCGGTGGGGTCGCAGGGGAGGAGGAGTTTCGGTATAGCGTTGGATGCTCTCCCTATCCTCTGCGGCCGAAAAATGGTAGGTGGCGGGGCCACTGACCTTGACCCGTCACAAGGGGACCACGGGTGCCATACGCGGGCTCGTCTGGCACCCATGTGCTGGTTTGAACCCTGGGGTGGTCACGACGTACAGTGTGTTTTGGTGCGCCGGTGCAGGGTACTCCCCAAGGGAGGGTCCGGTGACGAACAGCCGCGGCGAGATCGCGGTGAGTGCTAACGTGTACCCGTGTTCCCGCCTTAGGCGGCACAGGAGGACACCGTGGACTATAACTGGGTTAAAGAGTCCAACATAACTGAGCTAGCTCCCGTGGTGGCGCAGTACGCATGAACATTAAAAAAAAAAAAAATATCGGTTTCTATTACAGTTGTTCTTGGTCTTCCTGATAATAAATGAGCTGGTGTAAGGCAGTTTATATCATCGGGATCCTCTAATATCGCGCAACGAGGTCGAGAGTTGAGGCACGCTTCTAGTCTAGCTAAAAATGTGGTGTACTCCTCGAAGGTCAGTCTTTGTTGACCGATGACCCTCTTGAGATGATGTTTCAGACTGCGTACTGCTTGCTCCCATAGACCGCCGGCATTAGGCCAGCTAGAGTGCCATTCTATGCCCATCTCTGCTATCTCGGTTATAAAACTTTCTCTGATTACTTCGCAAAGCTGGGTTAATTCTTCTTGTATAATCCTGTTTGCTCCCACGAAGTTAGTGCCGTTGTCACTGTACATATGTCGTGATGCACCTTTTCTGGCAGCCATTCTGGTTAGAGCTGCTAAAAAGGCGGAGCTGCTCAGGTCTGACACGAGTTCTAAGTGAACCGCTTTCGTGACCATACATATAAAAACTGCTATGCCCCTATGACCTGCAGTATTTTTATGAGATTGTTGTCCCGCCATAATGGAATAATGGTTTGATTCTCCTTTTTGTTCAATTTTACTTTTAAAATAAATTATTTAATTAGCCATGACGAAAAGAGGAATTAAAACCTGGTACTTCCCGTTGAGCTAGAATCATAAAATTTGGCAAGAAGCATGGTTTTACAGCCCAAGTAAAGAAAAAGCCGAAAACTAATAAAAATTAAATAAATGATTAATAATTTATTTTCAGTTGGTAAGCTGGTAAACTGACTGCGACTTATGTCGATGTACGGTGACAAGTTGACAACAGTTTTCAATGGCATAGTTAATTTTGTCCCGCAATCCAGTTTATTTTCGTTAGAGCGATGTTTGGTGCTTTCATTGTTATGAATTTCAGTAATGTTACTTAATTATTAAAGTGTAGCTAAGTTGGAGTTGTAGTAAGTGAGTGTAGTTAAGTTTATGCAAAAATTTTGGGCGGTATATTCAGAACAAGAAATCTATAACAAATGTAGCTTAATTTGTCGCATCGTTTTCATACCTAGACTTTTTTGTTACTTCGAGCGAAACCAACTAACCCTCTTTTGCATTTTCTAAAAGAGTAACCATGGAGATTCTTGCCGGTTCTTCTCCATAGGAAACGACCAACCTGAACCGTGCACTTTTTGTCGACGTTTTGTAAGTGCTCATGTAGGCAACATGAAATATAAAAAAACCGGCCAAGTGCGAGTCGGACTCGCGCACGAAGGGTTCCGTACTCGGTAAATTGCGGTTTACGATTTATGACGTATTAAAAAAAAACTACTTACTAGATCTTGTTCAAACCAATTTTCGGTGGTAGTTTATATGGTAATGTACATCATATATTTTTTTTAGTTTTATCATTCTCTTATTTTAGAAGTTACAGGGGGGGACACACACATTTTACCACTTTGGACGTGTCTCTCGCGTAAACTATTCAGATTAGATAAAAATGGTATTAGAAACCTCAATATCATTTTTGAAGACCTATCCATAGATATCCCACACGTATGGGTTTGATGAAAAAATATTTTTTTAGTTTCAGTTTCATGTATGGGAACCCCAAAAATTTGTTTTTTTTTTCTATTTTTGTATGAAAATCTTAATGCGGTTCACAGAAAACATCTACTTACCAAGTTTCAACAGCATAGTTATAGTAGTTTCGGAATAAAGTGGCTGTGACATACGGACGGACAGACAGAGACAGACATGACGAATCTATAAGGGTTCCGTTTTTTGCCATTTGGCTACGGAACCCTAAAAACCGGCCAAGTGCAAGTCGGACTCGCGCACGAAGGGTTCCGTACTCGCTAAATTGCGGTTTACGATTTATGACGTATTAAAAAAAAGCTACTTACTAGATCTCGTTAAAACCAATTTTCTTTGGAAGTTTACATGTTAATGTACATAATATATTTTTTTTAGTTTTATCATTCTCGTAGACCTTCAAGTGTCAATAAGCAGACACAATAGAAATTACCATTGTTTTAATCCGATTCGGGTTCGGATGAATGGACAGATGACCGGTTTAGAAGTTACAGGGGGCGGACACACATTTTACCACTTTGGAAGTGTCTCTCGCGCAAACTATTCAGTTTACAAAAAAAGATTTTAGAAACCTCAATATCATTTTTGAAGACCTATTCATAGATACCCCACACAAAAAAAAAATCATCAAACCCATACGGTTTGATGATTTGTTTGAATTTTTATTTTTTTTTTCAGTTTCAAGTAAGGGAACCCCCAAAATTTATTGTTTTTTTTTTATTTTTGTTTGAAAATGTTATTGCGGTTCACAGAATACATCTACTTACCAGGTTCCAACAGCATAGTCCTTATAGTTTCGGAAAAAAGTGGCTGTGACATACGGACGGACAGACAGACAGACAAACATGATGAATCTATAAGGGTTCCGTATTTTGCCATTTGGCTAAGGAACCCCAAAAATTATTTTGTTTATTTTTTTTTGATTTCTGTATTTATTCATAGCAAACACCCGGCCAAGAGCGAGTCGGACTAGCGCACTGATGGTTCCGTAGATTCAGCTATATTCACCAAAATAATTAAATAACATTACTGAAGTTCATAAACCATGAGGGCACCGAACGCTCTAACGTTATGTTATACTGAATTGAGTGACAAAGTTAACTTTTCCGTTGAAACATTGTAGTCCCCATACATCAACATAAGTCGCGGTCAGTTTACCAACTGATATAAATTTTGCCGTTTTCAGTTTTTTTTCCTTTACTTGTGCTATAAGACATTGCTTCTTGCCAAATTTCATGATTCTATGTCAACGGGAAGTTCCCTGTAGATTTTGATTCCCTTGCGAGTGTAAACTATGCGTCATTAACGGCTGTATCTCTTGATTGCATTGATCTAGAAGTTTGAGTTTTTCACAGCTGCAAGGGTTTGCAAACTTGAGTATACGATATTAATTTCAAATTACCTCCAGGTATTCCCGAGATAAAGGGTCTTGACATACACACGGACAACAAAGTGATCTTATAAGGGGTTCAGATATTTCCTTTAGAGTTATGGAACCCTAATAAAACAACGTATTATCTAAGCATGACCTTTATTTAGTAAAAAATAGAAACTATAAACTAACAAACGTAAGAAAAACAAAAAATACTTTTAAAAACAGATATCATTGAACTATTTTAATTGAATTAACTTTAACCAACATTTTTAAGAATATGCGAGTTAAATTAAAAATGTATAATTTAATTAAAAGAACTTAATTCCGAGATGCCACGATTTTGATCTTCTACATGCAGTGGTTGATATTAAAGTAACATCTTATTAGCTTCTCATCTTGTAATCATTCCGTAATCAAACACCACCGTTGTTCAGAAAACAGTTGCAGCACACGTGGACTTCACTCCTCTGTCTGGAGTACCCGGGGCAACATCTGTAAAGAAAACGTAAAAAGTGTGCATAATATAATGTTACAAGAAGGCAATGCAACTCTTAACAGAAGAAGAACGTTCAAGAAACTCCACGGACACTCTCCGTGGAGTTTCTGGCACGTCGACGCACGTCTGGCACGACGCTTGTGAATGTGCAACTAGCTTCATCTTTTGCTTGACAATTCAAAACTACCTTTTAAAGGGTTTATTTAATTGAATATGAGGCCTGCATTCCCTAAAGGGTCACGTGAGGACCACCTAAAGCACATCCACACTTCAAGTTATATGTAAGTCCCCTGTTGTCATCAACTGTGCACATTCGCAAGAAGTTGGCAGTAGTATCGTCATAACGCTAATATTTTTCAATTATTAATCTAATATTACTAATGTTTAAGTATATCTAAATATTTAGTTTATTCTTTTGAATATAATTTTTTTGGTTATATTGTATTTATAGTTGTATATATTTTTTGCATAAACCTGATTCGTTTAATTGTCAATAATGCACCTACCACTAGTTGTCTCTGCATCACCCAAAGGTTGACTGGTAGAAAATGCCTAAGGCATTAAGTCCGCCTCTGTACGTTTGTGTGCATGAAGTAATAAATAAATAATAAATAAATAAACTGTCCATCAAATCCAGACTCCGCGGGCTGCTATTGAACAAATTCAAATTGAGAAACCCAATAACGCGTTGCTTGATCCGAGAATCGAACCCAGGACCTCATCGGAAGTAACGCTTGCGACCACTAGAACAACAAGGCAGTCAACGAGGAAGACAATTAAATAGGTAACGATATTTTAAATAGGATAGTATTTCTAGAATTAGGACTTTATTAATGGAGAAATTAGAACCGCAGCATCTGTGTCATTTATGTCTGAACACGTTTACAAAAATCACGAAACGATCAATTGAACTATTTCATTCCAAAGTTTTCTTCGTTTAACTAGGACGCTTTTTATGGACTACGGATTTCTTCTCGCCAACATAAGGCGGCTACTATGTTGTACGTGGGTAATCCGAGCTTTTTCAATGCTTTTGTAGTCGTCTAGACGCAGCTTTATGCTCTAACCAAGTGTCATTCATTCTCTCAAGGACAACTTCGCGACAGCAAATGGAAATATGTCAAAAAAAGTATGAGTTTGCCAAGCACAGAAAAGTCACGTGCTCAATCCTTTATATTTTGCCAGTTCGATCATCGTCTTTGCAGATATAGACTAATACTAGTCTAGAGCCTCTGATCATCCAGCTATTGGGGACGGTCCAACTGGTGGCCGTAACAGCCACTCATAGATTATTGTCAAATCAAACGGATATGAAGGTAGAGCCGATCATTTATGGCCTATATACAAATTCAAAGATATTTACCGGCTTTTAGGACGGACCCCAGCATTGCAACTGTTTGGAAATGTTTGTTCAAACGGTTCAGGCAAGCAGAAACTTCGCATCTTTCGCCTTCATAATCCGTTCGGCACTGACATATTGGTTGATTTTCCTCAGTCAAGGAACAAACGCCGTCGTTTAAACAATATCCCTGGCACACGTTAACTTCACATCTTACTCCAGAATAATCACCATTACATCTGCAAGAATGAAAACGAATGGTATAACCAAGGTAACTCAAATAAAAAGAGAAATATATGAGTAATAAAATGCTTTTACCTGCATTGTGGATGTCCGTCGTCATTGACACTACAATCGCCCTGGAAACAATAGTTTTGACAAACTGTAACATCGCGTAGTCTTATGTCATTAGTTACACCAAGAGAGTCGTTTTCTTCAGTCGATGAGTTATTCTGAAGCACACTCTTTAGTCTTTCGCAATCGTTAACCCCCTGAAGTTGTTGCTCAATTTTATAGTTAGTAACTACATCATCCCATGCCCTTATTGGAATTTCTTTAGGTTTTGCTTGTGTCGATGGATTCTTTGGTAATTGATACGCGCTTCTTCGCGTGTAGTGTGACCAGTAGATGGAATCTTTTGAAACGGCTAGTGACCTTGGTTGGTGAAGTCTTGTTTCGCGGTATAACACTCTTCTGTTTTTTCCGTTCAAATCCGCGCTTTCTATAGTAAAATGTCTAGCTTTGGCAGGTAGTTCATCATAACCTTCTCGAGTACCATCAGTCCAGTACAGTTTCTGGGTCTGGAGATCAACGACCAAACATTCTGGCATTTGAAGACCAGAACCTATTACAACTTCTTTCTCAGAGCCATCAAACCGCGCCCTCTCTATTGAAGACGGTAATTTTTTGGTTACGTAGTTCATCGTCCAGTAGATATACCTGTAAGTTGTAAACCACAATCAATTTATACAAAGTTCAAGAAACATTTAGTTGTTCGACAAAACTATCTTAAGCAACCCTTACCCTCTACAGCTATCTATGGCGATAGTTGAGGTACCATGACCAGATGTCTTGGTTATAAAGTTTCCGTATGTATTGTTCTCAAATCCAGATTTCAATGCAGACCAGTATACAGTACTGTCATAAAATACATTATAAAATATAATGTTTTCGACCGGATCGAAGGCTATACCTTCGATCCTTTCAGTGTCGTGCAACCTTGGTATTATGGGTTCTATTTTCTTGGTTGTCAGGTCATAACTAAGAATAAAATTGTCAGTGTACCCTTCATCGAAAAAGAACAATCTGTTGCCTACTGGGTCGTAAGTCATTTTACCGATTCCACCCGTGGTAATGTTTTCTGAGTGCGTTTTTGTTCCGTTCAAATAAAATTCGAGGTTATTTCCTGAAGCCGTGGCGAAGTCTGAAACATTAATACAAAGAATATTTAAAACATAACATCACGCCCGTATTCTCGGCAGGTTGGGCAGAGGTGTAGGTATCTTAGTACTTCCATATTTCTCCAGCTATGTTTAAGTTCCATGTAAGAGGGAGTGAGTCTACTTCCATCTAACCCTTATTATTATTAATTTATTTTCATATTGTCTACATTTTTAAATATTTCTTTGAAAAAAAACATTTAAAATATCAAAATGGATGCCCTCTATTTAAAAATATAAAAAATAGAGGCCCACCGTTATCGGGAACAGGGTCGGTTAATTAGGTTAATTTATGGTATCTGTCTTCAGAGGGTTTTCTATTTTCCTGTTTTGAACGAAACTTTAAATTATATATTTTCCCTGAATATGGTAACCAATTATTTACTATTATTGTGAAAAATATACTCTAGCAAGAGATAAGCTATGCGATTCGACGTTCAAATTATAGTTAATTAATACTACGGAAATAACAACCTGAATAATATCCCACGAAACCCATTTCATGGAAATTGGTCGCCAAGCCTTACAAACTCATAACTATTCACTGTTAAAAGTCCTCAATCAGATCGTAGGAAGAGCCAAGCCTTATAACTCTAGAAGGAATAACTCTCTAGACATCCTCTTCTTGGTAGAAATAGTATAGATGGCATGGCAGTGGTAAATGTTCTTTAATGTTCGTGGAATTATTGCATATACACTACGACACTGATGTGGTAACAAGTGACCTGAGTTCTTACCATAAGACCATGAGAGAGTGACTGTAGGTACAAGTTCTCATACTTAAGTCACGGAGGTTGTATCACGCAGTAGTTTCACATACATTCCGGATGATGAGAGACTATTAATGACACATGCAAGACCCAGCTCCTAACGAACTTGACGTAGTAAAAATCAAACCGATTGCCAAAACAAAACACTGTACCTAAAGCGAAATAAAACTTTCTTTTCCGAATTCGGTGTTTTTGGCACCTATTGTTTTCCGTTTTTCGACATCGACTTCGGAAAAAAATAAATAAGTGGAACTGATGAAAATGGTAACATCGAACTGATCTGATGATGAAGCCGGAAGGTAGGCACTGGAACTCTGAAATAAAACAATGGATCCTGTTTGGACTTATTGGAATTGTCATGAGACGTCATTATCAGACTTATTGGAGATGTCATTTACTTTGGCTATAAATGATTTTCATGGTATTTGGAGGTACCTATCTACCAAAACTAAAAAGAGATAAATAAAAAAATAATTTATTTGTTTAAGTATTGTTTAGTTGAACAATGACAATGAATTGAATAGGTAACAAAAAAATCAAACCGACTGCCAAAACAAAACACTCTAAAGCGAAAAATATTTTTACAATGCATGTCCTCGAAAAGAGCGGTTTTCCAAGCAGCCAAACTGTGCGGAAAGTGGCACTTTTTTTCACTAGTGCTTTTTACTTTCCTGTTTTTTTTTAATTTTTAACTCCAACGTCAGCCCGACGCATAGAGTTTTTATTATTTGAGAAAAGTTTTAAAAATTAGTTATGTACAGATTATCATTCATTTAAAAGGTAAAATAAAACTAATACTTTATTTTAGGCGTTTTTAATAACTCTAGATTTAGATTTTGATCAATAAATTAATTTTAAATATTTATTAAATATGTTTGGCAGAACGTATATTTTGCTCGTGCCTTATTACGTTACGATGTGACAGCTATTCGCACATGCGCAGTAGATATGCCCGAGGAACTATTAGTTAATCTGTGGATATCCTGAACGCGCTTGAATACGCCTGCCATTTTATTAATTTCATTTCATTAATTTATTTATTTCCTCGCACAATGCATAGTAAAATGTTGTATGATACACGTACGTAAGATGATTTCCGACTCGTGTCGATTTATCCACTCACTCGCTTCGCTCGCTCGTGAATAAAAATGCCACTCATCGGAAATCACCTACCTTCCGCACTTGTAGCATAAATAACTATTACAATGCATGTCCTCGAAAAGAGCGGTTTTCCAAGCAGCCAAACTGTGCGGAAAGTGTCACTTTTTTTTACTAGTGCTTTTTACTTTCCTGTATTTTTTTTAATTTTTAACTCCAACGTCAGCCCGACGCATAGAGTTTTTATTATTTGAGAAAAGTTTTACAAATTAGTTATGTACAGACTAGCATTCATATAAAAGGTAAAATAAAACTAATACTTCATTTTAGGCGTTTTTAAATACTCTAGATTTAGATTTTGATCAATAAATTAATTATAAATATCCATTAAATATGTTTGGCAGAACGTATATTTTGCTCGTGCCTTATTGCATTACGATGTGACAGCTATTTGCACATGCGCAGTAGATATGCCCGAGGAACTATTAGTTAATCTGTGGATATCCTGAACGCGCTTGAATACGCCTGCCATTTTATTAATTTCATTTCATTAATTTATTTATTTCCTCGCACAATGCATAGTAAAATGTTGTATGATACACGTACGTAAGATGATTTCCGACTCGTGTAAATTTATCCACTCACTCGCTTCGCTCGCTCGTGAATAAAAATGCCACTCATCGGAAATCACCTACCTTCCGCACTTGTAGCATAAATAACTATTACAATGCATGTCCTCGAAAAGAGCGGTTTTCCAAGCAGCCAAACTGTGCGGAAAGCGTCACTTTTTTCACTAGTGCTTTTTACTTTCCTGTATTTATTTTAATTTTTAACTCCAACGTCAGCCCGACGCATAGAGTTTTTATTATTTGAGAAAAGTTTTAAAAATTAGTTATGTACAGATTATCATACAAAAGGTAAAAAAAAATTAATACTTCATTTTAGGCGTTTTTAATTACTCTCATATTTGTAACTTGGTTAGTGGGAATACCTAACAAACATATTAGGCAAATAAAAACACTACAAAGAGCTATCGCCTTTTCAGACGATAAGACATGAAGATTTGTTAGAATCCACAGAGTATAATAAAAAGGTGTGGTCATATTTTAAAAACCGCTTCTGTCCATAAAATTAACAACTTTCTTCAAAAAAGTCATAGACAAGTCTAACAAAAAAATATGTAACTATAATACCTTTACTTACTTTTGATCAACTGATGAGTACTTTGTACGGAAACTCCATTCTTTCTTTACCCGACTACGGCGAAGCCAAAAGGAATGGTTATGATTTTAGTAGACTATGTATACCTACCTATTTGAATTTACGTATGTTCCTCCGTAGCGCCTAAACTATTCCGCCGATATTGATGAATAAGGTGTCAAGGTGTTTTCGGGTTACAATTTTTTAATTTGTTTGCTTGTTGGGCATTGACTTTGACTTCCTTGAAGAAAGCCGTTTTTATCCATAGGCAAAAGCGATTTTTGAAATATGAGCACACTTTTCCGTCTTATACACAAATAATATAAATACGTATAAAATATATCTGTTTTTTTTCGTTTCACAAAAAAAACTACATCGACATCATTATAGACTATTACCTCACAAATTCGATAAAGTTTATAATAAATACATAAATACCTAAACAACTCGACCCCGGTTTCCCACGTTTCGATTATCGCAAAATTAATGTGACAAATTGACAAGCACGCGTTATCTGCTGTGATTGGTTGAATGAATTTTCAAATTCCAATCACAGCAGATAACGCGTGCTTGAAAATTTGTCACATTAATTTTGCGATAATCGAAACGTGGGAAACCGGGGGTCTAACTGATCGAGGTTATAAAATCTCAATATATTGTGAACAGATAATTTCAATTTCAAATAGATTAGTATTAACTCCAACCGAGTTTGACAATTTAAACTATATCGGAGCTTTATTGAAGAAAAACAATTTACAATCTCAGGCGATTTATTATAAACTTACGGTGTTTTCCATAATCTGGCAACTTAAAGGGATGAACTGGAGGCCTTTGTCCAGCAGTGGTCGTCTTTCGGCTGATATGATGATGATGATATAGGGATGACACCTTGTATTAATTTTTATCTTTGAAAATGAGAAAAAAATACAACTCTTACCCCACGACGAGGATTGCGCCGACCCCACGTAGACCGCTACCAGCACCAGTAAACAATGCGTTTTACGCATTTTGTACCCCTTGAAGACAAAGTTGTTGAAACAAACTAGATGTGCAAGGTTCGTCTACTCCTGGTGAGAGCCCGTGAAATATTAAAGCTAAGGATAGATTGTATTCGTATTTAGTTATAGTTAATTAAGTATTTTATACACTGCGTAGATAATATCTATGTAAATAACGGATAGATTTCCTTAAACTAGAAACGACAAATAAGTCTAATTGGCAATTAACACACCACAAACTAGGATTGATAAGAAGGGCTCTTATTATGGGTAATTAGTTGTTTTTACACAATTCGACTCCTTTATCTTTTCTGCGCGGTGTTAGTTGCTAGGCAATAACAATGTGTAACTTAGTAAAGGAAAATGTAGCATTTTTAAGGCGAAAAACTTCGTGTTTTTTACTTTATCTATATGTAAAGAACATAGGTACGTATTCCAATACCATCACGTAACGTCAGCTGTGGGCTTGCAGCTTTATAGTAAATAAGGCGGCCAGTTTGTTGTAGTACTAACCAGTTTCAGGATCCTATCTACATATAAGCTATGTTCCAAATTTAAAATAAATCTGCATTGGCGTTTCCCAACTTATTAACTACGTAATTAAGACCTTTATTTACAGAAACAAACAAAACACGAGTTTTTTGCCGTGTTTAGCCAAGATGCCTACAAAACTACTTGTCACGAGACTTTCGAAAGCGATTGGTGTAGCAATGACAATCTTTGTCTGCTACGTTGATTTTGATCAGCCAATGAAGATCTTAAGATATTCTCAAAAAAAAAATTTGGCTAATACCTATTACTTTTAATCAGACGATGGTAAATTGTATGATATTTTTTTCGAAAATTGATTAACCTTACGAAAGTTATTAATTTCCACGGGCAAAAGCAGTTTTAAAATAAGACTAGATACCAAATTGCTAGTCTTAAATTAAAACTGCTTCTGCCACGGAAATTGGTGGTACCAATTTCCGTTACATTCTGTAGAAACAGTAGCAAGTAAGGTATTTTATAAAGATTTTATATATTTTATGGTAACTGCACTTGGTTAAAGTTCACTTACAGGTGTAAGTGAACTTCAACAGTCTATATCCGGCGTCTGGGTCACGTTTCCAGGATAAATCTTTGGCACATTTGCAAACAAATCAGGTTTTCCGATTTTTTTAATAATCAATCTGAATAATCGAAAATCTAACTCCCATTCAGTAAAAACATTTATATGCCCTAGAAGCTTGGTCTGCATCAATGTTTTCTCTATATTTTATATATGATGCGTACTCGTATACCGAAGAAATTTCACATTTAGCTTCAATCCTTTTTTACCCCTTTTGGGGTGGAATTGCCAAAAAACAATAAATCATAAATTCTTTTTATCAACCAAGAGCGTAACCTTAAATTTCTTGTATCCAATTTACAAACTGTAAAAATTTTATACAAACTTTTTTAGAGTTAGTTTAATTCAAATTAAAACCGAACACCATTATAGGATCATCCCTTTTTGCATGATGGATCTTATCCATAACTGACAAAGTCGTTAATCCTCGCACTGGAACGGCTTGCAGCAAATACGCCATAGAGCAGAAACTTCCGCATATGTACGTTTGTGTGCCTAAAGTATTAAATAAATAAACTTATAGTAACTTTAAGTCCAAGTTTCCCCACGATGTTTTCCTTCATCATTGTCAGCGATGTCCAAGATGTACAAATGAATTGAAAAATTCACATTGGCACTTGCCCGGGTGAACCCACTATCTCAAGCACGAGAGGCGAGTGGTGTTAATCATTGGGCCACCATGGCATGTTATCAGTTTTGGCACCTCATAAATTTTCTTGTCTCTAGATCCAGTGTGAAATGTCGCCATATTTTGGGAATTTGGATTAAAAAAAAACCATCAGTTCTCGCATTTTTTTAAATTAATTAAGTACTTTAAATGTCAGAAATAAAAAAAAATTGTAACAGTCAAAAGTGAAAAAAACAGACTTGATTAATATTCAAGATTTTGAAATATTCTTCCATTAGATCATTATATCTTCATCATCCACAGACGCCGACGTTTGCGCTGAAGATGTTGTTGTTTGTGATAGATCTTTAAATGAGTACTTTGTGTTTTTGCCGATAGCCTCCGTGACATCGCTAGGCAATTCGTAATTGAAGCATTTAATTTTCAAAACTTTCAATCTGTTTCTAATAAAAATTATGGTGTTAATTAATGGTTACGTAATTTGCTTTTAACGATGCTCATAACACTCAAAATTGTTTCAATTTTAGCATTAGACTGAGGTATTTTTTAAGATTTCCGTCTCAAATAAGTGTTGCCAAATTCCGTATAGCAAATCACCAAAATTCTCTAAAAAATTTCGCTAAGAGCTCTGAAAAATCGCCAGATCTAGCGACACAATCACCAAGGTAACACTGCATGTTATGTAGGATGTACCTAACTCCTAAGCTTAAATGATACGCGCTGCTGAGCTCGCCGTGAAGCATGTGTCAATAAGAATTGAAGGTTAGCTTTATTGTTCTCCAAAACTAGTGCGAAATGGCGAGTCTGTAAGTGAAACTGCTCTTTGTCGTAGCACAGTTTGCTACGGCGTAGCTCGATTTGTGCTACGAAAACGGCTAGTGAACCATTTTATAAATTTTAAGTCCGACTCTGATGTGCCACTAGCTAACACAGTCGCACAGTGAAGTACAGAGTGTAACGGAAATGTGGGACCATATTTTAAAACACTGCATGCCCAATATTAAGCCCATGTATATGAACATATTAAACATATTTGGTCATCTTTCTCCCTTAATACTCTAAATAAACATTTTAAACCGTAAAAACAACAAGGCTTATCTTCTTGTCGCTGGCACGACAGTCTTTCAAATTTGAAGGGCCTAAAGCTTAGCCACCTACACGACGTCATCTGTGGCACACATAGATTACCCTGGTTGCATTTTTTGGGGCACAGAGGACAGAACAGGAGGTGGAGCATGGTTTGCGACTCAGCACTACATGCACATCCTGCAGCTGAGTTCGCTCGCTCACTTCAGCTCCCGTCATCTCCTTCGAACCTAACCTATCCGTGTCGGGGTGCCCTAAGCTCCCGAGCTCGCTCTTGGACTAATTCACATTTTTTTTATCTCACTAATTATATTTAAGTATAGAATATATCTTCTTCCGGGTTTCCGTGGAGTGGGGATGGTACAGTGGGGTAGCCCCCCTACACCCTTTCCCTCCCTCCCTCCCCGCCCCTTAAACGATGGACATTTTCGGAAATTTTACACTAACCTGAAAACTTTAACCATGGATATCTCCATAACCATAGGGCTCCGAGTGGTGGGGATGGTACAGAGGGGTAGCCAAACCTCCCCTCCTCCACCCCCTACAATCTCCGCGGCAAAAATCAACGGCCCATAATGGAAATTTTATCCCACGGAAGGTTAGATCCTGCGGGAAGATGCTCGCTTGGAGGTAAATAATATGTTGGTGGAGGAAAAGTATTCTGCCAGTCTGCAGCGGGTAGACGTGAGCAAAATGTATCACTAAAAAGAAAAGATTCATAGTTATGTATCTTTTGATCACTGGGATATGTATCACTCTTTTGTATCTTTATGTATCAGTAGCTCACGGTCGCGAGCACGACACGCAGCGCATTGCTCCGCGCTGCTCACTCACTCAGCGTGGCTCGTTTCAGTACTCAAACTAGTCAATAAATTAGTAAGAGCGATAGATAAGTACCTATAGCTATTTGTTTGCACTTTCCTTGGTCGTTACATATGGTATCTTTCTGATTTATCCCGGCCGAGGTAGGTATATTTTGACCAACTTATCTGTGAAAGGGGCGTTTTTGGAACTTACATTTTGAATGGGATATATGAGATCGTTTTTGTTTATTTTTGGTGAAATGGTGACGAACAGCGCCACTCATAATTGCACAGTTTAGTTGGTCGAACAGTATATTCAAAATAATAATTTGTTTAGGAATGCAGCGTACGTTATGCGGTTGCGTGCGACACAGATAGAAAAAGACGCCGTGAGTGAATGAGTTAGAGGTGAGACGTATATACTGGAATAGGTTTTTGACCGGACGTGTATAGACTTATTCCGTGCGCACCACATAAACGCGTCTCGAGTATTTAAGCGTATGGCGTTTGAGACGTAACACGTACTACCGGAATGATTCATATCTTTTGTATCTATCACTCCTGAGTTACCCATCTCTAGCAGCGGGGGTCGGCCGCACGCCTAATTGTGTAAGTAAATTCGGCAAAGGAAACAATCTGTTTCTTTCCCAAAAACACACACATAGGTACACAAAAAACTCCTTGATCCTGATTGTTTCCTTTGCCGAATTTACTTACACAATTAGGCTGCTGGTCTCCTGACTGGGGAACCACCGTTTTCAGGCAGCTGTGTCTGCTTTTCAGCCTTTGCGTCGATATTTGTGCACCGAATAGTGGGTATCTGGTGTCACACTCAGCTTTTTTTCTTTGGTTTTCGATTGCACTCGCAACTTCCCTTCGGACGTGTGGAGGTGCTATCCCGGCTGTGGGGTATAGTATGCTGACCGGGATGGTTTGAGGCAACCGGTAATTGTACGGCATGTGTCCATTAAAATTGGTAAAGTAAAAATGGCGGATTTTGGGCGCCATTTCGTGGGAGAATATTTTTTTTTTTCTTCTAAACCCATCGTGTGGGGTATCAAAATAAAGGGTTTTAAGAGTTGATTGCAAATAAACACATATACGTTTAAATGTACCTAATTCTAAAAAAAAAAAAACTAAAAAGTTGTAAATAAAACATATTCGCGAGCTGGCTGACCAAAACCAGATGTATCCTTCGACTGCACAACATGATTTTCTTCTTGTTTACGTCTTTTTAGTTCGCTTTTCAAGCAGTCGGTGCTTAGACGTAAACAAGAAGAAAATCAAAGGTTTTTTTAATTTTTAAATTAACTTTTTTTCACTTTGTAGTTTTTTATTTGGAAGTCGGTAGGTATATTTTTAACCGACTTTCCAAAAAGAGGAGGTTATCAATTCGACTGTATTTTTTTTTTTTATGTTTGTTACCTCAGAACTTTTTACTGGGTGGACGGATTTCGATGATTCTTTTTTTATTTAAAAGCTGGTGCTTGTCATGTGGTCCCATTTAAATTTCATCAAGATCTGATAAAGAACTTTGGAGATATACATCGGAACTCTTCTATAAATGACTGCAAATCACTCGGGATAGCTGCAATCGCATGTCTGTTTATTGTTTTTACCATTACATAACATAACATCACACTAGTACGCTCTAAAGAGGGTACGCAGGTGTGAATAGTTAACCCTGGTATACTCTCATTCCACCGGTTTTGTTTAACTTTCATGATATTGGGATAATCAATTCTGGCTTCACTTTGGACATTATAGGTACCTAACCTATAGAACTGGTCCATTATGTACCACAACTAAAAAGTGAAAAATAAAGAAAACTTTTTACAAAAAATACAACCGACTTCCAAATAAAAACACTACAAAGTGAAAAATAAATTCAATTTCGGAAGTCGGTGTCAAAAAACGAAGAAACGAAAACAGGAACACCGACTTCCGAAATTGAATTTTTATTTATGCCATGGACGCAATTTTTTTTTTTTATGAAATTTAACAATCCCTTTTTACAGTCCGTTCAACCAATTTTGACTTCTAATGCGTTGGTGGCATCACAAATGGCATAGTAGACAGTTGGCATTGGTAACAAGTTTATGTTTTTGCCATCCTTATGTTTACGGAATACAACTCCAAATCGGCTGACAAGGACTGTAAAAAGGAATTGTATAAATTTCAAATGGAATAATAAATTAAAATAATAATTATTTTATTATTATTTTTATTTAGTGCGATGATTGAAAAGAGCGTGAGATTATGTGTAGGTAACGAAAACAAAGAAACAGTTTCAAAAACTTTTATTTATAAAAAGTTGGTTGACATTAGAGCTACGCAAACGGACAGGCCAAGCTTATAACAATATTTTAAACATCTCATATTATCAATATCTGTGAAAAACTATCAATTTACATAATAATATCATTCGCCTCGACTCACTCCAGTACATAGTCTCACTTTTTAGTTATTTAACTACATAAAGAGATGGCCTATTTTATCTTAGTTAATGAGATATTAACTAACAATTTGCTACGAATCTTTTCATATATTCCAACATATATTTAGTATACAAGATCATATGAAATTAACTACTATAACGTGTCAACGCCTTCATGATTGTGAAAATGGGAAAAGGGATAGAGCTATTCGTTCTGTATAGCTCCGTCTCTGTCTCACAGTGGATCTATGATAGTTTTGTAAGTCACACGTCAGAGTAAGGCCCCTGGTGAAAACTCACATGACGAGAACAGCAAAAACAGGAAAGATTTTTTTGTTTGTACCGAATAGGCTCCGAAACTACTGGACCGATTTTAAAAATACTTTCACCTATGGAAAGCTACATTATTCCCGAGTAACATAGGCTATAATTTTGACGGGAGCGAAGCCGCGGGGGTCAGCTAGTTTATTATATTGCCAATTCTGTCCAACCTTGTGGTTCTACATCATCATCTGCCTAGCCTTTATCCCAATTATTGTTCGGGTCGGCTTCCAGTCTTACCGGATTCAGCTAAGTATCAGTGTTTTACATGGAGCGACTGCCTATCTGACCTCCACAACCCAGTAACTGGGTAACACGATACCTTGGCCTTGTGGTTCTACATCATGAACTAAAAAGTTATTAATGAAAGAGCTCTCAATTGCACCGCGCTTTTAAGTTACTTGAAATTATTGCGTAGAGTTTAGCATCATAATCGATAAGATATCAGTCCCTCATCTAGGCGAAAGCTTTGCTTATTATGTATTTTACTTACACTTCTTTTGTATAAAAACAAAACTGGATTATCGCTAGTCAATCTAATTTGACCTTGTATAGGAAATATATTTAAAGCAGTTGTTAGTTAATAGATCATTAATCTTCATAAGAGCGACAGAGATTTATTATCCATAACAAAAAGTAGGTACACTGGCTTAAGCCATTACACCTCAATGTATCCAACGGATAATTCTTCAGAGAGATTCATAAATTATTTGATCAGGCACACAATACAAGTCTCTAAAGAATTATCTTTAAACAATATTTATTCTTACATCTAATAAAAAAACATACAAAAAAACATAAGCTTTGTTCTCGTTTCACAATTTTAATACACAACCAATGATTTGTTCTAGACTTTATAAGGAAAACAAAATGGCAGTCAAGAATAACTGTGTTATTGTGTGACAGGCACAAAAATACAGTAAATCCGTCACAAAAACACGTCACTTAATGCACGTCGAGGACGCTGTCACATAAGCACGTCGCTGACGCGACAAGCCGCTAACAAAAATCGCTCCTCGCAGCTAAAAAGTTTTCACATCAAAATAGGCCACCTCTAATCTCTATTATAAATAATAATTCTATGTTACGTTTTAAAATAGGCATTATCACAGACCTATACAACGAATTTTGAAGGAAAGACTGTTAATACTATTATAGAAATAGTAGTCTGAGTTTTAATAATACTTGCTGAGACATTATATTTAAATCATAAGCGATATATTTTAACTTGCAAAAACTGTAAGTTTGTAATACTCGTGCCTTCTCTGTATGAGAAGAGGCCTTTGGCCAACAGTGGCACTGTTAGAGGCTGGTATTATTATGAACAGATTTTGCAAATTAAAATTTTAAGCATTTTTGGTTTCCAAAATGCAGATTACATCATAATAAGCTTGTAAATAAATATTTTTTATTATATAATAATCAAAGTAAATAAAATATAATTTGAGTTTATAAAATTAAGTTATGTTTTGTATTGATACAAAACGCGCAAATCAAATCATTTAACAAATAGATAACATCACGGCAGTATTCGCCGAAGGCTGCATTTAAATGCTGTGATTGTTAGAATGGACGGCAATCAAGACTATAAGGATACAAACGAGACAAACACCAAGGTTCTTTAACGAAATTATCAACGCAAATTTAACGCAGGTCTGGCTGTTACTATGCGTTCAACCAATTACAGCAATCATGTAGCCTTAGTGTGAATTTTTCGTTAATTTTAGATTCTGAAACGGAGTCTATCTCGTTTGTATCAACTTTATAATTTGTACCAATACCAAAGACATGGAGCAAAATATAAAAGGTAAATATATAATTTTACAACAAAATAAAGTTTTTTTTTCTTAAATTAGATCTATTAGAGATTCTTGTTATAAAAAACTACAGTTTTTAGAATCACTAAGTAGGTATGAGCAAAGTTTATTAAGACGATATAAGATGCACGGTCACATCAAAATCAGCAATACCCAATCTGGCATTTTTAGATTTCATTCAGATCTTTTATAAATTTTAAGTTTTTTATTCTTTTATTATTATTTTTGTTGAGAAAAGATGATATTTTTTTCATTAGGAATGCAGGTTGACTTTTACGTTATTTTTGGCAATTTTTCTGGGGATAAAAATCCCCATGATTTTGAACAATCGTTTGTGAGAGAGTTATTCTGAATTTGCGAGAACTTAACCAGCTCTTCTTTGCATTTTTGTTTTTTATTTTATTTTTTAAATATTGCCCCACACTAGGAATTTCTTCCTGTATCGTGGGTGCGTTTACAAACATATAAACTCACATACACAACACCCAGAGCCGGAACAACTATCTGTAGGTCATACAAATATTTGTTCCGTGCGGGAATCGAACCCGCGACACACAGCGCAACAGTCAATCACTCAACCACTGCGCCAACCGTGCGCCCATTATTGTAGAGCGATGCGAAACTAAATGTAAGCTGATTTTATCATACCTACTTCAGAATTAATCCCTTAGTAAGTTTTTTTTTGTATTCATAAGTACTTTCATCCTCAGAAATATTGCCAGTGATTTAAAATCAACCTGTATAAGGAATAATTTTTTCATCACTTACCCGAACAATTTTTGAAACAAGATTTTTTTTCGAATAATTTATTTTCTCTTGGACTAATAAAAGCCTATTTTAAACAACTATCAACAATACGGCACCAGGTCTTATTTTTATACTATTTTTTATAATACAAACTATCTATACAGATTTCTCGACGAATAATTTTTGGATTGTTTTTTTAAATCGTATATTTTAACAACGGAATCGCTCTATTAACATACATATATCTTTTAAAGATATCTGTAAATTAATAAAGCGAAGTATGTCGCCCGCGGAATTCCAAATTATTACGTTTTTTCGAATTTCACCGCTTATTAAATCGTCATATTTTTGCGAAATTGCTCTTATATTTAGCCAAAATAATGGTTGGACCTGTATTTGCTTATATATGCTTTAAATAACAAAACATATGCATTCTGGTGGGAGAGGGCATTATAATTTATTATTTATTTCATTGTATTTGTTGCGCGTTAAGTTAAGTTAAGACGGGCTGGTGTCCGCAACTCCACGTCTAAGCGCGTATTTTGCGTACGGTGCGCGTTAAGTTAAGCAAAATAAGACAATGCTTGAGTTTGCAAAAAAAATTAGGAAATTTTGAATTGCGTAGGCTTCATTGATGGCTTTTCCTTAAAAGGTTTCCACATTGATATTATTACTAAAGGCAGCGTTATTTCTGTATCAAATTAATTCTATTATTGTTCTTGGAATATTTTTGAATATAAAATTTCTATCCTGGCCAGTTAATCTTTAACTTTAGTTTTCTATCGACCGCCGATGATTTCTAATTTAGATTTTTAATTAAATAACATTTTTATCTATTTTTCCATAAACCTTTAAATTACCTAAACTAAGATTTTTTAAATTTTATCCCACCACTGCTCACAAGAAAAGCGGCTAAATTGTTCACGACCATCGCTTTTCGCATTTTATTTGAACTTAGAAACTTAGCATTTTTATGAATGGTTTCATAAAAATGCTAAGTTTTCAAATAAAAATTGTTCATAAATTGGAATTTTGACAACGTGATTTCTAAGAATTCTAATGTTAAATAACCAAATGTATCTATCACCAATTTATAACAATGTTTTACGATAGGTAACTGGGTAGGCAGAAGTCCTACCCAAAGTCAAAGTTACTAAGAAAAACACGAGTCTTATTTCGGAAAATATTTAACTAATCTCGAAAAAATTATACAACGCTGAGCGAAAAATTTGGACAAAGCTACGTATACGCTACTGGGTAACAATTTTGTGGAATGCAACCAATTTCGAATAAAAATGTTATATTTTCGAATACGAATGTCAGTTTTTTGCCTACCTCGAATTGTTTGGATTAGGTGCTCGTATATTTTAAGATTAAATAAGAATATGGCCAAAAAAATAAAAATATTTACAATTGATATGAAAATAACTTGATATGAATCTTACTCTACGGGCAAAGTTCATAACTATCAGCTCCACCCGGTCAATTTCAGCTTGTAACTATTTTAGCAATTTCTAATATTGGCTAACATATTTTGGCGATTCTTTTTAACATCACGCCGCTTCCAAATCGGGTATAGGCACATACAAAACCACTTTAGTTACTTAAAATCTAACTATTATAGATAATAACATGCTATGTACATTTTTTATACTTATTTAGGTATATACAGGACGAATGGTACAAAAGTTAAATTTATGCGAATTTGATAATGACTGGACTGATTATAGTCAACAAGTCTGGGTTTTTATTTATAAACTCTCAATGAGTTTTTTTCTTGCTAAAATTCTTTTTCTCTTGATCACACATAATTATGTCAATAGTAACTGCTGTGCTTATTATGCATTAATTTATTTACTTCTTAATTTACAGAATTGTTTCTTGTTCTCTAATTTTAACTTGTATTTAACCTAATTGGTGTTATTTATAAAACATTTAACAAAAAAAAAACAATATATTATTTGTTCATAAACATTTTAAAATAAAGATCATTACTACTTTTATTATTATGTACGTATGGCACATACACATTGTGACAACAGTAATTTCAAGATTGCTGGTTACCCCTATTTTAAGAAAAAAATTGTAAAGTATTCATGTAAATAAAGCAAAATAAAAAATCATTTTAAACTTATAAAAATAGATAAGTATAACAAAAAAAGACTATAAAACTGTAAACATTTTGATAAAAATACTAAAATATAATTTTATGCGTACAAAAAATTACGTAAATATTGTTCGAATAAAAAAAAACGAGATATCCTCTAGAGATTCCTAACTTCCGTATAAGTATAATAATTTCGACATATTATAACAATTTGAAGGCACTAAGCTACTATGCAAAATATTAGAATAAATTTACTTCTACAATAAAATAAAAATTACGCTAAAGAGGAAGGCAAAGATAATCTTTTGTTAAATAAATAAAAAATATAAAAAATAAAAGATTTTCCTGTAAAACTATTAGTTCCTCACTCACTTAAAATTGTATTTTTCTCGATTCATTTCTACTATTAAAACATTAAAAACTATAGCCTCACAACTACAAACTTGACCGTTACAATACAAGCCTATGTAGAACAAAAAATAAATAGTGAAAAATAAGAAAAATCATACTACCGCGTGCACTACATGCAGTTATAATTGTGCTACTGCCACTATGGTATGCCTGAAACAAGATCAACAAGAGGTCAAGATTAAACTTGTCAAGCTATAGCTTCACCTTCATATTATATCGTTTAAAAAGTGCTATATAGCGAGGCACGAACAAACAAACGAACATTTATTTTAGTAGCGCTGCTTTGTGCAAATAAATAAAACATACACGTGACTTTTAGTTAATTGGCGATATTTTTGGGGATGAAAGTACTGGGAGGTCATCAATATAAAAAACACTATCAGCAGTCACATTTGTTGGTACATTTCTATCACCTCCACAACTCAGTAACTGGGTAACATGATACCTCTTGGCAAGACTGGTAAAACTGTCAGATTTCAGTAAATCTATGTCGAAACCGCAGTTTTTTGCAATTTAAGTTTAAATTCATAAGTGCTTCCATCCCGTGACATATTGCCAATGAAAAAAGATCATTCTGTATAATATTGCTTAAAAAATATTATATGTGATGTTTCGTGACTAGACTAAGCATAAAATGTGCTGGGTTATAACAATATAAAATATTGCAACGAGCTCTCACTGAAAACTCACGAAGCATTTTCACAATTTTATCGATACTACCACAGATTAAAAAATATACAAAGTTGTCGACAGTTGACAAACATATTTATGGGATATCCAATTTTTTTTTTAAATTGAAAGTGATCTTCTGGGAGAAAGTTAGTATACATGGATAGAAGCAGTTCTTAAAATATTAATATAAATATTTTGATTTATATCAGAAAATGTCCCGTGAGTTTTACAGCCTATAAAATACCGTGATTACTGTTAAACAAACATAAAAAATAATAAAATTACAGAAACTGTTATTGAAGCCGAAAGCCGAAGAAAACAAATTATACAACCGGCAATAAATGTGGCCCAAGCTCGAACGCGAATTTAAAGATAAAAATAACCAATTTTTTGTGATTTGGTGAAAATAGGTACATAGAGGCCAAGTAGCGTATTTAGCTAGATTACGTATAGCTAAGAACACAGACTGCGACAGGGAATATACAACCTGTGGGTCTTTAAGCCAAGAGTGAATAGGTTACTTCTAGACAAGGGTGCTTCACCGTCGACCACATCTTCGCTTACCATCAGGTGAGATAGTGATCAAACGCGAGCCTATCTATAGTAATAAAAAGGTATAGGAAAAATTGGTGCAGGAAAAGTTGGTTCTTTAGCTGTTTTAAGTTAATAATTTTAGAATAGGCTCATTTTTAAATTGATTAGTGTAGGGATTTACTCCATAACTTTTTTAACAGTTTCCTAAAACTGTAAGTAAGTATATCCTAATAAAGAAAGATACCTACAGTTTTAAATTTAAAAATAAATATTTATTAAATTAAAAAATCACATAGAATAGGTTTATTTTTCTATTAAGAGTTTGGGCCACATTCACTGCCGATAAATCTATTTGTTTAATATTAATGTCAAATCTTGTTAAAAATTAGTGCAGAATAAAGCATCGTCTGAATCAGTTCAGCTTTTCAGCTGTCGGTCTTCGAAATTCGGCTTTAGACCGGAAAATTCAGTCTTCGATTTAACAATTCGATTCACAAAATGAAAGTTTTCGTAGAGCCCCGATTTACTGAGATCTGTGTAATTAAAAATAACATCTAATATAATTAATTTTCATTTGAGCAATTCATTGTAAGCTGCATATTAAAACATTTTTTACTCTTCTCCCGTCATAATTGAATAATGACTAACCTAATAATAATATATAATCTCAGTTTTCGAAACTTTCATAAAAAATGGTATTTACAATAACTAAACAGTTTCGAGATTTTTTTCATAAAATCACTCCTGTTTTCCCCACGGGTAGGCAGAGGTGTTCCAATAGATTTTATATAAATTATTATGTAGTAAAGCTTTATATTTCATTCTCAATAATTCGGGGCCCTACCCTCACTGACATTCGGTAGTAACAAGCAGTTGTAAGAACTTATAAATCACATAAACTCTACGCTGACGTTCTTTAATCTGAAAAGGATGAAAAAAAAACAAAATCAACAAAAAAAAAATGTACATTGGTAGAACTATTTTGTAAGCTGACAAAGCTAATGATCTTTTTATACAGGGTAAAATAACAATCCTACAAAAATTTTGTAATAGCTATAGTATGCGGCTTTACCCGCATGGAAGTAGGATAAAAAAATATCAGATCGAGACCACCGTCTGTGTTCCAAATTTTTATATTTCTTTAGTAATGTTAGAAGGATGTTAAAGTCTGCATGTTTAGATGTTTGGTAATCAATCATTCCTTAATAGCTGAACGGTTTTGAATGAAATTAGGAAAACTGGTGGTGTTGGTTAGTTATATTTGACCCTGTATACATGTTTCAATAATAAATTAAAACATACTGTAGTTAGTAGCACATTTATAATAGGTGCACGGTGCAATATTACAAATTAAGCGTAATTATTATAGCAAACAGAGAGTTATTCATAAACATATTCAGGTGAAACCAACCACAGGGACATTTTATGCATATCATAACAAGGATTTATTTAAGTATATGCAATTATTAAAGCAAGCTTTGCTATAATGCGTTACATAATGTTGCCAACTGTTCAATAAGCAATTATGCTATCATTCATAATTTTTGCTATACTTGTTAGGGTTGCCAACTACCCAATATATTTAAACTTGGCAACCCCACAAAAAGCCCAAATTTTTCAAATAATCATCAAGATCCATCTCCTTTTTAAAAGCAGTATAAATATCTTATAAGTTGCAAGGGTAAAAATTATCAAGAAAACACCCCCTAATATATGAGAGTAAGCTAATATTAAATATCACGAGAAAATTATTAACAATATTGTACTTATAGACACCTACTGCTACCCTAACCATTTTCTGTACTAAAGTAAAAGGCAACCAAGTTCCCCTAGTTTCACCCCAAGGGGGTACCCCAAAGGGGTAAAGTACTCTCACTATGGGTGCTATACCCTTTCCCAAGAGTTTTACTCAAGGGCATAAGGGGGGAAATATTATCTGTCGGGAATAGAAAAAGCTTTGCTATATTTACATATTGCATGAAAAAAAAAATGACCTTAAGCCTACATATACATAGCCTTTCCACTTATATTATTTGGTTAAGTAATATTGAAATGCGAGATTCTATAATAACACGGCGATTTTTAAACAATTGGCAATCATTCAAGGGGTACAAGTCCTCATGAATATAAACAACACGTACTATTGGATAAACCCTGAACACGCGAAAACATGTAGCGACATCTAACTCGCCACATACGAACTACGAAAAAAAGAACTGACGTCACACAAATTCTACATAACTATCGAAGTTGCTCGGAAAATAGGAATGTTTCCTGGGTAGAAAAATGATAATTCTATTTAGTCCGCCAATGAGGTTATCAAATAATATTGAACACGTATTTTTTGCTTCACCAAATCAATAAAAAATTACAAAGATAAAGCGCATCAAAGTTTAGGAGTGGGGGCTTGTGACGTCACTTTGTCAGTATACAAAGTGTAGCACACCGTGACGTCTCACGATATTTCAATGCACTGTATCGTAGTATATTTTTGTTTACGTGGCAAGTGAAAACAACGTATCCAATATTTTTAGGTTAACTAACTGACGGACTAACTCTTTTTGCCAACTACCCTATTGCATGGTTTCTGCAGGATAACGAAGTAGCAGGATAAAACTAGTCACTAGTCGTAGTTACTAGACGTCGCGACAAAAAAACACATTTCACATTATGTTGCGATATTTTTGAAGCAACCGTTGATGTGCTTCTTACATTGTAAATTGATTTTAGGTACCTAATAAAATTGAAGTTTTATTTTATGAACGTTTATAAATCCATCAAATATATTTGATTTCGTAAATCCATTTTAATATTTATATGAAAATAAATTTCAAAAACGGAAAGAATGACTGAGCGAGTCGAGCACTCGCGTACACACAAATAATACTTTTTAGTTTTTATGTAAATACTCTTTAGTTCTTACCATAAAACACTGAATAAAAATCAATATCCTGCACGACCGTCGAAGATTTTCTTTGTGTTTAATTATGATATTTAAAAACATTCTATTTATCAAAAGCTGGATAGCGGTGACCCGAACAAAGCAAAAACGGGTTACTCGGACAAAGCAAATTCGGCTTACCAGGACCAAGCAACGTACGGGTTACCCGGACCAAGCAAAATACAGGTTCCCCGAAAACGCAAAATATGGGTGACGGTAGATATTAGTTGCACAACTTCGTAACCAAAAACCCAGACTGTCGAAAGAAAACTTGGAAGTCTACATGGGCAAGAAGATTGGAGAAATTTTATTTGGACAAGCTCGGCACACCAGGCGCGCATACAGGGGGTGCATCGGGGGCTATTGCCTCCCCGCGGGCCTCGACTTAACTAGTTGTACCTATGAATGTTCAACATATTTATCTCTGAGGCAGGGCGCTTAATTTTCGTCACTGAGAGAAGTCAAGAGGGGTAGCGAAGGATCCGTTAAAACAATCCTGTAAATACGGATGTTTTGTATGAACGAGCCCTGATAAGTAGTTTCTGAAGTATCTTTTACAACAGGTTTTAAATTGCTTCCTTGCTATATTAGTTTACAATGTACTATTTCTTGACTACTGAAGAAAATAAATCATTTGAAATCTTTATTGTTTTGCATCTTTCAACTCAAACGATTCCACATCAGCTGGAATTTTGTGTACCATTTCGGAATTATGTCTAATTCGAACCGTTCCCTCTAGAAATTCGAATGCGACATGAGCGTGTCACATTAACTTCCATTTTACTACATTTTGTTAGGCGAATATACAAAATACTCAACAGTTTGATACGTTTTAATATTCCAGAATTGATCCAATAGTTTTTCATAAACATGTATAGTCCCGTCCGCTGAAAAATTGCCAATTTATTAAAGATCTTAATGTATTATTTGGTGATACTATAAAAATGCGAGATTCTAGAAATTACAAGCCACAGGGGCATACACTGACGTGTTAAAACTACCATGTTTCCACTGTAAGAAAGGGACGTAGGTATACAGGACGAATAGCTTTATCCCTTTATCACAGCGGAATTATGATGGCGTTGACATGTCATGTACGGCCCGACAAATTGTCAAGCACGCGTTATCTGCTGTAATTGACTGTTGAAAATTCATTCAACCAATCACAGCAGATAACGCGTGCTTAACAAGTTGTCTCATTAATTCTGCGATAATTTAAAGGTGGGAAACTCGGTCTTAGTGTTATTCATCCAGTACAGCTCCATCTCTCTCTCACAACGGAATCGCGATGGTATCGGTGCACAGCCAGATATTTGCAAAACAAATACCATATTTTATGAGGTTGGGTTAATATCACGACTGCTAAAATTGCGAATTTGTCTTACTAAACAAGCGCATGGATTGCAAAGATTTTTTAATTATGCAAACATTATTTTTCCCGCAACCATTACAGATCTGCTAATGAAAATTACTTGTACTGTGAAGCACCTTCATAAATATTTTAAAGCAACCGTGAACTATTTCTATCTAAAATATGAGATTCTTTGTAATTGTCAAAAAACCTCGTCCTTTAGTATCCGGGTGCCCGGAATAAACGAAGTCCTTAGTTACCTGGATTACCAGAAGCACTCCGTTACACAGATTAAATGAAGTACTCGGTTAACTTGGTTACACGGACTAAATGAAGTACTCGGTTAACTCGGTTACTCGGATTAAACAAATCGTTTACTCTGCAGACGAGGTACTACTCTTTAAGAGCATATATGATTAAGGCATTAAGTTACAAAGGCTAAAAGCTACCATACTAAACAGTAAAGTAAGAATGAATTGAGAACAAGGTGAATATCTGGCAATAGGAGATTCATTTAAGTTTAATTGTATTGGCGACTTTTTTGCAGTAATATAATCTTCAAGAAGTTCCTTAATACCACTTTCGGCAGGGGTTTGCCACGAACAAGCATTATGCCTCTCGAGACGTTCAATTCCTTCCGGCGTGGTTCGGATATTATCGTCAAGTGCTGGCCGCAATACTTGTTAAATGTGACTTGTCTGATGGTCAATTTTATTAAAACTTTTTAACGAATAAATATCAAGTAATTTTAATTTTTTGAATCTTCGTCCCCTGACCACACGAGTTTTGTTTTTTGCATCATTCCATTCTTACTTTTTCTACACATGCAGATATATTAGTGCTATGGTTAAAATAAACATTTTTATGTAAAACTTAAGGAAAGCTGCAAAACAAAGCTGCTTATCATATTGGAGAGCTAAAAAATTTTGAGAGATTCTTTTCTTTGATAACAGGGGTAATTAAAAAAAAGCTATTTGTTCAGTATTAAATACGGGGTGACTTTAACCACTCTGAAAATATTTCGAGGGTGAATGTACTCAAGCATATTATTAATTTTTACTATGGAATCAACACAGCGCAGTGGCTAAGCGATTGGCTGCTGCGCTGCGTGTTGCTGGTTCGATTCCCGCACTGAACAAGTATTACTTGTTCCGGATCTGGCCGTTTGTGAGTTAAATGTTTGTAAACGCACACACATATATATATAAATTCATCCCATAGAAAAAAAAAAGATATTCATGAGTAATTTCACTCCCTAATTTCACGATTTCCAATGGATTAAACGTCACTCTGTATAGTTTTAAAAAGGCTCATTCTGTAGGTCATCAACAAAACTAGACATAGCCCGGGTGTACCAGGAAGCTGTAGTCATATTTTAAAAATGGCTTCTGGCCCAAATAACTTCATCAAAGAAAGTCTTTGTTAAATCCCAAAACGTAATTTTGATTGTCCATACAAACTTGCAAAATTTGTAAGGAGATAAAATGTTTTTTTTTTTTTTTGAATTTGCTGTCTTCCTTGGAGAAAGTTGTTTATTTACAGTACAACTATTTTCTTAACGTCCCTTGGCAATCATCGCTTTTCCGAATAAAAACGAATGCTATCTATTATTAGATTTATCGTGTATAATAATTTGAATTCAGAACTAAGTACTTTATTGTTGTTTTGTTTTGATTGCCCCGTGAAATATAAGGAGCTGTAAAATAGCAGCTTTAGCACCTTTCTTCCCATTTTAAAAATAAATTACTTTAAGTTAAAAGAGTTTTTATAGCTATAAATACTTATATACTCTAACTATATATACTCCAAGGTGATTGAGAGCGTCCGGTCTGCATCAAGTGCAAAGGTCAACTGATAGAAAGCCGACGACTGACGAAACACGAAGTTTGCCGAGGGTCATTAATAAAATAGTTGTACTGTACATGGCTAGACGCAGTTTTTAAAAAATGACCACACCTTTCCGTTACAACCTGTATGCAAGGTCTATTGCTTCTCTTTCTTTTTTCATTAGCTAGAAAGAGACGGCAATATTTTCTTTTTAATTTGGTCGATATTCTACAGAATCGATGCCATTGAATATTTTTTTTAGTAATGCCACATGGCAGAATATATTTTCTCTGTTTAAGATACATATATATATATATATATATGGCGACGATTTTTTCCTATAACTCTATGGCGACTCTTTGAGACCTATGTTAATATTGTACTCGAATCTATTGTTAAGGTACCTATTGTCGATATACAGGGTGTTTTTTTAAGTGAAGATTATTATTTGATTACAAAATCAGTTTTGCCCATTTTAGATACGTAAAAGTTTATTATGCAAATGTTTCAGGAAACAATAATATATTACAACAAGAGGTTTGACCAAATGTCTATAAAGGAGTGTAATAGTGTTTAATGCCTTTATTTTGGCAAATCAATAATTCGATTTAATTTAAATTATAGCTACAACCGGAGGGCCTTTAAGTCAAGAGTGAATAGGTTACTTCTAGGCAAGCGTGCTTCACTGTCGACCACATCATCGCTTACCATCAGGCGAGATAGTGATCAAACGCGAACCTATCAATATTGAAAAATATTATTTCTTAGTATAAAAAACCGTGTATATCGACGGGGATACTATTATTATGTACTATTATGGACGAGTTGACTATGGTGACTAATGTTGCGCTTATGACTAATGTTTGGGTACACGCTTGGGAGGCGTTTTGGGCTTGAGGCGGTCCTTCCTTACCTTTGTTAGTCGCATTCTTTCGCATCTGGAATAGATAAAGAAAGATGAGTAAGTCCCGTGGTAGTATTTTTGCTCTGTTGCTAAAAAAGGCAGAAAGAATGTAGGCAGTGACAAAGTAGCGACCACTGACAGGCAGAAGGAATGTAGGTACTGGCCGAGTGGCGACCACTGACAGGCAGAAGTAATGTAGGTAGTGGCGGAGTGGCGACCACTGACAGGTAGAAGTAATGTAGGTAGTGGCGGAGTGGCGACCACTGACAGGCAGAAGGAATGTAGGTAGTGGCCGAGTGGCGACCACTGACAGGCAGAAGGAATGTAGGTAGTGGCCGAGTGGCGACCACTGACAGGCAGAAGGAATGTAGGTAGTGGCCGAGTGACGACCACTGACAGGCAGAAGGAATGTAGGTAGTGGCCGAGTGGCGACCAAGGCCAGGCAGAAGTAATGTAGGCAGTGACCGAGTGGCGACCACGGACAGACAGAAGGCATAAACGCAGTGACAAAGTGGCGATCACTGACAGGCAGAAGGAATGTAGGTAGTGACAAAGTGGCGACCACTGACAGGCAGAAGGAATGTAGGTAGTGGCCGCGTGGCGACCACTGACTGGCAGAAGGAATGTAAGTAGTGACAAAGTGGCGACCACTGACAGGCAGAAGGAATGTAGGTACTGGCCGAGTGGCGACCACTGACAGGCAGAAGTAATGTAGGCAGTGGCGGAGTGGCGACCACTGACAGGCAGAAGGAATGTAGGCAGTGACCGAGTGGAGACCACGGACAGGCAGATGGCATATACGCAGTGACCGAGTGTAGACCACGGACAGGCATAAGGAATGTAGGCAGTGACCGAGTGGAGACCACGGACAGGCAGAAGGAATGTAGGTAGTGGCCGAGTGGCGACCACTGACAGGCAGAAGGAATGTAGGTAGTGGCGGAGTGGCGACCACTGACTGGCAGAAGGAATGTAAGTAGTGACAAAGTGGCGACCACTGACAGGTAAAAGGAATGTAGGTACTGGCCGAGTGGCGACCACTGACAGGCAGAAGTAATGTAGGCAGTGGCGGAGTGGCGACCACTGACAGGTAGAAGTAATGTAGGTAGTGGCGGAGTGGCGACCACTGAAAGGCAGAAGGAATGTAGGTAGTGGCCGAGTGGCGACCACTGACAGGCAGAAGGAATGTAGGTAGTGGCCGAGTGGCGACCACTGACAGGCAGAAGGAATGTAGGTAGTGGCCGAGTGGCGACCACTGACAGGCAGAAGGAATGTAGGTAGTGGCGGAGTGGCGACCACTGACAGGCAGAAGGAATGTAGGTAGTGGCCGAGTGGCGACCACTGACAGGCAGAAGGAATGTAGGTAGTGGCCGAGTGGCGACCACTGACAGGCAGAAGGAATGTAGGCAGTGACCGAGTGGAGACCACGGACAGGCAGATGGCATATACGCAGTGACCGAGTGGAGACCACGGACAGGCATAAGTAATGTACATGCAGTGACCGAGTGGAGACCACGGACAGGCATAAGTAATGTAGGCAGTGACCGAGTGGAGACCACGGACAGACAGAAGGCATACACGCAGTGACAAAGTGGCGATCACTGACAGGCAGAAGGAATGTAGGTAGTGACAAAGTGGCGACCACTGACAGGCAGAAGGAATGTAGGTAGTGGCCGAGTGGCGACCACTGACAGGCAGAAGGAATGTAGGTAGTGGCGGAGTGGCGACCACTGACAGGCAGAAGGAATGTAGGTAGTGGCCGAGTGGCGACCACTGACAGGCAGAAGGAATGTAGGCAGTGACCGAGTGGAGACCACGGACAGGCAGATGGCATATACGCAGTGACCGAGTGTAGACCACGGACAGGCATAAGGAATGTAGGCAGTGACCGAGTGGAGACCACGGACAGGCAGAAGGAATGTAGGTAGTGGCCGAGTGGCGACCACTGACAGGCAGAAGGAATGTAGGTAGTGGCGGAGTGGCGACCACTGACTGGCAGAAGGAATGTAAGTAGTGACAAAGTGGCGACCACTGACAGGTAAAAGGAATGTAGGTACTGGCCGAGTGGCGACCACTGACAGGCAGAAGTAATGTAGGCAGTGGCGGAGTGGCGACCACTGACAGGTAGAAGTAATGTAGGTAGTGGCGGAGTGGCGACCACTGAAAGGCAGAAGGAATGTAGGTAGTGGCCGAGTGGCGACCACTGACAGGCAGAAGGAATGTAGGTAGTGGCCGAGTGGCGACCACTGACAGGCAGAAGGAATGTAGGTAGTGGCCGAGTGGCGACCACTGACAGGCAGAAGGAATGTAGGTAGTGGCGGAGTGGCGACCACTGACAGGCAGAAGGAATGTAGGTAGTGGCCGAGTGGCGACCACTGACAGGCAGAAGGAATGTAGGTAGTGGCCGAGTGGCGACCACTGACAGGCAGAAGGAATGTAGGCAGTGACCGAGTGGAGACCACGGACAGGCAGATGGCATATACGCAGTGACCGAGTGGAGACCACGGACAGGCATAAGTAATGTACATGCAGTGACCGAGTGGAGACCACGGACAGGCATAAGTAATGTAGGCAGTGACCGAGTGGAGACCACGGACAGACAGAAGGCATACACGCAGTGACAAAGTGGCGATCACTGACAGGCAGAAGGAATGTAGGTAGTGACAAAGTGGCGACCACTGACAGGCAGAAGGAATGTAGGTAGTGGCCGAGTGGCGACCACTGACAGGCAGAAGGAATGTAGGTAGTGGCGGAGTGGCGACCACTGACAGGCAGAAGGAATGTAGGTAGTGGCCGAGTGGCGACCACTGACAGGCAGAAGGAATGTAGGCAGTGACCGAGTGGAGACCACGGACAGGCAGATGGCATATACGCAGTGACCGAGTGGAGACCACGGACAGGCAGAAGGAATGTAGGTAGTGGCCGAGTGGCGACCACTGACTGGCAGAAGGAATGTAGGTAGTGACAAAGTGGCGACCACTGACAGGCAGAAGGAATGTAGGTAGTGGCCGAGTGGCGACCACGGACAAGCAGAATGAATGTAGGCAGTGACCGAGTGGAGACCACGGACAGGCAGATGGCATATACGCAGTGACCGAGTGGAGACCACGGACAGGCATAAGTAATGTACATGCAGTGACCGAGTGGAGACCAAGGCCAGGCAGAAGTAATGTAGGCAGTGACCGAGTGGCGACCACGGACAGACAGAAGGCATACACGCAGTGACAAAGTGGCGATCACTGACAGGCAGAAGGAATGTAGGTAGTGACAAAGTGGCGACCACTGACAGGCAGAAGGAATGTAGGTAGTGGCCGAGTGGCGACCACTGACTGGCAGAAGGAATGTAAGTAGTGACAAAGTGGCGACCACTGACAGGCAGAAGGAATGTAGGTAGTGGCCGAGTGGCGACCACTGACAGGCAGAAGGAATGTAGGTAGTGACAAAGTGGCGACCACTGACAGGCAGAAGGAATGTAGGTAGTGACAAAGTGGCGACCACTGACAGGCAGAAGGAATGTAGGTAGTGGCCGAGTGGCGACCACTGACTGGCAGAAGGAATGTAGGTAGTGACAAAGTGGCGACCATTGACAGGCAGAAGGAATGTAGGTAGTGGCCGAGTGGCGACCACGGACAAGCAGAATGAATGTAGGCAGTGACCGAGTGGCGACCACGGACAAGCAGAAGGCATATACGCAGTGGCCGAGTGGAGACGACAGACAGAAGACATATATGCAGTGACCGAGTGGAGACCACGGACAGGCAGAAGGAATGTAGGCTGTGACCGAGTGGAGACCACGGACAGGCAGATGGCATATACGCAGTGACCGAGTGGAGACCACGGACAGGCATAAGGAATGTAGGCAGTGACCGAGTGGAGACCACGGACAGGCAGAAGGAATGTAGGCAGTGACCGATTGGAGACCACTGACAGGCAGAAGGAATGTAGGTAGTGGCCGAGTGGCGACCACTGACTGGCAGAAGGAATGTAGGTAGTGACAAAGTGGCGACCACTGACAGGCAGAAGGAATGTAGGTAGTGGCCGAGTGGCGACCACGGACAAGCAGAATGAATGTAGGCAGTGACCGAGTGGCGACCACGGACAAGCAGAAGGCATATACGCAGTGGCCGAGTGGAGACGACAGACAGAAGGCATATATGCAGTGACCGAGTGGAGACCACGGACAGGCAGAAGGAATGTAGGCAGTGACCGAGTGGAGACCACGGACAGGCAGATGGCATATACGCAGTGACCGAGTGGAGACCACGGACAGGCATAAGGAATGTAGGCAGTGACTGAGTGGAGACCACGGACAGGCAGAAGGAATGTAGGCAGTGACCGATTGGAGACCACGGACAGCCAGAAGGAATGTAGTACGCGAGTGTGTGTATGGGCGCCAGGCAGAAGACGGAATGATTTTATGTGCCCTGTGTTTTTGCGGGTGTAATAACAGCACTTTATGTTTTGTCAATCTTGTGCCATATATGTATAATCTCTCTAAGGCACTACTGTGGTGCTGTAACAGTAGTGCTAAACAGCACCAAACAGCAGCAGTGATGCAAATAGTACAAAACTAGTATTTTCGTAGTTGGCCAACCGCTGCGCTCAAGGCTCTCCTCCTTAGAGAATAGCACTATAGCTGTAAAGGTTTAAGAAGAATAATTGGACTAATAATGGATTTTTAGGGTTTTCTGAGGCACGAAGGAGTCTCGTTATATCAGGAATGGTCACCCATCCATGGACCGACCTCGTCAAGTGTTGCTTAACCTTGACAATCACGAGCTTATAAATAATATAAATAACTTACGTATCCAACAAGCCGGGTTTCCTTAGCATACCATGCAACCTGCGCATGAGGTCGGGCGCCACCCTGTGCGCGGTGGCCCGGGCGTGCGCCCCGCAGGCGCGCATGGCCCCCCCGGTGGAGGGCGTCTGGTACGAGAACGTGGCGTCATCGCGCGGCACAATGCGCGGGTGGGCCCGGCCGGCGCACATACCTGGAATGTACAGAGACTTGTAAAGGAAAAAGCTATATAAAAAACCTGGGTCAAAGAATACTTAGGGCGGTTACGCTCTACATCCGATCCGTGTCCGTGAAAGTTCGGTGCAGAAGTAGCCGTAGTACTTCTTGTAGGGAAGTTTACGCACTAAATCCGAAATCTATTTGTCATAATTCATACCATTTTGAACTCGGAACTAAAATCACGGACACGGACGTCTAATGCGTAACCGCTCTTAGGGTACGGTCAGAACATCAGTATTTCCAGGATCGTTTTTAACGGATCTGTCGCTACTGGGGGCAATGCTCACACCACATTTAGTCAGTGTACCACCAACTTTCAAACAAAACGGATCAGTATATTAAGACTGTTATATGTTAAATCGCTCATACCACCTAACTAAGCCATTGCCGAATAATAACGTATACGATAAAGCGGACCTGTAAAACAGACTACCTACTGTATATTTTGTCGAATCGGTATTTCTACTGGATCTGGAATACTGTCATGTGTGTGAACTCGCTCATACAACTACACAAGTCACCGCCGAATAAAAACGTATACGACAAAGCAGACTGCTGTATATTGTGTCAGATCGGTATTTCTTCCTGGATCTGGAATACTGTCATGTGTGTGAACTCGCTCATACAACTACATAAGTCACCGCCGAAAAAAACGTATACGATAAAGCGGACCTGTAAAACGGACCTCTGTGTAAACGAGCACTTGACAGAGACAATCATACTCAGTAAGTAGTAGTGAGGGATTGGTAGTAGACAGTTGACTTTTTTTGCTGCCATTCGCGTGGATCTAACTGTATTTCTACTTACGAACCTACTGCTTCGAAGACTGCACAGAAGAACATTTTGTTTATCTTGATAGGAATATGTGCATTACGTGGTGGAGTTTGTGGTCATTATTGTTAGGTCAGAGGCCTTAAATTCTGACACCTGTCTCACCAAGGGGTAACGTGATACACATTAAGTGGGTTCAGGTTCGTAGAGGTCGGATAGGCTAGTATGCAGCTGTATAATATTTGTTCATTTGTTTTTGTATCGTGTAATGTTTACTTTGCACACTATTGTATAAACTCAAGTTCTTCTAACGTAACGTGTTGCTGGGGAATTCATTGCGCCACAGTGGTGACGGGCGGGCGATTTGCGGGACTGTCGTTATATAGAATATTTACATTAAAACCGGCCTCGCGCCGGTACGAGTCAGACTCGCACACGAAGGGTTCCGTACCATTATCGCAAAAAAACTGGTTGTTGTAAAGCCAAGCCACACTTAAATATTTATTTCATTCGGTTTATTATTTGTTACTATATATAGCGCCAACAGAAATACATCATCTGTGAAAATTTCAACTGTCTAGTTAACATCTGTGAAAATTTCAACTGTCTAGCTATCACGGTTCATGCGATACAGTCTGGTGACAGACAGACGGAAAGTGGAGTTTTAGTAATAGGGTCCCGTTTTTGCCCTTTGGGTACGGAACCCTAAAAAAGTGCTGCCTCACAACCTAGTTTGAATTAAATACTTTTGATTATGCATAAAATCTCCGTCATAGGCCAGTTTACATTAGGCAAGAAACTACAAATCCACCAAACTCACCAGTAATAAAGATATCTTCTAAATGAAAGTAGTTGGTTCTTAAGGCGGCCGTGTACAGCGCCCTGGCAGCGTCGGCGGAGAGCGCGTACCCCGTGCCTGAGAGATACTTGGGGTACACGCGGCCCCCATACATGTACTTTGGGCTGTACCTGGAATTAACAAATTATTCATTCAAAATACATGCTTTTTCGTATTTCTTTTAACAAACCCGATCACTTGATACTAATATCACGTGGTTCCAGCAATAACTAAGAAAATTTGGTTCAAAATTTATTGAATTGTGTGTAAAATTAACATTTTCTAGAATCGATCATAAAAATTGTATGTTCTTGTTTAATCAACTTACCTACCATAACTACCCTACCTATTCCTACCTACCCTACCTAGAATTTTCTTTGCTATAAACCTCACGGAGCCCGAAACCTTTCCAACGAATGCAAAACCGTGGAAATCGGTTCGTGCGTTCTGGAGTTATAGCGTCAGGGAGGAAAACCCGACTTATTTTTATATAGTAGACTAGCTGACCCGGCAAACTTTGTTTTGCCATAAAAAGACCAAACATTTATCTACCCTACCCTACCCGACCCTACACTACCCTACCCTAACCTACCCGACCCTACACTACCCGACCCTACACTACCCTACCCTACCCTACACTACCATACCCTACCCTACTCTACCCTACCTATAAACCTCACGGAGCCCGAGACCTTTCCAACGAATGCAAAACCTTGAAAATCGGTTCGTGCGTTCTGGAGTTATAGCGTCAGGAAGATACCCGACTTATTTTTATAAAGTAGATTAGGCTCTTAATTCACATTTAAAGATTATTTGAACGGATTATTTAAAATTGATTCCAATAGATGGCGTGCATTTAATTTTCTGAGGCATATGCCACTCGATTTTTAAATTTGTATTGTAACACATTTTGGTACAATGAAACAGTAAACAACTTGCAAAAAAAATACTATATAACAAATCGTCACTGTATTAAAAGAATAAAATGGTCACGAATCGAGAAAACCCTTTTACTTGCAAATCGCTGCTAACACCATCTACAGCCGTGGAACGGAACCGAACGCGATCGGAGTACTTATAAAAATAATCATCTTAATCAGACGAAAAACGCTAGTTACGTCGGCACGGTTTCTTTTTATGGGATGAGGCGTCTGTATGCTAGTATTATATTATCTGTGGTTAAAGTAAAGTTTAAAGTTTCATACAAAAAGAAACGTGGGACGAGTTGCAGATTGAAAAATATTATTTATTATGATTTTCTGCAAGTTATTCTAAATGGGCCGTAGACATATAGACGAGTTGATGAATTACTCTGAAGTCGGTGTCATTGGTACCTACTTATTGTATTTCGTTTTTCGACACCGACTTCGGCTATGAAAGTAATTTTTCGCATTGCAGTGTTTTGGTTTGGAAGTCAGTTATTTTTTTTTGTTAAATCTTTTTTTATTTTCTCTTTTAAGTTTTGGTAGGTACTGAAAGAATTTTCAAAATCGGTTCACAATTGACGGAGAAATCGGTGAACATAAATTAAAAAAAACATACCTACAGGCGAACATAGAAACTCCTCTTTTCGGGATGTCGGTTAAAAATAAACGCTAAATAAAATTAAAACGGGACTTGGGAGAACACTGTTTAAAACGGTGCATATTTTCGAACTTATCCTCCTTTTGATAACTATCAAAACACAAATTTCCTCACCGGATATTGATGCAAATCGAACAGGAAAATATTATTATTAAGTACTAATTTAATTAAAATAAATGTGGATAATAAGTATAATTTAAATGTACTATCTGAGGAAAATTATTAATTTAATGAACAGTAAACACGGGAAAATGATAAGGTAATGTGCTGTTTACCTAATTTATATAGGTACTGCGTCACTGAAAATAGACATAAATTATTATTTAAAACTTGTATTTGCCCGCGGCCTTGCCTGCGTGACATTCCAGAATTATCCAAACCTATATAAAATATCTAACATCAAGTGTATATTCCCCGAAGGGCTAGGCAGGGGTGCACCCACATTTCACCAATAGGGTAGTTAACTGAAAATTATTTTTTTGTCCGTCAGGTAGATTAATAAAAAATATTGGACACGTATTTTTCTTTTGACAAGTAAACATAAAGTGACGACGATATAATTCGTTGAAATATCGTGAACCGTCACGCAGTTAGTTCACTTTATACTGCCTTAGTGACGTCACAAGCCCCCACTCCTAAACTTTGATGCGCTTTATCTTTGTCAATATTTATTGATTTGGTAAAGCAAAAAGTACGTGTCCAATATTATTTGATAATCTCACTGACGGACTAAATAGAATTATCATTTTAGGAACACCCCTATTATAATGAATAGGGGGCGAATCTATAGCCATTAATTTAGTGTTATTAGCTGTTTGAACATTTAGTGAGCCCGCGAGTTCGTCCGCGTAGCATTATTACTTCGAATAGCCTATTTTTACCCGACTGCCGAAGGAGTGATTATCAGTCTATGTATGTATATTTGTTTCTAAGTGGCGTTTTAGAAACCAAACGCGTAGGCCTATTTTGATGACTCATACGTCAATCGATTCGTGTTTCCTTGCGAGTTTCACTGATTACATTAACATTGAAAAAAGAAAAAGTGAGGCTTTTGGGCGCCATATTGTGGGTGTTCTAATGCATTTTTCTTCCAATCCCATCGTGTGGAGTATGAAAATTAAGAGTTTTAAGAGGTGATTTTCGAAAAAAACATGATAACTTAGAAGTTGTACCAAAATAAAAAAAGTTAAATTACAATTTACATAAGGTTTTGGTCAGTCAGGTCGTAATTATGTATCTTTCGACTACACAGCATTATTTTCTTCTTGTTTCTTTCTTTTTAGTTCACTTATTAATCTATCGGATTTGTTGGTTTTTTAAATTAACCTTTTTTTATATTGCGCAATAATATTGTAGGTGTGTGGGCCGCCGTATTTAAAAAAAAAATAGTGACCATACGAACTTCCATCCTCTTAAAGATGATTGCCGGAATGAAAACTATCTTATGTCCTTCTTCCAAGGGTTTCAATCTATCTCCATACCAAATATCATCTAAACCGTTTGAGCGTTTTATTTAAGCGTGTAGAAAAACAGAGTAACTTTCGCATTTATAATAATACTAGCTTCTGACAGCGGCTTCGCTCGCATGTATTATACATATAAACCTTCTTCTTGAATCACTCTATCTATTAAAAAAACGGCATCAAAATCCGCTACGTAGTTTTAAAGATCTAAGCAAATTGGACAGACAGACAGCGGGAAGCGACTTTGTTTTATTCTATGTAGTGATTAAGTAAGTATGGATATAAAAAACTCACCATTTATTACTAGAATCCAGCACAGGCCTGGCACCACAGATGAGGTCCCCGATCAGCATATACTCCTTAACGCTACGTCCCTTAGTCTTCGCGTCGAAATCATGAGATCTGTTCCTCAAGTTATCCATGAGGTTTGGCACATTTATATACATATCGTCGTCTGTCTTCAGTATGTAGCGGACTGAAAAAGATTTTTTTTTTTTCAAAATTGGTCCTAAACTCCTGGAGATATCAGTCATCAACATCGACACTTCAGCCGAAAGACGTCCACTGCTGAGCATAGGCCTCCCCAACCTCGGTCCATCTAGTAAAAGGCCTTCAGATGCTGCGTCTTCCGGTACGCGGTCGCCACTCCAGAACTTTTCAGCCCCATCGGCCATCCGTTCTGCGAGCAATGCCCCCTGCGTCTTAAGTTTGGTTTGGTCTATGTCGCATAGCCTCTTCGGGCTATGTCGGTAATTTGAAGCAAGTGGACTAGGGTTACCGACATGGATATTTTTTGTTTTTGTTATTTAGTTGGGGAACCCAGGCACCCACCTATATTCGTCACACTCACACCAACATACTCTACACTCCACAAATACTTATACACATACACTCACCAAAAATCAACTTTAACTAAATTCATACCCTCTTACAAATAAACGCAGAATAAAGTTATACCAGGTATAAACCTATGAAAATGTATGGGTATACCTTAGTTATACCTGGTATAACTTTATTCCGCGTTTATTAGTAAGAGGGATAGAATAAAATAATTACCTATATTTATCTACATTACAATTAAGTTTTAACCCTGTGTTACCAAGTGAACATGTTTCCCTTACCTATTTGGGCAGAGACTGGATCCCAAAACACAGGGCATCCTAGTGTGGGGATCCAGGGAATTTGGTTTCTATGTACTGTATTATTGGTTTAATATTGTACCGTGTAAAAATGCACGGACCATTTTTTTTTGGTATGATATCAAGATTGGTTTAACGTGTAGCATACATACAGATACTTTGAAATGTATAATTACGGATAAACTTACCACTATCATTGCAGTTATTGGTGATCCATTTCAGCATCATGATAGACTTTAGCGTCAGATTATTGTACGAGTCTATAAACCCCTCTTGGATGACATCGCCATACTTATCCGACTCCTCCTCGATTTTATTCTGAATTGAAGAATCGTTGTCGTGCGTTGGCAACCCCAGGAGAAACACGACTTTATACTCCGGATCAGTGTTGACAGGAATGTCAGGTAGTGATAATTTCGCCTTCATTTTCCGAAAGTTTTTATTACCTTTCAACATTGATAAAACTTTTTCTAAATCCGGAGTGTCTTCATAACCCTTCGGAGGTATTTTCATAACGTTAGTATCATAATAATCATAATTTGGCTCTGTGTTCTCTCCTATCTCCTGGTTCATGTCGAATTCTGGCAACATGACTTCATCATCAAACCTCTTTTCAGGTACATCATCAGTCTTGTCAATAACCAGATTGTCCTGCAGCGCTTTCGCCAATTCGGGCAATAGCCGGCTAATGCTAGATATGTCTCTTTTAACTCTATCGCTAGTTGCGTTGCTCACATCATGTTCTGAATATAGATCATATGTAAAATTGTAGTTAATATATCTCTGTATGACTGCATGGTAAAGCTTGGACATTTCTAGATAACTTCTATAGTTACCCCAGGTTTCTCTTATGGCTAGGCGTTGTTCGAAGTTGAGGGTAGACGAACAAACAACTATGAGTAGAAAAAGCTTATCGTTGCTAGTTCTAGGGCATATATTCCTAGGGGCGTGTATTGTCGTTACGTTTTTAGGTTGTACGTATATTTTTGTGTCGCGATTTGTGTGAATCGACCAGCCCGCGACGAGACCTGCAAATGACCGGTTAAAGTGAATAACAAAACGAATTCTGGTTCAAGTTAAATTAGCCTGCCTGGTTGATCTAGTGGTCGCAAGCGCTACTGCTGAAAATGAAGTCCTGGGTTCGAGTCCCGGGTCGGGAAAAGTGTTATTGGGTTTTTCCATCCGGAATTTCTCAGTAGCAATACAGTAATATAGGGAATACAGACGTGAAGCTGAGAAATTCCATATGGGAAAACCCAATAAATATTTGTCCGATAGTACGTATAAATTAATGTAAAGAGACATTTTAGCATTTTGGGTAAAAAAATCACTTATACTTAATGAAATAAAGCTCATTTTAGCATGTTGAGTAAACTTCCCTTACGGTAATTGATACTTACTGATCTTTCGACACTCATGGTTAAACTTACCTTTGGACAGCTGATCGTTGGCCTTATTATAAACAGGTATGTACAGAAGCACGCAGAAGAGGATCATGGCCGTGCTGAAGAGGAAGAACTTGGCGAGGTACGTCAGGGTGGACCGACGCTCTCGCTCCTCGATCTTCGGCGCGGCGTATGGCGAGAGGCGACGGGATCTGGAAAAGAAAGAGGCATACCTATTTATTACAAGCTATATATTACCTCGTATGTTTAAGTTAACCTCCTGACCATTTCCTCGAGCCATCAGAGAGCCTTCCGCCTGGGCACGCGTGCCCTTCACCAACCTGAAAAACCCTGAACAGACTCCGCACTCAGGTCGCAGCAAAGTAAATTTTGCCTAGGTTCTCGGATGGTGCCGATCTTGAGTGTTTGTGCGGCGTCTCTGCGAGACCATGGCCCACGTTACAACTTGCGCCGTATGTCCTGTTGCCTGTTCTCGTGGAGACCAAATTGCTGCGTCAGCGGACTGCATTGCCGTGCCCGTATACTGAACCAGGCAAGGGATTTAACCGAGCAGTTTGTCATTGACACGTTAATCAGTAAAGTGTTCCTGTTCCGCGCAACATAAGCGATATGACACCAATATGGCGGCAAGGAATAATATTTACGTTGGTAAAATCCCGGGACGTAAGTTGGTAAGAGTCTTTAGATGCGCTGAAGTCGTTTTAGGGTTCCGTACCCAAAGGGTAAAAACGGGTCCCTATTACTAAGACTCCGCGGTCCTTCTGTCTTTCTGTCCGTCTGTCACCACGCTGTATTTCATGAACCGTGATAGCTAGAGAGTTGAAATTTTCACAGATAATGTATTTCTGTTGCCGCTATAACAACAAATACTAAAAACAGAATAAAATAAATATTTAAGTGGGGCTCCCATACAACAAACGTGATATTTTTGCCGTTTTTTGCGATATTGGTACAGAACTTTTTTTTGGCGACTGGCAACACTGGCGACAGGTCGTCAAAAAACGGCCTAGTAACTAATATAGTTTAAAATTATTGTTTTATTGTGTATAATTTGTTAAAAATCCTTTATTTATATTAGAATCGACGTATAAAGTGATACACGTAGTGTTTGTGACCAGTTTTTATTGTGAAAACCAAATAACAATTGATATTTCACTAAATCATGTACCGGCTGTCAACGTTTGAACTGTGGATTTGAATTCTTCGAACCGGGGGAGTATTTTGTTTTGATTTGCGTATTTATTGCTGTATTATTTACTTACTATACACCACTCATACACTGCTCAGGGCGCTGAGCGACGTCCAGTACACACCGGCTACGTTTATGTCTCATTTTGTTTGACAAACTGTGGAAGCAAAATCGAAGACGAAAACACTTGCCCCAGACAAAACATTCACTGCAAACCCTACTTCACACATAATATATCTCTAATATAGTGTAAATATTACAGGTAAAGCCCCTAGTTCATAAACATTGTAAATAGACTTTGTGCCCACTCAAACTCAAACTAATGTTCTTATTAGAAATCCCTATATAAAATCTAAGATAATCAAGCAATGCAGACCAATGTTTAATAAAGCCTTTCCTTAAAGTACCTGTAATTAAATATGAGAATATTAAATGAAATAGCTTTTCTTTGTTCTTAGTATTTTTTTTTATTTTTTTTTCATATACCTCCATATATTTTTTATAATCTTATTCTTTTTTATTTAATTTTTTGTAACTTTTCTATTGTTTTAAAACATTTTACGTCTTTTTTAACTCTAAAAGCCCTCCTACTTTCTCAAGTTTCTAACAAACATAGTATTCTCTTCACATACTCAGCTGTTTCCTGTCACATTACAGGTGTTGCTTAAGGCAAACAATCAATATGATGACCCGGGCAGCTACCGTTCGTGACATGAGTCACAAACTGAAAGCAGTGCTGAGGGAGCTGGATTCATCAAGAAATGAGTGCAGCAAGCTACTGCGGGAACGAGAGGAAAGTGAAGTTGAAATTGAATTAATAGTAAATAAAAACACTCAACTCAAGAACCAGCTTGCAGAACTACACTCCCAGCATATGGATATACTGGAGCAGCATCACCATCTCCGTCAACTAGTGTCAGATTTTCAGTATTGCCATGACACTCATGACCAGGCACTGAAGTGTATATCTGTACTAGAAGCAGAATTGTGCAAGGCTCATAACACCATTACCTCTATTGACTCGCTGAAAGTCAGTGAAGAGGTTTCTAACACCAGTAACCTGTACAATGAGCTTATGGATAATGCATCCGAACTATCGTGTGAGCGGCCCACCATTACCATAGACCTTACAGGGGATGATACCATTGCTAAATGTCGAATTCTAAGCAGTCATAATAAAATTAAGAAATATATTAAAATCAATAAAAGTATTAAGAAATACAAGAAACTTTTAAAAACTCAAAGTATTTACAAATATAATGTTAACCTTAGAAGAGATTTCAGAAACTTAAAAAACCAATTAAATATATGTAATAGTAAATTAGAAAATAGTACACAAATGTATGATGTTGACATCCAGAACCTTCAAAGGGAATTATTGAGTAGGGAAAATACACTGAAGGAAATATTTTGTAAATATGAATGTAGTCAACAGATGTTAAGTGAGCGCATGCAGGAGGCCTGTGAGTTGGTGGACCTGGTGAAGTGTAATGCGGAAAGGTATGAGTCATTGACTAACAACCTCACCTGTAGTTGTGCTGCTGTTCCGCCACCTCTCATGTCACAACATGTTGCTCCTACAACTTTACCCATCACTCATACTGCAACAACTTTGTACCCCACCAAAAGTAATGTCTTAGTATATTCTGATAGTTTAGGAACAGGTTTTGGATCTTTGTTAAATAACTGTTCTAAACATACAATAGTGAACCATTGTTATCATAAACTGCAATTTAATGAGCTTATTCATAAAATACAACAGACACAATTGAATGAGCAAACTACTGTAGTACTTCTTTTTGGAAATAGCCTTAGTATAACAAAAAGGGACTTAGTTAATGGTATTGACACCCTGCTTAAGTTAAGATTAGGCAAATTAATATTTTGTGCATTGCCCTATTCTGACAAGTTACTTGTTCAGGAAAATGAATATATTTCTAGTTTAAATAACTTGATGCATATTTTATCTTGTCGTCATAGTGACCGTTTATTGTTTTTTGACACCAACAACTTTGTTAGTGATTTTGTTTTGATTCGGGACCATATGTTTCTTCCCAAAAATAGTCGACATTTATTAGCTACATTGTTAGCTTTTAATATACACGCAGTTATTGATGATTTAACTGAGACTAGGTTTAGTGATTTAACAGTATTATCCAGTTTTTCTGATAATACTACTGTAGATTCTTTAAACTATTAGAGCCGACAAAAGAGAAGACGAATAGTAATATTTTACTATATCATCAAAATATAAATCGCTTCTCCGGCAAAATTTTAGACGTGGAATTGTTAGTAGATAAATACCACATGGATATCTTATGTTTTTGTGAAACTTGGTTAAAACCAGATAGGATGTTGTTTAATGTAAATAATTTTTCAGTTGCCAGCGCGTACAACAGATCCTCAGTGGGTGGTGGTACCCTGATACTTTGTTATAGTCATCTCAAATATAAGGAAAGGAAGGATATCACTGCTTACTCTGTTGATCGCTTATGTGAGGTAGCATGTGCAGAGGTCGAGGGGCATACTATCTTGTGTGTTTACAGACCACCAGCATCAAACTTGTCATTGTTTTTAATTACAATGGAAGAATTGTTAAGTAAACTTTTCAGGGATAATAAATTAGTTTTTGTTTGTGGTGACTTAAATATAGATCTATTAGTAAATTCACCTGAAAAATGTAAGCTCATATCATTGTTTAAATCATTTAACTTAAAATATTTATTTAATGAACCGACAAGAATAACAGCAACTTCAGCTTCGTGCATTGATAATGTTTTCACTAATTGTAAAGTAAAAAATTCGTTTTTAATTAGTGGCGTTAGGTCAGACCATACTGGTCAACTAGTATCTTTTGAGTCAGATAAAAACAATAATAACCTAGCTAAATCAATTCGATTAAGACCTCTTACAAAAAAATAATTAAATTCTTTTAATAATAATGTTTTTAGCAACCTATGTAACGCCAGTTTTGATTCAAAAGACCCCAATATAAATTACGGCACGTTGTTTTCTACAGTTTGCCAAGAATTCAATAAAACGTGTCCTGTAAAAACAGTTAACGTCAACAATTACAAATCAAAATTTAGCGAATGGGCCACTGTGGGCATAAGAAAAAGCCGAGATATCTTATATAATTTATATTACGAAAAATCTTTGACTTCCGATCAAGTTTTCCACACTTATGTTAGAAACTATTCCAAAATATTTAAAAGAGTCTGCGCTCAATCAAAATCACAAATAATAATTAACAAAATTGGTGTTTCTAATAATAAAATAAAAACTGTGAGGCAAGTAATTAATAGAGAAACCGGAAAGACACAACTACGCGATCAGAATGAGTTGTCATTGAAAATAACTAATCAAACAATTTCTGATAAGCAAGAAGTCGCTGAGACATTAGAAAATTTCTTTACCAACATTCCGTTAGAGGTTACGAAGTCTCTTCCCTCCTCATCTAAATTAGCTGAAGCTCTTCTTAAGGAAAACTTTACTAAAGACTTACCAACCTTTAGATTTAAACCAATATGTATTGATACAATTAAAAACGCGTTCAAAAGTCTCAATATAAAAAATACTGAAGACTTATGGGGGATATCCGTTAGGGTTCTTGGAGATATTATTGACTCAATTGCTCCTGTCCTAACAGGCATATTCAATCAATGTTTGGACAGCGGCACGTTTCCTGACTTAATGAAACACAGTAAAGTAGTACCAATTTTCAAATCAGGTTGTAAGAGTGATCCCTCTAATTATAGACCTATATCAGTGCTTCCAGCATTGACTAAAATCTATGAAAAAATCATGCTGGATCAGATGTTGTCTCACTTCAATTCAAATGGGATCCTGCATAGTCAGCAGTTTGGTTTCACGAAAGGTAGATCGACAACGGACGCGGGAGTAAAACTCATCAGTCACATTTTGGAATCTTGGGAGAAGTCCCAGGATGCCATTGGCATTTTCTGTGATCTCTCAAAAGCGTTCGACTGCGTCGACCATAACACACTGATCTGTAAATTACACCACTACGGAATTCGAGGACAAGCTGCTGATCTTGTGCTTTCCTATTTATCAAATAGACAGCAAAAAGTAAATGTTAATGGGGCGACGACCTCCGGGTCTCTAGTCAAGATGGGCGTGCCTCAAGGTTCAATTCTCGGCCCATTCCTCTTCCTTGTTTACATTAATGACCTCCCTTTTATGATGGCCAAATTATCGGATATAATTCTATTTGCTGATGATACTTCGCTAATTTTTAAAATAGATAGGAAAGATACGGATGTCTTACAGGTCAACGAAAGTCTAATTACTCTCTCAAAATGGTTCGCAGCTAATAATCTTTTACTGAATGCGAAAAAAACTAAATGTCTTAAGTTCTCTTTACCAAATGTACCACAACGTGACCTAAATTTAAATCTTGACGGCAAAAATCTTGAAGTTGTAGCTGAAACTGTATTCTTAGGGATTACTATCGACTCAAAACTGCAGTGGGGCGCGCACATTAGAACTCTTTCGGGTAGGTTAAGTTCAGCTGCATATGCAGTAAGGAAAATAAGGCAGTTAACCGATGTAGCCACAGCTAGGCTGGTATACTATGCTTATTTCCACAGTATTATGTCTTATGGCATTCTGCTGTGGGGATCAGCAGCAGACGTTGACTCAATTTTCATATTACAAAAGAGGGCAATCCGTGCGATCTATAAAATGGGTCCTCGCGAGACCCTCAGAGAAAAATTTAAAGAGATCGATATACTGACTCTACCTTCACTTTATATTTTAGAATGTATTTTGTATGTCCGCAAAAATCGAGGGCATTTCAAAACTAGAAGCGACTTCCATAATTTAAATACACGCAGTAAACACGAAATTGTATTACCTAAATTCAGATTAACGAAAACTAGCAAGTCTTTTCTTATAAACAGTATACGCTTTTATAACAAGTTGCCAAAGTCAGTTATAGAACTGACCGATGGAAAGTTCAAAAATCACATCAAACGTGTCCTTATTAAAAAAGCATATTATAAAATCAAGGACTACGTTGAAGATAAAAATATTTGGTTTTAGCTCCTTCTGCACATGCGGCTTCCCTGGTAACTCATAAACGGCACAAATATGTGGATGTCTCTAACTATTCTCAATCAAATTTTTCTTAATTTAATAAGACTTTTTACAATAGTTTTCAATTATCTTTATAGCCCTTTGCTACGAATAGTTACAGCACTGATAACAACATTTGTGCCACATGTTAAATTTAGTCTTGTTATACTTTGTATAGATTATTTTACTGATTGGTTTGTAAATGTGTGAACATTGTAGGCCTTCTAGATTGTTAACATTTCATCTCGTTTTACTTTTTTTACTCTTTTGTTTATTTATTATATAATCATTTCTTGTTTTAGTTTCTTACGACTTATTATCGGGCCTGCGTTGTCCCCCCATCTAAGTACTGCTGTAACATGGAAATATTGTAAAACCAAACATTTTTTTAAAAGAGTAACCATGGAGTTTCTTGCCGGTTCTTCTCCATAGGAATCGACCAACCCGAACCGTGCACATTGTCGACGTTTTATAAGTGCCCATGTAGGCCTATGTGAAATAAAAATTATTGATTTTGATTTTGAACCCTTGCGCAAGTCCAACTCGCACTTGGCCGGTTTTTTAGGTCTTTGGTAGCGAAGCGCGGCGCGGGGAACGTTCCGGGCGCGCGATTGTTTGGTCAGTTGACACAAGGATCGACTGACCAATCGCGTCGCGTCCACGTTCCGTTCGCTCTATATGGTGGTTGATCAGGTCGCGCAATATGCGCAAACTTACACCCGCCCGCCATCTTGAACCCTACGCCAAAACCTTGCCAAGTTACATGCCGGGGATTATATCGAGTTTGGTGTTAAAGGTAAGTACGGACATTCCAAAACTACGCGGTACGGGGATGTTCTTCCGAATGGTCAGGTGCGCAGTACTCATTACTGGCGTGTGTGTATGACTAGATGTATGAACGTGAGTGAAGCAAGAGAAGTATGTAAGGATCGTAGCAGGTGGCGATCTGTAGTTTCTGCCTATCCCCATGGGAAAAAAGGCGTGAGTTTATGTATGTTGGTAATGTATTGTTTGTCTTTATCATCAAGGTTACAGAGGACTATTCGATTCAATCGATTTTCAATTCAAAATACAATTGTAAATAAAAACATTCGTGTTTATAATATCCATCGGCTAAATGCCTGAGCGCGCGCGATGCGAGTGCCACGAACGTAACCTTAAGGGCTCCCACACATAACTGCGATGCGATGCGATGCGACGCGATATCTATACATTTAGTACGTGCTAGCTCACAGATATTTGCGATGCGATGCGAATTCGCAGTTTTGTGTGGGCGCCCTTAGAAGGACATCAGCTAAATAAAAGGTATCATGTTTACAACTAAAATCATACCCATTGGGCACAGGTCACTAACCCACACTGTGCATCCCATGAAATATAATCATGTTTTACGGTATATCAATACATATGTAAGGAATGAGCCATGCATGCTTTACTAATATTAGTAATGCGAAAGTAACTCTGTCAAGTTTTTACATCTCAACGGCTGAACGGATGTGTATAAAATTGGCATGTGGTAGCTTCTGCCTACCCCATGGGAAAGAACGTGGGATTATGTATGTAAGGTATGTAGAACCTGGATTAGGACATAGGATATTATACATGGCGGTATAATATGCCCTTGGGATAACAAAACCCTTTAAGCGCGGGCGAAACCGCGGGCAGTAGCTAGTATTAGATATATTTGTCAGTTAAAACAACATAACGTCATGCATCTAAATAGCGTGGAGTAATGCTCAGGCATACTGCGGCATTTCGCCACGCTATAGAGCCGCGCGCTACGGGGAAATAACGCAGTTATGTGGGACTCCAACCCACTAAAACTCCACGGTGTCCTCCTGTGCTGCTTATAGCGCGAGCACGGGCACGCGTTAGCACTCACTCACACCGCGAACCCGCCGCGGCTATCCCCAGAGACCGTAACCCCCATCACCGGCGCACCAGAACACATTGCCCCAAGAACCAAACCAGCACATGGGCGCCAGACGACCCCGTGTATGGCACCCTTGGCCCCCTGTCGAGTCGGGTCAGTGGCCCCGCCACCTACCACGTTTCGGTCGCAGGGGATAGGGACTTCCCCTGCTGCCACACCGCGTCCGCCATTAGACGGAGCGACCGCGTCCAGGCCGCGGTAGGTTGTGAGAAAAAAATCAAGGACAACCCGGGACTAGATTCGCAAAGCCTCATGTTCAGCAGTAGCGCACGAGCATAAATCACCATGCTGTTGGTAAGCGCATCACTTGAGAATGGACTGATTTATAATGTCCGTAACAGCAAAAATGACATAATTCTAAATATAAGTTCTTAGTCTCATCCTATACAAAGAAACCGTTTCGACGTAACCAGCGTTTTTCGTCTGATTAAAATGATTATTTTTATGTACCTCGATCGCGTTCGATTCCGTTCCACGGCTATAGATGGTGTTAGCAGCGACTTGCAAGTAAAAGGATTTTCTCGGTTCGTGACAATATTTTTCTTTAAATACAGTGACGATTTGTTTTATAGTATTTTTTTGCACGTCTTTAGTTTTATTGTACCTGTGTTATGTTAATGTTATAATAAAATGTGTTACAATACAAAGAAGAAAATCGAATGACAAGCCCGAGAAATTTAAAAATGCGCCATCTATTGGATTAAATTTTAAATAATGCGTTAAAATAATCTTCAAAATGTGAATTAAGAGCCCAATATTCTATAATGCTGTGCTTAGGAGAGTTGATTAAACAAGAACATACAATTTTTATGATCAATTCTCGAAAATGTTAATTTTACACACAGTTCAATAATGAGTTGATGCATATGGCGCCATCTAGTGACAATTATATGAACCAAATTTTCTTTAGAATTAAAATTTATTTCGGGATTTGTTGGGATTTTTTTTTTGTTAGCGCTGGGACCCCGTGACTATGTGTAAATAATGTCATCACCAGTGCTCTTAATACGGCGAAGGAAAACATCTTGAGGAAAACGGTATGACCTAGACACTAAAGTTCAAATACTGTGACAAGCAATCCACACTGGCCCGTGTGGTGAATTACTGTCCACTCCCTCTCAGAGAGAGGAAGCCTGTGTCCCAGCAGTGGGAACATTACAGGCCGATAATGCTATGCTAGTTAAACCTCGGACCTGGTGAAAGCAAAACCTAGGGACGGACAATGTAGTGAACTGGTGACTCATGGGGAAGGCCTATGTCCAGCAGTTGACGACATCCGACTGAAATGATGATGATGATGAATGCTATGCATAAGTTCTGCAGTTTTAATGAGTGCGTGCACATTAACCGAGCACAAATCTATACACTAGGATGTTTGTTGCGGGAATTTCCTCATCAAAAAACCCAATATGACTTGAAATGAATGAAACCCGATCCGAATTCCCAATTAAAATTATTTCCTATACAAATCTACATTCCGTACACAATCCTTCCTACTTCTTACTAATATTATACCAACAGGTGTCAGCCAGTAAGGTATAGAAAGTGTATCCATTGGCAAAACCAGAATGTGTTAATCACTATACGTAACCAATTAATTCGCATTCATGAACAGTACGATGTTCCTTCATTAGAAATTGTAGTGATACATACTTCTGACAACGGCTTCGCTCGCGTTTAATTCGGAAACCTTCCCAAGGGAACGCAGGCCCTAATCCAGTACTTGGTCTTCCCGTGTGCCAAGTTTCATCTAGTCTCCGCCACACACACACTCCACGCACCACACACACAGACATACCACACACACTCACATTCACTTTATTTTTCTAGATAACAAAAAAATAAAAGTCATTTGGTCGACTTGTACCAAAAAGTTTAATTACGTAACTTGAAAACGGTATATGCGTAGAACCATTTTATGTATTATTTATTATATAACTAGCTGACCCGGCAAACTTTGTTTTGCCATAAAAACACCAAACATTCAACTATCCTACCTACCCTACCCTACACTACCTACCCAACCCTACCCTACCATACCCTTAACTACCCTACCCTACCCTTCTTACTATCCTATGTCCTTCTCCTGGTTCTAACCTACCTCCCCACCAATTTTCATCTAAGTCGATTCAGCCGTTCTTGAGTTATAAATAGTGTAACTAACACGACTTTCTTTTATATATTAAAGATTTATTGTACACCAAGGCACCAAGGCCAAGTGCGCAGTACCCATAACCGGCGTGTGTGTATGGCTAGATGTATGAATGTGTGTGAAGCAAAAGAAGTATGTAAGGATCGTAGCAGGTGGCGTTCTGTAGTTTCTGCCTACCCCCATGGAAAAAGGCGTGAGTTTATGTATGTATGTATGTATTGTACACCATAAGTATATACAGTGTATATAGTAGTAGTGTATAAGTATATAGTATGTATTTTATCCGTTTAAATCATGTAAATCGGGCGATGCGTTTATGAGATATTAACTCAAATTACTGAAAATAATTGTCAAAAAAAGATTATAATTTTGTATATGAGTTTCATTATACTAGTAAGTACCTACTTAAATAAAAACTATTAAACATACTTTTGACCAAAAGGTTTGTAACTTATGACAAGTGAAAGGGTCAAGGACGCCCCTTACCGCGATACGTTTGTTTTGATCGTGTTAGCGACACTGCCTTTAATTATTTTTGTATCGTTTTGAAATATTGGAATACATTGGTAGACAGGTATTAACGAATTTATATTTTCTATGTTATTTGGCGGTGACTATAAACGCGCCTAGGCGTATGACGTGAAAGAATAACAAACAGACAGACAGCTACTTTCACATTTATATTTTTTGTATGGACTAGCTTCTCCCAGCGGCTTCGCCTGCGTCAAAATATTTGAAAAGCAAGTAAGTAGGTAGGTACCCGGGACAAAAAGTATCATATGTCCTTCTCCACGGTGCAATCTACATCTATAGCAAAATTCATGAAAATTTGTTCAGTGGTTTAGGTGTAAAAACTCAACAAACAAACACACAGAAATAATATTAGTATTGATGACAGAAGGATTGTATTGCTGCCAAGTAGGACACATTGTCTAACTAATATTATGCAGAGGTAAATTTGATGTAAAATGTAACCACTGGAAACTCCAGTCACGAAAATTCGTTGTGAAGAGGAGGGATGAAACGCATGGTACTAAAATAGTTATAAATATAAATGTGGAGGGATGCAACGGGAGAGGGAGCCCAAAAGATGGACGGACTGTGTGAGAAATGATAAAAGAAACGGGGAGTCAGTGATGGCGTGACGGGGGACAGGACGGTAAGAAAACGTGTTGCACCGAAACAACGTAAAGTGGGACAAGGACAGGAAGATGATGATCATAGAAAGTGACACCATCACTTGTCATAGGTTTCTTTTTAACCTGAAAATGCACGATTCCTGTGAGATAGGAACGAAACAGCGTGTAAAAATTAGTTACAAATGACGAAGGATTGAAGTTTTGCCAAGTAGGACACCTGTGTGGTTGCTGGACACATTGTTTGCAAATATAGATATAGTGTCCAGGCGTTGTTATGACACATCGAACTTAGGGTAACGTGGCCAGTAGCATCTGCAGATTTAAGTTCTCTTCTCATACAGGGAAGGCACGAGCATTGATCACCACGTCTGCTCAAAACTAGCCAAACCCTTCTTTATGAAAAAAGTCCAAGTTTTAAGAATACTGAAACTTCGAAAATGCGGTCAGAGAGTTCCGACTGAATTTTCTTAGTGAGAAGTCATAATTCGAGGTATGGCTCGCGCCTATTTTCTCTTCTAATAATGAATCAATTTAAAAGATATTCCTTAAACTGAATAAAACAGTTATTATGTTGTGCTTCAATTTTTTTCTTTTTTCATTTATAGTTGTCAAATTTGTACACTAAACCTCTGTTGACAGCGCAATTTTGAGCATCTTTTGAGGGTTCTAGTGCTTCTAAAGATAATTTATCATCAAAAAGGAAAACATAGGAGCACAGTATATATCTTTCTTTTTCAGTTTATGGTATATATTTTAAATTCGTCCAATATTGGAGGAGGAAATAGGCGAGAGCCAAATCTCAAATGATGTCAGTCGGATGTCTGCGACCGCATTTCCTCTTAATTCTGAAATCGATTAACTTGTGTTAGAGGTTGCAAACCTATAAGTTTATTATAAACTATATCTTGTCTACTGCTTAACGTGTCCTAGCAACCGTGGTAATAAAAGTCGGAAAATTAATATATTTTTCTGTTGCACTTTAAATAAGTATTTTCTTTCTGCAACCGTGTCCCATTCTCTAATATGGTAGCAGAGCGTGAGGAAGCAGAACGCGTATGATATAAATAATTATATTATCAAGTAAAAATTACGAAATCGCGAAAATGAGTAACCAGTCCGTCGCAATTGAAAAACTCTCCGGGGTAAATAATTACACCACCTGGAAATTTCAAATGAAGATGTTGCTTATTCATGAAGACTTGTTTGAATGTGTCAACGAGGTCGATAAGAAAAATAAACCGGAATGCGAAGACAAGAAGAAACAGGAAAAAGCGCTAGCACGAATCTGCCTCAGTGTTCAGCCATCTGTTTACTCCGTTGTCAGGAATTGCAATACTGCGTTTGATGCCTGGAAGAATATACAGAAATCGTTCGAGGATAAAGGTCTGTGTAGACGATTAGGTCTCCTCAGAATGCTATTTAGCTTAAAATTGGAGCAGTTTGAGAGTATGGAGGCGTATGTTACAAAAATTCTAGATACTGCCCAACAACTGCAAGACATAAATGCTTCTCTGGAAGACGAGTTCGTTGCTATAATAATGCTCAGTGGGCTTCCCAAGCAGTTTGACCCACTCATTATGACGTTAGAGCATAGTAGCCTTTCTCTCTCAAGTGAACTGGTGAAAAGTAAACTACTCCAGGAGGCACAGAGACGAGGTGATGCAGAAGGTACGGAACAGAATGCCCTAACGACTTCGACTTCGATCTCGAAGCGTCCCAAGTGCTTTCGATGCAAAAAATTAGGTCATTACGCTAGAGATTGTAGACATAAAGCACCGCATAAGGATAAGTCATCTAGTTCCAGTTGTCAAGAGGAGGAGAAGGTTCAGAAAACTCCTGGTAGGACGACTATGTTGTCGGCTCTGACGGTGAAGCTGGATCGAGATGTGTGGTACGTTGACAGTGGTGCAACTTGCCACATGTCCAATAATAGAGACATTTTTCATGATTTTGTGTGTGATACGCCAAAGGAAATAAGCGTTGCGAACGGTGAAAAACTTTTTACATCGGGTAGTGGTAATGTGAAACTCTTTTTACAAAAACAATGGGTAACTGTCAGTAATGTAGTTTTTATACCGAACTTGTCATGTAATTTGTTATCTGTCAGTATTTTGACACAAAAATGTTTTGAAGTAAAATTTACATCGAGTTTTTGTAAAATTTACAAAAACGGAAAGGTAGTAGCTGTAGCAAAACGGGATGCATGCGGTCTTTATAAATTAGAAACCGGGGATGCGTATATAAATTCCGTTTCGCGCGTACACAGTATGCCAGTAAGCGTCTCCTTGAGTACCCAGGTAGATCTTCCATCTCAGGGTTTATGGCATCGTCGGCTTGGACATCTGAATAGTCGTAGCATGAACCTACTCAAGAGTGGTATGGCGGCTGGTATCGACTATGATGTATCCACATACGAGCAATGTATCGCCTGTATTGAAGGTAAGGTTACTAATTTACCTTTCCCTAAGAAATCCTTTTCACGTGCAAGTGAGGTGTTAGGACTGGTTCACACGGACGTGTGCGGCCCTATGCCAGTGAAATCTATAGGCGGTGCGAGATATATGCTAACATTTATTGACGATTTTTCTAGGAAGACGTTTTGTTGTTTAATAGAATCGAAAGACAAAGTTTTTGATTGTTTTTTGATTTTTAAAGCTCTTGTAGAGAACGAGACTAATAAAAAAATTAAAATCCTGAGAAGCGATAATGGTGGCGAGTACATCAATACGAGATTTAAGCAGTATTTGAGTAAGTGTGGAATCCGGCATCATACTACTGTTCCTCACTGTCCACAGCAAAATGGAGTTGCCGAACGTGCGAACCGAACGATTATTGAGGCGGTGCGCTGTATGCTTCTGGAAGCAGGTTTGGATCAACGATTCTGGGCTGAGGCTGCGAACACTGCGGTGTACATAAAAAATCGTTCACCTACAAAGGCAGTTAGAGGTGCAACTCCAGAAGAGATTTACACTGGACATAAGGTAAACTTAGATAACTTACGTGTATTTGGTTGTTTAGCATATGCTGTGCAAAATAATCGTAAAAAACTGGATCGCAAATCTAAACCTTACATATTTGCGGGTTATTGTGAGAACACAAAGGGATACCGGCTCTTGGATCTTGAGAGCTATAAGCTAACAATAGCGAAAAATGTTAAGTTCATTGAGAATAAATTCCTCAAGCATCTGAATTTCACTAAAGTGGAATCAGATGTGAATATAGAACTTAAGAATTATGTATCCGAGAATAGAACAGTGTCAGAACAAATTTCTGTGACTACTGATGATGCTAACGATAGCGAGGCTTCGACCAGTAGCTTGGTCACAGATCATCACTCAGATGCTATTTATGTTCCAGATGTTTCATTTGAGACAGATGACTCGAGAGCAGAATACGTGGAAGCTGATGAGAACTCCTTCCTGTGTGGTTTTTTGACGGGGGAAGCATGTGGCAGTGATGATCCAAGAACAGTTGAAGAAGCCTTGAATAGTTCTGAAGCCAGGCAGTGGCGAGCTGCTATGAAAGACGAATATCAGTCCTTTTTGGACAATAAGTGCTTTACCTTAACCGATTTGCCGAAAGGTGCAAAGCCAATAAAGACCAAATGGATATTTAAGAAGAAAAGAGGGCTTAACGGTGAACTATTACAATACAAAGCACGTCTAGTGGCAAAAGGATTTACACAAAAGTATGGAGTGGATTATTTTGAAACTTTTTCACCTGTAGTGAGATACGAAACCATAAGAATGTTATTAGCTTTGGCTGTGGAGTACGATATGGAGATTGACCACATGGACGTAAAAACAGCCTTTCTAAACGGAGATTTAAAAGAAACCATTTTCATGGAAATACCAGAAGGTTTTGGAAAAGGTAGAGGCAATAACAAGGTGTATCGACTACACAAAGCTGTGTATGGTCTAAAACAAGCGCCTAAATCATGGAATGAAAAGATCAATCATATCCTTGTCAACAAACTCAAGTTCAAGAGATTGGTCTCTGAACCATGTGTATACATAAACCAAAATGGCGACAAGCTTGTAATTATCGCGTTGTATGTTGATGATTTAGTAATTTTCAGCAATTGTAATGCGGAAAAAACTAAAACTAAATCATTGCTGACGAAAGAATTTGTGATGAAAGATCTTGGTCCTGTAGAAAGAGTTCTAGGATTAAGAATCAGGAAAGATCATGGCAAGATCACTCTAGATCAAAGTGCCTATATTAAAAAGATATTAGAGAAATACAACATGCAAGACTGCAAATCTGTTGAAACTCCAATGCAGTGCCAAAAACTGAACAAAGCTGATAAAAAGGATGACAGTTTGGAGTATCGAGAATTGATCGGTTGTCTTATGTATGTAGCGGTCTGTTCGCGTCCTGATATATGTCACGCTGTAAGCGTATTAAGCCAATTCAATAACTGTTTTTCCGATGTCCACTGGAAAGCAGCTAAACGCGTGTTGCGTTATCTTAAAGGTACTGTAGATTACTGCATTACCTATAAGAAAACTGGCTTATCTGTGACGGGTTTTGCTGATGCAGACTGGGTTTCTAATGAAATTGATAGACATTCTTATACGGGATATGTTTTCAAAATTGGGAATTCTATTACATGTTGGGAAAGTAGGAAACAGCGTACCGTTGCGTTATCGAGTACTGAGGCGGAGTATATGTCACTCTCCGATGCTTGTAAAGAAGCACTGTTTATAAAAACTTTCCTGCACGAATGTATAGGTAGTAACATTGAAATAACTATTTTCAATGATAATCAGTCGGCCTTGAAATTGACTGAAAGTAGTATGTTTCATGGTAGGTCAAAACATATAGACATACGTCATCATTTCGTCCGGGAGGCGGTCAGCAATGGTGCAGTAAAAATAAATTACTTGCCAACGTCCAAAATGACGGCGGATGTCTTGACTAAACCTTTGTCGGTAGAGAAACATAAGTATTTTGTAAACGAGTTAGGTTTGGCTACTGATGTTTGTTAACAAGATAAGTTTAAGGGGCGGTGTTAGAGGTTGCAAACCTATAAGTTTATTATAAACTATATCTTGTCTACTGCTTAACGTGTCCTAGCAACCGTGGTAATAAAAGTCGGAAAATTAATATATTTTTCTGTTGCACTTTAAATAAGTATTTTCTTTCTGCAACCGTGTCCCATTCTCTAATAACTTGCACTTTGGATATCGGTAGTATTTTTTTGGAAAAACCCTTTTTTTGTAGTATTTCCAATACTTTATGGCTTCAAAATACATTTGAACATAAATACATTTAGCGATCTTACTACTGGGTGCGTTCTGCAAAAAATAGCGCTCGATAGTTTTCGTAAGGAAAATGGCGACCGCGTACGTCACATTGTCTAGTATCTTGTCAACAAACGGTTATTTTCACGAAACTTCTGTGTACCAATTAAGTTTATTAGTACGAATATAACGATGGATGATCGACTATATTTTGTCATATGTATTTTGTATTTTGAATACGCATTTTATATACTTGCGAGATAGTATTTTGTAATTTTTTGCCCAGCTCTAGCTTCATCGACCATCCGTTCTACGAGCAATGTGCCCTGCCCACTACTACTTAAGCTTGGCAATCCTTTTGTGTATGTCGGTAACGCGGTTTCTCTAGCGTATTTTTTTTTTCTGATTTGATCACGCAAGGAAACTCCGAGAATAGCCCTCTCCATCCCCCTTTCGGTAATTTTAAGCCTTCTAATGTGGCCCATTGTGAGCGACCACGTCTCAGTACCACATGGCATCACTGGCAACACACACTGTTCATAGACTTTCGTCTTGAGACACTGTGGTAAATTGGACGAGAAGATACCGCGCAACTGCCCGAACGCCCTAAGTAATTGTATCTGGGTGTTTGATGTGTCAATATTATCCTTCACTTCGCTAAATATTATATAATTATTATTTGCAGCGGCCTACTTGAGTACGCAATCGATTCAGTGCTTTTCACGTCCAGTAAATTCAATCAATCAATCTATTTCGCCTCTGCTTCCTATCTGGCCTCCACAACTCAGTAACTGGGTACCACGATACCCCTTGGCAAGACTGGTGGCAGATCTCAGGCTTCTGACTACCCGTAACGACTGTCAACGATCTTCAAATGACAGCCGGGACCAACGACTTAACGTTCTTGCCGAGGCACGGGGGACACTCGCTATGTATGTATGATGGTCACCCATCCACGGACCGACCTCGGTAAGCGTTGCTTAACCTTGAAGATCGACCCGTGCGGCTGTTATTATTATTTTTATGGTGTACAATAAAGTATATTCTATTCTATTATTTAGCCACGAGCTCCTCCATATCCAGTAAAGTAATATAGCAAAATAGCTTACCTGTGAGACAGTATGGGGCTGTCGTCGCTGTTGGATACAGAGGGGTACAGTCGGTCATCGTCATACCAGTGTTTATCACCATCCATAGATTTAACTGAAACAAACAACAACACAATAACAACCGAATTGAAGAAGTACAGATGCCACACACATACGAACTGCAAAATGACCCTATACTACATCGTCATATCAGCCGAAAGACGACCAATACTGGACTTAGGCCTCCCCCAAGCATTGCCACATTCAGCGGTCCCGTGCGTTCCGCATCCAGCGGACCACAACCTTCTCCAGGTCATCGGTCCACCTGGTGGGAGGCGTTCCAACGCAACGTCTTCCGGTTTGCGGTCACCACTCCAGAACCTTTCTGTCCCATCGGCCATCCGTTCTGCGAGCAATGTTCCTACACTACATAGAACAATCAATGTCATCTGCGTGATTTGAACATATTCATCAGCCCGACAACAACCATCGCGCAGTTGTCCACAAGATGCAACATCCGTCTGGTCGAAGGGTCCTTCCTATGCAATTGAGGTTGTGGGACTTTACACCCTATGCGAGACGTGGTCGCTCACAACGGGCCTCATCAGAAAGCTTACAGTCACCCAAAGGGCAATGGAGAGGGCTATGCTCGGAGTATCCTTGCGTGATCGAATCAGAAATGTAGACATCCGCAAGAGAACCAGGATTACCGACATAGCCCGAAGCATTGCCAAACTTAAGTGGCAGTGGGCAGGTCACATTGCTCGCAGAATGGATGGCCGATGGGGCAGAAAAGTTCTGGAGTGGCTACCGCGAACCGGAAGACGATGGGTTGGAAGGCCTTGAAGACCAGGTGGACCGATGACCTGGTGAAGGTTGCGAGGATCCGCTGGATGCGGGACGCACGGGACCGGTCAATGTGGCGACACTTGGGGGAGGTCTATGTCCAGCAGTGGACGTCTTTGGGCTGATATGATGATGATGATGACACCCTATTCTGAATAGCCGGATACCTCTGTAAAGATACCGCCGTCCGTAAGCAAACTACCCTACAAGACACGCAGTATTTTAGATAAACCGGCCAAGTGCGAGTCTGACTCGCTGACAGAGGGTTCCGTATAAACAGCTACATTCATCAAAATAAATAGGTAACATTACTAACTTTCAAAAACAATGTAAGCACCGAACATTGCTCTAACGAAGGGACAAAATTAACTATGCCGTTCTAAACTGTTGTCCCCAAATATCAATATACAAAATTTTAACTTTTTCAAGTAGGTACATTTCCTAAGTTGGTCGGCTATTACTCGTAAACTTGTAGAGCCTACTTAGCTTTGATAGTTTTCCTTTTAATTTCGTTATATTTATCATGAACCAAGTGATAATCAGGGCACTATGTATAATGCCCGGGCATTATGAATCTAGTAGACAAATCGGACAATTTAATGTATACTGATTTAAATTTCTATATTTATCACGTTGTCTGGTCATTATGCATATTGCTAAGTAACGGTAATTCGATAATTATGTTCAAACAATTAGCTAAGAGCGAGCGAAGCGTGCTCGGGAGCTGTGCAGTCGGAGGATACATATTGGCGAGCTGGCTGACCACCTGATCCTCTGACTGCACAGCATGTTTTTTTTCTTGTTTACATATTTTTAGTTCGTTTCATATGCAGTCGAGTTTCTGATTTTTAAATTATTTTCCTAACCTGTATACCGAGACTTCTTCGTGTCTAGGAAAGCAAATTAAACAGTTGGTCTCACAGATATCCTACGCTCTGGTGTGGGCAGAGGGTCTGTCAGTCTCTTACTGACACCAGTGTTTCTGGTTTTCTTTGAAGACAGAGGACATCCATGAGGTTTTCCACACGTTAAAGGAGAATTTGGCACATACCTTCATAAGTAACTATTAAGCTTCTTGTCACACCAACATAAATATATCTCGAAAATCTCACTAATTTTCTAATCACCATTTTAATCAATCTAATTGTTCTACAAGATACAAAAGCACTGCCTATTACTGTTAACGGTTAAGCAGCATTTAACTATTTGTCAGGAAAAATATTATTTAATTTTATCGACGCACCTAATGAGACCACATACCGGAGAACGATAAGGAATATTTTTTAGTATTCCCCAATGTTAACGCAGTCCTGGCCGTGGGCCAGCTCGGATCTTTAAAAAATTCTTTGATTTACATATGCTATTTCAGTTATGAAGAAATTCTAGCCATAATTTTTTCTGCGTATAAATATTTTTAATCATCAAAGTCGTTTTGGACGAATTTCCAAAAGTTGCGAAAAAATATCGTGTTGTTAATTATTTTTTTAAAGCAAAACTATAAGTTACACGAAAAAACCGTGTGTTCAAAATTATGTACTTACATGAAACAATTTTTTTTTTTTTCAAACTTTTTAACCTAGCCGTTACTAAGGAGTATACTTTAGAAAGTTACCGTTTGACGGCACTAAAGGGTATGTAGGCCCTTAACTTCAAACGTTGTGTGGGAATTTCCGTACTAAAATTATCCCATCAAAAATTAAGAAAATACCTAATAATTATTATTTACAATGTGCTCGTGGAGGCCCAGTGGCTAAGATCTCGTGCTCAAGCACGGTCGTGGGTTCAAATCCGGGCAAGTACAAATGTGACTTTTTCAAATTCATATGTAGGTACACTCTAAGTTTAGCTTGGACATCGGTGACAACGTTGAAGGAAAACATGGTTTCCTCACGATGCAAATCTCGCAAGGCATTTCTTCTGCCGCAAATAGTTGTGAGCTCTAATGTAAAATGATAGAAAATGTCCTGAATGGCTTCGAGAAAAGGGTTGTGCCTGTTTTGCTCGATTTGGCATGGGATAGACGCGAAAGTTTGTGAGGATAGCTAGATGAACGGAAACACCCGGTGCGGTGGCCCAGGTGAGTGGAAACGCCGGGACGCCCTAGAAGGACATCATAATATATGGATTTTATTATTTTGGTGATGTTCTTCAGAAAGGTCAGATGCGTAGTACTTATAAACGGCGTGCGTGTATCACCAGATGTATAAACTTAAATGAAGCAATAGAAATATAAGTACGGCTCTTAGCAGATGGCGTTCTATAGTTTCTGCTTTTTTCCCATAGGGATCCATGGGAAAAAGCAGTGGTGGAATTACGCAACGCACATTGCTTCTTTTACGTTCATAAGGTCGTCGTCGTCGTCGTTGTGTAACACTATCGTTAAGGGTTTAGTTTTTAGGGTTCCGTACCCAAAGGGTAAAAACGGGACCCCATTACTAAGACTCCACGATCCGTCTGTCTATCACCAGGCTGTATCTCATGAACCGAGATAGCCAGACAGTTGAAACTTTCAATGATGATGTATTTCTGTTGCCGCTATAACAACAAATACTAAAAACAGAATGAAATAAATATTTAAGTAGGGCTCCCATACAACAAACGTGATTTTCTTGCCGTTTTTTGCGATAATGGTACGGAACCCTTCGGGCGCGAGTCCGACTCGCACTTGGCCGGTTTTTTAAATCAACTACCACTGATCTTGTTCTTGAAATGTAACTTTGTATGTCGTTTTGTGGTAATTAAATACTTTTTCTTACTTTCATACCGAAGTTTTTGTGGGAAAGACAGAATAATCGAAAAAGAAAAAAATATGTGTATTTTACGTAAGTACTAAGAATACGCTTCGTGCCAGTTTCAGTGTGCCAAAATAACAATCACATGGCTAATAGATTGCAAAAACCTGTTGGATACGTATAAAAATAGACGGCCACAATACTCGTATCTTGTAAATTAAAAGATTTGGTTGTACTATATAGTGCTAATAGGAGTGGGATGAGAGCGTCATGCACCCAGGTCCCAGAGCTAATACCTACTAAACTTAAAATAGACTTGTGGAATGAAGTTTATATTGTTTTATTGATCTCCCAAAACTCAAATGGCTAGTTTTTGTAGAAGAAGTTAAATTATCCACAAGTATTTTAATATGTTGTATAGAAATTAAAGTATATAAGATCGTGAAAACTTATAATTGCTCTGCCTAAAAAAAAGATGCCGCTGCTATTTTGGTAATGTGACTGCATTTTTTACCGTTATCTGCACATACAGGTATTACATACCCTCGTATAAGTCTCTGTCTAAGTAAGAATGAATAAACGACAATACAACAGCAATATTTCCTACATCTAGGCCTGCCTCTACAATTTATTCAGCGACTTCAAAACTATTTGTAAAATGGCAAAGTTGTCGTGCCAGCGATACAAAACAACAAGATTACAACAGTACTCTTTAAGGCGCGCGGTACCCCGAGCAAAACGCCGCGCAAGCCGTTTTTTGTGCTGTTTTTAGGAGCTATCTACTCGCTATTTAAAAAGAAATATCAATTAATAAAAATACATTAAATTTCTACATAATATTCATTCTAAAATGGTAGATTTAGTTTTTTTTTTTTTATGTTGTATATATTTCACTAATCTCCTTCCAAAAAAACATAAAAATGAGAAATAATTATTGATATTATGCATCTCCTCGTAAAGTGTTTATTCATTATTTTTTGTACTAACACTAATGGATAGACAATTTAATAACGAACATTTTTGTAGAATTATATTTTTCAAAAGACCAAAATTCGATTTTATAAAGATTTTATTCTAAAATCTGGGCGTATTCACTACTGTAATTCATGCGCCACCAGTGCCGCTAGACCAATAGGAATGCTCATATCTCATGCCGATTTTTTGGTCAGGGTACCGTCTTAAGTGATTAATGGTGTTCCTACATAGCATACGTACACCGCATTGGCAAGATTACTATTGCAGAAAAAATAAGATTGGCCATATGAAGATGAATATTTTTGTGCTATGGGAACCAATGGCGAACCGGTACCAGGGGTGCGCGTGAATTTAAGAGGGGACTCTAGTGAGACTTTCTCCATACAAACACATTCTGCTGTTTTCTTCGTGGATAATGCCTCTAGAGCAATGATTTTTTCCATAAAATCTAGGTCTAATTAATACGTGCCTGTATCATTTCCTTTTTTCCAAAACATATCACAAAAAGAAATATGACAATCCAAAAATCCGAAAAAAATGCCCGTTTTTACCGCCATGTTCAGAAGACTTTCAGACAAAATTTATAAGTTTTTAACAAAAAGGAAATGATAGGAGCATAGATATACTTTTCCTCTAAATTTTGATATAAGAATTTTTTAGATCAGACCAGTTTTCATGAAGAAAACAGCAGAATACGAAACGTCTTTTAGTCAAAGGTAAAATCAGCCTGAGCTGCAGTTGTCCCTTTCGCACTTTACGGGGTGAGGTTGGAGGTGACGCGACGGCAATAGTTTCTTCAAATACCTATTTTTCAAATTCCTGTTGACTAGAGTCCGCTCTTAAGGCACCGAGACCCCTCGGAAGATGCAGGATTTGTGTGACGTCATGTCATTAGTTGGTAGGTGGTGGCGTTGATGGCGCTACATCACTCCCCTCAGTTTGTAAGTGGCGGTTCAGCCGTTCAAAAGTTATGGGCGCTTTACTGTTTGAATCGGGGTGTTTTCGAAAGATATCGTGTCATAATTACGTGTTTCATAGATTGCCGATCGAAGCGTACCTATCTACTATGTGTACTAGGTAAATTATGTAGCATGAAATAAAAATGTGTTCGGGTTTTCATTTTTTTGTGTTCATTTTTGTTTTCATCATGATCTGCCTAGCCTTTTCACAATTGTTGTTGGGGTCGGCTTCCAGTCTTACCGGATTCAGCTGAGTACCAGTGTTTTAAATGGAGCGACTGCCTATCTGACCTCCACAACCCAGTAACTGGGTAACACGGTACCCCTTGGCAAGACTGGTGTCAGATCTCAAGCTTCTGACTATACCCACTGTCGAAGATCTTCAAATGACAGCCGGGACCAACGGCTTAACGTGCTTGCCGAGGCACGGAGGAAACTCGGTATGTTTTAAATGGTCACCCATCCACGGACCGACCTCGGCAAGCGTTACTTAACCTTGATGATCGACCCGTGCGGCTGTTATTATTTAGCCACGACCTCCTCCTACTTTTTATTTTGAAATGTTACTTGTCTTTAAACCCACAGATCACCGAGATGCCTGACTATCAGGAGGCACTGCCAACTTTCCAAACAAATCAAGCGTGTTCAGTGGTGTCACTTGTCACCGTTTGTTCATAGAAACTGACAGTTCTATACTGACAGCCGCTGACAGTTTATGGCTATGACAGGTGACACTTGTGCTCTCATAGCCCGGGCCCGCTTATAGATTAGCGCTTACTATGATTCTACAATATGATTTATAGATTAACCGCATGCAGCTGAGTAGGTACCAGTACTTTACATGTAGGACCTTCACAACCCAGTAACTGGGCAATAAGGATTCCCCTTTGGCAAGACTGGTGTCAGCTTTGCCTTATCTCCTTGCTTCTGTCGATCCTTAACGACTGTCAAATACATACTTAGAAATGACAGCCGGGACCAACAACCACCGAAGATCTTAGTGGTTTGCGGAGGCAGGAGAAATCTGATAGTCACCCATGTCATAATCTAAGATAGTCACCCATCCACCAACTGATCTCGGCAAGCTTTGCTTAACCTTGAAGATCGACCGGTGCGGCTGTTATTATCTAACCACGAGCTCCTCCTAAGTTTATAGATGTAAGTGCCACATACTACTCGGTCACTCGTGACACTCGTCCGTTTGTCACTAAGGGGGTTCCAACTGAAAATCAACGCTGGGTGTCTGACGCCCAGCATAATGTTGAGTTGGTAACCCTTTCGGTGTGGGCAAGTACAGCGCAGCTCTTGTTGAACCTTGTTTGTACTTTTTTACTGTTCTTATTACCCGACTGCCGTAGGAGGGTAATGTGTTTATCAGTCTATGTATGTATGTTTGTTCCTATGTGGCGTTCCAGAGACCAAACGCGTTGGCCGATTTTGATGATTCGTACGACAATCGATTCGTCGTAACCCTGCGAGTGTCACTGGCTACATTAAAATTGAAAAATAGAATAATGGCGGCTTTTGGGCGCCATATTGTGGGGGCCCGATATTTTTTTTCATACAATCCCGTCGTTTGGGATATCAAAATAAAGGGTTTTAGGTGTGTTGGGTCTGTGTCGAATAAATGTTTTCGATTCTATTCTAAATGTCCAAGGACCCCAAGAAGTACACCGCGTTCGAGTCATGCGTCAAAAGTGAGAGTCGAACGTCAAAGTTACATTGACAGCTCAAAGTGCTCAGCTATATTGACCGTTTACAAAGTTTTTTAGTACAAAATTGATACGCAAAGTAATAAAGTAATTGACACAAAAGTCTTCTGATAAATATATTATGAGTATCCTAGCATGAGTCAGAGAACATTTGCTTACAATTATGAATGGAATTTATATAACTTAAAGTTTTATACTTGACTTGTCACCTTAATAACAAATACAACGTCAATTGTGACTCATAATTATTTTAGTGCACTGTGCTATAATTATTTTTGTTAGAAGAAATACAAATATTTAACGTAAGAACAATAAGAAGGATAATTTATGGGTAATTGCCAATTGCCCGCCTTTTTTATCATGTAGATATCCTCATGGATGTCCTCCGCCCCGTGGTGAGCGAAAGGAACTGTTAGACTCTGACTAAAACGTCAGTGTTCTGGCATCTTTGACCAGGGCGCTGCTGGGGTTCTTGCGCATTTCGTCACGCTCCCCCGGCCAGGGATTGGCTCGCATAAATTCATGCGGACCCCATCACCCTCTGCGGTCATATACGACTGCTATTCCTCTAGAGACGCGCACGGAACACAACGCGCTGTCGTCTCAGGTTTTTGAATGTTCAGGCTACAGACTCCCCAAGTCTGTTACCTGCAGGCTGTAGGTCGCACGGGCGGGTCAATGGCGGCCGGAGATCATTCCGCAACCTCCGAGGCTCTACGGTTTTCTACGGATGGGCCATTAACAATAGCCCCTAAACAACCTTCTCTTTAACATATACCCCACGGAGAGCTCACTCTACAGAGGCTGGTTTAGCACAAAGGAATCAACCGCCCAGGTCACCCTGCGAGTTCGTGGGTGCTTAACGTGCACAAATCCTCGGAACAGTGAGGTCACTACACGACGCCTGTAAAAACTCCTCTCCTCGTTCTTCAGATGGATGCGAGATTAGTATGTCAGACATTCGCATCCATCAGAAGGACGTCCGTAGGGTGCTGCGCAACCTTGACGTGAACAAAGCTAGTGGCCCCGACGCGACGGGATACCGGCAATTGTTCTGAGAACTTGTGCGCCTGAACTGTCTGCGATCCTGACACGCCTGTTTCGCCTTTCATATGAGACTGGAAAAGTACCGAATGCTTGGAAGTAAGCTAACGTTTAGCCTGTGCCCAAGAAGGGGAGTCGGGCTGACCCGGCCAACTACAGACCCATCTCAGTTACGTCAATCCTCTGCAAGTGTATGGAACGGGTGCTCAACTCCAAGCTCCTAGCATACCTAGAAGCTAACGAGATCCTCAGTGACCGCCAATATGGCTTCCACCGAAATCAGTCAACTGGGGATCTTATAGCGTATGCCATTCACATCTAGAGTGAGGCCATCGAGAGGCACGGGGTAGCGCTTGCAGTCTCCATCGACATCTCGAAGGCTTTTGATAGGGTCTGGCACGAAAGCCTTATTGGTAAGTTTCCTTCATTCGGTCTGCCCAGTGGTCTGTGCGATTGGATCGCAGACTTCCTGAGTGACCGGTCTATACGAGTGGTTATTTATTTATTAAAACTTTATGCACAAGTACAAAGGCGGACTTAATGCCTTAGGCATTTTCTACCAGTCGACCTTAGGGTGGTGCAGAGATAAAAATAAGGCAGGTGTAACAAAATAAACGGAAACATTGAGAAAAACATATACACGTTATTGATGGCCGCTCGTCTGACCAACTGGATATCAACGCCGGGGTCCCTCAGGGGTCGGTACTCTCGGCAACATTTTTCTTATTGCACATATCTGATCTGCTAAAACCCGGAATGGAGCCAATTCCATCCGGCTCCTTCTTTCCATGGTGTGACCTTGCCGATAACGGACCATCTTGAGTTTCTTGGCGTTACGTTGACATCGACCCTCAATTTTGGTCCATTCATTGAGACAAAAGCTCAACTGGCTGCCAAAAAAGTTGGGGATCCTTGCAAAGGTAAGACGGTACTTCACGCCAGAACAGTTGCTCAACTTGTATCAAACGCAAGTTCGGTCATGCATGGAGTACTGCTCTCATCTCTGGGACGGATCTGCCAAGTACCAGCTGGATGCACTAGAGTCGATCGAAAAACGGGCAAAGAGGCTCATCGACAATGAGATACTGGTCGAGTCTAGGCTCCAGAGCCTTGAACATCGGCGCCAAGTTGCCAGTCTGTCGGTTTTTTATTGGTTATATTTCGGGGAGTGTGCGATGGAATTGCATGAACTAATCCCTCCTAACCCGTTCCATCATCGGACTACAAGACGTACGGCGATGCGTCATCGGTAGATGGTGGACATCCCACCCATACGCACCAAACGTTTTGGGAATACTTTTATTATGCGTACAGCTAAGGAGTGGCATTTCCTGCCAGAGTCAGTCTTTCCTGATAGCTACAACCTGGGAGTCTTTAAGTCAAGAGTGAATAGGTTTCTTCTAGGTAAGCGTGCTACATCGTCGGCCACATCATCGCTTACCATCAGGTGAGATAGTGGTCAAGCGCGAGCCTATCAACAATAAAAAATAATTTAAAAAAAAACCCCAGGAAGCTGTTGTTGGGTGGAGCTAGGCTGCCTATGTGTAAGCTTGGACTTGGATCCCCACACACAATGGACCGAAAAAGAGGCCGTAGCTTCTCAAGGCGTATTAATCCTCGGAACAGTGGGGTCGCTGCCGAAAATTTGATAAGCCCCAAGGCCTTCATGCTTCTAGGCAGGGCTAGGCTAACTATGTGATAGTAAAATAGCATTATGGACCGAATAGGGGTCTAAGTGGCAATTGGAATCCCTTATCTGTCTATTAATTTATTTGTTCATTGTTACAAAATGACCTCAGAATTAATAGCATAATTAACTTATCTGTAAGTCTGTAGGGACGGTAGTCACCATACTAGGTAGAAGCAGTATTTCCATGTCACGGTCATTGCCCTTTCTCTAATATCTTATGGCAAGTACTTTAACATGATAAAATCTCTTTGAAGGAGCCTGAACAACTAAGTATTTTATGTTTTCCATTAGTAAAAAGTGTTGAATGAAAGATCATCCAAATTGATTCAGTAGTTTAGACATAAGACACAGGGACAACAAATTTGGACTCTTCCGTTAAACCTGTTCATAATTTCCTTAGCCTTTACCCAAACATGTTTGGATGGCCAGTCCAACTGGATCCAACTGAATACCAGTCCTCCATGGCGAGACTGCCTATCTGACCTCCACAACCCAATAACTGTCTGTTAAAACCGATATGAAGCCAATAAAAATATTTAAGGTTTGGTTCTAAGACTGTGAATGTGTCACCCTAACACAGTCTAAGTGCTGAAAAGGGAGTGCCTCTTCTATTATATTCTATAAGCCTGTGTCCCAGTGTCCCACTGCAGGGCAAGGCCTCCCTTCCATCTCTGACTGTGTTTTACTACATCTGCGCAATCCTTTAAATAGGAGTCTAACATGTCACGCCATCTCCTAGGCTGTCAAGGCCTACCGCATAGATTCCTGTTGTTCACAAACCAATCAGCGGTTACTTTCACTCAACTCAGGTTTTGAAATACAAAATCTTATCTTTATCATACAATTTATAGTATTCAATCTCAAACTGGTATTACAAATAATTATTCCACCTGATAAACATAATTTTCTAAAGAAAACCTCTTTCATTGTCTTGTCAGACTAATTATAGTAACTTTTTATAGTTTTCTAAACATATAATTGTTGCTATTTACAATGGTCTTCAAGTTTATGTATTGTGTAATTTATGGCATATCTTTATGAATAAAACATTATGTGGCTCTGCCTCCTATTATGAAATAAGTCTTATTAGAATTACAAATTAGCTTGTAAATTATGATTACACGCGTAGTTATGTGTGTAACTCTTTAGAGCCTAATTCCATAATATATTGTGTTAGATTTTTGACGGTAAAAGACGCAACAAATAATTTATTTAATGAAGAGACTGATAGGTTTACGAGTACGAGTTTAGAAATGCTTCAGTAACTGTAGAATTTGGTTGGATTACTGCTTTATTTATAAAAGAATCTGGACTGTTTAGCATCTGTTAAGCAGATACCTATTTCAAATTTAGACTCTGCTAATAATTTCTAAGCAGTTCAGTTTTCTTTTTTAAGTAATTGAAGCTTTTATTTAGATGTAGAATCACATGACTTTTTAGCATAAAACGTAAAAAATCGTCGACTACAAATATTATGATTTAATAATGACATGCTTAACCTCGCCTCGATGTTTACGACCAACTTTCTCATATGCCGCAAAGTAACACCATAGGTACAAGTTCCAAATTAAATTAGCAAGTCTTTCTGAAGTCTAGAACGTCGTGCAGCCCTTATTTGTACGAAAATTTGAAATATAAATAAACAATATCGTTAGGAATGTCTCGTTTCTGCTTATTACTCACCGTTTAATAGCCACTAGGCACTAGAAGTAACGAGAATCACACAATAAAAGGTTATGCTAGTATTTTCAAACACTTTTACACTATTAACAATTAATTAAATTATTTTTTTACAATGAAAACAGACTATCACATTAAGTTTGATTCAGCTGCAGCAGCCATTTGTAAAAAAGTAAAAAGTTCGTATAGTGTTGCCAAACCTTGTAGTTTCTTCTTACCAAATTGCTTGTCAAACTTTTAGAAGTTTTGAAATGCCATCTGTACAATAGATTGGATTATCAATTTGTCTGACCAAAAATACTTCATGTAAATTGGTTGCTAGGATTCACAAGCTCATAACGCTTTCACTTAAAAAAAAAAACATAGTGGAGCCAACCTCTTTACCTCTAGGTCAGAGGTATAGAAGGACTTACTCTTCAAACCCTACATCTTCGTAAAAAGTTCGTGACATAGTTATGAACTCTTACAATAAGGCTTTGCTCGCTCTTTCAATCAACCATTTTCTTAAGTATTTCAAATACTTACTAATTTTTTTTCATAAAATGGTTAAAACTTTTTCAACAATGCGAATATGACGCTCAGGTTTCTTATTCAATGAACCGGGTTGCCAAATCTTTGTATTCATCTGTGGTCACACGGCAGGCATCGCGCCAAGATTGAGAGTCTAAGAATTTTGCCTACCTTCCTTACTCTTTCTATATTTCTGGACAGTCACTAGCGTGCTTAGTAAGACTGTTTCACTGACGATCTCTTACGAAACTATCGGGATAGGAACTAAGACTGTTGCGAAAAAATAAGCGAGTCGATATAAACTCTAAATCAGGCCCTGGCAGTATCCATAGCAAGCTGTGAACGACCTTTCAATTTCGATTTTCGAAATTGAAATGAATAACTTCGTATTTGAGAGCTAAAATTGGTCAAGGAAGATTGTGTGATCTAGCATTCTAGCTTTGCTCAGTGTAAAGCTTCTCGCTACAGCTGACGCAGAGATCAAGCTATCTTTCATGAAGTATAAGTACCAAATAAATTTTTCTATGCTACTAAACTTGAATTCCCTGGCAACAGTGGCAACTCTGACTGGAAATTTCGCTTCATTGCACGCATTTCAGATTTGTTCCTTTTATTTTTCCAAAGATTTTTTTGTTTATGTATTAAAAGCGAAATAACATTGAAATATAATAAGTTAAAAGCATAAATTAAAGTTACGAAAAGTTTATATTGTTACTCAATTATGTCTTCAAATTATTAAATTTTCCAGCTTGAAAGTGAGATATGCATGAGTGAAACGTAACGTTTTCATATTTACAAATTCATTCGTTTTGCTAAAAATTCCTTGTGTTGTGAAACAGAGTAAGAAAATTATTAAAAAGATGTCTTCAGGAGTGTCAAGGCGGGAAATTCTATCAATCTACAAGTTGCTCGTGAGAGAAGCTGATAAGTTTTCCAATTACAACTTCAGGTAAACTTAAAATTAATTCAAATTATATAACCTCACTTGCCCCAAAAAAATAATAAGGTTACTAAAGTGCTAATTACTATTAGCTAGAAAAACGTAAACAACAAGCAATATTGTAATAAAATATCCAAATACCTCTACACAAATATGGGTCTCATTAAAACTTTATTTCATCATCTTAAGGCGCCGATTCCCTTGAGTAGCTGATTTTAAAATGAGAATCACGTCTAAACGGCTAGTCGTTTGCTAGCTTTTGGAGAAAATATATGTTATATTAGACCATTTTCTTAAAAATTTGATCTAAGCAAAATTTGAGTTTTATTCGTATAACATAGTGTAATTAATTTGTAAAGTTATATCTAAAACGGACAAAAACACGACAATCGCACCAAAACCGCTGTGCGTATTTTAATGAAATCAACACCATATCAAAGACAATTTAATTACCTACATTTTGATTTGAAGCTTTTTTTTTAAGTTATAGAATAAATAATAAGGAAAGTACAAAAAACTACTAAATTTTGGGTCGCGTTGCGCGTTTTGTTCCCTCAAGGTCGTTGGCGTTAGTCGTCGTCTTAACATACAAAGTTGTTATGACAAAACAATACATTAAGATAGTGTTTGACACATAATTGCCAGTTTTAAGTACTATTTTATCTTTACAACATCATTAGACAGCAAACAAATAATTATAAAGTCCAGAGTTCACACTGCAAAGTCTTTTTATTCTTTTTTTGGAACCTCAGACTGCAGTCACTGCCTTAATTAAATCAAATGAAATCATTTTTATTTGCTTAAACATAAGTACAATCATTACTCCCTGGTGGGTTCCCGTATTGTCGGTGGGGGAGGGGCCTCAGTAGCCATGGCCCACGGTAAAGTAAAGAAGAACCCGAGGAGATGCCGCTCGTCAGGGCTTTTGCTGATAAGCTGACAACTTAGCGGCCAACAAGTTGCTTGTGTGCCGCTTCGGCGAAATCGCAACTGAGGCGGGCCGTGATGTCTTACTGAGGCATCGCGGCTGAGGGTTGGTGGTTGTGGCTGGAGAGGAATGACAGTGACTCGCCACTGTGCCGCAGGGGAGGAGGAGTGTCAGCATAGTGTTGGCCGCTTTCCCTATCGCCTGCGGCTGAAAAGTGGTAGGCGTCGGGGACCTGACCCGTCATATGGGGCCCAAGTGTGCCATACACGGGATCGTCTGGCAGTGTTGGGGGTACTTTCTAGAAGATGGCCAGTGATGGACAGCTGCAGATAAGTGCTCTCATGTGCTGGTGTTCCAGACATAAGCAGCACATGCAGTTTTAGTGGATTGGAGTCCCACATAACTGCTATATCTTCCCGTGTTAGCACAGTATGCATGAGCATTTCTCCAATCACGCCATGAGCTAATCTAAGGGTACTCTTATTACATCATGATAACACATATCTTTTCATATTTGTTATCATGATGTCATAATGTTTGTTTATACTCTGATAATGTTATCAACAAATGTTTTGATGTTATTTCGGTCATTATTAGCACCAATCTCAAGGTTGTTGATAACCTAGTTTATTGGTTTGACCTCTAATGATCTTATTTTTATCATGCCTCTGTTCCTTTTAAAGGGTAGGCAGTAGTGGTGGTGTTTAGTGTGAAAATTTGGTCTGCATGGATGGTGCAAACGATTTGTTAGATTTATGTAAAGCTATCAATGAATTTCCATGTCATTTTAGTCTGTTTCTTGACTTCATGTTGGTGCTAAGTGTTTTGAAATGTCTCTAATTGGTGGCTTTATGGTCAAAATAAAGTTTTTTTTTTTCTCTCTTATATCTGCCATCAGTCTTTGTAGACTATAATCAGATGTGTTCTCGGGTCAATGTCTTGTAAAGTGCTTCCTCCAGCGAGGATATCTACTCATCATTCAAAATCAATCAAAATCAAAATTTATTTATTAAATTAGGCCATTAAGCGGCACTTTCGAACGTCAAAAAAAAAAACTAATAATAATTGATTCTACCGTCCATTCGGAAATGTAGCTTGTTGTGGAGAAGAATGGACAAGAAACTCCACACTTACTCTTTTAGAAAAAATGTGTTTTACAAGTATTTGGTTAAATTATCTCGTTGAAAAAAAAATACATATATGTGAGAACGACGTAAAAAAAAAAAGTAACGCACTTCAAAGCTTCTACAGTAAAAAAAACAATAAAAAATACAATAAATAGGTAATTAAAAACAGGTGGAGGCAGCTAAGTTATGATCAATCCCAACTGATGGCGCCCGTTCACGAACATGACACATGGATCGGCACCACTCAGCTCAACCATCATGAAAGGAACCGAATGATCCAACACACGTGCCACCATCAGAGAGACATTAGAGAGAGCATGACACACTATCAACTGCCAGGGCACACTGAACGAACGACACAAAGGTACAGCAAATGGTAGATTTACAGTTGGTACATAGTACTCACATATGTGCTGTGCAGTTATATAATACAAAAATAAATTGAGTTTATACAACACAAATACATTCATACAGTCTTCAGCAGGTCCAACAATACTTCAGAACTTTTCTGCTTATAACTTGTTATTGTGCCCTAGTGACTGTGGAGCTGGACTAGCGTTGAGCCAAGCATTTTTATCAGCGATGTAATCCCCCAACTTATAATATGCCTGCCTGCATAGTGTGCGTTTTATAAAAGTTTTGAATTTCGCCTCATTCAGTTCTAGAATGTGAGGCGGTATTTTATTGTACCATTTTATACAGTACCCCATAAAAGATGACGCTACTTTAGCCAGCCTGAAACCTGGTTGAATTAATTGGTCCCTATTTCTAGTAACATAACTATGTCTATCGCTGTTTTTACTAAAAAGATGTACATTCTTTCTCACGTACATGTTTTCGTAAATATATTGACAAGGTACCGTCATGATGTTAATGTCCTTAAACAGTTCCCTTAGAGAATCGCGCCGGCGAAGATTGTATATCGCTCTGATGGCTCGTTTTTGCAGAATAAAAATTGACTGAATGTCTGCAGCCCTTCCCCATAGTAATATACCGTAAGACATTATGCTATGAAAGTAACTGAAATAGACCAGCCTCGCGGTATCTACATCAGTAAATTGACGAATTTTTCTAACAGCAGCTGCCGAACTTAACCGCCCCGCAAGTGATATTATATGAGGACCCCATTGTAACCTTGAGTCTAGCGTGATCCCCAGGAAAACCGTTTTGTCGACGAATTCTAGCTTCTCGTTGTTTAATATAATGTCACAATCATAACTTTTGATATTCGGCAAGGCAAATTTTACACACTTAGTTTTTTTAGCATTTAAAACTAAATTATTAGCAGTGAACCAATTCAGAACTTGCTGCAATGCATTATTTACGTCGACAACGTTACTCGTACGTCTATTTATCTTAAAATCAAAGAAGTGTCGTCAGCAAATATCACCATGTTTAGTTTGTTTTTCAATAGATGGGGTAAATCGTTAATGTATACTAAAAATAAGAAAAGACCTAAAATTGAGCCTTGGGGTACCCCCATTTTCACGTTCAACCCCGACGAATTGACACCATTTATTTGGACTAATTGCTGTCTATCATTCAAATAGGATTTTACTAAACTTAATACTAAAAGGCCTAGCCCGTAATGCTCAAGTTTCAAAAGCAATGTTTCATTTTCAACGCAATCAAACGCCTTCGACAGGTCGCAGAAAATACCTATGGCATCTTGCCCCTCCTCCCACGCATCAAAGATGTATTTTAATAAGGTGACACCAGCGTCGGTTGTACAACGTCCTTTATTGAAACGATACTGTTTCTCGTGTAGGATTTTATTCGTATTAAAATGAATGAGCATTTGATTTAGCATTATCTTTTCAAATACCTTGCTGAAAACCGGCAGCATTCATCAGTTATTACAACATAGCTACCATCTGTTGTGCAGCTTCATTATAACATGCCTTTTTAGACGATTGGAGTAATTTTGGCTCATCAATTGGACCGCTAGTTCATTCGGATGATGAGACAGTCGCTGTTTGTATTTCACCGCAGTTGATCGAATTTCTTCTTTCACTGTGGTCATTTGTAATTGTCGGTGTATTTCATTATTTGTGATGAACCAATGAGCATTGCTTATCGTTCTCAGTATGATGTTCTGAAGACGCTGAAGCATCGAGATGTTTGAGTCACTAACACTACCCCACAATTGTATGCCGTACATCCAAATGGGTTTGAGGACAGTTTTGTAAACAAGTAATTTATAGTCCGTGGACAATTTGCTGTTTCCACCAAGCAGCCAGTATAGGAATCTATATCGAAAGTTGAGTTCCTCTCGTTTAGTCTTGATATGTTTTTCCATGTCAAGCGGCGGTCCAAATGCATATCCAGATACCTGACATTGTCCTCATGCGGTAAGGTAGTGCCTCCTAGTTGTACCGGTGGGCAGTTACCCCTTCTTAGTGTGAAGGTGACTTGCGCAGATTCAGCAAGACTCAGAAGATTCGGCAGGACGACCATGCTGTCCGAAAGTATATGTATAGGGAAATCCTTTACCTCCCTAGCCAGGACCGCAGAGGCCGCCATGGAAATGCCCAAGCATTCGGACTGGAAGACCGTGTTGTGGATCCCCAGTGGTGTGGCTAAGCGGATGTTTAGGTCCTCTGAGAAGACTCCTGCACACGTGCCCGTACCTATTTTGGATAATTCAGGACCTTACGATCAGCATTAATGCTTGTGTCCACGGCTACAATAAGGCAATACACTAGGATTTAATCATATTTTTTTGCACGATTTCCAGGGCCTACGCACAGAGAAGAGTAAGAGATGGATTCAAGGACAATAAGACACTGACTGAACCCAAACAAATAATGAAACAGTACGACTTTGCTAGAGAAAACTTGGCTATCATTAGGAGACAGGTATGCACATCCCCTTATATTAAACTAGTGGCCCACCCTGGCTAATAATAAATTATAACCTATCACCAATTGGCATAATGTACCTTCCAAGTGGCGAAAGATTTTTTCAAATAGGTGTTGTGGTTCCAGAGATTATTACCATACACAAATTTTATCTCTCTTTATAATATTATTAGTTCTGGTTGCGGCTTCGACCGCTTTGTATGTGATAATAAGTATCAAATGACATTCTGTAAGGACCAAACTATTAGGCGGAGGTTTAGGTTACTAAAAAACATTATTTAAAACAAGCTTTTTTCGTATTCTTCTCAGCAACCCTTTCATTTGAAACCCATATCATGGCAGTACACAAGAAGTACCTAGTCCGTCATCTTGGGCCGTCCGCCATATTGGATTTAGAATGACGTCACTTTGCTAACCATGCATTGTCATCGAAACTAAACGTGTATGCAAAATGTAATTTTAATCGGTGGAGGTGCTTTAAAATTTTGTTGCAAGATTGGGCCTGAACACACTACAGAAAATTTAAAAATACGCCATCTATTGGCATCAATTTTAAATGATCCGTTCAAATAATCTTTGAAATGTGAATTAAGAGCCCAATATTCCATAATTTTGTGATTATGAGAGTTGATTAAACAAGAATATACAATTTTTATGTTCAATTCCAGAAAATGTTAATTTTACAGACAATTCTATTGAATTGTGGGTACATGTCGCGCCATCTAGTGAGATTTATTTGAACCAATTTTTCTTTCTTAGCATTTAGACCCCGTGGCTATAGTAAATTATCGCCATATTTTTATTTCATTCTATTGAGCTTGACGTCTCTATTGGTGAAATCCCATTGTATTCTCCAAGATCTAATCTATCTCTAGCTACAACAAAATTCACCAAAATATGAGTCTGCTTGATGTTGATGCAACATCAACCTTATGTTGGTAGTAGTGCGTCATGTGTATAAAATTATTGATTTATATTTTATAATTCTACTTTCCTTTTCAGATAATAGTAGGCGATTTATACCGGACAGATAAACTGGTCATCGAGAATAAACAATAGAAGACCACAGATAGTATATGCTTTATAAAAACACTATCACAGGCTCACATGCTTTGCCGAAGAAGAGAAGAGAAATAAATGGTCCAAGTCTTCTCAAATTCGTAACAGTTTAGGATATATTGCCACAACGTAGACGCGAAGCTACGCGATAAACGATAGGGTTCAAGATGCTTTGTACATTTTTAGACTGACACGTCTCTTCGCTTCTACTATATCTGAGTGTACTTAGATCCTTGGGGTAAAAATATACATGCCTGTAATATACATAAATATGTGCATGTAGCTTGAATGCCATTGTAACCATGCGATGCACCAATCAGAAATTACGAGTATTATAGGACAATGGTGAATGGCATTCCAGCTACTTGCACACTTCTATGTGAGTTATAGGCGTGTGTATTCGTAAGTAAACGACGACACCTTAAATTATATACGTTTTTCTGTTTGTCCTTCTGAAGGAAACTTCCTCCGCTCAACTCAAAACTCAACTCGCCACGGCAATGGTCAAAAATCTTCGTTTAAAATAACAAGCTATATCTGTAAATTTCATTCGAGAAGAGGTTGAGTCGAGTGGTGGAAATTACTTAGAATAGTGAGCCAACTGCCATTATTATTATTTTTCAAGTATACGCACTTTTGCATTTAAAAATGTTCATCTACCCACTTTTATAACACCTACAGTAACATCCATATTTTCAAGCCATCAAGTACATCGAAAGTTATGTTTAAGTCCATGTAATAGGACATCTAACTCAAATATATTATTGTATACGTTATTCCAAAGGAAAAAAAAATGTTTTTGTTTCGTTATTGTTTTTGAAATTAAATTGATATAAAAAGGTATTAAAGATTTTTAGAAGGAAATTGAAAGACAATTTTAGATTTAGTTTATTCTAACTTCTTGGCTGCTGTAAAGAATATCTATAGACTAAGCTTCTTGAGGCAAGTTGACCTTGCTATTGCTTTAGTGTCTTTATCGGAACGCACAACGTTGCGGTATGCCTTGTCATACATTTCAGCCGAATGATGTCCACTGCTGGACATGGCCAAGTGTGGCTACACCTACAAGTCCCGTGCGTCTCGCATCCAGTGCATTCCCTCAAAGAATACCGCATGGTACGCTTTCCTTGCATTCTTTGCTTTATATGTTAAAAAATCCCGTCTACTCGACATCGTAAAAATGCAATGAAGACTGTTCAGTTATCAAAATGAATGGGCAGGAATGTGCTTCGTGGGGTCACGGGGTCCCAGCGGCACGATATGCATTAATTTATTAATATTAAATTGTGGGTAAAATTAAAATTTTCTAGAATTGATCATAAACATTGTATGTTCTTGTTTAATCAACTCTCCTAAGCTGAGCATTATGGAATATTTGGCTCTTAATTCACATTTCAAAGATTAATTGAACGGACCGTTTCAAATTGATTCCAATAGATGGCGCGATTTTAAATTTCTGAGGCCACTCGATTTTTTAAATTAGTTTTGTAACACATTTTGGTACAAATAACTGTAGAAACGTGCAAAAAATACTGTAAAACAAATCGTCACTGTATTTAAAGAAAAATAGTCACGAACCGAGAAAACCCTTTTACTTGCAAGTTGCTGCTAACACCATCTATACCCGTGAAACGGAACCCAACGCGATCGAAGTGCTTATAAAAATAATCATCTTAATCAGGCGAAAAACGCTAGTTACGTCGGCACGGTTTCTTTTTATTGGATGAGGCATCTGTATGCAAGTATTTATTAACTGTGGTGGGGTCAAAACAGTTACGCAATTAGAGTGCAGGTCATCGGAGTTTTGACCCCACCGACGGCGACGCTTCGCAATTAGGGTTCAGGTCATCGGAGAGGCCTTCCAGTACTGCGTCTTCTGGTAAGCGGTTCGGTTCCATCGACCATCCGTTCATACACATGATCGTATCTTTTTTTTTTTCGTCGCATTATGTGGCAGCGGTGTGCTCCTCACGTGTACCTCCTTACACCTCGTGATTATGTGACGGCACCGCATACCGCAGCGTTGTACGTTCCAACCAAGAGACCAAAGCTTTAGAATGATGCAAAATTTTATTAAAATCTTATTGTGTTATTGCTAATTTATCTTGTAGATTTTAACCACTCATCCGGAATACTAATATCGGATATTATTTAGCACGATTTGAGTATGAATGTTTAAAAACTTCCGTATTTATATCAACGGATTTTTGTAAACACTAAGTTTATAAATTATCTCGAGAGATAATAGGCACGAATACACATCAAAAGCCGATAGTTTATAGTCTCTCCGTGCCATACCGAGAAATTGTGAATAGACATGAACTGATCAATCAGTGAAGAGTTTTACAATCTATTTGATTTTCTGTGACTCGTTAAATTGTAAACATGCCTCTAATACGCACTGCTATCCGTATGGGCACGGGGTCTCATTGCTAAGAAAGAATATTTGGTTCAAATAAATCTCACTAGATGACGCGACATGTACACACAATTCAATAGAATTGTGTTAAAAATTAACATTATCTGGAATTGAACATAAACATTGTATGTTCTTGTTTAATTAACTCTCCTAAGTACAAAATTATGGAATATTGGGCTCTTAATTCACATTTCAAAGATTATTTGAACGGATCATTTAAAATTGATGCCATAGATGGCGCGTTTTTAAATTTCTGAGGCATTCAACTCGATTGTTAAAATTTGCATTTTAACACATATTGGTGCAAAAAAACTGTAACAACGTGCAAAAAAAATACTATAAAACGAACCTTCACTGTATTTGAAGAAAATAATATTCACGAACCTCGTAAACCCTTTTACTTGCAAGGCGCTGCTAACACCATCTATTGCCGTGAAACGGGATCAAACGCGATTGATGTACTCACAAAAATAACAAGATTAATCAGATGAAAAACGCTAGTTACGTCGGCACGATTTTTTTGTATGGGATGAGGCATCTGTATGCTAGTATTATATTATCTGTGGTATGGGGTATAGGTCACTGAGGTTCACATCTAGGTGGTAGCTATTCCTGGGATTTCAAGAAGTCAGGTGGTAGTATTTAGGTGAAATTCTTCCTACAATTTGCTTCTCACTATTATAGGTGGTTTATCTCAAATGGCCTGTGTGCAGCGAAGAAAAATCGTCAGCTCTTGTGTCTACTAGTCTAGGGTCAGAGGACATAATGGAGTTCCTTAGGTCATCTGGTCCTAGACGCTGTAATCTGCAATGAACGTGGCCCATAATATTTAAAGAACATGGTTAGAGATTTAAGAACGAAAACTTGGTTAGAGATTATAAAGTATCGAATTTTGACGTATTTCATTGTACAAGAAATGTTCTGTTCACGATTTACCAAGAGTTTATGATCGGTCGAGATATTTTGTAAACGTGTTTGCAATAATCCGGTGACACATATTCTCATATTATATGTATTAATAAAAATGCATTTCTGTTATTTGTAAAATTAAGTTCTAAGAGTTATTATTAGTTTAGTGTAAATAAATTAGGTAATGTTGACAATTTATTGTTCTTATTTCTTGCATCCCTTTTACAAAAACATCACGCCAGACATGGACGCCGGGTTTCTGGGAGGGAGGTGCATCTTCAGCACTCTGCCTCGAATAGGATGGGTTTTCTTTTGTCCATTTGTATAAAGAACTGTACAGGATATGGTCTACCCGTGTGCCAAATATTTGGCAAAATCAAAATATTTTTTTTTATTTCACGGAGGCCTACATGGGCACTTATAAAACGTCGACAAAAGGTGCACGGTTCGGGTTGGTCGATTCCTATGGAGAAGAACCGGCACGAAACTCCATGGTTACTCTTTCAAGAAATTGTTTGGTTTTACAATATTTCCATGTTACAGCAGTACCTACTTAGAAGGGGGAATAACGCAGGCCCGACAATAAGTCGTAAGAAACTAAAAAAAAAGATTATATAATAATTATACAAAAGATTAAAAAAAACGTAAAACGAGATAAAATGATAACAAGCGTCTAGAAATCTGGGAGGCCTACAATGTTCACACATTTATAAAACAATCGGTAAAAGAATCTATACAAAGTATAAAAAGACTAAATTTAACATGTGGCACAAATGTTGTTATCAGTGCTGTAACTATTCTTAGCAAAGGGCTATAAAGATGATTGAAAACCACTGTAAAAAATCTAATTAAAAGAAGAAAAATGAGATTGGCTATTTATTTTGGCAATATTTTCGATGTACAAAAAGGACTTTTCTACAGATTTATTATGTGATGATGATGATGATATACCTATACGTATTAATAGCTCCATACGCTTCACTGACTAATAACGAAACACTTGATAGTCTCGTTGGTCAAATGGTCGCATGCGCTCATGCTGAGTTTAAGTTCCTAGGTTCGAATCCCGCAGCCTTATTGCGTAATGAATTCGGCAAAGGGCAAAGAGTATGAACAATCGATCAATCACATGGCGAGATGAAAGACGCGATGTGAATTTCTGTCGGTTAGACTGGAAGCTGACCCCAAAATATTTGCTCAAAGGCGCGGCATATTGATGTATACCAACACAGCAAATATGAAGGTCTTCTTTATTTACCCACTGTAAAGTTATTAACACGCATCTTAACGTATCATCATCATCAGTCATCATTTCAGCCGAAAGACGTCCACTGCTGGACATAGGCCTCCCCCAGGCGTCGCCACATTGACCGATCCCGTGCGTCTCGCATCCAGCGCCTTCCCGCAACCTTAACCAGGTCATCGGTCCACCTAGTGGGAGGCCTTCCAACGTATCGTCTTCCAGTTCGCGGTCGCCATTCCAGAACTTTTCTGCCCCATCGGCCATCCGTTCTGCGAGCAATGTGCCCTGCCCACTGCCACTTAAGTTTGGCAATTCTTCGGGCTATGTCGGTAACTTTGGTTCTCCTGCGGATATCATCATTTCTGACGTGATCACGCAAGGAAATTCCGAGCATAGCCCTCTCCATTGTCTTAACGTATAATCACAGATAATATAATACTAGCATATAATGATGTTGCTTTTCCTGCTTTTTACAAGAAAAAACTACCGGATACCGAGCTCTCGCTTTGTAAATACAAAACATTACTATTGTTCTCGAAATGTAGTACAGTCGACATCAAAAGATAAAACGTTATTTTAAGTAGATATGGATTTTGTGAGTATATCTGCTATTTGTGATCCCGTTGGACAATACTAAACGGATATATTATTCGCATCAATTGCATCTTTTAGATAATAATATTTCACATCTATGTGTTTACTTCTTTTATTCATGATTCCTTTCTTCATAAGCCAAATTGCTGATTGACTCTCCCAAGTTCTAATTTTTCATTTGTAATTTCGTATATGAGGTCTCTTATTCAAGTGTGAAGAAGTGAGACGTCTTGGGACACAAATAGAAGAATACAAGGATTTTATTCTTTGCTACATGGGCCAGACACCTGGGCAATATGGTGTGGGCTTTCTAGTGAGAAAAAATCTAAAAAAAAACATAGAGAGCTTCACAGGCTTGTCAGAACGCATCGCTATAATAAATTTGCATTTCCAAGAACAAAAACTATCTATCATTCAAGTCTATGCGCCTACAGAATCAGCAAAAGAAGAAGACATCTCAAACTTCTATGAGACAGTCAGAAGTGCAAGAGAGACAGCGCATAAAGACTATATCATAATGGGCGACTTCAATGCTAAGATAGGTCAACCAAAAAAGGAAGAATTCTTGGTCACAAAATTATTCGGTCTCGGTACAAGAAATGAAAAGGGACAACGATTGATGGACTTCGCTCTAGAAACAAAGACGGCAATATTAAATACTTTCTATAACAAGAAACCAAACCGCAGATGGACATGGCGCTCACCCAGTGGTGAGTATAAAAATGAGATTGATTACATCCTATCTAATCAACCACAAAAGTTTCATAATGTGGAAGTTCTAAATATCAACTACCCGTCAGACCATAGGCCTGTGAGAGCAACCATATCTCTTGGAAAAATAAAGACATCCAGGACTAGATACAAGTCCAGCCAGAATACGAAACTAAGAAATGAAGAGGAAATTCTTAGATTCAGAAAAAATCGCCAATATCACCTGCTGCGTGACGAGGACCAAAACCTGAAAAAGGTAGTTAATGTACAGACCCAATACAACAAAATAGCCTATGCAATCTCGACAAGCCTACAAGAAGCATACAAGGAACCCAACACTAAATTTCACAAAAAAATATCACCACGCACAGAAGAGCTCATGGCTAGAAGAAGAGAATTATAGAAGACCAAGAACAAAACCAGAAGTATAAGAAACGAAATATCAGCTCTATACAAACTGATTAGCAAACTTATTAAACAAGACTATACAAAATACAGACATGATACCATAACAAGACACCTACAAGTTTTAGGCAGCACTAAAAAAGCTTATAAGGAATTAGCACAAAACACGACATGGATAGAAGGACTGAAACCATCGGGAAAACAAGCTACAATAACAAACCGCAATGATGTAATTTATATGGCAACTGAATTTTATAAACCACTTTATAGTGAAAAAACCTCCACTCATGCAGACTTAACACCAATTAATTACACGTCAAGCAATGAAAAGGTACAACCAATAACAGAAACTGAACTTATTACAGCAATAAAAAACCTGAAAACCGACTTAAGCCCAGGCCCAGATGGCGTCCCTAACGAAGCTTTAAAGGCAGCCGACAAAATACTAGCCCGGCCTGTGACAAAGTTATTTAACCAGATACTAGAAACTGATATCCCCATACAATGGACAGAATCAAATATCATATTAATTTATAACAAAGGTGATCCAAAGGACATAACAAACTATAGGCCTATTAGCTTACTGCCTTGTTTCTATAAACTCTTTTCAGCAATTATCAACTATAGAATTAGTGGATCATTAGAGAAAAACCAACCTATTGAACAAGCAGGATTCAGAAAAGGCTTTTCTACAATAGATCATATTCACACCTTGGAAATTGTGATTGAAAAATACCAAGAACAACAGATACCACTATACATTGGATACATAGACTACCAAAAAGCTTTTGACACTGTTTCACATGAAAGTGTATGGAAGTCGTTAAAAAACCAAGACGTGAATGATCAATACATACAGAATATTAAAAATATTTACAAAAATAGTACCAGCAGAATAAAATTAGAATCTATAGGCCCAAAATTTCCTATCAAAAGAGGTGTCAGACAGGGAGACCCTTTGTCACCAAAAATTTTCATAGCCATACTCGAAGAAATATTCAGGCAGTTGGATTGGAAAAACTATGGTATCAATATTGAAGGTAAATATCTTACTCATCTCCGCTTCGCAGACGACTTAGTAGTGCTGGCAGAAACAAGCTCACAGCTCCAATACATGGTTGAGGCACTACACAGAGCCAGCATACAAATAGGTTTAGAAATGAACACAACAAAAACGATGGTAATGACAAATAGTGCCAGAAAGAAAATAACAGTTGGAAACAAAATATTGAATTACACAGACCAATATATTTACATAGGAAAACAGATCAGCTTTGACAGAAAGAACAACGAGATGGAGATCGGAAGAAGAATCCAACACTCATGGAACAAATACTGGAAGTTGCGTGAAATATTCAAAAGTACGATGCCAACAAACCTAAAAACGAAGGTTTTGAACACCTGCATTCTACCATGCTTGACCTATGGCTGCCAAACTCGGAAGTTTACATCAAAGTTCAATAACCAACTAATAAGCTGCCAACGGGGAATGGAGCGAAGTATGCTAAATATTAGGAAAATCCAAAAAATCAGGCACACTAAAATAAGAGAAACGACAAAATCCATAGACGCTCTTAAATATGCCAAAAATCAAAAATGGAAATGGGCTGGACATGTAGCAAGACTTCAAGACCAGAGATGGACTAGAAGAGTAACCTCATGGAAAGGGCCACAAGGGAAAAGAAAGAAGGGCCGCCCAATATCAAGATGGCAGGATGATATAAAAACTACTGCTGGGCCAAAATGGCTACAAGTAGCCCAAAACAGAACCAAATGGAAAGACTTGGAGGAGGCCTTCACCTGTTTAAGGGGTTTCTGCTAAAAAACTAGTGTTATTTTATAATTAGTCAATTACCAATTTGTTAGTAAGTAGGAAATATAAGGCCTTTTATTTTATTTTTTATTTTATTTTATATTTTTTATTTATATGAGGTCTCTTATAAACAGAAGTTCATTGCAACATTCTGCTGCAGGGCGTAAGTGGAAACGCCGCGGGAGTGTCGACGCCCTAGAAGGACATACACGTATCTTGTCAGTGATGTTCTTCAGAAAGACCAGGTGCGTCGCAGTAGATGCCTACTCATAGCCGGTGTGCGTGTATGTCTAGATTTACCTACACACGCAACAAACCAGACTATCCCCCAGTTTCCCAGCTCAAAATGCTGTTGAAAATTTATTCAACCAATCACAGCAGATAACGCGTGCTTGACAATTTGTCACATTAATTCTCCTATATTTGTGAGCTGGGAAACTAGGGGTATGTCATTGCTGATTGATGGGGTCAAACCCTTTGCTTTGCCGAAATCACTTACGCAATTAGGCTGCTGGACTGGCTCAGCGGTCGCGCCTGCGTCCACTACACTAATACCTAATCATCATCAGCCCAATAATGTTCCCACTGCTGGGACACAGGCCTGCTCTCTGTGAGAGGGAATGAGCCGTAATCCACCACGCGGGCGCAGTGAGGGTTGGTGGATGTCATGTGTCTTCGAATTTTTGGTTCTAGGACATGCCGGTTTCCTCTCGATATTTTCCTTCGCCGTTTTTAGAGCAGCGGTTCCTGGTTCGAACCCACAACCTACGACACGTAAGATGGGGTCTTTACCACTTGGCCACCACTGCTCATTTGCAGACTAATAATAATCCTATAAAAAACTTTTTTATAATAAAATACTACCGACTTCCAAATAAGAAAACTACAAAGTGAAAAATAACTTTATTTTTGGAAGTCGGTGTCTTTGGTAGGTACCAATTTTTTGCGTTATGGACACCGACATCCTAAAATAAAGTTATTTTTCATTTTGTAGTTTTCATATTTGGAAGTCTGCAGATTTTTTTTATAAAAAAATGTTTTTATTTTTCACTTTTTAGTTGTACCTAATTCATAGGCATGTAGTTTAGTAAGGTACCTATAATACCAGAATAGATTACCCAATTATCATGAAACAACAAAACCTGTGAAATAAGAGTGTACCAAGGTGAACTGTACACATCTGCGTACCCTTTTAGAGCATACTGGCGTGATATTATGTTATGAAATGGTCTAAACAATAAACAGACATGCGATTGCAGCAATCCCGAGAGATTTGCCGTTATTTATTGAAGAGTTCTGTTGTATATCTTCGAAGTTCTTCATCAGAACTTCACCAAATTAAATCATAACATATTCTTTCAAACAAAAAAAGAATTTTTAAAATCGGTCCACAATTGACGGAGATATCGGTGAACATACAAAAAAAAACAAAACATACATGAAGTCGAACATAGAACCTCCTCCTTTTTGGTAAGTCGGTTAAAAAATAAATTCACTACTGGCACCCACTGTACACTCGCCCAAAAATTAATTGACCCATAAAACATTATCTACAAAAGAAACGGATCAGAAAAAGGGTGCAACAGTAAAATCTTTCTTTTTATTCTCTTTGCATTTTCTTCATCACTGTACCTACTGGTTTCAAAACATAGCAGTTGAACACGGTCAGGCGTTTGATAACATCGCGTTGGGTGCAGTCAATGTATCGGGTATAAGATGTTGATATTACTTCTGGGGCTTCTGGCTGCGGTCACTGCTAGTTCTAACTCGGATAACCAGGACGCTTTTAAGAATCAATGTAAGATACTTTTTATTTTTCATTCATCTGCATAACTACGTTTTAATATAAGCGACCTGCCTGATGGCTCCCAGATAATGCGATTTGTAACACAATGTTAAGACGACGACAGTCGCCAACGACCTTGAGGGAACAAACGACCCGAAATTCAGTAGTTTTTTGTACTTTCCTTAATATTCTTTGACTTAAAAAAGCCTCAGATCAAATTGTAGATTATTAAATTGCCTTTGAGATGGTGACAATTTTCAGCGGTGACGATTTCTCGCGCTCGGCCTTGGTAGATGCTATGGTACGGGGCGAGACGGCATGGGAAGCTGTCACCTCCTTCTGCGAAGCAGTAATGCTCGCGAAGGAGGAGGCAGAACGCGTGACCCAACGGAGACGCCGTCACGACCCTAGCCACCGCAGGAGACGCCCAGGGCGTCGGGAGTCGCAAGCAGATTCCCGGCCACCGTAGGTGCGGGCTTGCGGTCGGCGAGTAATGGGGAGCTCGTCGTCCGATAAGGACCAGGCCCGAGTCGACGGCGCGTAGTGTTCCACGCGCGCCTCAAAGTGATGTCAGCAAATTGACGGGGTCCGCTAGGGCCGATGCCTGTCTGGGTCGCGGATAAATTTGAAAAAGAGTAACCGCGGCCCTGGCTCAAGCAACTGAAGGAAAACGGGTGGGTTTTAGTCAGTAAAAGTCTGACACGCCCTCCCGCTTCACCCAGAGCGGGAGGAAGTCATTGGATGATTTCCCACCCAAAAAAAAATAATTTTGTCTGGAAACGCAAGCCGATTCCCGGCCACCGTAGGCGCGGGTTTGCTGATGGCGAGTAATGGGTAGCTCGCTGTCCTTCCTCCATAAGGACCAGGCCCAAGTCGACAGCGAGTAGTATTCCACGACGGGGTCCGCTAGGGCCGATGCCTGTCTGGGTCGCGGATTAATTTGAAAGAGAGTTACCGTGGCCCTGGCACAAGCAACTGAAGGAACACGGGTGGGTTTTAGTCAGAAAAGTCTGAGTCCGCTTATCTAACTCTCAGCGGTAGAAGTCATTGGATGATAACCCACCCCAAAAAAAGGAAAAAAAGAGGTGGAATTTCATTAAAATACGCCCGGCGGTTTTGGTGCGATTGTCGTTTGTGCATAATGCATGGGTACAGGTCGTTTCAAAGTTCAAGGCGGCTGTTCGCTTTTCACTGCGTAGTAGTCCATCTTGGACCCCCACTGGCGCAGATCTCTAGAATTCAGCGACTAGTCTTGTGTTCCGAGCCACCATTAAGTTTGAATCTACCTGTATAATGGCCCACTTGCACCAAAATTTAAGATGCTAACACGATTATCTGGTCATCTCAATCCTACCCTCCTCTACCAGTAAGTAATGTGAAACTATGTATGTGTGTTTGTTAATTAATCACGCCTCAACGGCTGAATGTATTGACAAGATATTTGGAACACGAGTTGAGCACGCCCTAGGCCGCGATAGCCCGATACGTTTTACCCCGGTGTCACGTTCTTGATTTCCGTGGCACTATTTTCGACAGTCACGCGGGCGGAGTCCGTGGCTAAAGCTAGAAGGGAATATGCAGGTAATTTAATACCTACATTGCATATTTTAAATTGAATTATCTGACCAGAGGCTATAGCAACAACACAACGAAAGCGTCGCGATTGCGTTTAATATACAGATATAAATTATATCTATGGTCACCCCCTAGCCTCTGCCCAGCCGTGGGACAATGTTGGCTGGCAGAAACAAGCACTTATTTTTCTTAGGGTAGTGTATAGATTCGAATAATCACAAATTGACTTGCATATTCCCTTATTTGTTCGCAGTTCGCAGTTCTGGGCATGGTGGGAAGCACAAAGACAAGCATGAATCCTTCAGTGCAGATCGTAGATATCAATTTTTGTATATTTTTATTTCCTTATTCCTACCCTTCCGCTTTTTCCTTAAAACCATTTTTTTAATAATGGCTAATTCTATAGTAAGGTGCTTATATTATAATGCCCAAAGTTATGCCAGAATAGTAAAGCGCCTTATACTCTTACTCTCCCAAAATTCAAATAGCTAGGTTTTGTAGAAGAAGTTTAATTAAAAGTTAAAAATCTACTGCCTAAACGTAAAAATTAATTACCGCTGTTATTTTGGTAGTGTGACTACACTTTTGACCCTTAGGCCGCTAACCCACTGGCGTTTTATGAGCGTTGGCGTTTCTCCAACGTCTGCGCGGCGACGACGCTGCGCAGACGCGACGTTGATGTCGCGAGACTAGTGGCAATCGTTACATTTTGTCAATCAGAGACAAAAATGATTCCGACGAGGAAACACTACTGTTGGCTTTGCTACTTCGAACAGACAGAATAGTTCAATATCGAACTCGTGTTCTGATGGTGATTGCATTCCACATCGTACTGTACCTACGTACGCTCGCTAACGGAGCAACCATGCAAGTGGCCGCCGACCGAGCCGGGGTTACGGCTCACACGGCACGGACAGAGCGGGATGGCGTGATTGTACCTGTTGGCAAAAAACGCAACGTTAACGTCGCGTTAACGCGTTGATAACGTAAGGTTAGAACAAGTCGAATTGTGAGTTTTGTTTTGAATAAACTCTTGATTAGGTGCCCTGTTTATAAAGCAAGTCTTGTAGCCTCGTGTCGTGTGAAGTTATTGCCTCTGCACCAACTCTGCACGCATATTTTGGTCATGAAAAAAATCATGTAGGACCGGTTTTTAGGGTTCTGTACTGGAAGGATGAAGACCATTATTCAATTACTAAGCAACGGACTGTATCATTGGATCCCTAAAAGGTGGAAACTTTTTACTCTATCGTAAAAACAGAAAATTCATAAAAAATATCAAAATTGGTATTTAAATTGTCCTAAAACTAAATAATAACAACAAATAGTAAAAAAAAACGACTAGCGTGAGTTGCTTTCTCGCACCAGTGTATTGCAATGCCTCATATTTCGACAATCGTAAAAATAGGATATAGTCATAAAGGAGTTGTTCCAAAAATGTATGGAGACTGGGCCAGCACTATGTACACTATATGTTAAAATCTCTATATAATAGTATATAATAGACTTATAGATTGAGCAACTCAACATAAAAATATACATCGTGGGTCCCATGTCATTTTGACAATGACATTTGATTGACCTGTCATCGTAAGATCTGCTTAGAAAACAACACGAATTCAATTGCAACTTGATTGCAACAGAGAAGCAATCAATCAATGTCCGTAGTAGTAAACTGGGTTGCAAAACTAAAAAAATCACTAAAACGCCGAAACCACACCGATTCAAAGTCAAAGCAAAGCTTCTTTTATCTGTCGAAGTCTTCAAACGTCCATGTCAAAAACAACTGTCATGGCTGCCCTAAAAATAGGGTTAACTTATTAACAAAACTTTTTAAATGATCATTTTTGTACTGCTGTACCTTTCTTCAAATTAATTAGTTAGTATTTTTATGGAATTCATCAATTTTTTTTCTATTTATTTATGTAGTGTACACAGTGGTGGCCCAAAATCAAAAATCTCCTTTCGCTAAGTCTCACAATGGTACGGAAGCGGAAGGTCGGAACTCTTTTATGTGAGTCTCGCTCAAACTTGGCCCGTTTTTACAATAGCAACAGATTACAGAATGTTATTGTCACGGAACAGAAAAACAAATGTTCCGTGGTTATTGTTGTTGTTTGTAATTAGGTACGGTACAATGTTTTTCGACCAACCAATACCTACTTCCTTCTTAAGTTCTCTTTTTAACCGACTTAAGTACCAAAAGGAGGACGTTTTATGTTCAACTTTATGTTTGTTATTATTTTTTATTTTTTTTCACCGGATTCTCCGTCAATTGTCGACCGATTTTGAAAATTCTTTGGTTGAAAGAGTACGTGGGACACTCAGAAAGTTTTGCGAAACTAAAAAAAATTGTTCTATACGTACATATATTTTTATTAAATCTTTTCAAAGTACTTTCCACCAGCCTCTATACAAAGATTCATGCGCCTAAACCAGTTTTCAAAACACTTTTTCCAGTCCGCCGCAGACACCTCGTTTACAGCCTGCTCGAACGCAGCCAGCGCATCTTCCGGCGACGAAAATTGTATCCCTTTGAGCTGATTTTTTATTTTTGGGAATAAAAAGAAGTCACACGGTGCTAGATCAGGGCTGTAAGGAGGGTGACCCAGGAGTTTGACTGGCGTGCTGTCCAGGAAGTCCCTCGTTTTGAGTGCGTTGTGCGCAGGTGCATTGTCGTGGTGGAGCAGTAGCCCGCGGAGCCCTGTGTTTGGTCGCTTGTTGCTTATAACAGAGAAAACTTCTGGCAAACATTTGGTAGTATACCATTCGGCATTAATGCTTCTTTGATCCCGTAAGGGAATTGATACCAAGTGGCCAGTCAAATTAAAAAAGCTAGCGATCAAAATCTTACCCCCGCTTCTAGATCGCTTCACTTTGGTAGGCGTTGGCTCATTTTGAAACACCCAAACAGTCGACTGGCGCTTGGTTTCTGGGTCGTATTGATAAATCCAGGACTCATCACCTGTAACGATGTCGTAAACACGCCGAGACGAGCCTGCTTCAAATTTGTTAAGCATATCACGGCACCATTCCACCCGGGCCTGCTTCTGAGCATCGGTGAGGTTGTGCGGCACCCAGCGTGATACTATCCTCCTCACGCGAAGATGGCTGTGTAGAATCTCGTGAACGCTTCCCGATCTAATCTTCAATATGTGTTGAATCTCCTGATATGTAATTCGCCTATTGTCTTGGATTAAATTTTTCACTGCTAGCACGTTTTCTTCGGTAACAGCCGTCAAAGGGCGACCGCTTCTTTCGTCATCCCCCAAAGTTGGTCGACCGCGCTTGAATTCGTTATACCAACGATACACGGTTGCCTTGGAAGGGCCTTCATCCATGAATGCCATTTGAAGTCTATCGTACGATTCATCCGGTTTCAGGCGACACTTGAAATCGTATAAAATCATAGCTCTAAAATGTTCCCGGCGCAGATCCATATTTCAGTGAGACACAATACTTTGAATTAACTCGCAAAAAATGTGGAGGGAAATTTTGAAATTGGAACTTACTTATTTTTACTTATAAATAATCATATTTTCGAAAAACATTATAACTGGCCAGTCTCCCATATATAAAAACTTTTTTTCGCAATACTTTCTGAGGGGCCTGGTATGTTCAGAAATTGGTCCCATTTTAATTTGGTGAAGTTCTGATAAATAACTTCAGAGATATACAACAGAACTATTCAATAAATATTTATATTTATTGTTGATACCATTTCATAACATAACATCACGCCAGTACGCTCTAAAGGGGTACGCAGATGTGTACAGTTCACCTTGGTACATTCTCATTTCCCCGGTTATGTTCAAGTTTCATAATATTCGGGTAATCTATTCTGACATTATAGGTACCTTACTAAATAACTTGCCTATTAGGTAGTTACAACTAAAAAGTGAAAAATAAAAAAACTATTTTGACAAAAATATACTACCGACTTTCGAATAACAAAACTACAAGGTGAAAAATTATTTTATTTTTGGAAGTCGGTGTCCCATAACCCAGAAAATTTGGTACCTACGAAAGACATCGACTACCAAAACCTATATTGTGTGTATCTGTGTGTGCCAAATAAACTACAGTTTTCTTTCTTTTCTTTTCTTTCTTTCTTCCTCAATACGGTAAGATACAAATAATCGGAGAAAAAGACAAGGCCAAAAAGGCGAAGTCTTTTGAGCAGGATGATGACTCCAGCTGGAACTGCCGCTGCTGTAGACCGCAACTGAATACCGCTGCTTCGAGGCAGGTGTTTCTCCCGGAGACCGTTAATTTTTTAATAAGACGGCGAGATCCTCGAAGAACCAATGTTAGCTCCTCGTGGATGAAATGAGTGGACTGTATTAAATAGGCAAATAGTTTGAATGCCGTTATATCAACTGTCCCAGACAAACAATAATGTGGTTTTAAGAGAGAGGTGTCAACTGTCCAGGTGGAGTCGGTGGAAGTGAGTTGTTCGTCGTGCCGCCCCGCGTCACCGCCGCGCCGCGCACACAGATGCTTTGTAGGTCACGCAGATATATTATGTAGACGGCGCGCTCCGGCCGCCCGAAGTTTTGGGATGAATTCCCAACAGGTTCAACAGCTAGGCACTAAAACACTCATTTTCATGACGTCATCTTCGCCTCTTTGTCCGCAGATTGCACTGACCCTAGGACGATGAAGAAGCACGCAGCGTACACTGAGTGGGCGGATGCCTACTCCTGCACCCGGCACAGATGTCAGCCCGGGGGCCGGAACCTCGCTATATACACAGTTGGGTAAGTTGCCGCAGGACATGTCTTGACAGGACGACTCGCCAAACGAAATGCGGGCAGAGAACTCCAACTGAATTTCCTTAGTAAAAACTCATAATTCGAGATTTGGCTCTCGCCTATTTCCTCCCCCAGTATTGGACGAGATATTCCTTAAATTGAATAAAAAAAATTAGTCGTGCTTCTATGTTTTTCTTTTTAGGGTTCCGTACCCAAAGGGTAAAAAAAACGGGACCCTATTACTAAGACTCCACTGTCCGTCTATCGGTCTGTCACCAGGCTGTATCTCATGAACCGTGATAGCTAGACAGTTGAAATTATCACAAATGATGTATTTCTGTTGCCGCTATATCAAAACATACTAAAATAGAATAAAATAAATATTTAAGTGGGGATCCCATACTAACAACGTAATTTTTATGCCGGTTTTTGCGAAAATGGTACGGAACCCTTCGTGCGCGCGTCCAACTCGCACATGGCCGGTTTTTTCACTTAAAAGTTGTCAAATTTGTACACTAGGCCTCTGTTGACAGCACAATTTTGAGCATATTTGAAGGTTCTAGTGCTTCTAAAGATAATGTAACTATCATCAAAATGTAAAACATACGGGCACAGTAGTACGAGTAGATGGTCGCGGAAGAAAAATAGTTACCGCGGCCCGCACAAGCAACTAAAGGAACAATGAACACTTGTTCAGTTTATGGAATATCTTTTAAATTGGACCAATATTGGAGGAGGAAATAGTAGAGAGCCAACCCTCGAATTATGAATTTTTACTAAAGATATTCAGTCGGATGTCTGCGACCTCGTACATTTCTCGCAGATTAAATTATGGGGCTAAATACTTTGGTGTAACTGGAACCAAAAGGCTACATACTTGTGATACGTACCCCTCTAAAAGATTTACTGAGGACCTGAGACCGTACTTTAACGTGTCAATGCAGTCATCTCAGATTAGAGAAATTAAATCTCTAATCTGAGGAAGTCATGATTCCGTTGTGAGAATGAAACGGAGCTATGAGGGACGAACACTATCTATCTTTTTACCAACGGAATTATGGGGGCGTTAGCACGTCAATAACCCCTGGTGAAGGTGGCAGAATTCGCTGTATCCGGAACCCGTTAGAGCTTAGAGTGATCGTAGTAGCAAAACTAATGCTTAGTAGAAGCCTATGTTACTTAAGCAGTGGAAGGCCACTGAATGTGATGAATGAAGGAAATAAACGAAATTGCCTCATGTTTAAAGCCAGCAGCCTAATTGCGAGTGAATTCGGCAAGTCCAAGGGTTTGACCGCCATCTATCGACCATGCGAGATGAAAGACGCGATGTGGATTTTCGTCTACGTGATTGGTCGATTTATGGTGGTCAAACCCTTTGCCTTGCAGGATTCACTAACGCAATTAGGCAGCTGGTGGTGTCTGATTCCTTGACATCATACCCGTTAGCTCGTGGGTGAAATAAAGTGTGGACTGTATATTTTAGGCGAACTTTAGAAAGTGTTTACTGTCCCAGACAAACAAATAAGAATTAAGAAAGATGTGTCGACTGTCCCGGTTGAGTCCGTGAATGCGCATTCACACACTGATGCCGTGTGGGTCACGCACGCAGGTGTGTGCGGCGTACGGCGAGCTCCGGCCGCCCGAAATGTTAGCAGTTGGGTTCATTGCCCGACATATCCTTTACGTTTGAGGCCATAACGTATACGGAACAGGGTCTAAATTTTCCACCTTGATCCGCATACCTTTCTAACCCACACACTGCATCCTTCAATGAAAAGGGAGGAACCTTTGACCGAGTGTTCGCAAATAGACCGTTCAAATTGCGTTGAGAACTTTGACAGCGCGATGTAGGACTTGTGTGACGTCAGGTGTTTCAGTTCGTGTATGGTGATATAGATGGCGCTATATGAACATAGCTAATAATGTTTGTTTATTCCAGGTGTAAGCGGGTAGAAGCTCCCGAGTCGGCCATCGAATGTGAAGAAGTGGTGGAAGATACCAACATGCAGTTCCCCTTCTGTTGCACAAGGCTTAGGTGAGATCATCTTGTGATAGGTTGCCTTAAACCACCTGTTAAGAGTGGCTAGCCGACACTAGCCGTTTGGCTATTGTCGGTTAGCCACTCTTAAACTACTACTACTTAGGCTACTCATTATATTCAAAGGTGTGAGCTAATCTCCTACACTTCGTACCAATACGAAGTAGATAGCATAGGAATAAGATATATATCACATCATCAAATCATCAGCCTATTAAAGTTCCCACTGCTGGGACACAGGCATCCTCTCTGTGAGAGAGAATGGGCCATAATCCACCACGCGGACCCAGTGTGGGTTGGTGGATGTCACATGTCTTCGAATGTTTGGTTCTAAGACATGCCGGTTTCCTCAAGATGTTTTCCTTCACCGTTTTGAGAGCAGTGGTGATGAAATAATTTACAAAAAGTAAAGCGCCTGCCTGGGCGACCTACAACTTGTAAGTCGCGGCCGATACCACTGGGCCACCACTGCTCAAGATATAATTATATATCTTCTAGAAATTCATTCACTCTAAAAACATATACTTATCACATACCAGGTGTTTGGTGGTAGTCCGTGGCGAAGTATGGACCAGGGTGCTGGGCCAGCCCTGGGAAGTGTTGCCCGCCGCCCCGTGGAGTCACATGTACAAGATGAAGAAGCCACCACCAGCTGACTCCTCTTTCCTTTCCAAGTAAGTGTTACAAAGTCTCCTATTCACCAAATTAACTCTTAGGTCGCTTGAGACTTTACATACATACATAAACTCACGCCTTTTTTCCCATGGAGGTAGGCAGAAACTACAGAACGCCACCTGCTACGATCCTTACACACTTCTTTTGCTTCACACACATTCATACATCTAGTCATACACACACGCCGGTTATGGTTAACTACAGAACGCCACCTGCTACGATCCTTACACACTTCTTTTGCTTCACACACATTCATACATCTAGTCATACACACACGCCGGTTATGGTTACTGCGCACTTGGCCTTTCTGAAGAACATCACCTATAAGGTCTATGTATGTCTTTTTAGGGTGTCCCCTCCCGGCGTTTCCATTCACGTCTGCCTTTTAAATAGCTTTCGTTAGTCGCCTTGCATTCATCCTCTCAACATGGCCAAACCATCTTAACATACTCTTTTCAATTTTAGTTACTACATCTTCTTTTAAACCACAACGTTGTACATAATGATGATCTTATACGCATCGAGCCTATTTAAAGGAAGGAACACATGCATACACTTTTTTGCCGTAAAAATCTAAGGTTTCTTTGTCGTGTCACAATACAGATGCCTAATCCTATACAAGAAAACCGTGCCGACGTAACTAGCGTTTTTCGTCTGATTATACTGATTATTTTTCTAAGAACATCGATCGCGTTCGGGATATAAATAGCAGCGACTTGCAAGTAAAAGAGTTTACTCGGTTCGTAAATACTTTTTTTTTTAATACAGCGTCGATTGGTTTTATAGTACTTTTGCACGTTTTTACAGTTTCATTGTACTATTGGAATCAATTTTAAATGATCCATTCAAATAATCTTTGAAATGTGAAATAGAGCCCAATATTCCTTAATTTTGTACTTAGGAGAGTTAATTGAACATACATTTTTTATGATAGTCTCAAGAAAATCTTAATATTTCACAAAACTCAATAACAAATCAAAACTTATTACGCCATCTAGTGCAATTTATTTGAACCAAATTTTCTTTCTTCGCGTTAGGTGCTCGGTCGTGTGTAGTTTTTCACACATATTTTGTCTCCGGTACGGAAATTCCACCGCGCCGTATGCATTTTGTAAACAAACACTGACGACAGACCGTATCTACACATGGCGCATCATCAATATTTTTACGGTAAAAACGTGTGTGTATAAGTGACCTAGGTCGTATTATGGCTTGCCGACCGGAATAATTTCTGTCACTTCAAAACTTGTAAAGAGAGAGAAAGATTTGTGTGGAATCTTTACTTAATGTTGGCAATCTGTCAGCTAATCTCGGTCCTTCAGGGACTGGGTCCCTTATTGCGTAACAGACGTGAAAGGACTCGAATTTACTATCTACTGACTCCCTCTAGGACCCCCGACCAAGGCCCAGTGTACGAGCTAGCAGAGAGCGATTCCGAACAAGTCGGCCACGACAAGGTGCTGCGCGCTACCAAGAAGGCCAACACCGATTTCAGCGAAACACCCCAGCCCGCGGAAAAGGCCGCGCTGCCGGCGCCAGATATCGTGGTAATCAATAATCGTGATGGTAACCCTATTACGAACTAAAACAAAGAAAACTAATATTTATAAAAATCTAGACACTGTTTAGCGATTGATTAGCACATTCTATAGTCAATCATCAATACATATAGCTAATAAATCTGCAGAAAAGTCGTTTTTGTACATCGAAAATATTTCCAAAAAAATTAGCGAGTATTTCAAGGGTACCTAACCAACAGAACCCAAAACCAGCATTTATTGGAATTTTTGTCTGTTTAGTTGTGCACGCATCACGTAAAATGTACGAAATCAATGTAGATAAAATTTGTTTATAAAAATTGTGCGTAACTTGAAGTATTAGTTAGTTTATGTTTCAACGCAATCGGTTCAATCTATCAAAATGAATTTAAAGTGTTCAAGAAATAAAATATCACAACACACAAAATTCAGATACTCGGACTGTAGAACATCATATTCGATAGATGGCATTGTGCATTTGACTGCGGCAGAATGACACTAGATAAAAAAAATCGTAGGCAGGTAGAGTAGGTGGCAATTTCAGTAGGGTAGGTAGCAAGTTCAGTAGGGTAGGTAGCAAGTTCAGTAGGGTAGGTAGCAAGTTCAGTAGGGTAGGTAGCAAGTTCAGTAGGGTAGGTAGCAAGTTCAGTAGGGTAGGTAGCAAGTTCAGTAGGGTAGGTAGCAAGTTCAGTAGGGTAGGTAGCAAGTTCAGTAGGGTAGGTAGCAAGTTCAGTAGGGTAGGTAGCAAGTTCAGTAGGGTAGGTAGCAAGTTCAGTAGGGTAGGTAGCAAGTTCAGTAGGGTAGGTAGCAAGTTCAGTAGGGTAGGTAGCAAGTTCAGTAGGGTAGGTAGCAAGTTCAGTAGGGTAGGTAGCAAGTTCAGTAGGGTAGGTAGCAAGTTCAGTAGGGTAGGTAGCAAGTTCAGTAGGGTAGGTAGCAAGTTCAGTAGGGTAGGTAGCAAGTTCAGTAGGGTGGGCAATTGACGGGAGCGAAGCCGCGGGCACAGCTAGTCAAAGTTAAAGTCAAATATATTTATTCAACTAGGCCAATAAACGGCATTTTTGAAAGTCAAATAAATTAAAATTAAAATTTACAAGTAATAAAAAATTATTCTACCGTGCATTCGGCAAGTAGATTGTTATGGAAAAGAACGCACAAGAAACTCCATACTTACTCTTTTTTTAAAAAATAGGTGTTTTACAATATTTACAGAAGTACATAAATTAATATACGTGGGACACTCAGAAAGTTTTGCGAAACTAAAAAAAATTGTTCTATACGTACATATATTTTTATTAAATCTTTTCAAAGTACTTTCCACCAGCCTCTATACAAAGATTCATGCGCCTAAACCAGTTTTCAAAACACTTTTTCCAGTCCGCCGCAGACACCTCGTTTACAGCCTGCTCGAACGCAGCCAGCGCATCTTCCGGCGACGAAAATTGTATCCCTTTGAGCTGATTTTTTATTTTTGGGAATAAAAAGAAGTCACACGGTGCTAGATCAGGGCTGTAAGGAGGGTGACCCAGGAGTTTGACTGGCGTGCTGTCCAGGAAGTCCCTCGTTTTGAGTGCGGTGTGCGCAGGTGCATTGTCGTGGTGGAGCAGTAGCCCGCGGAGCCCTGTGTTTGGTCGCTTGTTGCTTATAACAGAGAAAACTTCTGGCAAACATTTGGTAGTATACCATTCGGCATTAATGCTTCTTTGATCCCGTAAGGGAATTGATACCAAGTGGCCAGTCAAATTAAAAAAGCTAGCGATCAAAATCTTACCCCCGCTTCTAGATCGCTTCACTTTGGTAGGCGTTGGCTCATTTTGAAACACCCAAACAGTCGACTGGCGCTTGGTTTCTGGGTCGTATTGATAAATCCAGGACTCATCACCTGTAACGATGTCGTAAACACGCCGAGACGAGCCTGCTTCAAATTTGTTAAGCATATCACGGCACCATTCCACCCGGGCCTGCTTCTGAGCATCGGTGAGGTTGTGCGGCACCCAGCGTGATACTATCCTCCTCACGCGAAGATGGCTGTGTAGAATCTCGTGAACGCTTCCCGATCCAATCTTCAATATGTGTTGAATCTCCTGATATGTAATTCGCCTATTGTCTTGGATTAAATTTTTCACTGCTAGCACGTTTTCTTCGGTAACAGCCGTCAAAGGGCGACCGCTTCTTTCGTCATCCCCCAAAGTTGGTCGACCGCGCTTGAATTCGTTATACCAACGATACACGGTTGCCTTGGAAGGGCCTTCATCCATGAATGCCATTTGAAGTCTATCGTACGATTAATCCGGTTTCAGGCGACACTTGAAATCGTATAAAATCATAGCTCTAAAATGTTCCCGGCGCAGATCCATATTTCAGTGAGACACAATACTTTGAATTAACTCGCAAAAAATGTGGAGGGAAATTTTGAAATTGGAACTTACTTATTTTTACTTATAAATAATCATATTTTCGAAAAACATTATAACTGGCCAGTCTCCCATATATAAAAACTTTTTTTCGCAATACTTTCTGAGCGGCCTGGTATGTCAGGACGATGCACCCAGAATAGCTCAACACACTATCCTACGCACAGGCATAAAGTATTAAAAAGCATTAACAGGAAAATTAATTAATTTGATAAGTAGGAACATGGTTCTCATATACTTACAAATATTGCAAACATAGTCTTAGCTATTATTATAAAGAGAGAGCTTGAATGTTGTGAGTTTGTTTTCAACATTTGAAAGGTTCATTATTCCAAATGGTTAAAGGCTTAGCTGTTGCCTGCGACTTCGTCTGCGTAGCATTAGTAGTACTACTGTAACGGTTAGGGGCCAGGCAGGTAAATTAAACTCTCGAAGAGAGGGTAGATACAAAAATTTATTTAAAAAAATATTATATAAAATAAAAAATAGAAACCCAGCAAGAGACTGGTGTGAGTTCTCGACATCGAGCGCGTGTTAGGTTCTAGACCGCCGAAAGAAAACCACTATCCTGTAGTTCCAGAACGTAGGTGACTGGTGGCAGCCAGGTAGGTAGGTCGATCTTCGTATCGGAGGGTAGCACGTAGGGTAGTCTAGCCTCAGCCCTTGTAGCAACACGGAGGATTGTCCGGTATAGAAGAACCCTGGAATATCCCGAATTAGGCATTTTAGAAAATGACCGAATTCGTACCACTGACTGCAACATCCTGACAACCGTCGAACATGGAATCTACGGTGGAAAGCGGTGATCTAGCATCAATTAGCCATCAAGATGAAGCAGTCTAAGCAGCGTGGTACAATTTAAAAGCATGATGAATTATAAAATGATAACATCTAGTAATGTGAGGTAGATGGAAAAATTATAACAATAATGATTAACAGAATTTTACAAAACAATTACTTCCATTGACTTACTACCACTCACCAATACTACTTGAACAAGGAAAATAATAGATGAAAGGATGAAGATTATTTAACCGTCATGACCCGTTACACCTATGTTACGGTCATTCGGTGAAAACATAAAAGTTAAAATATGGTGTTTAAATTAACAATCACCGTTGATACACCAGCGCAATTTATGTGAATCAACGGTTCAAGATTCAAGTGTCTGAAGTAGGTATTATTACAAAATTTACGAATAGCGAAATTTTAGCAAGTCATGCAATGATCACTTATATCTAGATAATATAGGTTTTGCAACACTCACCCAATTTGGGGTTACACTGAGATTAATTAATTTTCTATTGTCCACGGTAATGTGCAGGTAATGCAAGAAATATTTCTTTCTACGTGACTATAAGAAGGTGGCAGAGGTATGATTAGCCTATTCCGACACTGTCACTCTCTGCTGCGTAGTGTCAAGTGAACGCCGGTCGAGACTGACCGACCGTTCTCGAACCGCCGGAAGTCCGCGAGCGTCAGTCATACCTATTGAGAGGGAAGTCAACTACCAACATTCAACATAAACAGTTCCGTGCGCGGAGTCTGCGACAGTATTTAATTACTCATTGCAGTATTGCCAGTTAAAAACATCAGCTGCAAGCGCAATTAGGTACTTTTTATTTCCTATTTTTTTCTACTCGGATTCAGATGCGTTAGCAGCCGAGTACAACGTTACAGTACCCCCCTTGTTAGCGTAGGATTTTTCCTAAATAAAATCCGCCTCTACTGCTTCTGAAGACACTTGATCAACGTTGCTCATTCATTCTTTCCCCTTTCATTCATCACACTTCACTCATTCATCATTTGATCGGCAGTAACACCTTAGTTCCGGTGTTACCGCATTCTAACATTTGAAGTGTCCCGTTTAAAATTCAGTACAAAACACTCCCGCGAATCAAGTGTTGTTTTTTTTTTTTTTTTTTTTTTTTGTTAAGTACTGAGCAGTCTACATACAACCAATTCTTTATTGATAATTTAACTAGGATGCTAATGTTCACGCTTATTTAGAGTTGAACTACTCTGTAGAATACTTATGGTGTAGGGCCATTGGTATTGGGAAAAGAAATCAATGGGGTAGAGCCATGATTGCTTTCGTACTATGGTTGTAGGACCGATAGTAATAATAGTACTATAGGAATTAATGTCATTATAGATCATCTTCCTATGAATACTGTTTGCATAGACTAATAATTATATAATTTTAAATTTAAATAAATAATAATACGAGCTGTTAAAATTTGGTTATATGTAGGTAGACGGTTTTAGCAGTACGTAAGTTTGGGTTGGTAATTTGTTGGTTTTTTATTTGATTATAAGTATTATTTAGTTTTAATTAGTTATTTGATAGAATAATCATAGTTGGGTAGTTATAGTCAATGATTTGCATTAAGCTGTTTTTTTTTTCATATTGTTTGTATGTTTAGTAATAAGTTTAGTAATAAGTATTTAGTCCTTGTAATTGGTTAACTTCATATCTTTAATATGCCATTGGCCGATAGATTTGCCCGACGAATCCGCCAATTCTAACGATAACAATTTTATGTGATCGGACATTTTCGTTATATTTCAAAAGAAAAAGAGACAAAAAAAAACAATAGTACAATTTCACAATTTACCCGAGAGGTGTGTGTTGCAAAATTCACATATACGAAATATAAATAGTTAAACACAAACAGAGTAACAGAACAAAATCAAATACTCAAGCTACCAAAACGTGCATTAGAAATAAAATTGTGGGTAGTTTAAGATTTCTATAGTTTAATTTTATCAAAATGATACGCGAGAGCAAGAAGAAATATCACTTTTGGCAACTTGTAATCATGGTATTACACTAACACTACTGAAATAGACAGCCAGCACCAAGAAAACTAAAAGAAATGCCTAGCAGAAAAAAACCAAACACGACTCGATATCTACCACTAGTATGGGCGCCACTGTAACGGTTAAGGGGCCAGGCAGGTAAATTAAACTCTCGAAGAGAGGGTAGATACAAAAATTTATTTAAAAAAATATTATATAAAATAAAAAATAGAAACCCAGCAAGAGACTGGTGTGAGTTCACGACATCGAGCGCGTGTTAGGTTCTAGACCGCCGAAAGAAAACCACTATCCTGTAGTTCCAGAACGTAGGTGACTGGTGGCAGCCAGGTAGGTAGGTCGATCTTCGTATCGGAGGGTAGCACGTAGGGTAGTCTAGCCTCAGCCCTTGTAGCAACACGGAGGATTGTCCGGTATAGAAGAACCCTGGAATATCCCGAATTAGGCATTTTAGAAAATGACCGAATTCGTACCACTGACTGCAACATCCTGACAACCGTCGAACATGGAATCTACGGTGGAAAGCGGTGATCTAGCATCAATTAGCCATCAAGATGAAGCAGTCTAAGCAGCGTGGTACAATTTAAAAGCATGATGAATTATAAAATGATAACATCTAGTAATGTGAGGTAGATGGAAAAATTATAACAATAATGATTAACAGAATTTTACAAAACAATTACTTCCATTGACTTACTACCACTCACCAATACTACTTGAACAAGGAAAATAATAGATGAAAGGATGAAGATTATTTAACCGTCATGACCCGTTACACCTATGTTACGGTCATTCGGTGAAAACATAAAAGTTAAAATATGGTGTTTAAATTAACAATCACCGTTGATACACCAGCGCAATTTATGTGAATCAACGGTTCAAGATTCAAGTGTCTGAAGTAGGTATTATTACAAAATTTACGAATAGCGAAATTTTAGCAAGTCATGCAATGATCACTTATATCTAGATAATATAGGTTTTGCAACACTCACCCAATTTGGGGTTACACTGAGATTAATTAATTTTCTATTGTCCACGGTAATGTGCAGGTAATGCAAGAAATATTTCTTTCTACGTGACTATAAGAAGGTGGCAGAGGTATGATTAGCCTATTCCGACACTGTCACTCTCTGCTGCGTAGTGTCAAGTGAACGCCGGTCGAGACTGACCGACCGTTCTCGAACCGCCGGAAGTCCGCGAGCGTCAGTCATACCTATTGAGAGGGAAGTCAACTACCAACATTCAACATAAACAGTTCCGTGCGCGGAGTCTGCGACAGTATTTAATTACTCATTGCAGTATTGCCAGTTAAAAACATCAGCTGCAAGCGCAATTAGGTACTTTTTATTTCCTATTTTTTTCTACTCGGATTCAGATGCGTTAGCAGCCGAGTACAACGTTACAGTACCCCCCTTGTTAGCGTAGGATTTTTCCTAAATAAAATCCGCCTCTACTGCTTCTGAAGACACTTGATCAACGTTGCTCATTCATTCTTTCCCCTTTCATTCATCACACTTCACTCATTCATCATTTGATCGGCAGTAACACCTTAGTTCCGGTGTTACCGCATTCTAACATTTGAAGTGTCCCGTTTAAAATTCAGTACAAAACACTCCCGCGAATCAAGTGTTGTTTTTTTTTTTTTTTTTTTTTTTTGTTAAGTACTGAGCAGTCTACATACAACCAATTCTTTATTGATAATTTAACTAGGATGCTAATGTTCACGCTTATTTAGAGTTGAACTACTCTGTAGAATACTTATGGTGTAGGGCCATTGGTATTGGGAAAAGAAATCAATGGGGTAGAGCCATGATTGCTTTCGTACTATGGTTGTAGGACCGATAGTAATAATAGTACTATAGGAATTAATGTCATTATAGATCATCTTCCTATGAATACTGTTTGCATAGACTAATAATTATATAATTTTAAATTTAAATAAATAATAATACGAGCTGTTAAAATTTGGTTATATGTAGGTAGACGGTTTTAGCAGTACGTAAGTTTGGGTTGGTAATTTGTTGGTTTTTTATTTGATTATAAGTATTATTTAGTTTTAATTAGTTATTTGATAGAATAATCATAGTTGGGTAGTTATAGTCAATGATTTGCATTAAGCTGTTTTTTTTTTCATATTGTTTGTATGTTTAGTAATAAGTTTAGTAATAAGTATTTAGTCCTTGTAATTGGTTAACTTCATATCTTTAATATGCCATTGGCCGATAGATTTGCCCGACGAATCCGCCAATTCTAACGATAACAATTTTATGTGATCGGACATTTTCGTTATATTTCAAAAGAAAAAGAGACAAAAAAAACAATAGTACAATTTCACAATTTACCCGAGAGGTGTGTGTTGCAAAATTCACATATACGAAATATAAATAGTTAAACACAAACAGAGTAACAGAACAAAATCAAATACTCAAGCTACCAAAACGTGCATTAGAAATAAAATTGTGGGTAGTTTAAGATTTCTATAGTTTAATTTTATCAAAATGATACGCGAGAGCAAGAAGAAATATCACTTTTGGCAACTTGTAATCATGGTATTACACTAACACTACTGAAATAGACAGCCAGCACCAAGAAAACTAAAAGAAATGCCTAGCAGAAAAAAACCAAACACGACTCGATATCTACCACTAGTATGGGCGCCACTGTAACGGTTAAGGGGCCAGGCAGGTAAATTAAACTCTCGAAGAGAGGGTAGATACAAAAATTTATTTAAAAAAATATTATATAAAATAAAAAATAGAAACCCAGCAAGAGACTGGTGTGAGTTCACGACATCGAGCGCGTGTTAGGTTCTAGACCGCCGAAAGAAAACCACTATCCTGTAGTTCCAGAACGTAGGTGACTGGTGGCAGCCAGGTAGGTAGGTCGATCTTCGTATCGGAGGGTAGCACGTAGGGTAGTCTAGCCTCAGCCCTTGTAGCAACACGGAGGATTGTCCGGTATAGAAGAACCCTGGAATATCCCGAATTAGGCATTTTAGAAAATGACCGAATTCGTACCACTGACTGCAACATCCTGACAACCGTCGAACATGGAATCTACGGTGGAAAGCGGTGATCTAGCATCAATTAGCCATCAAGATGAAGCAGTCTAAGCAGCGTGGTACAATTTAAAAGCATGATGAATTATAAAATGATAACATCTAGTAATGTGAGGTAGATGGAAAAATTATAACAATAATGATTAACAGAATTTTACAAAACAATTACTTCCATTGACTTACTACCACTCACCAATACTACTTGAACAAGGAAAATAATAGATGAAAGGATGAAGATTATTTAACCGTCATGACCCGTTACACCTATGTTACGGTCATTCGGTGAAAACATAAAAGTTAAAATATGGTGTTTAAATTAACAATCACCGTTGATACACCAGCGCAATTTATGTGAATCAACGGTTCAAGATTCAAGTGTCTGAAGTAGGTATTATTACAAAATTTACGAATAGCGAAATTTTAGCAAGTCATGCAATGATCACTTATATCTAGATAATATAGGTTTTGCAACACTCACCCAATTTGGGGTTACACTGAGATTAATTAATTTTCTATTGTCCACGGTAATGTGCAGGTAATGCAAGAAATATTTCTTTCTACGTGACTATAAGAAGGTGGCAGAGGTATGATTAGCCTATTCCGACACTGTCACTCTCTGCTGCGTAGTGTCAAGTGAACGCCGGTCGAGACTGACCGACCGTTCTCGAACCGCCGGAAGTCCGCGAGCGTCAGTCATACCTATTGAGAGGGAAGTCAACTACCAACATTCAACATAAACAGTTCCGTGCGCGGAGTCTGCGACAGTATTTAATTACTCATTGCAGTATTGCCAGTTAAAAACATCAGCTGCAAGCGCAATTAGGTACTTTTTATTTCCTATTTTTTTCTACTCGGATTCAGATGCGTTAGCAGCCGAGTACAACGTTACACTACGAATAGCCATTTTTTATATCGAACAATAATATTTATATGTGCAGGCCGCCTTACTTGAGAAATATTGATTTACTACACAAATTTTCACCCTCTTTTCCTCTATTAGGATAATTTCCGGGAAAATCTATCATAATGTTTCTCTTAGGGTCCAAATCAGTTTTAGCGTGAAAAGGTAACAGACAGACAGACAGAGTTACTTTCGCATTTATAATATTAATATGAATGGGTGTATCATTATGACACAGATACATCCCGGGCGGGCCACTAGTATATTATTTATGGGAGATAAGGTTTTTGTGTTGAAGTGACGTTTCTTTCTGTCTTCAATTCGTAGTCTGATTCTTCTACCATCGGTCCCACATTACTAATGATAATGCATGGTCACTGGACCCCTTTAAGCGGACAATCTGCCTTCAGCGACTCCGGTCCACAGTTGGCATCACCACCTGCTAGAATTTGCTTGATGACGTAGCTTCTTTCACTTGGTCAGACCATCGTGTTGGCGACCATTGAGATAATATGTACTTGGCGACCGGCCTCGTGCTGTCTTCCCTTCGATATTGCCAACAATTACCAGTTTTTTGAGGCTGCTATCTCCCCTTCGCATTATGTGGCCGAAGTATTTCAAAATACGCTGTAGGAAACATCTGAATATTTCACGAAATAACTAAATATTTCGATTTCAGATCGCGCTATCAACAAATGAATCACCCAAAGAAGCGGTTCATACCAAGAACTATGACAATCCCAGGTAATTTAAATTTAAAAATCTTTATATTATAAATTTATTAATCTTTACGTTCTTTAGAGGTAATTTAAGAACATCACAAAAAAAAAGCGAACGAAAAGACGTAAGCAAGAAGAAAATCATGCTGTGCAGTCGAAGGAAACATCTGGTTTTGGTCAGCCAGCTCGCGAATATGTATCCTCCGACTGCACATCATGATTTTCTTCTTGTTTACGTCTTTTTAGTTTGCTTTTTAAGCAGTCGGGTTTTTCATAGGACTACAAGACGTACGGCGATGCGCCATCGGTACATGGTGGACATCCCACCCATACGCACCAAACGTTTTGGGCATACTTTTATTATACGTGCAGCTAAGGAGTGTAATTCCCTTCCGGAGTCTTTGTTCCCTGCTATGGGTCCTTAAGTCAAGAGTGAATAGTTTACTTCTAGGCAAGCGTGCTTCACCGTCGACCACATCATCGCTTACCATCAGGCGAGATAGTGATCAAGCTAGAGCGTATCGACTATAAAAAAGCCGGCCCCAATATAGTTGGGATAAAGCTATGATTGCAGATTGATTTGATGCTATTTTGATTATCTTCCTTCTTACTACACACTAATATTATAAGTCGAAAGTTTGTGAGTGTGTGTGTGTTTGTTACTTCTTCACGCTCAAACGGCTGGACGGTTCTGGATGAAATTTGGAACTCAGATAGATTATAGTCTGTATCCCGGTATAATGTCCGTTGGGATAATAAAACACTATTCACGCGGGCGAAGCCGCTAGCACAGAATATATTGATAAAGTCTTCCAGACCGAATCTCAGCCAATCGCAGCAGTCTTTGGCGCGGCGATATTAAAGTGCACAAGTGTGCCATGTGTGCACTAACACAGGTGCACTCTCTGTTCCCTCACTCTCATAGTCCGAAGGGACGACAATCCGACACCACCAGAGAGAGATCAGGCGTACGACCAACGGTTTAACGTGCTTTACGAGGCACAGGGGTGACATACACCACCAACTTCTAAATTCCGGGCTGCTACTAAGAAATGCCTAATTAATAAACCCAATATCACTTTTTGCCAGAGCTGGGAATCGTTCCTGATCGACCTCACGCTCAGCAGTCGCACTTGTGATCGCAAGACGAACGAGCCAATAATATAATCTTAAACTATGCATCAAACTTGTAGACGTAGCAAGCGGCGGAGGGCTAGTGCGGAGGCCCCAGCCAATTACTTCGAAGAGGACGCAGAGAAGGGGAAGCACGCTGATCCTAAGAACCAGGAAGTAGAGGAATTACCTTCCTCCACTGAAAAAGTAAGTTACCCAGCCAGGCGTTGTTGTAACTTTGTGCTAAATAATTGTATTTTCTAACCTTTCTTTCTTTCTTTTCTTTCTTTTCTTTTCTTTCTTTTCTTTCTTTTCTTTCTTTTCTTTCTTTTCTTTCTTTTCTTTCTTTCTTTTCTTTCTTTCTTCTGATTCTTTATTGTATTTAAGAAATAAGTACATATACATAAACTCGCACCTTTTTAACATGAGGGTAGGCAGAAACTACACAACCTTTCAGTGCGACATAAAAGTGTTGAAAATAAATGAGGGCGCCACAATCGCTCAGATAGCAACCCAGTTAGTACGACCCAGCTGATCTTGATACTCGAATAGTATTATTTATTTATTGGGTATAAATAATGAGTAAATATATTAAATATGTATGTCTATTAAATAGTTGATAATTATTTAGTAGTAATAAAACAACAGCTTCAAAAAAAAAAAGTATTTTTAATAATCAATTGCTTTCAATATAAAGTCGTCTAATACCTTTGGGGGACGACCCTTCCTGTGTTTAGCTGGTGTTGAGAATTTCCCACCGTTTTCAATGCCGTGTTGCACGATTCTGCGCACTGTGCTTACAGAGACACCTAAAACAAGCAAAGAAAAAAATCACTGTCAGTCCGAAGAAAGAAGTTCAAACGTGAATATATTTTAAAATTGTTTTTTTTTCCATTTAGTCGATTGCATCAACAAATATGGTATGGCAAAAAAATATTTCGTATCCGCAATAAATTACATTAATTTTTGTTGCCTTACTATCAACGTTGTTAAGTCACGCTATAATTACAACGCTATTTGTTTATCTTAGCATTACCTCAAAAATGGTAAAAAAATAATTTGTAAATGATATTTGGTTCGAAAATTTTGTTCCCTGAATGTATTAATCGTTTGTAATTAACGTTTAGTGCAACTTTCAATAGTTACTTACCAGTAAAATCTGCTGTACGATGGTAAACATCTTCTAAGTTGGATAGAAGCTTCCCAGCTTGGAATTCGGCTATACACTGCATATAAACTTTGTAAACTATATCACGGGCACCTCCACGATTTACCTTAATCATGTTTTTCCACTGTTTTTCTGTCCACACACAGAAATATCACACAAAAACCAAAATTCTTACGAAAATCGAAACCGATTGAGATGAATTGACAGCTCAAGTACTCATTTTAGATGTTGTCAGAAAATGAAAACGTTTAGTTCCCAAATATTTAACTTCTACTCTTTTATGTTGCACTTGTACTCGTCCTTTTGTCTCGTCCTTGTCATACACTCACGCCGGTTGTGGGTACTAAGTAGCTTGCCAGAGACTGAACATCACCAATAAGGTCTGTAGATGACCTTCTTGGGCATCCCGGCGTTACATTAGTCTGCAAATTTTTTTTTTTTGGATTTATGTCTTATTCCTAGTTTTAGAATGATATTAAAATGGACCGGTCCAATGTATTTTTATATCTTTAAAATACTTACAGCCTCAAGAACCACTGGAGGAGGATAATGAGAAATTCTACGCTAACAATGAGAATCCATCCACAGAGAAATCATCGCATAAGTCACATGTAAGTATTAATGATTGATTAATTAATTGCCTATAAGTACAAAAATAATAATAAAAATAAAAACCGGCCAAGTGTGAGACGGACTCGCGCTCGAAGGGTTACGTACCATTATCGCAAAAACGGCACAAAAAGCACGTTTGTTGTAAGAGAGCCCCACTTAAATATTTATTTATTCAATCTGTTTTTAGTATTTATTGTTATAGCGGAAACAGAAATACATAATCTGTGAAAAATTCAACTATCTAGCTATCACGGTTCATGAGATACAGCCTGGTGACAGACAGACGGTCGGATCGCGGTGTCTTAGTAATAGGGTCTCGTTTTTACCCTTTGGGTACGGTACGGAACCCTAAAATAGAGCCAGAGTCACGTCAGACCGAAAGGAGCGAAAAGAGGTCTTTGCCACGGAGCGCGACAGAAATAGGCTAGATAAAAAAATAAATACCGGCCAAGTGGGATTCCTTTTCGAAAAGCGACGCACTCTTAATAAAACTTCGTCTTCTTCAATCAACATCATCATACCGGCCGATAGGCGTGCTCTGCTGAACATAGGCCTCTCCCAAGTATCACCACATCGATTCTCACAGTATAATTGGGTCATCGGTCCACCTAGTGGCAGGTCAACAAAGGCAATGTGCCCTGCCCACTGCCACTTAAGGCGCAGATACCCCTCAGTACCTGAATTTAAAATGAGAATCACGATGTCTAAACGGCTACTCGTGATTTTTTTTTGGAAAAATATTTGTTTCTTTAGACTATTTTGAAAATAATTTGATCTATGAACATTTTGAGTTTTATTCGTACAGCATAGTGTAATTAATTTTGTAAATTGATGTCTAACACGGACAAAAAAACGACAGTTTCAACAAAACCGCCGGGCGTATTGTAATGAAATTTGCACCATCTCAAAGACAATTTAAATATCTACGGCTTTTTTAACCCCCGCCAGAAAAAAGGGGTGTTATAAGTTTTGTTGCTGTGTATCTGTGTGTCTGTCTGTGGCATCATAGCGCCTAAACGGATGAACCGATTTCGATTTAGTTTTTTTTGTTTGAAAGGTAATTTTGTCGAGAGTGTTCTTAGCTATGTTTGAATAAAATCGGTTCAACCGTTCAAAAGTTATGGGCATTTTACTGTTTGAATCGGGGTGTTTTCGCAAGATAGGGGTGTTTGTCGGGGGTTTTTTAAATTTTGAAATTTTACTTGTTTTAAATCATAGAATAATAAGGAAAGTACAAACAACCACTGAATTTTGAGTCGCGCGGGTGTGAGACGAGCGCGGGTTTTATTCACTCAAGAGTCCTTAGATTTAAAACATAAAAACAAAGATAACGAGTCACCGCACGGCGAACGCATCAACGCGCCGCACGGCGGTAGACAATACAAAATTTTTAACAATTACCTTCATAATATTCGTAATGTTAACACAGCTCTTGCTAATCCTGGACAGCAAAAATGTATAAATTCAAATAATGTTTAGTATTTATTTCTGTACAAGTCATTTGTAATCTTAAGGTTGAACTAGTCGACGGCACGAACTTTTTTGTGCGCGGGGTTAATATGCATGCTATCTCTGACAACAAGTGCGAAAGAAATAGATGGTTTGGGGAGCAGTAAGAAGTTAGTTCAAGTACGAATTAGCACTTTTGAAAATTTGAGTCGAAATGGATGATAATTTAGGACGAAAACGAGCGCGCGATTTTTTATAAACAGACCTTTGGGAGTCTAGATATCATGAAAAAACTACTGAATGTATATCAATGACTAAATGTATATTTTCAAAATAAAATTATTTGCATTGTTGAATTACTAATCTATCCCTGTATGGAAGCCGTTTTGCAATTTTCCTTCTTCTTATGGTATTTATTTCCGCACAAAGATGCGTTAAAATTAGTGTTGAAATATGGAACTTTCGACGTTCATAACTTTCAAATATATATTTTTTTTACATTTTTGTTTCCATACAGGACTAGATAATGATGAGACAAATTGATATCATTTTTAATTTTGAACGTACATCGTCAAACAGTGGAGTAATCTCTAGACTACGTTTGTATGGAAGAATTTTCGACTAGTGTAACCTTAAGAAATAAATGAATTCAAACCGTAAACCATAGATCGTTTGCGAATATCGTCGTCTTAAGATTGGAAATTCTTCGGACTATGTCGATCTACTACGTCTTACTTTTTAACTTTAGCTCTCTTTTAATATGATATTTCTTTTTTGTTTTAGAAAACCCGTGAGCAAGTGTCTTGGACAGAAATACCTCAGAACCAATGGAACGAACCAAAAGAAGGCGCTGAAATCGAAAATAGTCGGAGTAATGTAAGTAATAAACGCTGCTATAACATAATTACGCCTGTATCTCTAAAGGGTTGGGCAGACGTGCCCCTATTTTCACTAGGTCCCATGTAATAGGGGCGAGCTTATTGCCACTGAGACATTCCAGATGAAAAACCCAATAACACTTTGCCTGGGAATCGAACCCAGGACCTCATGATCATCAGTAGCACTTGCAGCCACTAAACCAGCATTTACCCATAGAAGTCTTTCTATACAGCCTACGAAATGCTCTCAACAAAGTGTTATTTTTAAAGGATGAGCTCGTGGCTGAATAAAAACAGCCACACGGGTCGCGATCTTCGAGGCTAGACAACGCTTGTTGAAGTCGGCCGGTGGATGGGTGACCATTTTGATATACCGATACTTCTGCCTCGGAAAGCACGTTAAGCCGTTGGTCCCGGCTGTCATTTGGAAGATCTTTGACAGTCGTTACGGGTAGTCAGAAGCTTGAGATCTGACACCAGTCTTGCCAAGGTGTATCGTGCTACCCAGTTACTGGGTTTTGGAGGTCATATAGACATTGTTGTTGTTCTTGCATATTTTGCATGTCCATAATCGCTACATGCAGAATATGGTCGGCTAAACCCTTTCCGTTTCCGTATTCACTTACGCAATAAGGCTGCTGGTATCCAGCTGAATCCGGTTACACTGAAAGCCGACCACAATAAAGTTGTGAAAAGGCAAACAGTTTCATTCATCATCATAATTTCAGCCGAAAGACAGCCACTGCTGGACATAGGCCTCCTCCAAGAATCACCACAGCGATCGGTCCTGTGCGTCCTGTATCCAGCAGGTTCCCGCAGCCTTGACCACGTCATCGCTCCACTAGCAGATTGATTGATTAATTGTTATTTTTCAGGATCGCAATACTAATTACCAGTCACCAGAACCACAGGCATTACAGTACTCAGAACCGAAACATGAATCTTTACAAATACCTGTCAAAACCGCAGGCGACAAGCCTTCAAACCTTCAAGCTCTCGTCGACGCCATCGGTACCAGGATGAGAGATATAGAGACCGTGGTACAGAAGATGAGTGACAAGGTCCATCATGCGACACCTCCTGGTACTGAAAATAGCCACGAAAAGAGGTGAGACAATTCCTCCATGAAAAATACTGCACCCTAATTGCGTAACATGAATGAATGCGCGCGCGTGTGTTTGCTTGCATTCACTGCTTCATAATAGGGATGTTTCCACGGTAGAAAAATTATAATTTTATTTAATCCGTCAGTGAGATTACCAAATAGTATTGGACACGTATTTTTTGCTTCACCAAATCAATAATAATTTCCAAAGATAAAGCGCATCATAGTTCAGGAGTGGCTTGTGACGTCACTTTGTCAGTATAAAGTGTAGCACTCCGTGACGTCACACGATATTTCAACGCTGCAATGTATCGTCGTAATTTGTTTACGTGGTAAAGTGACTGACTAACGGACTAAATAGATATTTTTTGTCAACTGCCCTATTATGTTCAAACATCCGTCTACTCGACAGCGTAAGGGCTGAAACTGTGTTAAACGGTCGCCAGCGCGGTTCCATACAAAAGTGCTCCGTCGTCGCGGTGACAAGCGCGGGTTTCCGCCAGCCGCAGCCGCTGCAGGTTTTTGCTACGTTATATATAATGAGATCCATCGACACAACTGTACGTGCGCACCGTTTAAATTTAAGACGGTACCCTGACCAAAAAATCGGCATGCGATATGAGCATTCATATTGGTCTAGCGCCACTGGCGGCGCATGAATTACAGTAGTGAATACGCCCAGATTTTAGAATAAAATCTTTATAAAATCGAATTTTGGTCTTTTGAAAAAAATAAATCTACAAAAATGTTTGTTATTAAATTGTCTATCCATTAGTGTTAGTACAAAAAATAATTAATGAACACTTTACGAGGAGATGCATAATATCAATAATTATTTCTCATTTTTATGTTTTTTTGGAAGGAGATTAGTGAAATATATACAACATTTAAAAAAAACTAAATCTACCATTTTAGAATCAATATTATGTAGAATTTTAATGTATTTTTATTAATTGATATTTCTTTTTAACTAACGAGTAGATAGCTCCTAAAAACAGCACAAAAAACGGCTTGCGCGGCGTTTTGCTCGGGGTACCGCCTTAACTAGCAACACTGCGTAAATAGAATATTCTTTGCTCTACGCGCGTAGGCAGTAGGCACCCAATTAACGCAGTTTCGGGCCTAAAACACGCAACGAATGCTGTTATGTTGTCAATATGAAAGCGCGCGTATTTTTGATTTTTCAATACAGTGTAATTAGTGTGCTGGAATTCAGCTGAGTCCGGTTAGATTTGAAGTCGACCTCGACATTGTTGAAAAAAAGCTAGATAGATGATGATTCCTTAGCCAACAGGTCAGACAGGGTTGCTTCTGAGGGCAATCTGACTGGAAAACTATTTTTGGTCATTTTCTGCATCGGGGCACGGGGTCCCGACGCTAAATATAAGAAAGAAAATTTCTTTCAAATAAATGCCACTAGATGGCGCGATATACTTTGAATTTTGGGTTGTGATGACAACTCGTCAGCTATCTGGTCGCTGTCTCTAATAGTTGGGAAAGAGACTACATGTACAAAGTGACATATTAGTGAAAGAGACCTATTAAAGCTAGTGACGAGATAGCTAGTGTGACGAGTTATCATCACAACCGAGTGTAAAATTAACATTTTCTAGAATTGATAATAAAATATGTTTTTTTTTAAATGTACTCTCTTAATTACTAAATTATGGAATACGAGTATTGGGCCTTTAATTCACATTTCAAAGATTATTTAAACGGATCTTTTAAAATCCGTTCCAATAGATGGCGTGGTTTTAAATTTCTGAGGTATTCCACTAGATTGTTTAATTTATATTGTACAATGATACTGTGAAAACGTACAAAAAAGACTATGAAACAAATCGTCAGTTTATTTAAAGAAAAAAATATTCATTTACCGTGTATATAAACCTTTTAGACTTGTAAGTCACTGCTAACACCATCTATCGCTTGACACAGACCCGAAAGCGTTCGGTTCCAGTATCAAACGGGTCTATAAAACCCCATTGCGCCAAAATATGTTTGCAGCGGCACATAACAAAAGTTCAATTAACACTTTTTTATTCAGAATGTCAGCCGAGCGAGAACTATCTCATCATGAAGTCTTACATAAGCGCTCCAAGGAAGGCAAACGACAAAGTGCTGAGGACGATAACAGTAACTATAAGAGGTAATAATAAGTTAAAGTCAAAAATAAAAGTGAGCGGTGAAGGCAAACTTCATGAGGAAACCGGTATGTCCTAGAACTAAAAATTCGAAGACATGTGACACCTACCAACCTCCACTTGGCTCGCGTGGTTGATTACGGCCAGACGGAGAGGGAGTGCTCTCACAGAGTGGAGGCCTGTGTCCCAGCAGTGGACACTTTATTGGTTAATTATGCCTTCGGATTATGATGGTAAATGAACTAGATAGTTGGGTTGCTACTAGGCTTGCTTGGGAAGCCCATGCCTACAGTAGACGTCCAAAGGATTATCTATTTTTGCTGGCTAAATTATTTATTCCAGAAAATCAGAACAATTAGTACTTTGGTAATCACAAAGGAAGTTCTCTCGTAATGACTTTGCCTATGAGCAGAGGCTTCCCAGAGACCAAAGATGCGCCACAACCAAAAGAGATCAAATTGTAAGAGCTGATCTCTGGCAGTTGGTACTTACTGACCCGATTACGTAAATTCTTTTACTCATAGAAGTCCCACTACCTCCAATTGTCATGGGCTACTTTAATCCTAAAAAGTCGCACGTTTTCTGGGAGATGAACCACGGGAATCCGCTGCATGCGAGTCGCACAGCACCGATCAATGTGGCGACATATTTTTGAGAGAGGCCTATGTACAGTAGAAAGCAGATTACGTCTTTAGATTAAAATTGTGATGGTAATGATGAGGAAGTCGTGGGAAAAAGCTAGTATATTCGTGTTAATGGATATTTTTTTTAAAGGTTCACAGAACTTAAAGACCGCACTAGCAAATATCTACATACTAATGCAGATATAACTACAGAAAACCCGCTATTTATTGAAGAAACTAATCTGACCGGATATTTCAGTGATGCTAGCAACAGTATTCTGAGAAGAAACAATCAACCCAAGGTAAATAACATAGTAAACAACAAACACAAGAACAACAACATACAACACATACACGCACGCACATACAATAACATACCTAAATCCTTTAATTTTATTTTTGCTCCTGCTAAAAGTACGAGGAGCTCGTGGCTAATCAATAACAGCAGCACAGGTCCATCTCCAAGGTTATGCAACGCTTGCCGAGGTCGGTCTGTGGATGGGTGACCATCTTAACATTCCGAGACTCCTCCGTGCCTCAGAAAGCACGTTAAACTGTTGGTCTCGGTAATCATTTGCACATCTTTACAGGTGCTTGTCTTGCCAAAGGGGTACCGTGTTACCCAGTTGATCAGACGGACAGTCGTTCCATGTAAAATACTGCTATCCAGCTACATCTGGTTACACTGAAGGCTGACCCCAATATAGTAGGGTAAAGACAAGGCAGATTGACAAGCCAGTCTTTCCAAGGGGTATAGATAGTGTTACCCAGTTGCTGGACTGGGTAACAGGATACCTCTCAGAAATACTGCAGATTTCGAGCTTCTAACTACAACCTGGAGGTCTTTAAGTCAATAGTGAATAGTTTTCTTCTAGGCAAGCGTGCTTCAACGTTGACCACATCATCGCTTACCATCAGGTGAGATAGTGGACAGCGCAAGCCAATCAGCAATAAAAAAATAACCCGTAAAAGACCATCAAAGATGTGCAAATGATGGCCTGCCCCTTCTTAAAAATCTACTCCTGAAAAAGCAATAATTTATGTCAAAACTCTCTATCCACAGGAACCACAAATGTACATGGCACCCGTAGAAACCCGTCGCAAACCCGCGCCCCAACACATCACAATCCTGACCAACGTAGAGGAAAGCGAGAAGAAGCGTAAAAAGCACGTCCACAAGAAGAGGAAGGGCAAAGGACGATCACACAAGAAGCATACTCATTCTAAAGATGACAAAAGGAAACACTTCAACAGGCTGAGTTCGGGGGAGGCTGAGAAGAACGCTGTCTCGTTAGATGACACTAGTGAAGCTATGCAGTAGATAGATCAAGTTGTATTGTCTTTGATAAATGGCTGAGCGTTTTTGAGTGAGCGATTTAAGGGTCTAAAGTCTCCGCCAGTTAACTTACAATAAAAGTCGTTGGACGACTTCTACCAAAAAATATAATTACGTAACTTGAAAATGCGATTTATTGTATATGGAGATATTTTGATAATTTTGGTCTCTTATGAAAGGTATAGGCGTTGTACCATTTTATCTGAAAGTGAAAGGGTCACGGACGCCCCTTATCGCGATACGTTTGTTTTGATCGTGTTAGCGACACGGCCTTTACATTTTAATTGTATCGTTTTGAAATATTGGAAGACATTGGTAGACAGGTGTTAACGACTTTTTCTTTTTTATTATCTGGCGGTGACTTTAGTTCATTCAAAATTGAATCTTCTTCTACTTTTCGAATCGATGGAAAAGTTTTCAAAGTGTAGGTGTATGGTATGGGACACATGCCATGGTGCATTCAAAATTGAATGAACTGCGGGGTAATTGCGTTAGCAAAAATGCACAAAATCGTTCGCAATGCCTTTCATTTTCTCAACAGTTATAATCATTTTGTTGTAAATTTAAACTTTGAAATATTGAATGTAGATAAAATTAAATTAACCTAAAAAGTTGAAAAAGTCAACAGTATTAATTGCGTGTTTTACATTGTCGAGCAGATTATTAAAAAATAAATAAAGCAATGGATTGGGATTTCATTCGGTTGTGGTTGAAAATATGATTTAGTGTGTTATGCAACTAAGGGGTTGGTTGGGGAAATTGATATTTTTTATATAGCTTTAAATTCACATGACACACCGCCAGTTTTAGGGACGAAAACTTATTGCTAAACTTGGTTGAGCGAATGTCAACAGCTAATCGCAGAAGTTTATGGGCATTTGATATTAATTTGACACATTAATTTTGTGACACAGAAAATGGTGTTAGGTTATGTAAATAATAAATTGTGTTTATTTTATCAATCAAATAATTACATTGCGTGACACGATTTCAATACCCGGAAAACAAATAGTTGTAATAGAATCTCGGTTTCTCGGTTTAAATATCTTTATTCTCATTAAAACAATAGTCACTTTCGTGAAAACAATAACAATAAAAATCTTATTATCATCCCAGTGAGGGTAACAGAAAAACAAAATATGGTTAGTTGTCGACTAGTTAGGACTGGACTGGACTGGCGCCACTGGCGGTGACCCAACTTAATGCAGTGTCACAGTGGAGAAATTCAATGCAGTGTCACTTCATCGCTAAGAAAGAAAATTTAAATTAGGCTTAGGTATAGTGTTATTGGGATTTTCCATCTGTAATTTCTAACCCGAAGTCTGCACTCGTGCCCGATTGACTTAAACATAACTGGCGAAATATGGGTGTACTCGAGATGCACTCTCTTTTCAACTAAATCTGATATGGCGGACTGCTAAAGATGGCGGACCAATTATTTTTATAGCACACCCGTATTAAGGGTATCAAATGAAGGGGTTTCAAACAAAATAGCTTGTTTTTAAAAAGATTTTGTTAAATTAAATTATTTTTAATGTTAGGATACCAATATCATTATTTTTTAGGGTTCCGTACACGATGGGTTCAAATGGAACTCTATTGCTATCACTTACGTGTCCGTCTGTCACAAATATTGTTCTGAAGATTTTTTTAACTTCCTGTTGACATATGATGTATATTTTACTAACTAATACCAATATGTTCTACATTTGGTACGGGATCCTAAATGTGTGAAGTCCCACACGCACTTGGCCGGATTTTTAAATATTAATAATCAATCAATAACATATTAATAATTTTAAACTTTAATATTTATTTATTAAAAAAAATCATTTTGTCAAATCAAACTCGCGATGGCTTTCAGTTTATAGATTAAATGTTAATTGTAATCTAATTAACAACGCATTCAGCGGATAATCGCGTTACACACAAATGCATACACTCGATCGCAAATCCTTTCATTTTGTTAATGTTTAAGTATTTGTATGAAGCAATGACTTTGGAATTTCATTCGATTGTGATTGAAACTGTGATTTAGTGCGTTACACAATCGCAATTTATTTGTACAGATTTTTTTTTTTAATTTTTGTCTTCAATATCTGAGTAAAAGGGATTTAACTTTATTCCGAGCTGCCAGAAATGCCTAGCCATTTATTGATCATTTTCTGTATTTAAAACTTATTTTTTTATTAAAAAATATAATTTTAATGTGTTTCTTTTATTTTCTATTCCTTAGGTATCCAAACCAATATTTGTATTATCCTTTATCGAATTAATGTAATGGTCAAATCATTATGAGAACCATGCAAGAAGTTTACCTAATAACTAAGATAGGCTTTTGAAAAAGCAACACACAAAGACTGGACCTGCACCCTAATATTGCGTAACTGTTTTACAGTAGGTACGAGGCACGCGCGCTCCCTTTCTTTTTGAAAACTCAACTTTTATTGCAGTTTTCGCTGTCGAGTATACGGCATTTTGAACCTATGACATAATGCAAGCAAAGCATGCGTGCGCCATTCTTTGAATTTCGCAACAAGGATGCTATTCTTTACAAATCTCACCGTGATGACTTAGATGAAGTTAACTCGAAGTTAGCAATACCTGGCATCATCGGATCGAATGACAGTTCAACATATTGTTACTGCAGTAAATTAGATTTTTAATACAGTACTGCTTGCAGCAACGGTAAATTACTACGAAAGGAATAAAAAATCTGAAGTTTTTGTCGCTATAACTTCTTTAGGAGTAGGTAGTATTTTTTTAAAAATTTGGGAAGAAATCACAGATTTTTTAATAGGAAAATCTTGAAATGAAAATTTAACACCGTGACTACCGCCACCCCACCAATGGCATAATGTAAACTAGTGGAGTACTAGTTATGAGTTTTAGTACTAATTTTATCTTGCAGGGTAGTAATGTTCAATGTACCTAGGTTTGAGGAAAGCGACAGGCTCCTCAAACTTGGAATCAACATTCAAAGTCGTGGTCCTGCTGAACGAGCGAGCAAAAGTTATCATCGTTGGTTTCTCGGTAAATACAGATGTTTCAGTTTTTTTTTACGAAATGCATCTCATTTATGGATAGTAATTATTTGTATACTTAGAATAACTATAGCATGTTCCTTTTTTCGGCACTCATGGTGGTCCTGCTGAAGAGAGCGTGACTACCGCCGAACCACCTTCAAAGTCGATTTTCTCGAAACTAATAAGGTACCAATTTTGTTGTTCGTGTACTAATTAGTACCAATTGAGTAGAAGTTATCTACCAAATATAGAAGCGATTGGCGTTGAACGGTAGTCACGGACATAAATAATTACTGTGCATCCGTTTTTTATAATAGCTGAAACAAAACAATATTTTTATTCTAAGTAAATATTTCAAAGACAGTTTATAATAAACACTTAAACACAAAATAGCTTAAAAAAAATATTCAAAATTTGCAAAAAACTTCTTAAAGATCATAAAAGGGTAGGTTGGTACTTATTATTTTGTAATTATGCATGTTCTATCAGGAAGATACAGTTTGAGAACATCTGACTACTAGTATGACTTTTGGAAACAGGGAAAGATCAAAACTTAGTATATTTTAATCTTACCCCGTCAAATATTGATGGGTAAAATCATAAATAGGCGGAACCCCGAGAAAACGCCGCGCAAGCCGTTTTTCGTGCTGTTTTTAGGAGCTATCTACTCGTTATTCAAAAAGAAATATCAATTAATAAAAATACATCAAATTTCTACATAATATTGATTCTAAAATGGTAGATTTCGTTTTTTTTAATGTTGTATATATTTCACTAATCTCCTTCCAAAAAAAACACAAAAATGAGAAATAATTATTGATAGCATGCATCTCTTCGTAAAGTGTTCATTAATTATTTTTTGTACTAACACTAATAGATAGACAATTTAATAACGAACATTTTGGTAGTAAAGTTTTTTTCAAAAGACCAAAATTCGATTTTATAAAGATTTTATTCTAAAATCTGGGCGCATTCACTACTGTAATTCATGCGCCACCAGTGCCGCTAGACCAATAGAAATGCTCATATCGCATGCTGATTTTTTGGTCAGGGTACCGTCTTAAATAGCCATATTTAGATGAACATACCCCCAAGTCTCGCTATATTGACCGATTCCGTGCGTCTCGCGTCCACCGGATTCCCGCGAGATATATACGGTTACGGATTTACACTTTCCAGGTGCTGTAGCTAAGTTGACAATCTACAATCGATAACGCTAGTAGAAAACGAATCAATGTATGGGATCGACACATCTGAACGTTAAGTCACGTGGTCAGACCATACAAATAAAAGGCGTTAACGATTGTAGAAAGAGATTCGATACGAAACTTTGTAACTTCGCTAGGGGAGCAGTACCTAATACTATTCTGGAAAGTGTAAATCAGTCAACTAACTTAGGTGAAGTCAACATGAAGGCTCTTTCTTGTAAAAAATAAAACCAAGTACCAAGGCCAAGTGCGTGTCGGGCCACGCGCAGTAATAGGTTTCCTTAGTTGCATAATAATGCGGACTATGAAGAAGGTTTTTGTTGTTACTTGAACATTAAAACGGTTTCAGCAACTCACAACGTCTACAAACGGGCCCACATAGGACGATGGTAACTGAAGAAGGAGTTATAAAATCGAACTTCATAAAAATGAAGTCCAAAAAAATATTATATATTTGAGTACCACCGCGGGTAAAGGCAAGTGTTTATAATAAAGATTAATAACCAGCGTCACTTAATAATTTAAATACTGCAGTATTGCCGTTACGGAGATAGTCTTCGTTAAAATCACCAAATATTTACAAACCGAAAACAAACATTTACAAATATGTATTATACTCAACTACCAAAAAGTAAAATCTAATTATTCAATCTTAGGAACAAAGCACCAACGTAAATAAGCTGCAATAAATAATCTTTATGAAGAACATCAATTGCGAAAGGTAAGGGTTCCTTGTTGACTTCGGAACCCTAATAAAGCACCAAGAGAATTCAGGCAGCGAGCGAAGTGAGCTCGAATATTTTAGTGTCCCACCTCGGATAGGATAAGACTTAAATCATTTTATTGAATCCATACTAATATTATAAATGCGAAATCAACTCTTCGTGTCTGTCTACCTTTTCACCCTTAAATCACTGAAACGTTGGTGTCGAGATAGTTTGAAACCTTGAAAAGGCCATAGGGTAGTTTTTATACCGGAAATTTTAAGGGGGTGGAAGTTTGAATGGTGAATATTGGTTCACCATTCAAACTTCCCCTTTCTCAAATAAGTCGGCCCAAAAGCCTAATATATAATGGCTATTTGAAGTACTTATGCTATGCAGACGAAGTCGTGGGCAAAAGCTAGTACTTATTATATAAATTACGAGTCGCGAGGCCTCTCTGACTGCAAGGCCGTAGGCGGTGGCCCACGTCGCTTACGCCTAGCGCCGCCTCTGATGTTATGAAATGGTCTAAACAATAAACAGACTTACGATTCCTGCAATCCCGAGAGATTTACCGTAGTGTAGTTCTTCATCAGATCTATAAAATTTAATTGCGACCAATGTGGGAACATACTCTTTCAAACAAAAAGAATTTTCATAATCGGTCCACAATTGACGAGAAATCGGTAAACATATCTACACATAAAAAAACAAAGTCGAACATAGAACCTCCTGTTTTTTGGAAAGTCAGTTTAAAATCAAAATATCGGTATAGCCCAGGCTCTTTCTATGGTGTAACCGCAAAAAAGGAAAAGGGGATACTGGGTGAATGAGTAGCTACAGCAAAGGACTGAATTGAGCTAAAAAATAATGGAAATTGCCCCGATTGCGCTACACACGCAGCAACGTAGCTGGGTGGCAGGGACGATCTAGGTAGGAACCAAGGCTGGTCTCACGCCCCTGCTGCCCTGCCGCAGGGTCGATCTATAAAATTGCCCCTGCTTGCCTATGCAAATCACAATTAAGGTGGCAATTAAGGGGTCATCCCCCTTTTTACACCCTAGATTGCCACTGTGGCAGGTGTGTGAGTAGATCACTTACTACTACTAGTTAAGGCGGTACCCCCGAGCAAAACGCCGCGCAAGCCGTTTTTTGTGCTGTTTTTAGGAGCTATCTACTCGTTATTTAAAAAGAAATATCAATTAATAAAAATACATTAAATTTTTACATAATATTGATTCTAAAATGGTAGATTTAGTTTTTTTTAAATGTTGTATTATCACTAATCTACTTCCAAAAAAACATGAAAATGAGAAATAATTATTGATATTATGCATCTCCTCGTAAAGTGTTCATTGATTATTTTTTGTACTAACACTAATGGATAGAAAATTTAATAACAAACATTTTTGTAGAATTATTTTTTCCAAAAGACCAAAATTCGATTTTATAAAGATTTTATTCTAAAATCTGGGCGTATTCACTACTGTAATTCATGCGCCACCAGTGCCGCTAGACCAATAGGAACGCTCATATCTCATGCCGATTTTTTGGTTAGGGTACCGTCTTAAGCGGTCTACTCACACACCTGAGTGTGAGTAGACCGTTTAGCTGTCAATTTCGAGTTCGAGTTGGAGTCGGAGTCATTCCAGCCCAAAAACTAGCTGGGAACAGTCGAGTGGAGTGTCGTTTGTCAGTATATTGTGTCGATATACCGCCACTGTCGTATTTTTTTATAATGTTTCCTAAACATACTTTACACACCACAGTCTGGCTCTTCGAGAAAGCGATGCAAGAGAAGGCACAAGAGTTGAAGGTAATCTACTTTTTAATCTAAGCGTGACAAGCTTCTCTTTTTCCCAAATAACTTCGAAAGTCTGTGTATAAAAACTAAAAACACCGATTTCTGACGGACTTCTTCCGACCTATACCGAAAGGTTATCAATTATTTATTTGTATTTTACTATATCCAAGGTGAATTCACATTATGTAGAACGAGACTATGCAGGCACAATATCTTATTAATGACTCTGCTCCAGTGAATATGTGGGTATCTTTAAATAGTTTAAAACAAAGTCGCTGTCGACGTTATTTGTTTTTACCTTTACTTCTTCTAAACAACGGAACGGATTTTGTTACGGTTTTCATTAAAAGAAAGAACAATAAACGAGGCAGTTTTTTGTTTATTAATTTTATAGGCTCGCGCTTGACCACTATCTCACCTGATGGTAAGTGATGATGTGGTCGACGGTGAAGCACGCTTGTCTAGAAGTAACCTATTCACTCTTGACTTAAAGACCCCTAGGTTGTAGCTATCGGGAAACACAGACTCCGAAATGAAATTGTCCCGTCCGCAGCCGGTAATGTCAAAACCTTGCGTAATAGAAAATATCGCGATCCCATGCGATAAATGCACATTTAGTTAGCAGATTTTTATTGTTAGCAGTGATGTCGTAAAATTATTAAGGTGTGGCTGTCGTCCATACATAATGCGCTAACGCGATTGAAGAGCAATTATTTCGCAAAAATAAGCCTGGCAATTTTGACGACGGCTAACGCCAACGACCTTGAGGGAACAAAACGCGCACGCGTTTCACACACGCGGGGCCCATAATTTGTACTTTTTTTGTACTTTCCTTATTATTCTATGACTTTGAAAAAAAGCTTATAGATAATTTAATTTTAAAATCAGCTACTCAGGGTTATCTGCGCCTTAAGCGATAATCGCGCGATGATTACACAATCTCTGCGCAATTATTGCTGATTGCTGTTTCATACGTAATAAGCCTGCGGGTTACTCACACACCTGCCGCAGGGGCAATCTAGAGCGTAATATCGGAATTGTTTCTACACACACATGCCTGATTGCCTGCCGTTCAATGTTTGGTTTTAAGTTGAGCTAAACACACGCGTTGAGAATGGCACCACTAAGATCGAAAAAACTTTTTATAATTAAAATATACAACCGACTTCCATACTAACACTTATGAAATGGTCTAAACAATAAACAGACATACGATTGCAGCACTCCCGAGAGATTTGCCGTCATTTATTGAAGAGTTCTGTTGTATATCTCCGAAGTTTTTCATTAGATCTATAACATTTAAATGCCACCAATTTGGGAACATACTCTTTCAAACAAAATAATTTTCAAAATCGGTCTCCAATTGACGGAGAAATCGGTGAACATATCTATGTCGCAGTCATATTGTATAACACGCCGTATTAAAAATAGGCGCGCCCGATTGAAAAACGTCGCTGTTTTGAAATGCGGCTACCTTTAATTCAGCCGGATCTTGGTGGCGATACGTTCTACAAAGCGGCGTTCAACGTTTAGCTCTATTGTCAGCCGAATTATCCCAAGAGCGAGCGAAACGAGCTCGGGAACTTAGGGCACCGTGACACGGATAGGTTAGGTTTGAAGGGATGACGGGAGCTGAAGTAAGCGAGCAAAGCGAGCGAACTTAGCTCCCGACATGTTAGGTTACTTTAGACCCTGCACACAGAAAAAGGAGCCCCGCGCAGGGGGCCTCCGTCGACAATTTTTTATTTTCAAGTCGCTGTTATAAACATTTGTATTCGCACACTGTTTGTCGCCCACTTAGTATTTCAGTAAGCCATATTCAGTATTTTTTACACCTCTAATTTGAATTTATTTAAATACTATCCAAAATAAAAAAGTAATATACAATTTCGAATCAACGTTTGCACTTCTAAATTCAATAATATTTTCACTTTGTTGTGCTTTTTTGATGTTATGATCATGCAGCGCGTGTCAGATTTCAAAGCGGCGTATCGAAGATGCGGCTGTTTGTACGGGCGCCACGTTACTAAGCTTTGACGAACGCGAAGTGCTCATACAATGCGGTGTACTTCATTTCAGCTGAATTGAAAGCCGGCTGAACGTAAATAGCCGCATTTCAAAACAGCAACGTTTTAAATTGGCCGCGCCTATTTGTAATACGGCGTGTTTATACGATAAAGGTCAGACCGCACTTAAAAATACCTGTACAAAGAAAAATACGAAATTTACGGCAATTTCCTTCCAAAAGTTGTTTTTTCTGGTAATATTCTTGTTATGCTCATTTTGGAGGTCATATATTTCTGGATATTGTCTAAAAATAATAATGAATAGTTCCTCGTTTAATGCCATTTTCACAAAAAAAAATATGAAATAAAAAAGTCGGGTAATCGGGTTTTTTTTTTTCTTTTTTTTATAACCTATAGGCTCGCGCTTGACCACAATCTCACCTGATGGTAAGCGATGATGTGGTCGACGGTGAAACATGCTTGCCTAGAAATAACCTATTCACTCTTGACTTAAAGACCCCTAGATTGTAGCTATCGGGAAACACAGACTCCGGCAGGGAATTCCACTCCTTAGCTGTACGCATAATAAAAATGTTCCCAAAACGTTTTGTGCGTATGGGAGGGATGTCTACCATGTATCGATGGCGCATCGCCGTACGTCTGGTAGTCCGATGATGAAACGGGCTAGGTGGATTATATCGTGCAATTCCATCGCACACTCCCCGAAATGTAACCGATAAAAAACTGACAAGCTGGCAACTCGGCGACGATGTTCAAGACTCTGGAGCTTTGACTTGACCAGCGCCTCATCGCCGATGAGCCTCCTGGCTCGCTTTTCGATCGACTCCAGTGCGTCAAGCTGGTATTTGGCAGATCCGTCCCAGAGGTGAGAACAGTACTCCATGCATGATCGAACTTGCGCTTGATACAAATTGAGGAGCTGTTCCGGCGTGAAGTACCTTCTCACCTTTGCAAGGATCCCCAGCTTTTTGGCAGCCAGCTGAGCCTTTGCCTCAATGTAAGGGCCAAAATTGAGAGTAGATGTCAACGTAACGCCAAGAAGCTCAAGATGGTGGGTTATTGGCACCGTCGCATCTCGGCAAGTTGGAGCCGGGTAAAATTAGCTCTTTTTGGCGGAAAAAAGACACGCCTGGGTTTTAGCAGCATTAAACCTGACCAGATTGGCATCGCCCCATTCGGAGACTGCCTGCAAGGACAGGTTCAAGCTCTCCACCATGGCCTCCCGGAGAGACTGGATCTGAGGCCCGGTAGCACGAGCGTTGGACAAGTATCTCTCAGCAACAGTGCTGTCGTCTGCATACCCAAAGGTGCCGGGTTTTAGCAGATCGTTAATATGCAGCAAGAATAAAGTTGCTGAGAGTGCCGACCCCTGAGGGACCCCGGCATTGATATCCAATTGGTCCGACGAGCAGCCAACGATAACCACTCAAATGGAACGATCTCTCAGGAAGTCTGCAATCCAATCACACAGACCACCGGGCAAACCGAATGAAGGAAGCTTACCAATAAGGCTTTCGTGCCAGACCCTATCAAAAGCCTTCGAGATGTCGAGGGAGACGGCAAGCGCTTCCCCGTGCCTCTCGATGGCCTCACTCCAGATGTGAATGGCATACGCTAGAAGATCCCCAGTAGACCGATTTCGACGGAAGCCGTATTGGCGGTCACTAAGGATCTCGTTAGTTTCTAGGTACGCCTGGAGCTTCGTGTTAAGTACACGCTCCATACTCTTACAGAGTATGATATTTAATTATTTAGAAATAGAAATAACATTTAATATGATCAAACTCATAATTATCAAACTGTTGCAATCTACTGCTGAATATAGGTATCTCCTAATTCCCTGAGTAGGTACGATCCTCGCCGCAATCTACCTACTTAATGGTAAGTAAAACACTACAAAGATAGCAACAAACATTTTAGAATAACACATTATGTAACAATATGTATCATTTACCTATAATGTAACAATGTACATTGGTACACAAGTACATAGCCTTAAAAAATAAAACTGGTCAAAAGATTTACGTCCCAAGTTCTAAAAATATAAGAATTTAAAAAGGGATTATCTATCATATTAACTCCAATTAAAACAAAAACTATCCTAAAACACGAAATTTTATTAGCGGTACGAAATTCCCATACAAGCCTGCCGTTCACCTTTGTGGCAAAATAGTAACTTAAAAGTGTTTTATGGAATAGTACTATTATTTTTTGGAATAGTCTATTTAGTAGCTTTCATTTGATACCCATATTGTTAAGACAACGAAATACATTTTTTTATAAACCCCTTTTTTATGGAGAGGAAGGAGATTCTTGAAAATTATATGCCATATTACGCCCACAATTGAGACGAATCCAACGACACCTCATTTAACATAATCCGTAAAGTCATTTGGGTTGTAGAGCGTGCTATGGAAATGGAGATACATACATACATATTATTATGTAAGTACATACACATATATATGCTCGAAAAACATTACCCTCCGGCAGTCGGGCAAAAAGGCTGCGACATCTTCACAAAAAAAAACAAAGTCGAACATAGAACCTCTTCTTTTTCGGAAAGTCGGTTGAAAATCTAGAAAATCACCCCTGCTTGCCTATACACATTATTAAGGGTCATCCCCACTTTTACACCCTATATTGCTACTGTGGCAGGTGTGTGAGTAGATCGCTTACTACTACAAGTTAAGCGGTCTACTCACACACCTGTCGTGTGTGAGTAGTTCAATTTCGAGTTCGAGTTGGGGTCGGAGTCATTCCAGCCCAAACACTAGCCGGGGACAGTCGAGTCGAGTGTCGCTTGTCAGCAAATTGTGTCGATATACCGCCATTGTCGTATTTGTCAATCATGATTCCTAATCATACTTTGGAAACAGCAATAAGGCTCAGCTTGCAAGGGAATATACACGAAGAGGCGCCAAAGTTGAAGGTAATCTACTTTTAATCTAAGCGTGAAAGCTTCTCTTTTTCTCAAATAACTTCGGAAGTCTGTGTATTAAAACTAAGGAAAAAAACCCGAAACACCGACTGCCGAAATTAAAATTATTTGTTACTTTGTAAAGTTTTAATTAGGCAGTCGGTCGAATTTTATTGATTCAAACTTTATGCACAAGTAGAAAGGCGGACTTAATGCTTTAAGCATTTTCTAATAATCGACCTTAGGGTGGAGCAGAGATAAATCAAAGCACGTGCAACTAAATTATTTATATTCAAAAAAAGTAGAATAAATATTTACTTAGATACATACATACATAATACTCGTATGTTTTATTATAAACAATGTAACAATTAGCAATTTGTGCAATGATATGAATTTTATGCAATGATAAAGAATAATATGTGGGGTAGTTTTAAATATGTACTAAACTGTGTGTCGCGCGGAATAAGAATCAATATACAAAAAACCGGCCAAATGAGAGTCGGACTCGCTCACAAAGGGTTCCGTACCATTATCGCAAAATACGGCAAAAAAATCACGTTTGTAGTCTCACTTAAATATTTATTTTATCCTGTTTTTACCCGGCTGCAAGGAAAGGGTTATGTTTTTCGCGAGTATCTTATATGTATGTTTATATGTATGTAATATTCTTTATTACCTCGTATCTTTCAAACCACTTGACGGATTTTTATAAATTAGACATCGTTAGATAGGTCTCGACCGCCCAAGTGTTCTTAGATAAGTGCCGTTAAAAAAAAGGAACATGGCGGATTTTGGGCGCCATATTGTAGAGGTTGCAATTTTTTTTTCTTTGCAACCCATCGAGTGGGGTTTTAGAGGTGATTACAAACATATATACCACTTACATGTTTAAAAGTATTTTTTTTTAAATTATCACTAATAAGTTGTAAATAAAAAAAGCTAAATTAAAAATCAAAAACCCGACTGCTTAGGAAGCGAACTAAAAAGATGTAAACAAGAAAAAATCATGCTGTGCAGTCGGAGGATATATATTCGCGAACTGCCTGATCCTCCGACTGCACAGCATGATTTTTCTTGTTTACAGAGTTCGCTTCTTAAGCAGTCGGGTTTTTGATTTTTAAATTAGCTTTTTTTGTAGTACTTATTTGTTGTTATAGCGGCAACAGAAATACATCATCTCTGAAAATTTGAACTGTCTAGCTATCACGGTTCATGAGATACAGCCTGGTGACAGACAGACAGACTGACGGACAGTGGAGTCTTTAATAGGGTCCCGCTTTTACCCTTTGGGTACGAAACCCCAAAAACATTATTTGACACAGACAGAACACAGCAACAGACAAGAATAGTAAAAATAAATGTTAAATCAATAATTGCGCTGAGCGTCTATACCGAAATGATTATCATTATTTATTTGTATTTTACTATATCCAGTGTGAATTCACATTATGTACAACGAGACTATGCAGGTACAATATCTTATTAATGAATCGGCTCCAGTGAATATGTGGGTATCTTTGGTTAAAATTTCGATTATGGGCCGTTGATTTTTGGTGCGGGGAGGGTGGAGGGGGGACGGGGAGTGGTTTGGCTACCCCCCAGTACCATACCCACTACTTGGAGCCCCATGGTTATGGAGATATCCATGGTTAAAGTTTTCAGGTTAGAATAAAAATTGCCATAAATTTCCATCGATTTAAGGGGCGCGGAGGGGGTAAGGAAAAGGGGGGTAGAGGGGCTATCGCCTCTACCCCCTTTTCCTTTTATTTTTATTTATAACTTTTTTAGTTATTTCTTTTTTATAATTAGGTACATTTAAACATATAAGAGTTTTATATTTTTGAAATCACCTCTTAAAACCCTTTATTTTGATACCCCACACGATGCGTTAGGAAGAAAAAATAAAATTTGTCCCCCACAATATGTCGCCCATAATCCGCCATTTTTCTATTTTCCAATTTAAATGTAGCCAGTGAAACTCGCAGGGTCAAGAAGAATCGATTGACGTAAGAATCATCATAATCAGCCCACGCGTTTGTCTCTAGAACGCCACGAACAAACGTACATACACAGCTAGACTGATAAACACATTACCCTCCTTCGGCAGTCGGGTAAAAAACTTGCGTAGTCTATTATAACGAGCGTGACGGACACATTCCAGTTCAAACACTATCCGGTGACAGTAGTGTCGCTTGACAGCAAATTTTCTTGATTAACCACCATTGCCATATCGGTTAATAATAATGGAATATTCGTACTCATATCTATTTGATGACGAATCTGCGCGCATTGGGTTAACGGGGTTCGAACTAGGACTCGTCGGCCGACGAACCTATGTCGAACTAGTGTATCCATTCCGTGAAGAGAATTATGTGAGTTTATTTTCTGATCTAAGTGTGACAAGTGACAATAAGCTTCTATTTTACGTTGTTGCAAGACATGGTGACTGTGATGAATGTAGCTTTTAAGTTAAAAGGGATGAGTATAAATGTGAACAAGACGTGTTTGAAAGAGAAAGAGTCTTCTCTTTCTATATATATATCACGTCACGGCATGTATAGTGCTATACATGCCGTGACCAGCCAGTCGATGTCTGAAGAGGCTCGACTCGCTGTTCACAACAGTGTGCTTTAAAAAAATGTGCTCTATAAAAAATAAATTAAAGTAGGATTATTGCAGTAGAAATGTGTTCCTTTCGAAGTATGTGTGATGTAACATTAAATGATAAATTGAGGTATGATATATATGGTTTGGCCATGTTGAGAGGATGAATTAAAGGTGACTAGCAAAATTTATTTACTAGACAGACGTGAGGATATACATAGACCTTGGAGAAGGTAGTTAAAAAAAACCTTTTTAAAGTCAAAGTGCGGGGTGATTTTTTCGACTAAACTTTAGTTTGCGCGGCATTAGAATAGAAAACGTTTATTCGAAATAGACACAATACAACAGCTATAATCACATATAAATCGGCGAGGAATCCCAGCATTATGCTGAGCGATGGTCGGTTTGCATGAATATGACGCATTCTTTACCTATTTGTACCTACCTACTTATTTTACGTTTTTCTTAGACTACTGTTTTTATGGTATGCGTTATGCCTAGTTATAACAGACGGCAGTACTCCTGCTCGCATTGTGAGGAGGATCCTGTCTCTGGGGCCCTAAGCACCGGTAACTTGAACCCTGCTCCCGACACCGGCGGACAACCATTTTTTTTAAACTATAGATTGCTCACTACCCACAATTTTTTTTTCTAGTTAGGTCACTTTTATTCTGAGGGCGCGATATGTGGGTAGTCACAGCGGCTCTTTCTTTATGTCTCTGAAGTTGGCTGCAAGACCCTGCGCATTTGCTATTTTTGTGTCAATGTTGAAGTAGAAGATAGCATTGTATAACTGCCTCTTTCACCTTACTGTAAGCAGTATACTCGATGACAAACTGTTTCTTGCGCAATGGTTCGCAGAGCCAACTTCAGAGACACATAGATCCGTTGTGACTACTATATGTATATTGGTCCCGTGCAGGTCACTAGTCGTGACTCTTGACTCTGAAGGACGTATTCAGGCGCAAACACTAGCCAGATACTCGAGTGTCGCTTGTCATATTTGTCAATAATAATGTATCCTGCTTACAATTCTTTTGATGCCCCATCCCAGCTCATTGGTAAAATATTGTACTCGCATTACGAATCGCAGGTGAGTGACTTTCTGATCTAAGTTTAACGAGCTTGTCTTTTACGTTAGTTATCTATACAATATCGATGTTCTTCTTGTATAAAACGGTTAACTTAACTATGCATCTGGCGCTCTGACGTCACTCTGATTCTCTATTGGCGCACGAAGCGATAAAAATCGGAAGTCTCTGTCGAAAAACTAAAAAACAAAACCATAAACACCGACTTCCGAAATTATAATTATTTTTCACTTTGTAGTGTTTTTATTGGGAAGTCGTTTTTTTTTTTTGTAAATAAGTTATTTTGAAGTCATAGAATGATTTGTGTGGTGCTTTTTACGACTAAAGTTTGGATCGCGAATAAGAATAAGAATAGAAAACATTTATTAAACAAAGTCATACACAGCAGTAACAATCACAAAGCCATCATTCCACATCCCACAAATTACACTTTTTGAGTTAGGTCACTTTCATTCTGTTTCTGAGGTTGCAACATGTAGTCAAGTATATTTTTGTCCCGTGCGAAGCCGGGGCGGGTCGCTAGTAACAAAAATGTGGGTAGTTTATAATATAGATATAGTTAGTTTTTAAGCGTGACTTGACTTTAGGACATTATTCCAGCGCAAACACTAGCCGCAGACAGTCGTGTCGCTTGATTTGCTGTCTACCAACTAGATTTACCGCCAGTGTCGAATTTGCCAATAATGTATCCTAGTAACTATCCTTATGATGCACCAACCCAGCTCATTGGTAAACTATTGAATGCACAGTACGAGTTGCGCGTGAGTTACATACTTCTATGATCTATACTGACGTTCGACTCTCGCTATTGCCAGTGTATGCGAGCTCCGCGCGGGTAGGGGCAGTAGGGGGCAGTAGGGGGCAGTAGGGGGCAGTAGGGCCGCATTCCAGCAAGGTGCACAGTTTGACCGTGTTCGTTTCTGATTAATTTCGTTGCGGGATCAAAGTCAGTTGAATCGTTTCTCCGGAACTCGTTGAGCTTCATTGACGTGACTTTCTGGTTGCTTTTGTTGATTCTGGCTCAGTTCAGAGACAAGACGTTATGAATTTTATTGCGGCCTCCTTCCAGCCTAGCGCCCTTTCATACTTCCGTACGCCCGCGCCTGCCGTATGTATTTTGTAATTTCTCATCACATTATGTTTTTGATAATTGTTCCTCTATTTGTGGAGAACCTTTGGGATTGGAAGGGTTCCTTTTACTGCGGGCGTATTTTTATTAACCGACTTACCAAAAAGGAGGAGGTTCTATGTTCGACTTCTTGTATGTTTTTTTTTTTTTTTTTTTTTTTATGTATGTTTATTTCATTTTATTTTTATTTTATTATTTTCGGAAAACTTACAGCTAGACAGACACAATAATTTCGTTAACAACAATAATATGGCCAATTACAAGTTTTCACAAATAGCTAATGAATCGTCAAATAATAATAAAAAAGGACTTAAACCTTTAACCGGTGTCCAAATCGCAAAAAAATGGGGAAAAAGAAAGACACCGACTTCCAAAAGTTAAGTTATTTTTCACTTTGTAGTTTTTCATTTGGAAGTCGGTAGTATTTTTTTTGCAAAAAAGTTTTTAAAAAAATACTGACACAAAGGCCATTTTACCTTTCTATATTTTTTGTATATCTACCTACGGCTGTTTATTTCTAGCAAACTACCAAAAAAAAAGGCGTTTCTCAATACAGTTTAAACTACCCGGTTCGTACCCGTTAAAACTAAAAAGTGAAAATAAGAAAATTAAAAAAAAAAACTGATGTCTGTGACAAAAAAACTAAGAAACAAAACCAGAAACACAGACTTCCAAAAATAAAACTATTTTGCATTTGTAGTGTTTGTATTAGGAAGTGGTTCGAATTTTTTTGGCATAAGTTTTTTTTATTATAAAAAAAAAGTTTGGGTAGTGTTTTCGACTAAACTTTCGGTCGCGCGGAATAAGAATAAACATAGAAAACATTTATTCGACATAGACAGAAAACAACGGCAAAAATCACAAACAAAAACTGTTTAAAATTGCAAAAAAATGTACAATTTATTATAAATTGACGGTGTTTGTAATAACCCGGTGACATGTATTGTATTATGTAGGTACCTATATTTGTTCCGTGCGAAGTCGGGGCGGGTCGATAATTAAAAATGTGGGTAGTTTATAATAACGACCGTGACTCTTGACTTCAGAGTCAAGCACAGTCCAGCACAAACACTAGCCGGAGACAGACGTGTCGCTTGATTTCAAAATGTCTGTAAGTCCCGCCAAACGCCCGCATTTAGAACTCCCGTATAAAATCGAACACACACAGTTCGTGAATGAAGATATTATCCAGAGCATAGTGGTGAGTTGGTTTCAAGTGTGACCAGTACCTATATCTACAATATTGGTGTTTAATTGTGTAAACTTTGATTTTCTTATACCTCAGCTGTTCTTTTGATATCTTTTTTTGCGGGTTCGAAGACTGTTGAATCGTTTCGCCGGGACTCTTCGACCTTCATTGATTCTGTTCTTTTTTGGTGGTTGCAGGGATTAGGAATAGTGTGGTGCACTTATTTCAGCCTACCTTCATGCAATTTTATTCTTGATTTGAAAATGAACGTTACGTCTAAACGGGTAGTAGTAATTTTTTGGAAAAAAAATTGTTATACTAGACCATTTTCTTAATAATTTCATCTTTGAAATTTATTTGTATAATATAGTATGATTATATCACGCGGACAAAAAAAACGACAATCGCACTAAAACCACCGGCCGTTTTTTTATGAAATTATCCCCAAACAAAGACAGTTTAATATCTACATTTTAATCTACGGCTTTTTATTTTAACCTCGGGCAATTTTTATTCAGTTTGCAACTAAAAAGTGAAAAAACAAAAATATCCAAAATAAATAAATAAAGAAAATAAAGAAGGTGTAATATTAAGTAGAGGATGTGGGTATCGAAACCTCTTCTAGAAGCATAGAAACCAGGGGGTCAGCGAAATACCCTCAATTAAAAAAAAAACGCGATAAGTTCACCGTGCAGTTTAGTTGTCAATGACGTGGTCACTGCTTACAGGAATTTTGCCTCTGCCCTAGGGCCCTTACTCCCGATTAAGGCTGTAAAACTTACTTGAAAGACACTTACTTCTTATTAACGGCTAGGTTCAAAGGTTTGAAAAAAGTAATATTTTATTAAATATTCATTTACGGTACATCATTTGGTACAAATATTTTTTGCGTATAACTTATAATAATACGGGATAATACCAACAGCGCTGTATTTTAAAGCTGATTTGTTTTTTTTATAAAAATGTATTGATATCGGTCAGGCGTCGAGCACAGAACAATATTGAAGTACCTACATAAATATTTAAAGAAAAAATGGTTTTCAGACTGGGTTTTATAGTGCCTATAGTTTTAGATAGCTAACCCACCCAAACTCATATCGTTGTCTGTCTGTCTGTCAAGCCTATTTTTACCAAGTAAGTTGATGGGCACATTGAGATGTAGAGAGACACAGCCTCACATGTATGACTGTATGAGTGAAAGGGATGGCACTCTAAAAAACTGAACTTTATCTAAAACACCATGGATTTACTTTGTTTCGTCAGTTAGGCCCGCTTGTGCCACCCTGGGTTATATAACTAACTCCGAGTTAGTAGCTAACCCGGACAGTTATTTATGACATATTTGTTAAGTAACCTCTTGTTAGCATCTAACTCAGAGGTAAGATTTTTGCGCAAGCGAGTCTTCGTACTTATCTAGGCTTATTAAAGTACCTAATTATTATTTTTCTTTCTTTTTCAGAGGAATCCCTCTCTGGTCGTGCCGAAATGGAAGTTGTCAGATGGCAGGGATATGCCAGCCATCGCGCTAGGCACTTATCTAGGATTTGATGAGGTTAGTGTCACGAATAATCATTCATTTCATTTGTACCTATATTCTCACACAATTTACATTGTGCCCAACATTACCTTATAAAAAAAAATACACTTGAATAAAAATTCAATTCTTTATTAGGTACCTGCATAATACTTTATTTTAGTAGGTACCTGCACCAAAAACAGCATTACATACAGTATCTAGTAGTTATTTAAATAATATAGAAAATTGGGTCACATTCCTTTAAAATGTGTCCCAAAAAATTATAATTAAATAAATCCAAATAAAATTATTTGTCAAACTTGTGGGGTTCTTGTATTCAAACAAACAAGATGGCCGCTTTAGTTCCGATTTTGGCCGCGCGTCAATAGCAGCGCTGCAAACAGTGATAAAAATCCATCATGTAGGTGAATGAAATTTAATTTAGCGATGTTGACAGTAGTTGAAAAATAAATTTCAACAGTCGTAAGGCACCCATAAACCTTACAATATTATTGCGAAATACAATTGATCTTTTTGGGATAATAAGAAAGGTTGCGCAATGTATCAACACAAGACTTACCCTCAGTTTCCCAGCTCAAAATTATGCTGTTGAAAATTAATTCAACCAATCACAGCAGATAACGCGTGTTTGACAATTTGTCACATTAATTCTCCGATAATTTTAAGCTGGAAACTGGGGGTAAGGAAGCTTAAATATTATTGCCCAATCTGTTTAAATATAGCGTGTCCCCCTACACGCAATGTTTTTTAGTTTTGTTTGGAGCGGTTGGGATCAGACACGTATGCTGCACAGGATCGCGCATAAAAATTGCAAACAAAAATACGGCGAAAGATACGGAGAGTTTCTAATTAGCGCATCGGATTGTATATTTATAGAATGCAAATTTCATCATACAGAAATATTGATGGGAGTGCCTTGTCAATTTTATTGGCACTTTTTTTGGCAATTTTATTTTTAATTTTATTTGAACGTTTCAATTATTTGGTAGGCATATGGGACGCCTTTTTCTATAATATTATATTTGTAAGTAAGATATACAGTTACAAAGCGTCATCTTACTACGGTCGCAGTTATTGTTTAATTTGCATGCAATACGTGCGCGCTAATAAGTAGTTGGGTTTGAGGATATATATTAAAAGGAAGCGATAAACGTGTTTTTGCCTATTCAAAAAACTACAAACTAGCGTTCTTTTGGCATTTTTATACTTTTTTTTTTAAGGATAATATTTTTTTGTTCACCAAAAATCTAAAGGTACATCTATGTATGCATTTCTTAAATATTGATCTTAAACCCGTTTAATTGTTTTACTATAATTAAACTACTCGGCCAACAAAATGTGTTGCATCAAACAAATTCCAAATTAACACCAAGATATAACACTTTTTTATTGTAGTGCGCTGCAAATATTCTATTGTATCAATAACTATTTTATTCTTCCCCGGAAAATACTGATCGTGCACCAAATATTAGTTGATCTACGAATAAATTATGGTCAAATAATCAGTCCAAGAGCGAGCGAAGCGAGATCCGGGCTTATTACGTAAGGAACAGCAAGTAGCAATAATTGTACAATTATTGCGCGATCAATTTAGTGACCTGGCTACTGAGGCCTTTAAGTCAAGTCTTTTTTTTTTGACAGTCAATTTAAACAGAAGCTATTTTATCTGACCGATGATTTATAAAATGTATCGTTTGATGAATTAACCAGCTTATGAAAGAGCAACACTTCGTGGAGGCTGTTTTTTTACAATCGTCAATTTGATTACTATTTAGCTCCAATATTCCAATAAATTAATATTCGCAGATGTAAAGTATTTTTGTAAAGTAAATATGGCAGTGAAAATTTGATATTTGCATTTTATTTACATGTATGTCAATTCTTCGAATTGTCGATTGTTTTAAAAATTGAATCGATAACGCATTCGAACATCACTTAGTAGACTACATTATCTCGTATTTGAGCTATGAAACGTAAAAAAGATTTTTCAAATTTAATTTAGACATTGGCAGAATAGTCGACATCGGTGTTTGCCATATAAAAAAAATATAGTAGAAGATACTTATTGCGGACTTATCACATTCTCATGTGTTTGTAAGTATTTAGTAGTAAACATATAAGCTTCGCTGAGGTAGCCAACACAGGATTTTTTTATACTGTATATATAAAAATCCTCCACTTTACCGTGATCACTTCTGTTTCAATGATTCAACAAATAGTCCAGTTGCGTAGACATTAGATACTCAAAACAACACCAATTTGTCATTTACATTTACAATATTCACTAGGAATTTGTTATTTCAATATTTAATCTTATATTTTTATTCTTATATTATAATTCTAATTTGCGGATACTTAAAATAGCCACAAAATAACATACGAAAAAAGCCGCCAAAAACTCAAAAACTTCTGTACCTACTCAGCCATCAGCGAGCGATTGGCAATCGACCAACAACAAGGGAAAAAGTAATCGCAAATTGACAGCCACATTTGCTCGCCGATCGCTGTCGCTCTGCTGTCAAAAACCTTACGTAATACGAAATTATCGCAATCACCTTGCGATAAATGCAAAGAACAACGGCGAGATTTTAGCTGACTTAAATTTGAGCGTCTGAAAGTGAGTTATATACGAAAGACGTTATATTAATTGTCTACATTTTTTGAATATATTTTTGAGCTGGTTTAAAACGGATAAAAAAAAACATATTAAATAAAAAGTTATTTGATTTTACAGTTAATTTCTTTAGCTTAGTGTTGCCATTATATATTTTATCTGCTAAGTGACAAGTAGTAACTATATTAATTCATAATATAATTAATGTATTTATTGCAGTAAATGAGTTAACAATACAGTTTATGTCTAAGTATAGATGTTCCTCGCAGGTAGGTAAGAATATTGTAGTGTAGTAGAAATAAATGAATTACTTTTAGTTAATGATTGGCAAAAAGACTAGTATCCAAGTTTAAAAAATATAGCTTGGTTGTTGACGAGGACGACGACCTTTTGATAAACGTCAAAGTCGCTTAGTTCAAATAAATATACTCTTTTCAAAGAGTATATTATACATTTCATGCTGAAATAACTAGGTAAGGGAAATGCTAATGCGATATTCCCCTTTTACTTCCACGAAATTGAATAATATTACCTATTAAACACATTATTAAAAGTTACCCAGATATAACCTACAAAAGTTTATGACTGAATATATATTATTCTCGACATTCTCGAACAAAAAATATTGCACAAACTAATTCAGAACATCACCCTGAGTTAAACCAGATATTTTTCATTTAAAGACATAGGAATTTAATCTCAGCTAAAAAAATGTATGGGCACTTGCCATTGTTCTTTCAGTTAACAGATTTTTATTGTTAGCAGTGCTGTCGTAAAATTATTATGGTGTGGCTATAGCTCATATATAATGCGGATTCGCGATTGAAGAGCAATTATTTCGCAAAAATAAGCCTTCCAATTTTTTGACGTAAAGCGATATTCGCGCGATGATTGTACAATCTCTGCGCAAATATTGTTAATTGCTGTTTCATACGTAATAAGCCTGCGGGAACTTAGGGCACCCCGACACGGACAGGTTAGGTTCGAACGAGATGACGGGAGCCGAAGTGAGCGAGCAAAGCGAGCGAACTCAGCTCCCGTCATCTCGTTCGTGTTAGGTTACTTTTGACCCTGCAGACAGAAATAGGAGCCCCGCGCAGCGGGGCTACGTCGACGTATTCGAAAACTAAAACTAAACTAAACTAAAAAACTAAACTTAATTAAAAAATAAATGCTTGTTTGTAAAATTAGGTGTATTACTATTTTTACAAATTTGCAACAGTTGTTAAATAGATGCTCGTTATGACATATTTTAATGAACATATTTTGGTGCACATTCAGTATATTTGGTGGAACACAGGCAAAATTAGGTAAATAGAAATCAAAATCAAAAATCAATTTTTTTATTTCATATAGGCCTACATGGGCACTTATAAAACGTCGACAATGTGCACGGTTCGGGTTGGTCGTTTCCTATGGAGAAGAACCGGCAAGAAACTCCATGGTTACTCTTTTAAAAAAATGGTTTGGTTTTACAATATTTCCTTGTTACAGCATTAGTACTTAGATATGTGGGGACAACGTAGGCCCGACAATAAGTCGTAAGAAAACAAAAAAAAAAGATTACATATTATTTAAACAAAAGAAAATAAAACGAGTTAAAAAGTTAACAAGCATCTAGAAGGCCTACAATGTTTACACATTTACAAAATAATCGGTAAAGGAATCTATACAAAAGTAAAATAAAAAAAAAAACTAAATCTAACATGTGGCACAAATATTGTTATCAGTGCTGTAACTATTCTTAGCAAAGGGCTATGAAGATGATTGAAAACCATTGTAAAAAGAATAATCAAAAGAAGGAAAAAAAAACAAAGAATTAATGAGATTGAGAATAGTTAGAGACAACCACATATTTGTGCCGTTTATGAGTTACCAGGGAAGCCGCATGCGCAGAAGGAGCTAAAGCCAAAATTTTTATCTTCAACGTAGTCCTTGATTTTATAATATGCTTTTTTAACAAGGACACGTTTGATGTAGTTTTTGAACTTTCCTTCGGTCAGTTCTATAACTGACTTTGGCAACTTGTTATAAAAGCGTATACTGTTTATATAAAAAGACTTGCTAGTTTCTGTTATACTGAATTTGGGTATTACAATTTCGTGCTTACTGCGTGTATTTAAATTATGTAAGTCGCTTCTAGTTTTGAAAAGCCCTCGATTTTTGCGGACATACAAAATACATTCCAAAATATAGAGTGAAGGTAGAGAAATGGGAATAAATTGAAGTACTTTTAAATACCATCCTTTTTTTAATGCGAAAGTTTGGATGGATGAGAACGGCTGAATGAAGCTGGATGAAATTGGGCACAGATTTTATAGTCTGGAATAGCACATCGGCTACTTTTCATCCCGATATAATTTTCTCTTGGATAATAAAAACATTTCAAGCGGGCGAAGTCGCGGGCAGAAGCTGGTTGAAACATATAGCACGGTCAGTGTAGTTTTAAATTGACGAAAATAGTTGTTTTAAGAAATCTTATAAGTTCCCACATAGCATATTTGAAAGGACAATGGCAGAAGCCCATACCTACATTAATTTAGCTGAGATTAAATTCCTACGAATTTAAATGAATAAAATCTAGTTTTACTCAGTTTCATCTAATTAATTCTTTATATTTTAATCTATAAAACGTTGCCCCACACTAGGAATTTCTTTCTGTATCGTGGATGCGTTTACAAACATATAAACTCACATACACAACACCCAGAGCCGGAACAACTATCTGTAGGTCATACAAATAACTGTTTCGTGCGGGAATCGAACCCGCGACACGCAGCGCAGCAGTCAATCGCTCAACCACTGCGCTAACCGTGCGCACTTATTTTGTTTGTGTAAGAATTTTTGTTCGAGAATGCCGAGAATAATAGATATTTAGTCATGGCAATATTATAAAATTTCGAGGTAGTAAAAGGGCAATATCGCATTAGTATTTTCCTTAGCTAGTTATTATAGCTTGAAATGTAAAATATACTCTTTTGAAAGAGTATATTTGTTTATCAGGCGACTTTTTGACGTGTATCAAACAAAAGTTCGTCGTCCACAACCTAGCTATATTTTTTTAGACTTCGATACTTGTCTTTTTGCCTATAATTAATTCAAAGCAATTAATTTATATCTACTATACTACAGTATTCTTACCTACCTGCAAGGAACACCTACAGTTAGACATAAACTGTACTGTTAATTCATTTACTCCGTTTAATTATAATAAAATAACAAATACAATAATGATACTTACTACAGTTACTATTTGTCACTTGGCAGAATAAGTATAAAATGGCAACATTATGCTAATGAAATTAATGAAAAATGAAATCACTTTCATATATAATGTTTTTTTATCCGTGGTGAACCAGTTAATGTTATATTTGAAAAAAACGTAGACAATTAATGGAATATCTTACGAAGGTATATAACTCACTTTCAGACGCTCAAATTTAAGCCAGCCAAGATTTCACCATTGTTCTTTACTCAATAATTTTGTATAAGTACCCTCATTGCAAAAAAAAAACAAACACTGTCGTTGTACACATCGAGCGCGCTGTTCTTGGCCTCTAGACAACGGACATTTGCCAAGAATTTTCCCAACGAAAACGTCACTATGTCGACTGGAAAAATGGCATGTGTGGAATGTCAAGCACTATCGAAATGTCACGTGATGAATCCCTTACTTTTGGCATTGTGCTCATCACAATCGCTGACATCGAAAGATACTTGTCTAGAGCCTCTTAACAGCGCTGTTGCTACACAAAACTTGTATTCTAGTCTAGTAAAGCTGTCGTCGTCAGCTAACCAAAATACTGGGTGTCACGAAAAAAAATTACTTGGAGATGCATAAAAAATTGACAAATATATTTATTTATATGTTAAGGACCAAGTGCACAGTATATAGTTCACTGTTTAAGCATGACATAAATTACAAAATCAGTAACTGAAGGTATGGGAAAATTTCATTTTAGAAATAACTTTATTCAGATGTCGTCCTTCGCGGCTCTGGCACTCTTCAAAGCGATGTCTAAAATTCATGAAAACGCGCCTCAGGAGTTGAGTAGCTTTGGCCCAATGTGTGTGTGCTTTAAGTACCCCCAACTCTGCCCAAACTTTCAAGGAAACACGCGTGATGTTATGTTGTATTTTTTTTTTTCAGAATGGTGTAGTCCTGTCGAAGAACAAGGAACTCCGGAACATAGTTTTAAAGGCTATCGATGTTGGCTACAGGCACTTCGATTCAGCTGCCATTTATAAGAATGAGGATGAATTGGGAGAAGCTATCAAAATGAAGATCGACGCGACAGTCGTTTCTAGGGAGAACCTCTTCATAACTAGCAAGGTGAGATTACCCGGAAAACCGTCATCCTTCCTCTTGGGCTTCATAGCTATAGAAGTCGGTTTTGAAATACAAAAACCTTTTATATATCGACTTCCTTTGAAATTGTAGTTTTTGAATTAATCGCGTACAGACTAGGTGGAGTTTTTTTTTTATATATATATTATTTAACTTCCTATGTACGTATGTAACTGTGTTCGGGTCAAATCTTGCAACTGAATTTTAAAGCAGTTATCCTCCACAGATTTAGACGAAATTTTGCATATACGTTTAGTTTGGATGACCAATGCATGGTTAGCTTGATGACGTCATTCTAATTTCAATATGGAGGACGGCCCAAGATGGCGGACTAGTTATTTTTTGTGCATTGCTAAGACATGGGTATCAAATGAAAGGGTTTGCTGAGAAGAATACCAAAAAAAGCTTGTTTTAAAAAAAGTATTTTAATGATTATTTTTAATATGTACTGATCTACATAATTATTATAAAAATAAAGTCCCCCGGCACGTCTTTACGCGATAAACTCAAAAACTACTGAACTTATTTTCATGCGGTTTTCACTAATAGCAAGAATAAGAAACGAGGAAGGTTTTTGTGTATAATTTGTCACGGGTGAAGCCGGGCGGATCGCTAGTAGTTTAAAAAACATTAGTTCGTTCGTTCGTCGTTACTAATGTTTATTAAACTACTTATTTTAACTTAAATAATGATAGAAACCAAAAACTAAGCATTTTTAACGAATGATTTACGCCATTAAATTTTAATAACTGGTATTGCCTCTTCAGGCTCTGATACAGCTTCGAGCCAGTTTGGCATACTGAAGACGATGTATAAATAAAAAAGAAAAATAGAATAAATATATTTTTAAAAACGTTACTAATGTATATTTATTTATTCGAAATTATGTAAACATATTATACTAATGTATACTATAATTTCAAAGCAAGTTGATTTTTTTGTAAAACGTTTTTTTATTTCAAAACTAACTTCTATAGTTTAGAAGAAATTTCAATTTGAAAAGTGTGGTAGTCATGAAGGCCTCTGTATGTTTGGGTCGGCTTCAGTCTTACCGATGTTTGCCGACAACGAGTATTTTACACGGAGCGAAGCCACAACTCAGTAACTAGGTAACAGGAGCCCCCCCCCCTTGACAAAACTGGTGGTTTGAAAGGCTGCCGACTACTTCACCGACGTTCAAAGATCTTCAAATGCCAGCCGAGACCAACGGCTTACCGTGCTTCCCGAAACACTGATAAGTCTCTGTTAAAATGGACCTATCCACGGACCGATTTCTGCAAGCCTTGCTCGTCGACCCGTATGGCTGTAATTGAGATTCTCGGTACATAAAAACATACAAACTTTATTAATAAGGGTAGCATCCCGAGCCAAAATGTTCTAAAAATAAACCTTATAGACTAAATATATGCTGTTTTACATATTTTCAGCTTTGGAACACTCACCACAAAAGAGAAGAAGTGGAACCGGCCATCAGAGATACCCTGAACAAGCTTGGACTCAAATATGTGGACCTATATCTTATGCACTGGCCTATCGGTTTGAATGTGAGTATGCTTGACCTGGAGGTTGATTTTAGGTAGGCTTACCAGTGCCGTAACAATAGGTTGGTAGGGCGGGTAAAATTCTGCCGCCTAAAGGGGCCCGTGGCCCAAAAGCCTGTGAAAACAGGGGTATTACAACAACAAAAATCAATTTTGTTTTTAATCAATTAAAGTTAGGTTAGAAAAAACACTAATTTCTCAGTTTTAGAACGCATCTATGGGCTAAGGGGCTAGTATAGTAACACTAGTGGTCATTAATAAGTAAATACCTCCTTTTCTACGGTATTTTAATACTGGAGATTTTTAACACCTACCTTGATAGTTTTCGGAAAAATTCACGCCAGCAGTAGCGCTACTTTTGAAAGAGCTTTCGTCTTTCCTTTGAACGAAGAATTGTTGGCAATTCTTCGGGCAATTTGTGGTGAGTCAAAATAGCGGGTGCACCATAGTGAATTAAATTATACCAATAACCAAAAAAAAAAATATATAAAAAAACACACTTGATCAGTTGGAAAGTTCCTGAGAAATAAATTACTCATGTCTTGTGTATATAAGTAAACACGATCATTATCATGAATTATTTATATAGTTATACGTATTTATATTTCACGGTTATTTTTTAATTACGAATTTTATGGAAATTAATAATTTATTATATTTTATGAGTAATAATAAAATTATAAAATATGTGTTATGTGTATATGTTCTATACATCCGACATCTTGATGTCAATATGGCGGGTGTACCTTAATTTCGAAATAATTTCGTTCTAAAGGAGGTACAGGATGTTCAGATCTAGGTACAAAATAGTATATTTTAGGTACATTTTTTTGGTAATTGGTATAATTTAATTCGCTATGGTAAACCCGCCATTTTGACTCACAATTTGTGAGGCATCTTCGCTCGCATATCAAGTGGAGGCACAGTGTAGATGGATTTATAAAGTGGATCGATGATCTGCAGCCAAATTGCGTAAGTGAATTCGGCAAGGCAAAGGGTTTTGACCCCATCAATCGACCAATCAGATGCGAGATACAAAATTCGATGTGGATTTTCGTCTGTGATTGGTCGATTGAAGGGCTCAAATCGAAAGGCCGGCCGGCCATCAGTCGGCCTTGCCGAATTCACTTATGCTATTAGGCTGCTGGCGAAGGTCGGGGGAACCGCTAGATTAGGAAAGCGCATAGAATCGTCATTGTGGCGACACTTGAAGGTGGCCTTTGTCCTGCAAAGGACTTCTTCTGAAAAATCATCATCATAATTCTTAAAAAGGCTTAATGTGTTTATTCTCGTTCCAGGCCGACTACACCATGTCAGACACAGACTTTATGGAAACTTGGAAAGGGATGGAAGACGTGAAAAAACTTGGTCTGGCCAGGTCCATAGGAGTGTCCAACTTCAATAAGGAGCAGCTGGAAAGGGTCATCAAAGAGGGGTCTGTGAAACCTGTAGCTCTGCAGATTGAGGTGAGGCCAAATAAATATAAAAATTTAATAAAAAAAAAAAAATCATCCGACACAAAAACCTCTAAAAAGCAAATAATAAGCCTCTTACTCGCGTCGGGGAATCACCAACGTTTACAGCAGTTTATTTTATTTACTTAGCTTTTTAAACTTTATATAATATATCTGGTAGTAGACTCGCTTCAATCGAAAATCTATCGAAACTATATCTTGCAAAAAAACCCCGATTCAGAGAGTAAAATGCGGATAACTTTTGAACGGCTAAACCGATTTTAAACAATTATCAAAAAAAAAATAGAGAAAAACAACTTTTTTATTTAATCAATTTAAGTGAGGTATCGACTCGAGAGACTGAGACGTGGTCGCTCACAATGGGCCTCATCAGAAAGCTTACAGTCACGCAAAGGGCAATGGAGAGGGCTATGCTCGGAGTATCCTTGCGTGATCGAATCGGAAATGTAGAGATCCGCAAGAGAACCAGGGTTACCGACATAGCCCGAAGAATTGCCAAACTTAAGTGGCAGTGGGCAGGGCACATTGCTCGCAGAACGGATGGCCGATGGGGCAGAAAAGTTCTGTAGTGGCGACCGCGAACCGGAAGACGATGCGTTGGAAGGCCTCCCACCAGGTGGACCGATGACCTGGTGAAGGTTGCGGGGATTCGCTGGATGCGGGACGCACGGGACCGGTCAATGTGGCGACACTTGGGGGAGGCCTATGTCCAGCAGTGGACGTCTTTCGGCTGATATGATGATGATCAACTCGAGAACATACACGAATTGCGCCGCAATTTTTTTTTTTTGTGACTATGTTAAAAATTCCAAAAGTCAGAAATTTATGATTTTGATGTGGTCACCACATCATCACTTTCTGACTTTTTCACTACATTGTGGTGGATGATTAAGCACGCTTGGCTAGAAGTAACCTATTTACTCCTGACTTAAAGGCTCCCCGGTAGTAGTAGCTATCAGAAAACAGACTCCGGAAGGTAATGCCACTCCTTAGCTGCGGTTTTCAACCTTATAGGTGTACCATATTTACTAATACGTAAATGGTTTCCTGCCAGGTCCACCCTCAAATGCTTCAAGAAGAACTGCTTAACTTCGCCAAGACTGAGGACATCGTAGTCATGGGCTCCAGTCCTCTCGGCTCCCTGATCATGCGGTACGGTACGCACATTCCGGGCCCCAAGATGGATGACCCTGTGCTGGCGAAGATAGCTAAGAAGAATAAGAAAACTGCTGCTCAAATCTATCTGCGCTGGCTGGTAAGTTACAATGGACATTTATTTATTATTTACTAGCTTCTGCCAGTGGCTTCACCCGCGTGAAAAGCGCTTTTTTATCCCACGGGAACATTATACCGGGATGAAAAGCCTATGTGCTATCAAGACGATAATCTATCTCTGTGGCAAATTTTTATCCAGATCCGTTCAGCCTTTCTGGCGTGATTCTTCCGTCCAAACTTTCGCATTTATATTTTTTTTTTAAGATTTAATTTTTATCACATGTATCATTACAGGCTTGCGCACAATGAAATTAATGCGCTTATCCCAACATATACAAGTTGCTTCATATCCATAACTAATATAGACTGCCTCATTGGTCTAGTGGTCGCAAGTGCTACTGCTGAGCATGAGGTTCTGGATTCGATTCCCGGGTCGGACAGTGTTATTGGGTTTTCCCAACCGAAGTTTCTCAGTAGCAGCCCGGAGTCTAAATTTGTGGCCGGTTGGAGGCAATAGGCTCGTCCTCTATTACGTGGGACTTAAAGTGTGAGTCTATCTGGCAGGCCCCAACGAGATTTATCAACAGGTGATAGCTTTTCATAAAGGCATTATTTTGTACCTAAAGAAAATAAATAAGATATATTTTGTACCTCGACAGTTTTTGATTGAATGACGTTTTTATGAAGTGTCTAGCTAGCGGGCCCCTTATGATTATTTTTATTGTTATTATACTTTCAGATCACTCAATGTTGTTAGGAGCTTGATACTATTATGTACCTTACAAATCCAAAATTTCAACTTTCTGTGAGCTTTGCTTCAGAAGATATTCGTTATTTAAACAACCGTCCGGCCAGCGGGCCCCTTTTTTAAATACTATTCTTTTATATCATACAATGGTGTTAGGAGCTTGATACTATTATGTACCTTACAAATCCAAAATTTCTACTTTTTGTGAGCTTTACTTCAGAAGATATTCGTTATTTAAACAAACGTCCAGCCAGCGGGCCCCTTTTTTAAATACTACTCTTTTAAATCATACAATAGTGTTAGGAGCTTGATACTATTATGTACCTTACAAATCCAAAATTTTCGCCTTTCTGTGAGCTATACTTTAGAAGATATTGGTTAATTAAATAAGTATTCATCAACGTACCTTACACAGTTATATTTGCGTTAGCACAATACAATTACGTCTTTGCTTGCGATGCATTTGGATTACTAAATAATTTGTATCTTTGTGGATTGTTTTACAGGAAAAGAAAAAATAAATATTCATTCGCTGTAATGTACTTAACTACAATAATAAATACTTAATAGTAAGTATAGTAACATAGATGTGTCTAGTTTGTGTTAATTTGTAGGCAACTTATAAAAATAATACAAGGGTACTTGTGAATAACTTGGGTAACCAGGTCCGTTGGTTGAATACTTTTTTTAATTAACGAATATCTCCTGAAGTATAGCTCACAGAAAGTCGAAATTTTGGATTTGTAAGGTACATAATGGTAATAAGCTCCTGACACCATTGTATGCTAAAAAAGAGTAGTATTTAAAAAAGGGGCCCGCTGGCTGGACGTTTGTTTAAATAACGAATATCTTCTGAAGCAAAGATCACAGAAAGTTGAAATTTTGGATTTGTAAGGTACATAATAGTATCAAGCTCCTAACACCATTGTATGATATAAAAGAGTAGTATTTAAAAAAGGGGCTCGCTGGCCGGACGTTTGTTTAAATAACGAATATCTTCTGAAGCAAAGCTCACAGAAAGTTGAAATTTTGGATTTGTAAGGTACATAATAGTATCAAGCTCCTAACACCATTGAGTGATCTGAAAGTATAATAACAATAAAAATAATCATAAGGGGCCCGCTAGCTAGACACTTCATAAAAACGTCATTCAATCAAAAACTGTCGGGGTACAAAATATATCTTATTTATTTTCTTTAGGTACAAAATAATGCCTTTATGAAAAGCTATCACCTGTTGATAAATCTCGTTGGGGCCTGCCAGATAGACTCACACGGACTTAAACACAACTGGTGAAACGTCAGTTGCAGCTCTGTCTAACCTTTTCGGGAATACAGGCGTGACGTTATAAATTATTAAAACAATGTTTTTTTACAGATCGAGAGAAACGTCGTGCCACTTCCCAAAACACTAAACTCAGAGAGGCTCAAAGAAAACTTCAACATATTCGACTTCAAGCTAAAAAAATCGCACATCGAGAAGATCAGTGCATTACATTTAACATATTCAAACCATCGTATCAATCTGCCTTCGTTCTGGCAGACACACCCTAACTATCCATTTGAGAAGATCGAGGAGCCTATCGCTGATCCATTCAGAGCTATTTATGGTAAACAGGTCTCTGCGGCTGAGACACAGGCCAACGCCGCGTCCGGGACACAAGCCCTCTCGGAGTCTGGGACACAAGCCCTCTCGGAGTCTGGGACACAAGCCGTCTCGGAGTCTGGGACACAAACATCTTCTGGGACTGAGACAGAGACCTCTTCTTCTTCTGGGAGCGAAACCGCTTCTGCATCTAGCACAGAAGCTTCTTCTGTAGCGACTGTTTCTGCAGCTGGGACAGCGGCCGCCTCTGCATCTAAACCACAGGCCTCTTCTGCATCTGGGATAGAGGCCGCATCTGCGTCTGTGACACAGGCTTCCTCAGCATCTGAGATAAAGGTCTCTGCTGCAGTTGGGACACAGATCTCTTCTTCTGCTTGCACAAAGGCTTCTTCTGCGACTGAAATACAAGCTTCTGGGAAACCAGCCTCATCTGTTGCTGAGACACAGACCTCTGCTGCTGTTGGGACAGAGGCCTCTTCTGTTAATGGGGCGCAAGCCTCTTCTGCAGCCGGGACAAAGGCCTCTTCTGCTTCTGAGACAGAGGCCCCATCTGCATCTGGGTCAAAGTCCTCCTCTGAGTAAGAGGGCCTAGGCCAGAAGACACCGACCGGGGCCACTGTGGTTTGATGGATGACACGTCTTCGAATTTTGGTTCAGGGACTTGAGCATGCATGAATTATATGTAATTTTATTTCTTGTTCATTTTTTTGAGTATTTTTTGCTTTATTTTTATATAATATCACCTGAATTTTGTATAATATTTAATAAATTTTGTTTTATAAATTTTATTTTATTAAAGCAACTTCATTCAATATTTCAGTCATAATCTGAGAATAATGTGACTAAATCGGGTCACAGACCTATAATTACGAGTAAAAATATTTTTTTAATAAGTTTTTGGTGTGCCTTACATAATTAAATGAATGTTTCATTCACCGTTTTGGGAATAACCTAATTGCAGTAGCGTAGCTACGGTCCAATCATGTAAAAAAGGTCCCCAGGCAAAAATTAAAGTCTATACTCTTTAAAGGTGCAAAACTTATCTTACTATCTTATCTTATTATGATTATGATTATTATCACCAACCCCTTATGATCCGCTGCATGGCAAGCATGGCTACTCACTACAACGTACCCGGCAGTTATTCATAGAGATAGGGTACACTTTAGCTTAGGGGCCCCGGCAGCCTAATTGCGTACGTGTTTTTGGGAAAGAACCAGAATGTTTCCGTTGCCGAATTTACTTACGCAATAAGGCTGCCGAACACTACCCTAAGGTAGCTACGCCACTGCAGAATTGCAAAACTGTTCTTACATAGTCACTTTGATATTTATTTCTTTATCTCAATTATTTAATGCACTTCCAGTTTGACCCAACACGTGCAGAAAGTCAACAAATTTACTATACACATATAACATCAATCATTTTTCAGAGGATATTCACATCACATCACATCACATCATCAGCCTATTAATGTTCCCACTGCTGGGACACAGGCCTCCTCTCTATGAGAAGGAATGGGCCGTATCCACCACGCGGGCCCAGTGCGGGTTGGTGGATGTCACATTTCTTCGAATTTTTGGTTCTAGGTGATGCCGGTTTCCTCACGATGTTTTCCTTCACCGTTTTGAGAGCAGTGGATATTAAGGCCCTGCGCAGACGACAGACTATCCTTGACGCACTTTTTAGTCTGTGAAAATAGAACCTATGCAATTATATTTTTTGTGCGCCGGACTTTTTGCGCGTCGTGTGCGTTACTGCATATAATTGCATAGGTTCTAATTTCACAGACTAAAAAGTGCGTCACGGATAGTCTATCGTCTGCGCAGGGCCTATACAACACAAATAAAAACATTATAATCAATAAAAAATATTAAAATGCCTGAATAATCAAAAATACATTAACAATAATTTAAATTAAATAGTAAAATAATTCCGGTATGATATGTTTGATACAGTCAACAAGAAATATAGTGTATACTGTGGGACACGTAAGTTGAACCAAAATGTATTATCGTTTTAATGAAATTAAACGATTTAAACCGAAATTTGTCTATTCTTTATGGTCTAACCGTTGACAAATTGTATATTGTAAACGTAGGTCGTAGAAAAGGGATTTATTTCGGTTTAATTTCAGTAAAACGATAATACATTTTGGTTCAACTTACGCGTCCCGCAGTATATCTGCCTATTAGGTTAAAGAGAGTAAATAATGAGGCTATTAGCATATAATATAAACTCGGACAAGTATAGGAGTAATAACCTTTTAACCGACCGATAAAATATAACTTCCTCTCTTCCTTAATACATTTTCATCTTGTTATACAGTCCACTCTCTTATATTTCCTCTACCACGACCGATCGTCGCGATCAGAGGTACAAGGCAGAAGAGTGGAAACGCCGAGACCGGACGCCCTATATAGTAAGACATACACGGATCCTATTGGTGATGTTCTTCAGAAAGCCAGGTGCGCAGTACTCACAACCGGCGTGCGTGTTTGAACGTAAATGAGGTATAAAGAGTATGTAAGGATGGTATAGCATGTAGCGTTAGCCTACTCCTATGGAAAAGAGGCGTGAGTTTATTAGATGAATGCCAGCTCCAACATCTTCCTAAGTCAAGTGACATTCGATGTCGGCAATGGCCAAGGTCAAAATGCCAAAACGTAAGAGATTGATCACGTAGTGACTTTTCGAAAGCGCTTGTCGTTCCTATACTTAATTGAATTTCTTTTAATCGCTATGGTGACGTGTTCGATAATGGATTGCCACTCGTTTAAGGCCTCTGGCCATGATTGCTGACAGGCTGGACTATTTTGTGATGAATTGATGCTCCAGTGTTTCAGCTGGAATGCTGAAGCAATGATTACTGCCTGTATTTATATGGATGGATGGCCTGTGTGAGGAGTAATATGAAAAAAAAGTAATTGATTTTCCTTTTTGATGATATATTATCTTTAGAAGCACTAGAATCTTCAAAAGATGCTCAAAATTGCGCTGTCAACAGAGATGTAAGTCTAATGTACAAATTTAACAACTATAAATGAAAAAACCGGCCAAGTGCGAGTCGGACTCGCGCACGAAGGGTTCCGTACTTGGTAAATCGCGGTTAACGATTTATGACGTATTAAAAAAAAACTAGTTACTAGATCTCGTTCAAACCAATTTTCGTTCGTAGTTTACATGGTAATGTACATAATATTTTTTTTTTAGTTTTATCATTCTCTTATTTTAGTTCCCTGTATTGAAGTTACAGGGGGGGGGGGTTCCCAACCCCCAATTTTTTTGTTTTTTTTTTCTATTTTGTGTGAAAATCTTATTGCGGTTTACAGAATACATCTACTTACCAAGTTTCAACAGCATAGTTCTTATAGTTCCGGAAAAAAATGGCTGTGACATACGGACGGACAGACAGACAGACAGACATGACGAATCTATAAGGATTCCGTATTTTGCCATTTGGCTACGGAACCCTAAAAAGGAAAACATAGGGGCACAGTATCTTTCTTTTTCAGTTAATGGAATATTTTTAAATTTGTCTAATATTGGAGGAGGAAACAGACGAGAGCCGAACCTCGAATTATGATTGAGTCGGATGTCTGCGACCGCATTTCCTCTCAAGATCAGCAGTGGCACTACTGTGGCCACATTTAATCGACTAAAGAAAAGTAATTAGAAATCAAATGATTTTATTGTCATGTTATAGTTTATATAAGGAGCTAGAGGCTAAATAATAACAGCCGCACGGGTCGAACTTCAAGGTTAAGCAACGCTTGACGAGGTCGGTCCGTGGATGGGTGACCATTTCAACATACCGAGTTTCCTCCGTGCCTCGGAAAGCACGTTAAGCCGTTGGTCCCGGCTGACATTTGAAGATCTTTGACAGTCGTTACGAGTAGTCAGAAACTTGAGATCTGATACCAGTCTAGCCAAGGGGTATCGTGCTATCCAGTTACTGGGTTGTGGAGGTCAGATAGGCATTCGCTCCATGTAAAACACTGGTACTCAGCTGAATTCGGTTAGACTGGAAGCCGACCCCAACATAGTTGGAAAAAGGCTATTCAGATTGATTGTTCTAGTTTAAGGGTAGTTATAATTTACCATTACAAAACTGTTATCTGTGTGTAAAATTATTGTGTTCCTATCTGTTTGTATATGTATGCTGTAACGCTGTCCGTAGTTCTCTGTCCGTTTGGCGGTTGATGTCTTCTGTTAATAATAATATTCTACGTGGAATGGCTGGTTTTTCTTGGTCGGCAAGGAACTTGAATGTGGAAAACTTCAAATTGCCTTATTCTATCTGATCTTGTAATTCTTGAAACTGCTTTATAGATGCTGCCCGACTTTGATAGACACCTGTAAAAACCCTAGGTTTCTTCTCCATTTTAGAACACTTCTTGGCATCTTTCGCCATGTGGCTTCTGTTCTGTTAAAGCTCTTTCCTTCTCTTCACACTTCTTCTCAGCCGCTTCCAAACTGTCTATAGATATATCTTACTAACGAAATTGGCATAAATACTAACAAGTTATAAGTTTATTTATTGATACACTTTGAGTCATTGCTACTCAAAATAATGCAGCAGTGGTAAAGATCACTGCTGGTCATAGGTCTCTCTGATGGCACGCCTGTGGCCACACCTCTCCAACTGAATAAAAGTAATTAGAAATCAAATGATTTTATTTTCACGTTACTTTGTGAGCATAACAAACAATACTGAAGACACTTCATACCAGTGACACCGATAAAACTTGTATTAGATTTTAATAATTTGAAAATTCGTGACAGGATTATATTACCCCTACCTACGTTTAAATCCAATAAAAGCCGCGGAATTAAATCAGGTTGAATGGAATTCTCTTTAGACATTTGTCAGGCTTCAACAGCGGTCTGAATAAACGTTGAGATATCGTTTGTGTGTAAATGAAATTAGCTTCACATGGATACAAGTAGTCTGTGGACTACTTGGATACAAGGAAGACGGGAGTGTTGCTATGGTAACGGAATGAATAGGCGGTCATATCTGCTTCCTTACATTTTATGAAAAGCAACGTTTCTGTCTGCCGGTTATTGCGATTAGTCGAGAATAGCTTACCTGGTTTACTGTGTTAAGTACTTTGGCCTTTATTTTGACTAGCCAACAGTGCCCCAATGATGGTAGAAAAAGGCTTCTCCAAAAACTTACCAGCCATTCCTGAACGCATCCAGACGTGTTCTTTATAATTTTACAATAAGTAACTGATCGATCTAAAATATTACTCATCAGTCCAAGCTCCCAATATCATTGGAGAAACTGCAATAATTACAAACCTCGTCATACAGATCCGTGATCGCAGTTTGTTGTTATTTGCAGACACCGTCGTTCCGACTCACTCATCCTTTTGACGTAATCCTCCAATCGTGTTTTACACCAGCCACGGTGCGGGCGTGAAAGGGGTTGCCTGTTCTTTGTAGAGCATTTCATAGAATCTTTATCTTTTATGAGAGGTGCTCATCTTTCCCTTATTCATGGTATAATAAATGATGCAGGATATGTGAATCATTTAAAAACAAACAAACAAAAAAAACATCAATTTTAAATTGACAAGTTGCGAAATCATTGTAATTTTTAGCTTTTAAAATGTTGTATGTTTTAGAAAACACACATCAAGACAAGACAAACAAATAAGTTTCTAAACTAGAGCGACATTAAGGGCTATAATACTAATTAATATTTCTACTACTATAATATGTGTTACAACGTTCATTGAAGCCACATAACAGCATTAACAGCAGCGGTCGAGTTATGTTATAGTTGGCTAGGCAATCGTTCGTGTATTATGTTATTTGCTGTAGGATTACAAGTATGATACACTTCTTTACGTCGATGTGGGGTCGGCAGACTAAGCTGTTTTAATACTACCAAAGTACTTACAAATACTCTTCTAAATGTCGAAATCTATATTTATACTTGATTAATGTTGCTTAAGGTTGCTCTAGTTGACGGCACGAACTATTTTGTGCGCGGGGTTAAAATGCATGCTGTCTCATCCGACAACACTTGGGAAAGAGATAAATGCTGTGATGAGCAGTAAGAAGCTAGTTCGCGTACGAATTTTCGCTTTTGCAAATTTGTAGCGAAATGGATGATGGTTTAGAACGAAAACGAGCGCGCGAAATTTTATAAACAGACCTTTGGGAGTCCGGATATCATGAAAAAACGACTAAATGTATCTGTTCAAACTAAAATTATTTACATTGTTGAACTACTAATATATCCCTGTATGGTGGTGGTTTTGCAATTTTCCTCCTTCCTATGCTTTTATTTTCGCCCAAAGATGCGTTAAAATTAGTCTTGAAATATGGAACTTTCGACGCTCATAACTTCCAACTATTATTATTTTTTACTTTTTTTTTCCATACAGGGGGCTAGATAATGATGAGACAAATTGATATTTTTTTTTTATTTTGAACGTACATCGTCAAACAGTGGCGTAAACGCCAGACTACGTTTGTAAGGAAAAATGATCTACTAGTGTAACCTTAAGCCTCCTTTATAATAGGTATACGTTGATTAAACACATTATACAGGATACAGGAAGAAAATCCTAGTGTGGGGAAAGTATAAAAAAAACCATGCTTTTTTGCAAAGCGTTCAGTTTACCTGCCAAAACGTTAGATTTAATAGCACTTTTAATCGCATATTGATTGCCAACAAAATTTTGAAAGGCTATATCAACTTAATGATTTCTGCACTGGTTGATTAGTTACATTATTTTTCTTACATTCTGCAGCCAAAAATAAAAACACAATAAATACGTCATAAAAACCAATTTATTCTTCCATATCCTAAAAAAATCATTGGCATTTAAAATAACACAGACTTTCGGTCGCCTATTCGTATTCATATCACAATAATACAGCAAAAACAATACAGTTTATTTAATTAATCTTTTCGTATTTTTTTATATCTAAGTAAACAGCTTCTAGGACAGTAAAATTTAAATAGAAAATAAGATCTACTTCATCAATAAGATCAAATAAATATTTGTGTATCACAGTGCCTTTGTATATTTCAAGTCTGTAATCTTAGTCTGCCCCACAGAACAAAAAACGCCTTCTACAGGTCTGCCCGTTTGTTTCCTTTTTGTTTTCAATTCGATTCGACGTCTGCTTCTTACTGAAACGGTACAGGCAATAGTTTGTATAAATTTGAAATAAAATCATGTTTGTTGCGCGTTCGCTTTTGATAGTTATTGATTTTTGTTCAAGATGTTGTGAATGTACGAGTAGTGAAGTGGGAGGAACAACGCAGAGGATTCGTTAATGACAACAGTCTATATTTGAATGGTTTAATGTAATATGAATTTGTAGTTACAAGCTTAATGGTCTCTTAGATTCAAACTAAGAATTTATCGCTTTCGGTCAGTATGAAAATAATATGAAAAAAGTGGATGTATTTTTGTAGAGGGACGAAAAATATTTAAAAAAATCCATAACTCAAAATTTTATAACCAACCGAATGTGTCATCACTTCATCAGCGATCAAAGTAGTTGCAATAATTTCTATGTTTGGAATTTTATTTGATGATAGTTACTTTCAAAATCAAAACAAGAACTTCAAACTCTGCAAGTAAATCAATTCCTCCATCATCAGTCTTTTGTACCACTAAAATGTAGTCCCCTAAAACAAATCTTCCCAAATTCCTCTCGCTCCCATTCCTCCCACATCTTGCACTACGTATGCTAGATCTTCCCGCCACAATCTATTAGTATTAGTATTTAACTCGGGCGTACTCACACTGGGTTTAGAACGAGATTAGCCAAGTTGCTCAGAGGCGATTCCACGAACAGCCACAGCAGGACGGCTAGTAGTGCCGACGTTATGAGTATTCCTATACCGTTTAGTATCTGAAATTCAAGTAAGAAGTTTGTATGTGTCTGTAGTGTGTTGGGTGGGCTGATTGTTTAAAACTTTGGTTCTTGTGAGGCTGAAAGAGCTTTTTCTTTATAAATAGCAATTTTGTAGGCTTGCTAATAAAATTGTTTTAGACCGTTATGACGTCTTGACTCGTTTTTTATATTTAAAATGTTTTTATTGTTTGTATTTCTGTCCGTATGCTACTGCGTACATACCTTTAATATTCTTTAGGCCAGTTTCTGAGTAGAGCATTTGGGGTTAAGAAATTGTCAAACCTAACATTAACGTCAACGTTTGACGTGTTTTCAGGATAAACTTTAGTTTGACAAATACTCGAAATCAATGTCTTCATTCAGAAATTGGAGGTAAGACTAAAAGGTTTATTTAAAGCGTCTTTCAAAAGAAGCTAACTGAGAAACTGCCACTGATTTGCATTTTCGTTTATCAGTACCTGGAGAAGCGCTAAGGCTTCTTTAAAAATTTAAATAGTAATTTACATGATATTCATATTTTTATCAGACGTGTTTATTCAATTTACATCCATAAATACATATCCAACAAGAAAACTTTAGTACTGTGCAACGCTCGCTTATTATTGGATTCGTTCAAGAGTTGTAACCATCGAGCTCAGAGATGGCGTTAGCAGTCGCGGTTTGATGAAGTTATCTGCGACGCGATTGGTCGCGTAAGCCTGAACTTGACCGTTTTGGTGTCGGCAATCGACAAGATATGTTCAGGCCAGTTCGATTTGAATGGACGTGAACTAAGTGAACTTTGACTGTGAAAAATCCTTTAAACAATACAAGAGACATTAAAAACTGTTCTGTTGCATTTATTAATAGCGCGGCCGTGCCTTGTGAGTTTAATTTAGTTGACATTGCGGTTGATTGTGAAATTTATCTGCTACTCGTCGTTTGTACTGTCCGCCGGCGATTTCACGCAACTCCTGAGTCCTGCTCATCCTCGTGGTCTTCCCTCGAAGAGTATTGGAAGCGACCCTGGTTCGATGACAAGGTGAGTGAGCGCATTTAACTGCACTGTGGAAATACTGATGTTTCTTGTTGGATACCAATATGTTCACAGGGAGAGGTAGCCATTTTTATAGGCATTCCCGAAAATTAATTTAGTACGCAAGTACAAAAAGGTGTTGGCTATTTACACGCCACACCATATTATGGTCCTAACGAGACGGATTGTTCCAGCTAAACAATGTTGTGTAATGCATAATTTTAGTAGGTACTCAACGGTTTATGTTAAATTGGAGTAGGTACATAAGTTGTTAGTACTTACATACAATAAATCTTAGATACAAAACGATCTTAGATTTACTTAATAAAAACAATACGCAATAATTGTAGTCGGTACATAATTGTTAGTGCCTATCTGCGTCACATAGAATAATTCTAACTGTTTCTTTCTCATACGTGCAAGTAGGTAGTACATATTGTTTAGTACATTTTCTACTTTGTACCTTTATTTACTTACCTATGTAATACGTGTCGTACGTACCTATTCTCACGGGTTTTGTTTTGTGCTTACCTACTCGATTGGCTTGTGTTTGTGTATGTTATAATCATAAAGATAAGAACGTATAACTTTCCGCGTACGATCGCAGTTACACTTGTACCTTGTAGAGTACCTAGGTATATTAATGGCATATGTGTAGTAGTAATAAGTTTTTATAAGTGCATCATTTGTGTATTTGTAATCGTGTTATAGCATTAGTACAAGTAGGTATTTACCTACTCGATATTTTTGGTATAGATATTTCGATATTTTATTCGGTAGGTAACGATTATTTGTTAAAATGGCGTTAAACCAAAGTTTTCAAAGTACGTCAGTATCTGGATCTAAGTTGAAAATATTGATTTGTAAAAAGGAGGCTATCTTTAACAGGCTGAATAATGTTTACGGTTTGTCTAAGAATATTTCGAACTTTGAGTCAAGATCGAATGAGAATTTTATGGTGGAATCGGAAATGATAGATGAGTATCGTGTGAAATTCGAACTCTTAATTGACGAAATTAACGAGATAAATTTAACTATCGACACGGACGCGGAACCGAGTTACAATGACTTGGTCAGTTTCGATGATTTGTACAGTAGAGTAAAACGTGTGAGAAATAAGATATTAAGCACCACTACTATAACATCCACCGATTTAGCCACGAAATGCTCAAAAACTTCAAGCGCAATAAAATTACCGCCGATCGAGCTGCCTAGTTTTGACGGTAGAATCGAGAGCTGGCCCATATTCTATGAATCATTCAAGTCGAACATTCACGATAACGATCAGCTGTCGGACTCGCAACGTGTGCAATACTTAGTTGGTAAGCTCACACATAATGCGCAGAAGGTCCTCGCGGGTGTAGTACCTACGGGTGACACGTACCACGTCATATGGGACAGTTTGGTTAAAAAATATCAGGACAAACGCGCATTAGGTACGCATTACTTAAATAACATTTTTGACTTGAAACATTGTCAGAACACGGCTGAAAGTCTCGACTCTTTTATAGAGAAATATTCCGCGTCTATTTCGGCTTTGAAACAATTAAACATGCCCGATTTGTCCGATTTTATATTGATGCATTGTGCACTAAAAAAGATGGACGCTCAGATTATGCAGGCATTTGAACTGTCGATTAAGGACAAGGAAATTCCGTCTTATAAAGATTTGATAACATTTGTTCAGAATCAAGTAAAAATATTAGAAAGATCGCATGCGAATATTTCGAGTTCTTTGTCGAATTCTCGCGCTAAGTTCAATACGAACAAACAAACGTCATCGGTCGCCGTACGCGCTAATGCTTTCGTTACGAGCAATGAGTTATCTACGAACGAAACTCGCTCTTGTGTTCTGTGCAATAAGGTTGATCACTTGCAACTTTCCGAATGTTTATCTTTTAAGGCGATGGAATCGCCTAACCCAACTAGCAAAAACGTCGTATAATTCTAGTCTTATAAGACTTCATGGTATATAACAGTTATATAGTGGTATGTAGTTAACTATTTTGATATATAGACGTTTATCTTACGACGGTTCCGTCGCGGGACTGTAATGTCTTAATATTAAGTTGAGTAAACGTTTTCAGGACTAACTTATATAACGTTGTAGAATGGTGTCAGTACATATGTTGAGTAAATGTTTTCAGGACTAACTTATACAACGTTGTAGAATGGTGTCAGTAAATATGTTGAGTAAATGTTTACAGGACTAACTTTTATGACGTCGGATAATGGTGCCAGTGCATATGTTGGGTAGGTAAACGTTTTCAGGACTAACTTATACGACGTTGTAGAATGGTGTCAGTGCATATGTTGAGTAAATGTTTTCAAGACTATCTTATATGACGTCGGATAGTGGTGTCAGTGCATATGTAGAGTAGACGTTTTCAGAACTAACTTATATGACGTCGGATAGTGGTGCCAGTGCATATGTTGAGTAAAAGTTTTCATGACTAACATATATGACGTCGGCTAATGGTGCCAGCCATGACGTTTATTGGACAATGTATATTGGTCATATTAAAGTTTCGGTTAAATAAAAGGTTTTTGTAAGACAACCATCGTCGTGTAACATAACTTTTATATAATTAAAACGCCACTTAAACGTTTGCGTATGACCTTTTTATAACAAAACTATTTTGATCGTATGGAAGACTTACTAAGACTTGTATGCAACTAAAATGTTGAATTTCTACGGTTACATTACTTTAAGTAGACTTTTGAATCATTTAAAGGTCAAATCCACACTTTGATTGAACCATTTCTATTTTGTTTTGTCTTTTAAAAAAGGGATAGAACGAATGAATGTTGCCGAAAAAGATTCCGTATATATATATATTTTTTAATTAACATTTAATGTAAACAACAACAATAAAATTAAATAATTAACAGTAGCAATGGAACTGTGACAGTTATAACATTTGTTTGAAAAGGTAAAATAAATGCTTCGCCAAGGCCATTTTCTCTTTTAAGACGTTTTAAATAATTTCAGATCAAAAATTTATCGATGTCCAAGAACACTACCATAGTTCATTCATATCCTATGTTAGACCTGAAAAAAAAACATTTAAATAAATTAATCTGGGCTAAACGTACTATATGATTAGATAGCCATTGACAAGAAAAGAATATGAATTTATAAACATAAAGGCCCGAGTTAGTTCTCTGTTCAAGTTATGCAATGTTTATTAGATCTGTAAGTAATGCATAAGGAACCCTAAAGTAAACTGAATATGGCCGCGGCGTCATAGACTCAAGAAAATGTATACGACCTTTTTGTTATATTAGTGTTATATAAAGGTCGCTATACAACGTAAACAAGATGGTTGATGCTTTATTATGAAAACATATTTTGGATAATTAATTAAAACGATTCAAATACAAAGAAATAGAGGAGGGCGTTAAAAACTTCACAAAAACACATATATACATTGTCATAAAACTAAAGTTCCCTGAAAGATTAACACAACTATCATTATCTCACACTCATTTAAATAATGCATAATAAATCGATATTTTGTAATTATGGAAATAGACATTTACTTACCTTTTTTTATTTAAACACCGGCACAATATTTAACAAACGAAACAAAACGGTTGCCGTTGAGCAGTCTTTTGAAAACGTCATTGTAACAGCTATGTGACATAAGCGGTCACATAAGAAACTCATCATAACCAGTATTGGACCGTAAAGTCGGTCTCTGTACTTTTATTTAACTTGTATACAACGTTTGAACGGTCATTGGCTGACTTCTACTTAACTACTAAACGACAATATTGTCGTGTAATTTGGGCCTAATTCGCGTTATTTATACGTTTATATTTACGTTTATGCGACCAATCTTAAAAACTAGACTCAAAGTGTAAAACGTTAAATTGACTATTACAAAACATTGATTTGTTAGTTGGGAAGGTACGGTTTGATTATATTAAATCAAAACAAGGCTGTGTAAATTGCCTAAGTGTTACTCACACTGTGAAGGCCTGTACAGCTCCCGCTAATTGCGAAAAATGTAAGAATAAGTGGCATCATACATATTTACATTTCGATAAAAATTATAATAATAATCAAAAGTCGAATATGAATTCGACCAAGACGCATATTCAAACGTCTCAAGTAATGCGATCCGATTCTCATGTCCCGGCTACTGCCGCGGTTCCGTCCGCGCTCGGCTCGTGCGACTGCGCGTCCGCTGAAAACGTGCCACAGCGTAGCGAATTAAATAGCGCAGATTCGTTAATGTCACAGGAACCTTCACTATGTTTGAATGCGAATTCTAAGACTGATGCTAGTACCATACTCTTAGCTACTGCACAGGTCTACGCAAAAGTAAATAATAGTAACAATAAAAAGATAGTTCGCTGCCTGATTGATAATGGTTCACAAAATCATCTGATAACGTTGGAATGTTGCAAGAAACTCAACTTACTCGTTGTTCCTTTGAATAATTCTGTAATCAGAGGAATTGGTCTATCTTCTCGACCTATACACGGATATGTGGATTTCGAGATTGAGTCTAGGGTTAGCCCACATGATAAATATAAATTACATGCATTAGTCGTTGACTGCATAACCGACCAGTTGCCCTCACATATAATTGAAAAATGTGACATGGCATACTTATGTAACTTATCGATGGCTGACCTAACCTGGAATATTCCTGGCAATATAGAGATTGTGCTTGGAGCACAATTGTTCCCACATGTTTATCTCGGTCATAAAATAAATTCCGGGTCTCAAGCGCCACCAGCTTTGTTGACTTCTTTCGGATACGTGCTGATGGGTGACTTTCCTAGTAGTGCTACAGTCCCATCTTCTCGAGGCGAGTCTACGTTTTCTGCATTCGCTTTAAAAGAGTTGGACTCTTCATTACAGAGGTTTTGGGAATTAGAGGAGATTCCGTCGAAGGGTTTTTTGAGTCCAGAGGAAACTGAATGTGAAAATTCGTTCACTGCGTCTGTGTCACGTGACAATGAAGGCCGTTATGCGGTTGCCTTACCCTTTTGCGCAGCGCCCGATAATTTAGGTAACTCCCGGAATGCTGCTCATCGTCGTTTTTTTTGTTGGAGAAGAAGTTTGCGAAAGTACCTGGACTGCGAGCCAACTATAATACTGTTATAAATGAGTATATTGATAAAGGTTATCTTTCTGAAGTTTCCGATTCGAATATCAGTAGTGATGGATATTACATTCCTCACCACGCGGTGGTTCGAAAGGACAAGCCTCACCCTCGTATTGTGCTAGACGCTAGTGCAAAGACGCATACCGGTTTGTCCCTTAATGATGTACTGCATGCTGGACCCAACTTGCAAGCTGATTTATTCCTGTTGTTATTGGAATTTAGACTGTTTCCTATCGCAATGACGGCAGATGTGCAGCAGATGTATCTACAGGTTGGTGTTCCTGAGGACGATCGTAAATATCTGAGGATATTATTTCGATTTAACGAGACTGAGGAGATACGTACATTTCAGTTCAACCGTGTTCCGTTCGGGCTGAAATGCAGCCCATATTTGGCAATGAAAACTATTCACCGGCTAGCCTCAGACATGGCCGCCGACTTTCCGGAAGCTGCTTCTGTAGCAGGATCTAAATTGTATATGGATGATCTTGTGTATTCTGTGGAAGATGACCATTCAGCTGTTCGTTTAGCTGCAGAACTCATAGCTTTGTTCAAGTCCGGTTGCATGGATTTAATAAAATGGACAAGTAATTCATCAACTCTGTTGGATAATCTCCCAAACTCGCATCGTAGCTCCATAAATTTTGATGAGAGTGATAATACTGGTTCGAAGTCAAAGGTTTTGGGTCTATCTTGGGATCCAGTTGAGGATAGATTCTCTTTGACAACAACGGATCTACAAGAAAAATGCACAAAGAGAAATATACTGTCAGTTATAGCTCGCTTGTTTGACGTTTTAGGCTTAGCAGCACCAGTAATATTATATGCAAAGCTGCTCATCAAGGAGTTATGGCTTGCGAAGATTGGATGGGATGATACTCCACCTGAAAACATTATTCGGCGTTTCTCTGTTCTCATGCAGGAATTCTCACTGCTATCTACGCTGAAGATTCCTCGTCATGTGGGTGTGCTTAGCGCCGGAGACGTAGTTGTCGTAGGTTTCTGTGACGCGAGCTTGAATGGCTACGGCTGTGTTATATATTTGCACGTGACTGATTCCTCTGGAAACATAGCTGTCCGATTACTGTGTGCCAAGTCTAAAGTTTCTCCTACAAAAATAACGACGTTGGCCCGTTTAGAGTTGTGTGCAGCGGTCTTGATGTCCAAATTGATCAAGATTGTACTTGACACTTATCATGCGCGCATTCAGATAGCAGGTGTGTATGCCTTCTCGGACTCCACTATAGCTCTTTCATGGATTTGCTCTTCCCCGCATCGTTGGTCAATTTTTGTCGGGAATAGAGTCGCGCAGTGTCAGGAAAATCTAGCTCCTCATAACTTCTATCATGTTATAGGCGTAGAAAATCCGAGCGATTGCCTTTCGCGTGGTCTGCTGCCGTCCCAATTGGTCTCCCATAGTCTTTGGTGGAATGGCCCTCAATGGCTTCAATGTCCTCCCAGTCGATGGCCGATTCGTAACTTTACACCCTCTGATATTGGAGAATTACCGGAGCATAAAACGAATGTAATGACTACCATTGTACAGGTTGAGCAGTCGTCATTATATGAGCTGTCTCAAAATGTGTCTTCTTGGGACAAACTATTAAGAATTACAGTGTATGTCCTCCGTTTTATCAAGAAAATTATTAAAACATTCAATATGGTTGAAAATTTGTCGGTTGCCGAGATTGCTATAATTCAGACCATTCAAAAAAGTCATTTTTCAGACGACATCAAATTAATTAAGAAAGGCAATCAACCTTCGAAGAAATTGCGAAACCTCTCAGTTTTTATCGACACTGAAGGAACTTTACGTATAGGAGGTCGTCTTTCACGGTCAGACTTACCGTTTGAGGTTAAGCACCCTATGCTTCTCCCTAAACATGAACATGTCGTGGATTTGATCATAAGACATTTTCACGAATTATATTGTCATGCCGGTCCTGGACTTCTGATGTCCATTGTGCGACAGAAATTTTGGATATTGGATGCCAGAACAGTTATTAGAGCACGAGTGCGTAAGTGTAATGCTTGTTTCCGTGTTAATCCTTCTCATCTGACTCCAAAAATGGCAGATCTGCCTCCGTGTCGTATAACGGAAGCCAAGGCATTCGTGCACACGGGCGTTGATTACGCTGGCCCACTACGAATTCTTCTTTCACGTCGACGTGGACAACATGCTCAGAAGGCATACATATGTTTATTTGTGTGTCTTGTTACAAAAGCAGTTCATATTGAACTTGTCACTGAACTTTCAAGCGACTGCTTCTTAGCCGCTTTCAAACGCTTCATTGCGCGTCGTGGGCCTGTGTCCTGTATGTATTCAGACAACGGCACCAATTTTGTCGGTGCACGTGCACAATTAGATGAGATGTATAATTTGCTTCTTAACTCACAACACAATGCGACTTTAAAGCAAGAACTCGAGAAACATCGCATCGAGTGGAAAATGATCCCACCTCGGGCGCCGCATTTTGGTGCAATATGGGAAACAAATGTAAAAAGTTTAAAGACCCACCTTTATAGGGTAATAGGCAACCAACTGCTGACTTACGAAGAATTACAAACTGTGCTAGTGCAGATAGAGTGCGTAATGAATTCAAGACCTTTAGGTGTTATCAGTTCAGACCCACATCCTGAGATTCTGACACCGGCACATTTCTTAATGTCCACTCCTCTGAAATATTTACCGGCTTCAGATTTGTCTGACTCGCGCATTAATCTCGTAAAGCGTAAGCACTTACTGGATAATATAGTGGCCTCCTATTGGAAGAGATGGCGTACTGAGTATTTGCACACCTTGCAAGTCAGACAAAAGTGGCAAAACAATGATTGTCCCATTCAACTGGGCACCATCGTATTGATTGGACAAGATGATGCTCCTCCATTATCGTGGCCTCTGGGAGTTATTACTGAAATCTTCCCTGGGCTTGATGGTATTGTTCGGGTGGCAACTGTCAAGACTAGGCATACCTCCTTTAAACGTCCTGTCGTCAAACTATATCCGTTACCCAATCAATAACCGAACCATATAGGAAAGCTCTTCAAATCTTAAACCGTAGATTTACTTATAGAAAATTATTATAATAATGTTAAGTAAACACACAATATGATGATTTGAGATCTTTTAAATTGTAAAGTAACTGTTAAAATAAAGTAAGTCCATGTTTTCTTATAGTTTAGTTATTGTAAATGTAATATAAATATTTTGTAATATAATATAGAACAGACTTATCTACTCAACATTGTTTAGCTGTGTGACAGTTCTGCTCGTGTTGGTAAGTCTTGCGACCTGCCAAGGCGGGGTGCATGGAGAAGCGCTAAGGCTTCTTTAAAAATTTAAATAGTAATTTACATGATATTCATATTTTTATCAGACGTGTTTATTCAATTTACATCCATAAATACATATCCAACAAGAAAACTTTAGTACTGTGCAACGCTCGCTTATTATTGGATTCGTTCAAGAGTTGTAACCATCGAGCTCAGAGATGGCGTTAGCAGTCGCGGTTTGATGAAGTTATCTGCGACGCGATTGGTCGCGTAAGCCTGAACTTGACCGTTTTGGTGTCGGCAATCGACAAGATATGTTCAGGCCAGTTCGATTTGAATGGACGTGAACTAAGTGAACTTTGACTGTGAAAAATCCTTTAAACAATACAAGAGACATTAAAAACTGTTCTGTTGCATTTATTAATAGCGCGGCCGTGCCTTGTGAGTTTAATTTAGTTGACATTGCGGTTGATTGTGAAATTTATCTGCTACTCGTCGTTTGTACTGTCCGCCGGCGATTTCACGCAACTCCTGAGTCCTGCTCATCCTCGTGGTCTTCCCTCGAAGAGTATTGGAAGCGACCCTGGTTCGATGACAAGGTGAGTGAGCGCATTTAACTGCACTGTGGAAATACTGATGTTTCTTGTTGGATACCAATATGTTCACAGGGAGAGGTAGCCATTTTTATAGGCATTCCCGAAAATTAATTTAGTACGCAAGTACAAAAAGGTGTTGGCTATTTACACGCCACACCAGTACCTTTGCCATTAAAGACCTGCCATGTTCAAAATCGCTATAAAACCATATTTGGTAAACCCATTAAGCACTAAAGAAGTTGCATTTCTAATATCAGACTCAATAAAGATTGATCAAACAACATTTATAGAACGTCTTACCAGGTACCTAACCATAAGGTCTCAATGCAGTGTTCGAAGAAAAATACAGAAAATGAAATGGCAAAAGTAATCAACATTCTTACAGATAACTTTACGAAAGTGGAATTCCTAGTACTAACACATTATAGATACGGTAGAGAAAGTCGACTCAATTCAAATATCGGAAACGCACACACATAGACACGTTTTACATTTAACATTGCATCACCGGCACTTGTTTGAGATCACCTAACGTACGCGTCTATGTGTGCGTGGGTCTATTTTCAGTCGTTGAATAGAACCAACCTTCTGTAAAATACTGTGGTACAAAGCGATCATAAGTAACATCATAAGTACGTACCAGGTTAAACATGTCATATTGCATTGGATTCCTTTGCGAGAATAGGAACCGTTCTATAATTAGAGAGTGCGTTATGTAGACTCCGTATGCTAGCCGGCTCAGGATCGTGAAGGTAGGCCAGGACATAAAGTTTCTTAGGATTTCTGGAAAAAAACAAATTTATTGAGACCAAATTTTGTTTTGACTGCAATAACTGTTAAATTTGACAGTATAAATACGCTTGGTTTGAATGACAATGCTTTCATTGCTATTGAAGATTGTAAAAAATATGTGTATTGATGACGGAGAATGTAAACCCGAATACTCTTGGTTGCCTGTTTTAAAAAGCAGTTACAAACCATATCAAATTCTCTTGATAAGAAATACGCAGCAAAATATAGTCTTTTTCTTTTAAAAACCATTAATCTCCCTGTGACGTCAATTAATGATCTTCTGTGTCATAACCACAATATTCAAACAGTTGAAACTCGGTCATTCCTTTTTTAACCTGCCTGCCGGCAAAAGAGGGGTGATCTGTGTGTCTGTGTATCAGTGTATCTGTGTGTCTGTCTGTGGCATCATAGTGCCTAAACGGATGAACCGATTTTGATTTAGTTTTTTTTTGTTTGAAGAGTGTCGAGAGTGTTCTTAGCTATGTGTGAATAAAATCGGTTCAGCCGTTCAAAAGTTATAAGCGTTTTACTGTTTGAATCGGGGTGTTTTCGCAAGATAAATGTGTCGGGGGTTTTTAAATTTTGAAATTTTACTTGTTTACGATCAATGTTTTAACTGTTTGCTGTAATCTGACATCTAGTTTGAAAGGTACTTTGGAGATAAGGTTTCAATAGACAAATGTATTGTCATTGTAAATCGCGATGACAAATTTTTGTCTTTGCTAAGCCTTGAATTGCAATGATTAATGCGCGTTCACAGAAAGCAACAACTATACTAGAAGGTAACTTGTAACTGATAACGGAAGAAAAACAAAAAATAGAGTAAAGAAGAAGAACAGAATAAAACAACAATCTCAGAAAATGTGTATTTTTATGTCATTGATACAGAGCTTTAAATTGCTTTTAAAAATCATTAACTTAAAAGAAGTTTTTTCTAACCCAAAGAAGAAAATAAGATATAGAAACAGTTCATAAAAAAAAAATACAATATATATTTTCCAAAGTACATTTCATCACCCAGAAGTAGATTTTGATGAAACAGCAACAGTCATATCTTGGAACTGCGATGAAAATATAATAGCAGAATTTTGGAAGGGGGAGAACTAAGGGTCCTTCCGGGAAATTAATAAAAAAATCAAGAGGTATATTTAATTAAAGGTATTAAAAGGAACGCTAGATACCCATTTCCTGATATTTCGTTATCAAGTTTCACTAGATACGTAAAATGATTAATGCCCTTCGTTAATTTATTTTTAAGCTTTATTAAAGTGTGGTTGTTACATAGTAGAAGTTTCAAAATTCAGATACTTGAACAGAGCATAATTATAATAATATAATTTAGGTCACTATTTAAAAAAAAATAACTTACGACAAATCTGAAAGATTAGCCTTTGCACCAATGGATGAAGAATACAGGATTTTAATAATATTTTACTTATATGTATAGTCAAACTGTTGGCGGTATACAAGAACGCTTATTTGAGTGGCTTATTAATAGAATTCATTACATCCAAACCAATTCATAATAATTAAGATGCCTAAAATACTCAAAATAAGACGTTAGCCAATCGTGACAATACATTAAACTTATTTAAATATCCCGTGTAAGTAATTCAATGTATGTAGTACTTAATAACAAAGGTTAAGAATTGGCTTCCTGTTAAACGAAATAACTAACCTTTTAAACTATCTTTGGATAAATATACCAAATTAAAAATCAACAAATAGTGTTCCTTGTATACGAGATTTATCAATGGCGGATCGACCATCATTATTTATTTTATTATTTTCATTACTTATTAGCGTTCGACTTTCCTCTCTTCCTCTTTATTTACTGTTTTTTATTTCGGTCTACATATGAACTATATAGTAATATATATATAATAGTAATACATATATTTATTTCCCACAAAGTACAATTTTGTTTCTATATTGTGTTACAAATATTGGAGGTACAAAGGTTTGTGAGAGGAATCCAAACTAGGATACCCTGTGATGTGGACTATAACTGCCCCCCCTCGCCGAGATTGGGATTTATACAAATGTAGAACGTAGGCCATGTAGGACTATTGTATGAAAAAAAAAAACCGGCCAAGTGCGAGTTCGACTCACACACGAAGGGTTCCGTACCATTATCGCAAAAAAGGGCAAAAAACATCACGTTTGTTGTAGGAATTTATTCTGTTTTCAGTATTTGTTGTTATAGCGGCAATATAAATACCTACCTACATCATCTGTGAAAATTTCAACTGTCTAGCTATCACGGATCACGAGATACAGGCTGGTGACAGACAGCCTGTGTATGATTATTAATATGTGAAGTGTGAGTTGGAAGGTGTCGTGTGTGTGTGAGAGAGAGAGAGAGTGTAAGATGGTGTTCTGTGTGAGTACATATAAAGATGTTCTACAACGAGACAGTCTCTTCAAGTTCTTTCCAAGCGTTATTGCTGAACAAAAGGTCCTGGGTTTGATGCCCGTATCGGGCAAAGTGTTATTGGGGTTTACATCGGAAATTTCTCAGTAGTAGCCCCCAGGATTAATGCCCGGTTGCTGGGCTGCTGGCAGTAGGCTTGCACCCTTTTACAAGGGACTTAAACATAACTTACGAATTGGGTTTACTTTATGTGTATCTCTACCCAACCCTTCGGGCAATACGGGCGTGATGTTATGAACTACATCGTTCTGCGATCAAATTTACTCCAGCAGCAGACTTTGCTGCGAGGGTATTATAATTATTGAAGCGAATAGCTATCCATTCTTAATATAGCTAATAATAATTGTTCTAACATGGTTTTCTGGTTGAATTATCTAGCCGTGGAGCAAATAACTATATTATTACGAACGGGGGATTGGGAACTACTTCTATGTGTTGAATAAAGCTGTCCAACAATAATAGGAATTGAAAACTTGGTTTAAGACAGAACTAGTGATTTAGAGGTTTAAAGACCTGCTAAGCTGCAAGATGTAGGTTTAAAAACCAATAAAAAAACAAAATATCACATGAAATTTATAGAGATTTTTGGCAAAGAATACCTGAAAGAATTTGGGGGAGGTCTTCGACCAGCATGCGGCAGTGTAGGCTAATATAAAAAAAAACGTTTCCACAAAAGCCAGTACCTACTAACTTTTCAAAATTTAAAATATTAACCAAAAAACAGCTTGCTAGGAATATGATTTTATTTTAGTTTGTAAAAAGAGGCCTTTGACAAGTTAGCAGATGTCAGATTTTAACATTATGACAAAAACAAATGGTAAATCTACTTACGAACATCCCCATACTCAGTAATGCCAATACAAGCACAGGTCGCTATAGCCCAGATGTTTCTGTTGAGGGCAGCATACACAGCTGCGTTCCAGGCGTTGTATTCCCCAAGGCACCACGCTGGGGCCGCCGATAATACTTTGAATCCTAGCATGAACGCTGCTGCGAGGCCTAGGTAGGAGCACTCCTGGAAAGTGATGAAATTATGGATTATAGTAATTAATTATGTTATGTTATATAACGTAGTTGATAAGTTGGAAGGAAGCGCCCTAGAAGGACATACACGGATCTTATTAGTGATGTTCTTCAGAAAGGCCAGGAGCGCAGTAATCACAACCGGCGTGCATGTATGACTAGATATCATCATCATCAGCCTTCTAATGTTCCCACTGCTGGGACACAGGCCTCTACTCTGTGGGAGAGAATGGACCGTAATCCACCACGCGGGCCCAGGGCCGTTTGATGTCACATGTCTTTGAATTTTTTGTTTTAGGACATGCCGGTTTCCTCACGATGTTTTCTTTCACCGTTTTGAGAGCAGTGGTGATGGAATAATTTACACAAAGTATAGCGCCTGCATGGGTTCGAACCCACGACCTACAACATATAAGTCGCGGCCGGTACCACTGGGCCACCACTGCTCTCCCCTCTGAATAGATATTGTATGAACGAAATAAATCAAAAGGAGTACGGTATGTATCAATGCGAGGATTGTAGCAGGTGGCGTTTTGTAGTTTCCGTTTACTTCCATAGGAAAAGGGTGGTATGTTATAGTGAAAATACTAATGAACAGTTTAAAAATATAATGAAAAAAAAAATTAAAAAAAAACACGACTTCATTTCGTTTCGGAAGCAGGTGTCTTTGATAAAGACACCTGCTTCCGAAACGTTATTTCGAAGTTATTTTGAGAGGCCTAATACAAAGACTCTCTTTAGTTTCTTAGAATTCTTAATTTGCAATCTACATTTCAATACCCCAGTTCCAAAGTGTAACAATCCTGGATAAAAATCTTATGAGATATTTAGAAAATTTTATACCAGTGTATTTTTTAAGCATTCTTATATTAACCTGGAATGTAATATTATTATGAACGGTATTATGATACTAGGAAGTTGAAAACCATCTCCGATTTGTAGTTTCATAAAGCAGTCGTCTTTTGTTTTATTTAAAAGCACTAGATATACCAATAAAGCCTGCCTCATTGGAGCTAATTCCTCTCTCGATGCACTGGTCGAGCAAATTATTATTAATATCCAAGGCATTTCTTGGTAGAAGCCTGGGGTCTGGACTGGTGCCCGGATGATGGCAAAAGGATTTTCCCTAATACATGGAACTTAAAATAAGTGAATTTTGGATGTACTATATAGCTGTATCTCTGCCTAAGTTTGCGGCATATAGGCGCGATGTTATGTTATCCTACTTTGGTCATCATCATCATCATTTCAGCCGAAAGACGTCCACTGCTGGACATAGGCCTCCCCCAGGCGTCGCCACATTGACCGATCCCGTGCGTCTCGCATCCAGCGCCTTCCCGCAACCTTAACCAGGTCATCGGTCCACCTAGTGGGAGGCCTTCCAAAGTATTGTCTTCCGGCTCGCGGTCGCCATTCCAGAACTTTGGTCATTGCAATATTTCTCACCTTAGAAAAAACGCCTCTATACTTGGTAGGCCTGTATACTGTGATGATATATCCCATAGCCATTCCAAGGAAGTAGGAACCAGCTCTATGGTGAGTCCGCATGTAGGTATCTTTGAAGACTTCGTTGTCTCCGAAGTGGATGAGTTTCCTGTAAATTATTTTTATGTTTGAGTTCAAGTAGACTTATTATATACGGAAAATGTGTGATGTGATGACCTTCAGTGACACGGCTACAAACAATTAAAAATGAAATGGTAGCGAGCAACAAAACAAAAGAGACAAACCGCTACCGTACGATGTGGCACAGAAGTACTAGGGGTTATCCCCTGACTATTATTAGTCAGGTGAAAGAAGAAAACAGTTAGAGATATTCCGGCTTGATGTTGTAGATACAGATATAAGAAAGAGAATGATCTTAAAGCTGTTTTTTTTTTAATTCTGAGGCTACATTGCTGCATAAGCCGCGGGAAAGAGCTAGTTATTTGATAAAAAGCAAGCATAAACAATAATTAAGAAAAAGTAGTGGCATACAGCATAATAATAGGCTATATATATAATGCAACAGAAAAACAGCCCAACGATTAAGCAGCAAGCTGGAGAGAGTTCACAGATTTTTTCCTCTGAACATGGAGGATACAAAAATCTATATGATAATAGTTGAATGTTAGCAGAAATACTAGTAAATTCTTGAAATAATAGTTAATAATATTCATGTAAGTTATAACACTCTTTGCGCTGTAGCATGGGCAGATAACAAATTCAGTAACATTTTTACGCATATACGTATAAGCATTATTTGTAGTTTAACGTCATACAGGCAACTATGGTATATGGTATAAATATGGTATGACGTTAAACTACAAAAAAGGCGTATACGGATATGCGTAAAAAATGTTACTGAAACTGTTAGCCGCACCATGCTACAGCGCAAAGAGTGTAGTAGTATGTAGTAGTCTATTTATTACACCAATGAGTACTATATGCTCAATAATTTACTGCTATGAATGCATATATAACACGGCTATTAAACTTGCAACAACCAGTTCCATGCAACTAAAATTGAATCAGATCATAAAATAAACTTACTCAATATCATAGACCAGGATTCCATTCAATCTTCTGGTGTAAGTAGTGATACCAGTTATGAGAACTGAAGATATGACGGCAATGGTGGTGACGATCTTGCCAATGCGTTTGTTCCATTGCCAGAGACAGAATAGAGCGGTCCCCAAGACAGCTAAGTGGTAGTCTACCGGGACGTACCAGGATACTAGCTGACACTGGAATTAAAATTTACGAAGCTCTGGTTAATCCAGTAAGGGAATAGTCCAAAAAGGTTTTAAGTGATGTTGCTGTTGATAAAGTTAGTAAAGAAAACAATAGAGTAGGCTTAGTTATAATAGAAAAAGTAGGTTAATCTGAATCCATACTTAATACTACAAATGCGAAAGTAATTCAGTCTGTCTGTTTACGTTTTCATGCTTAAACTACTGAATCAATTCTGATGAGTTTTGATTTTAAAGTAGATTGGCTTTAGAGAAGGAAATGGGATTTTATTCCGGGAGTACGTTTGCTTGGTATTATTGGTTTGATACCAAAAACCAAGCATAATATTTTTGGTTTTTAAGACAATTTGACTATTATGACTGAATATTTTTGCAAAAACTAATATTAAGAAATTATTAGCTAGATTATTTTAACCTTTGTCCGAAAAAGATGTCAATTTCAAAATAGACCTAAACAAGGCAAACATAAGAGCTACTTACAATATGATCACTATCCACGTAATTCCCCATCATCAGTAGACCGAGCAGCCAAGTCTTGGAGCAAGCCTTCTGTTCTCTTTTGATGAGTCGGTTCCACAGTGGACCATCTCCAACATACTCTGATACTGATATCGTATAGAATATTAGGATGGCGAAGGAGCTTATTAATCTGGAAAATAAGTTTTATATTTAGAACACGAACAACAGAATGGATCCGATTAGACGAGAAACTACAGCAGGGGAGACCGAGAAAAAGATGGAGAGATATCTTCACCCAAGTACACGGGCCTACATGGATGAGGAGTCAAGGATGAGGAAGGCAAGGGACTGGAATGGAATAATTTAGGGTAGGCTTACACCGCTGAAGCGAATGCTGCGAAAGAGTTAGAAAAATTAAATGAATGAAGTAAGTATAAATAAATATATAATAAAGTACTGAAATGATATCTAATTCAAAATGTAGTAAGAACAATAAATATATTCAGATAAGTTTTTAGTTCCTTCTCACAGAGAGGAGGCCTGTGTCCCAGCAGTGTAAGCATTAATAAGGCTGATGATGATAATGATGTTTTTAGTGTATTTTATATCTTGTAAGCTGAATATATATATGTATATATTTTATAATAACAATAGGTACCTATTAGAATATCAACTCGATGAAATGAATTAACGATAATAAACACGGGTTCTACAATATATTAAATATAAGGTAGATAAAAACAGTAATTCCAAATGTCACCCATATATTGTATCTATCATAGGAAGCTCTGAAATCCGAAATCTGATAATTCTACGGAATTCAATTTCATCGTCAAACTTGCTTGTCTATGCATCAACCCATATAAAACAACATGTATCTAAGTTTATGCAGTTATGCTAAAATTAATTCACTCTTCGTCAACTTGCATTTTGCAAGTCTAATTAAGTTTTTTTTTTAAACTTCCGTAAAGAACTAAATACTTAATATTTACCTCACATAACGCTGTAGCAAAATAATGACAGGATTCCTCTTCTTCTCCATGAGACCTTTCATGAGTAGTAGTCCTGATATGACAAAGAAGTTCTCCACCGCTGGAAGATCTAAATGCTGGAGTGTATTACCTAGTGTGTTGCTTTTTGCGCTTATTAACTGAAACAATAGAAATAAATATTAGATGATGTTTTTACTTATTTTTTTTTGGTTGTTTCTTGTTGTTTGTTTGATTTTAGTTGATCCATGTGGCTCTAGTCGTAGTGATATTTTATCAGCCACATCAGTTGTCAGGTCATACACCCCTTCAGGATTATCCTTCCGATACTTAAAATGATGTTGTGTCCAACAGGGTCCATAATTGTTTCTGTTATGTTATATTAACCACTAAAATCATGCAACCATTTCTAGGAAACAAGGTAATAAAAATACAAAAAGTAAAGAAGATAAATTATTCATTAAACAATCTTTTTTCAAAACAAGCTTTTTTCGTATTCTTCTCAGTTAACTCTTTCATTTAATCCCCATATCATGACAGTACATAAAAAAATAACTATTCCGCCATGTTGGGCCGTCCGCCATATTGGATTTAGAATGCCGTCACTTAGCTAACCATGCATTGTCATCCAAACTAAACGTGTATGCAAAATTTCATCTTAAAATCTTGGAACTGAATTTTAAAGCAGTTGCTTTAAAATTCAGTTTCAAGATTTGACCCGAACGCACATACATACATTGAAAGTTAAATAAAAGCTTGTAGAAAGTAGAACCAGAGGGTTAATATTAAGTGACTTTTTAACAGTAATAACAAAAGGAAAAACAAAAACTCTGAAATGTACAAGATTGAGTCGCGCTACCGAAATCTCACGTTGTCAATACCAAATATTTTGGATTCAATACGACCATATCTCTGATACAATGTCACTTTGTCGAGAACCTATGGTTAGAAATCACACAAAAACTCCTGTTTCCTGGACAGTTAGGTTATCAAATCAATAAAAGATAACAAACATATTATAAGGCGTATCAAAGTTCAGGAGTAAAAAGTGTATCTAAGTGTGGCAAAGAAAATAAGTTTGCAATTTTTTTTAACTGACGGACCATTACAATTGTTCAGAAAACTATCTTATTACAAATGGAAACTTACTTGATCATAATCATGTCCATTGCTAATGGAACCAGCGAAAATGAACAAAAATACATGTACGCAAGTTGTCAAGCTCAGGGCGAAAGCCTTAGTGAAATTTAGGACCGGGATCTCATCGTCTGTGATCTTGACGAAGGAGGACCAGTTTCTCTTGAGGCTGAAGGAGTATGCTATTCTTCGGACTGAAAGAGAAATATGAGGTTATAGTAACAGTAGGCTTGTAAATCCCTTCCCAAAGATATAGACACAATTCACCTGCTATATTAATATGTAGCCATATCCAGTGACCATTTTGCCAGCTATCATATCATTTTAATATAATAAATGCATAATTCTGAATTTTGGATGTTCCTTTGTCACTCACGCCGAAATGGCTAAACGCATTTGGGTGGCACTTAGCACACGAGAAGGCCATGAACTTGATACTTTATATCCCTGATAAGTTGTGCTCTTAGGATAATTTTCGTCATTCAAGCAGGTGAAGCCGCAGCTGGCAAAAGCTATAAAACCTACCTATATTAATTATAAAGTATATTTTTGTGGTTCCTCACGTTCTTTTAAGAGTGGTAATATACTATACTGGGTTTAACCATTCTAAGTAAATAGGGACAACTACCGCTCCTATCAATATGAAGATCTAAACAAGTACTAGCATTATCATAATAAAGTATTCTTATGGAGGTAAATGACATGTATTATTATCATGCGAGAAGTCATTATTTATGTAAAGTACCTGCGCGACCGAGCTCTACTCGGGTGAAAATAGAGAAAACAACGTTTTCTAAATATTAAACCTAGCTAGATCGATTTATCGCCCCCGAAACCCCTGCATACTAAATTTCATGAAAATCGTTGGAGCCGTTTCCGAGATTCAGATTATATAATTATATACATTTACTAGCTGGTGCCCGCGACTTCGTCTGCGAAGCATTAGTAATTCGAATTGCTTATTTTTTATATCGCGGCTTAATATTGTAGGTTTTCCGTACCAACTTCTACCCCTCTTTTCACTCCCTTAAGTATGATTTCCGTAAGTATGTTTGGATAAAAACTATCCTATGTCCTGCCCAGGGTCTCAAAATATCTCCGAACCAAATTACATTTAAATGGGTTCAGCGGTTTAAGCGTGAAAAGGTAGACAGAGAGACAGACAGAGTTACTTTCACATTTATAATATTAACTCCGCCCGCGACTTCGTTCGTGTGATGGCAACCAAAAATAAGCTGTTATTAAACTAAATAAAAATGTGGTTTTGTAAAGTTCTACGGTTTATAGGTTTGTTTATTCGTTATTTGACTTAACATTTTAGATTATCGCTACAAAGTAAAATCCGCCCCTTAAAACTTATTATACCCTTTTTCTCTTTTTAATTTTTTGTTTATTTTAGTTAGATTGCTCAGTAAGATGTCTCAAAAAAACTTAAATCACTTAACCCTATCAGGGGGGAGGTAGTTTTAAAAAACGTATCATGTAAACTTTGATTATTTACTTTATCTCCACGGAATGAGATTGTTCATACAAACAAATTGCCGCCTTTTCACCCCCTTAAAGGTTGACAGTTCAGTGGTGACTGCGAACCGGAAAACGCAAATTAGGAAGTCCGACCCGGTCTAGGCTGCGGGAGTCCGGTGGATGCGAAACGCACAGGACCGATCAGTGTGGCGGCGCTTGGGGAAGGCCTATGTTTAGCAGTGGACGTTTTTTGGCTGAAATGATAATGATGGTGAAAGGTTGATTTTCCGCAAATTCCTTTTTCGTGCTCCCCTAGATCCCACATCATACATTAAAAACGAAACCTTGTCCAGTATGATTCATAACAAACTTTAACACCCACTTAATCCTATTTTGGGGGGTAGTTTCGAAAAAATATAATGACAACCTTTTATTGTTTACTTAGGTTGGTATTTATGTCAACTATCAAGTTTATTAACCCAAGATATAAAATTCTTTAACAAAACTTTATCACCTGTTAAATCGTATTTTGGAAGCAGTTTCGAAAATCTAATAATATCAACCTTTATTGTTTGTTGTTTAGGTTGGTATTTTTGTCAAGTATCAAGTTTAATTACCCAATAAATAAGATTTTTCAAAAAAACTTAAACTCCCCCTAAATCGACTTTTGAGTGTAGTTTCTAAAAACTTATAATGACAATCTTTATTTTTTACTTAAGTTGATATTTATGTCAAGTTTCTAGTTTATTAACTCAAGAAATAAGATTCTTCAAAAAACCTTAACACCCCTAAAAAACCGTATTTTGGGGTTAGTTTAAAAAGACTAAGAATTTCAACCTGTATTGTTTACTTAGGTTGGTATATATGTCAAGTTTAAAGTTAATTAACTCAAGAAGTAAGATTCATCAAAAAAACAATCTTTTGGGGGTAGTTTTAAAAACTAATAATAACAACTTTTATTGCTTCAGTTTCAAGTTTATTAACCCAAGTAATATGATTATTCAAAAGAACTTTAACACCCCGTAAATCTGTTTTTGGGGGTAGTTTCGAAAAACTATTAATAACAACCTTATAATTTATTTAAGTTAGGATTTGTGCAATGTTTCAAGTTTAGTAACCCATGAAATAAAATTCTTTGATACAAACTTCAATACCCCCTTAATCCACTTGTGAGGGTAGTTTCAAAAAACTGATAATGTCAACCTTTTATCATTTACTTAGATTACTATTTATGCCAAGTTTCAAGAATATTAGTTGAAGGAATTAGATTTTTTCATACAAACTTTGTCCCCCTTTTTCTCCCCTTTAGGGAAAGAATTTCGGCAAATCCTTTCTTATCGGATGCCTACGTCATACAAAAACATACTGTCCAAGTTCCGGGTCTCTACGATCAGCGGTTTAGGCTGTGCGTTGATCCGTCAGTCAGTCATTCAGGAAAAAGAATTTTATATGTATAGAAGAAGATATTTTTTTTAATATGTATAGAAGGAGCAGAAGACTGGTCGGGTTTTTTGAGACGCATAATTTCGGGTGGCCCAAAAATTACTTTAGTATGAAATCGAATGCTGCGTAAATTACGCGATACAACACAAAAACCTAATACAGCGTAAATTACGCAACACTAAAACGTCACTCACAACTATGTTTACCTGAGACAAACGGTCCAGTTCGGTAGTTCCCCGTATTAGTGCAATTTGATTCTTCAAAGAAACTTTGACACCCCTAAATCGTCTTCTGGGGATAATTCCATAAAACTAATGATGCCAACCTTTATTATTTTGCCAAAGGAATAAGATTTTTCATACAAATAAATGTCTCCCTTTTAACCCCTTCAAAAGTTGAATTTCAAAAAAGCCCTCCTAAGTGCTCCCCTACATCTTAAAAAGAAGCTATGTGCAGTAAAAGTAATCAAAAATCTTTACCACCCCGAAATCGTATTTTAAGGGTAGTTTCGAAAAACTAATAATGAAAACCTTTATTGTTTATTTAGGTTGGTATTTAAGCAAAGTTTCATATTTATTGACCCAAGAAATTAGATTCTTCAAAAAAATTAACATCCCCTAAATCGTCTTTTGGGGGTCGTTTCAAAAAATAATAATAGCAACCTTATGGTTAGTATTTGTGGCAAGTTTCAAGTTTATTGACCCTAAATATCAGATTTTTCAAAAACACTGTAATACCTCCTAAATCGACTTTTGGGGGTAGTTGCAAAAAACTAATAATGACAACCTTTATTGTTTATTTAGGATGGTATTTATGTCAAGTTTCATGTTTATTCACCCAAGAAATCAGATTCTTCAAAACATTGAACATCCCCTAAATCATCTTTTGGGGGTAGTTTCGAAAAACTAACAATGAAAGCCTTTATTATCAATTTAGATTATTAGATTCTTCAAAAAAAATTATCACCCCTAAATCGTCTTTTGGGGGTAGTTTCAAAAAATGATAATAGCAACCTTTATTGTTCATTTAGGTTAGTATTTGTGGCAAGTTTCAAGTTTATTGACCCAAGAAATCAGATTTTTCGCAAACACTGTAATACCTCCTAAATCGTCTTTTGGGGGTAGTTGCAAAAAACTAATAGTGACAACCTTTATTGTTTATTTAGGAAGGTATTTATGTCAAGTTTCATGTTTATTCACCCAAGAAATCAGATTCTTCAAAAAAAATTACATCCCCTAAATCATCTTTTGGGGTAGTTTCGAAAAACCAACAATGAAAGCCTTTATTGTTTATTTAGATTGGTATTTATGTAAAGTTTCAAGTTTATTAACTGAAATAATAAGACTCTTCAAAAAAATTAACACCCCTAAATCGTCTTTTGGGGGTAGTTTCAAAAAATTATAGTAGCAACTTTTATTATTCATTTAGATAAGTATTTGTGGCGTGTTTCAAGTTTATTGATCAAAGAAATCTGATTTTTCAATACAAACTTCAACACCCCCTAAATCATCATTTGGGGGTAGTTTCGAAAAACTAATAATGTCAATCTTTATCATTTACTTAGAATACTATTTGTGCTAAGTTTCAATAATTTTGGTCGATGGAATTAGATTTTTCATACAAACTTTCAACCCCTTTTTTACCCCCTTAGGGGAGGAATTTCCAAAAATCCTTTCTTAGTGCACACTTACATCACTTGAAGAACCTTTCTGCCAAATTTCATGCTTCTAGGCTTAGCAGTTTTGGCTGTGCGTTGATTGATCAGTCAGTCAGTCAGTCACCTTTCGCTTTTATAGATATAGATAAAAGAATTGCTCGTTTAAAGGTACTGATGATTAGATTAGATATAGTGCCTCGTTGGTAGTGATCGCAAGCGGTACTGCTGAACATGAGGTCCTGGGTTCGATTCCCAGTTGGAACAAAGTATTATTGGTTTTTGCACCTGGAACCTGGTGTCCGATTGATGGCAATAAGCTCATCCCCTACTAACTGAATGTGGGTGTACTCTAGATGAAACTTCCCTTCGGGGACTATAGGCGTCATTTTATGGTTACATAATAATATAGTTTCCAAAGAATACTTACGCCTCGAATCAGTGTTGTCATATTCTATATAAATTGTTGATGATATAGCTGCTACAACTAATCCTACCATTATGGTTCTGTAAAGAATGATATAAGCAAACTTAATAGCTGAATTGTGCTTTCTGATTTCCAACTCAATTCAAATAAGTGCGCGTCCATACTCCATATTAATCTTCTTGCAATTTTTCTTAGTAAAATATGTTTATCGTTTATAATATTATTTGATATAAATCGTCCATTAGGACGGTCGCTTAGAATGACTCAGAAGATGGAAATTACACAGCAAATGTAAAAACGCAGACGAGTGTTTTGGACATTATTGACTTACTCATACAAGGTCAAAATTTATACACTTGTAGTGAATAAAAAACCTTTTTACAAAAAATACAACCGACTTCCAAAAAAAAAACTACAAAGTGAATAATTACTTCAATTTCGGCAGGCGGTGTAAAAAAACGAAGAATCGAAAACAGGAACACCGACTTCCGTAATTGAAATTAATTTTCACTTTGTAGATTTTTTTTTTGGATTCAATTGTATGTGAGAAGAGTTCTGTTGTTTATCTACTAAGTTCTTCATCAGATCTTTACCAAATTTAAATGAGACCATTTCGGAATAAACTTATTTCGAAGAAAAAAGAATTTTGCAAATCCGTTTATATATGACGGAGTTACATAAATAAAAAAAATGTATCTAAACATCCGAATTGAGAACCTCCTCCTTTTTGAAAAGCAAGAAGTCTGTTAAAAATAGCATGAGCCTAGCTCAACCAATTTAAATGAGACAGTGGTGCACTAACGACTTTTAATTGGGAAGAAGCGGTCAAAGTGCATCGTGAAAAAATTCAAGACAGTCATTATGAAGACTGCACGGGAAAAACAATTAGAGACATATTTTGCGAAACTGACCTATATACCATTTGTTTTTCCCAAGGAGTCTTCATAAATGTTGACTTAGATATATTAAGAGTAGGGGGTGAGGAATATGTCCTGATGAAAGCTTTAAGTATGAATGTGGATGGTTAAAACAGTAAAGGAATACCAATGTAGGAGAGTTTTAAATGTTTTTAAATGCTATTAATAAAACGATATTAATTATCAAAGGGCTTAGAAGAATGATTCAATATCGGTCTTTCCGAACCGTGTAATAATTTAACAAAAATAAATGAAAATGTTAACTTACATAAACACAAAAAACTTCAAACTATACTCGGTCTTCACGCCAGCCTTTTCACAATAATCCACAGTGATATCAGGGTCCATAGCAGTGATTGGATTCACCAAGTATATCGTCTTGAGGATCTTGAAAACTGATCCATGGCTACACACTGCTGGTAGACAGGTCCCCCATGATATTGTATCAGCTTTTCTACCTTCTTTGGATTTAATCTGGGGAGGCAAAAATATTAAGGAATTTTGAGTAGGTTCTATCAGATTTTGTTATCAATATCGGGCTCTGCCTATTCTATTGCAACTGTATTCTTATTTCTTCTTTTTATTTTAGCATTCTCTCCTTGCTCTACCTGACACCCAACTTCTTTCAATCCCAATCTCTATTATATCAAACAATAATTAAAATAAAATAAAGCAATATTGCTAGTTACTTAAACTATCATTTACAATATACTATACTTGGTTTTTAATGAGATTATAACCAATTTACACTGTATTTATAACTATTTATTTATTTTCCTCGGCACCTTGTTATTTTCCCTCGCACCAGCTTGTCTTTCGACAAAGGCCTCCTCCAAGGCTCTCCACTTGACTCTGTCCCTCGCTACCCGTAATCATTCAGGACCTGCCACTTTTTTATATCGTCTTCCCGTCGCTTTACCTGTCTTCCTCTACTTCTTTTACTTAGTTTCGGGTACCATTCTGTAATTAATTTTATCCAGTTTGCTTTCCTTTCTCTCATCATATGTCCTGTCCATGCAACATGAACTTTTTAAAATTTTGTTTTTTTTTTTATCTTTTTTAACTGCAATCTGTCTCTCCTTCTTACGCCCAATACGCTTATCTCTATTCCATTTTGACAAACCATTATTTTATTTTGTTGTTGTTCTGTTAGGGCCTATGTTTGCGATCGCGATGCGTATGTTATGTATGCCAAAATGCAGGTATTAAAGACTTTCCGTTTTTCCGCCCATGTCGGAAAACGGAAAGTCTCTTTATTTTAAATTACTTCGTTTAGTGACCACAATTTCTTCGAGGTATTAGCTATTCTTCTTTTTATTTCCTTCTGCATTTTCTCGGTTGCCCAGTTGGTGATACCAATTGACCTAAGTTAATGTACTTATTTACGTATTCTAATTTAACATTATTTACTTTGATATCATTTTGCCGTGAAGAATTGCTCATTATTTAAGCTTTAGTTATGTTCATTGACAGACCTGCATTTCCACTTTCTTCTGATAATTGCTGCAGTATTTTCGCCGAGATTTTAGGGCATTCTGAGAACAGTATTAAATCGTCGGCACACCTCAAATGACCTAATTTCTCTCCGTTAATATTAGTTCGAAATCATTGTTATTAATTTGGGGACAATCATTGGCATTGAAACTTTTAGGCGTTAATTTGTGACTTTATCGGAAGCTGGTGCTTTTACTAGCTTCTGTGAATTAATTGATTTGGCATGGCCTCGAATGCCCGCGTGTCATCGATTTGCGTCGTAGTAAGGTTACATATTTGACTTTTGTACAGATCTTTATAGAATTCCGTAGCAATGTTTAATATGTCAGTTCTTTTACTAGTCGGTTTTCCCAGTTTATCATTCACATTTGGCATCCAATCCTTCTTTTAGTCCAGTTCTTTAAACGCTTTCTTTTCTCCTAAATCTTTCCTTATTTTTTAGTTAATCTTTTTGCTTACTTCTGATATCTGCATACGTCGTTCCTTATTTCTCAGCTCGTAGAAGCTATTTTCTTTCGTTGAGTAGAGTTGTTCAATTAGTTTCTTTTCCTTCTATGCTGCTTAATACTTTTTATAGGTTGTTCAGTAGCTCATCGGTACTAATTATGTTCATACTAGGTACCAATTTTTTCTGCAACTTCCGACTTTGTTCAGAATTAAAGTTTAATTTGTGAATGATGGATGAGTTTTTAAAAGCTTTTAAATTGTTGGACAAAACATAATGTATTTCATTTTTATACAACCCATTTGGAAGTCCAAGTCCATTTTGTATTCTTTTTCTTTTTGTAGAAGGTCTTTAATATACTAAGTTTGTTTTCTAGGCACATATTAACCAGGGCCCCATTTTTGCTCCTGTTGCCATAATCGTGCCTTCCCACTGTGTATAGTCCTCGCCAAACTTCTTGGCCGCCCTGAAGTTGGTTTACTGGTTGCGCGAGGAACGAAACGGTGCTGTTTTTGTATGAGATTTACTTCTACGCAGCCATTGTAGCCAACTTCAGGGTGGTCAAGAAGTTTGGCGAGAACTATATTCTTCGCCTCTATTGCATTCTCCAATTTGACCATTAAAGTCGCCCATTATAATTATATTTTTTTGTGCAGCGCATGGAAAGTTTTTATAAAAATCCACTATTTTGGCTATATCATCTTTCATATCGGATTCAGTCAGTGAGTACACTTTGATAATAGACCAGGGTTGATCTCTGCCTTTTTGCAGGTGAAGTTTAATGTTAAAATGGCAATTCTTTCTGAATTTTTTTTTCTTCTTTTCGGTTAACATATTTCTTTTTTATCACAAAGCCAACACCGTATTGTCTTAATAATGTAATAGATATTTTCCATGGTCTTCTATTACTTCTCCCAATCTTCTCATTTCGCTTATTCCTATGATGTCCCATTTTATTTATTCAATTGCTGTTTCTTGTTCATAGAGTTTCTCTGGGGTTCTCAAAGATCGTGCATTAAGCGTAACTACGTGTGTGTCGCAATATTTTTCTCTTTTCTTTTGTTTATTTATCCTTGCAAGGGCCTTGATCATTTTCCTCAATGGCCATCGTCAATTTCGTATCCAAGACTTCCAGCACTCGCTCTGTTACTGACTCCGTTATTGCTTTTGTCTGTACCGCCATTTGTTCTTTTATTTTACTGAGGAGCGTTTCCATTTGGCTGTCTATATTATGGCTTGATTTCAGATGTTGGTACCTGTTCGAGAATGATAGCTTTAAGTTAAAACTCTGGTGTTCAAATTTTATCTAAGTGAAACGGAACGCAAAAGTAATTATTACGTTTCCGTACGAATTTATTTAGTAAGAAACTAAAAATTTTATTGGCAGTACTGTACCTATTCTACCCACAGAACAGAGAAGACAGTAGAAGAAGTTGTAGAAGGCGTTTTTTCTGTTCTGTGATTCTACCTGTCGTTCAATTTTTTTACAGTTAACTTTCAAGCTATTCGATCGGTCGAAGTGTTCAACAAGGTTTTATCACTTTTTATCGAAGTGTTTCGGATGAATTTCACAAAGACCTTATACGTATTTCTTACTACTAGACTGTGCACCAAAATTTTTTTTTTAGCTAAAATGAAATCTATTATCCCTCAAAGTGTCAATTTCCAGACACAATAGAAATTACCATTGTTTTAATCCGATTCGGAAATATGGACAGTTGAGCTGATATCATACACCTAGGTTAGCTATTTCCTTATAGGCGGTAGCTATCCAAAAGCGGTCCTGGCGAGAGGGTTCCCGCTGGTAGTGTGACCTTGTCTGACATCTTGCTAGCTCAACTAATCATTGGATTTGGTAGAAATGGTAGAAAATTTTATATTTTTCATTTTTATGTTATACCAAAACGAACGAATATTTTTTTTTATTTAAATACGTTTCTATGAAGTCTATGAAACTTTGAAAAGTATTTAAATATTTTTACAGTTAATATAATTAATCAATTCATTGTATTTAAAAAAAAACATTAATAATGAGTAAGAGTAGTACTTTTAAATGTTTGGGCCTGGTAATACTAAATGTAAGACCACCAGGTTCGAGTTTTTGGCGGGATTTTTTCGAGTGAAGTTCAGCGGCTGTTAATATTATTTGCAAATTGATGCCTAGTGGATATTGTGATATAAAATTGGTGTATTTTTGTGTCTCAACTGTCTACGCAACTGTACAATATGTGAAATCATTGACAGAAGCGATCTCAGGATAGTGGAGCGGAGAATTTTATTGTAGTATTGACTACCTCTGCAAAGCTTACTGGGAAGGCTGACTCGATACAATTTGCTGCCAAATACTCCAAAAACCATTAGAATCTGTTACACCCGTATTCTAATGCATACTAAAGAATGTTAAAATTGCACTGAAGACGAGGTGGTATGGTCCAAGACCTTAGCCTGCCCGAAAAGGGCGAACAAAAAAGAAAAGGCCACCAGGTTTGCGGCGTTTTTGGCGGGTTTTGTTAGAGTAAAATTCAGCGGCTGTTAATATTATTCGCAAATTGATTCCTAGTGGAAAAAAATAGTGTGGTTTTGTTTCTCAACTGTCTACTCAACTGGACAATATGTGAAATCATTGAGATCCTTTGGGGTATTTCAAAGCATCGTCTGAAGACTGCAGGATCATCTAACGCCTCTCCTTCATGAGCTTGAGAGTAAGATCAGAGAGTTTTGTTTCCTATCTATACGATGGGTCTTGAAGAATAAGACTTATGCAGACTTGGGATTTGAGGATTATCGAGTCCTCCCCGAATACACCATCGTAAACTGCTCAATTCCTCTTCGAGTTCGGTCATCTTATCGTCGGTCCGGAGTGTGCGCGTGTTGTACGTTGCCAGGTCCTGTCGTCGGTATTTGTTGGGGTAGCCGGATCTCGTCCGGGATTCTTTGCACCCCTTGCCATACCGTAACCTAGACCGCTACTGTAGTCGAGGTTAGGCAGGCTGCCGGGCACTAGGGGCTATGTTTTATTTGTGCTAATCATGGGGAGTGACCGACACGGTAAGTAAAGTAGATTCCAAAAAATATACACAATTTTTTTTTTTTACAATGAATTTGGTAGGTTTAGGTAGCGTAATTAGGTAGCATAAATACATATATTGGGATACTTACACTATTGTTTTTACAATCAATTTGTCCCGTGTTATGTTTGGTCATGGTCACCTCATTAGAAAGAGACACACTATAGGTCTACCAGAATCTCATGGCAAATGTGGAAATAAAAATTTGTTGTGTGCAATACTGGGGAAATTGGATTAAACGATCTTGATACTGTTTAATTTTTATTTATGTCTTTAGTAATAATGAACATGAGGTACCTATATTATAGTAGTCACAGCGGATCTTTGTGTCTTTGGACTTGGTCCTGCCAACCATTGCGTAAGAAACAGTTTGTCATCGAGTAAACTGCATAGAGTAAGCAAGATAGGACGATGTGACATACATAAGCGAGTGAAAGAGACAGTTATACAATGCTATCTTTAACTTCAACAAATAGCTACAAAAAATAGCTACTGCGCGTGGTCTTGCAACCAATTCAGAGACACAAAGATCCACTGTGAGTATTATAGGTATGTGTATGAATAATGTTGTTATACATCGGGTTCTTAACATAGGAAAAATAAATCAATTGAATATTAATTTATGTACTAATTTATTATATATCATTTAAATCATACTAATAACTTAAAACCTCATTCAGAACTAGAAAACTAGAATACGATTGCATGAACTCCACTGGCATTTCAAAAACTTGTATCTTTGTAGTTTTATGTCATCTCTCTCCATCAAAATGTTTCTTTTTCATTGGCATTTAACATATTCAAACCCAATCTCTTTATGTATAAAGTCTAAAAAATAATAAAATTATCATGTTACTTTTAGTCATTCATCATCATCAGTCTATATATACTTTTTATGTAAGTTTTATGGCCTGGTTGCTAGGACCTTTTAGCCACGTCTTTGGAAAGAGTTTTGGATCTTATATTTATTTTTTAGTATGCTTTAGAATGCGGATGTAACAGATTCTAATGTTTTTTGGAGTATTTGGCAGCAAATTGTATCGAGTCAGTCTTCCCAGTAAGCTTTGCAGAGGCAGTCAATACTACAATAAAATACTCCGCTCTACTATCCCGAGATCGCTTCTGTCAATGATTTTACAAATTGTCTAGTTGCGTAGACAGTTGAGACACAAAACTACACCAATAATATATCACAATATCCACTAGGAATCAATTTGAAAATAATATTAACAGCCACTGAACTTCACTCGACAAAATCCCGCCAAAAACTCCCGTCTATATACACGTCCCACTGCAGGGCGCAGATTATTACTTAATATTTTTCTTACGTCAAAGATTCTCAATCTCCGTTAAAATCAATATCTTGTCGAAGAATTAGTAACAGTTACATTACTGTTGCCATTTCCTTCCGGCCATCATTCGATGTGCCCTGACCTACGACTTACCATATAATAGTAATGGAAAGAAATAAAAATTAAGTAAGAAAAATATAAAATAAACTAAAAGTATCAAAACAAGTCAGTCCAACTTACCGGTCCACTCTACGACGCACTTTAAAATCAAAGATTTAGTTTGATTTACGCCTTCTTCTTCCCTTATTTTATGATACACATTGAAAACAATATGTCTCGCTTGAGATCGAAGTGGGTTTTTCGACATTTTCACAAAAATAACAAATTTTAAAGTTATTATCAAAAAATTTCAGCAGCGGTTGACACATCAAGTACTTTGATTTGACAGGTGACAATTGACATTGCCATATGAAAATCACAATTTAAAAAAAATAATAAATGCCATGAGATTCTGGTAGACCTGTACCAACGGGAGCCCTCTCGCTCGGACCGGTTATTGCGCCATAGTGCACAGTCTAGTAGTTAGAAGTATAAGGTCTTTGGAATTTCACTAGATGCCACATAGAATATTCAAAGTTGTACTGTTGCGCGGAGCGATGGTTATTTCTCACTTTTATTATATATTTGTCGAGAGCGTTTTGACACAGCGGCTGCCGTAAACAACATCGGAACCTTAAATAAACTTCATCTAAGACCGGACCTATCAAACAATAAAATATAACCAATTACATTCAAAAACTCCTCAGTCCGTCCATATACATTAGCACCACCATATTCTTTCTCTTCTCGATCCGTAAGTTTAACATCAGATAGACAATACTGAGTGGCGATCATGGGTTCGCCGAAATTGGAAGGTGCCTTCAGACATTGATCGTAGTTACCCAAACTGTATTTGGAACCGTAGAAACTACCGACTGGATGGTGCATTGAGTTCCATACTGAAATTGATCATATTTGGATTAGAAAACATTATTTTATTTTCCAAGATAAACTCGTTGACATCACAGGCAACGGTGAAGGAAGAAATCATGTGGAAACCTGGACTTATATAGTTATCGTGTTTAAAATAGCCAAGTCACTAGTCAGACACCAGAGATGGGCACATCCTCACACAAAAAGAAGAAGCATATAATGTACATTTTATTTGAAATTTGAGGCTTTAAACAAAGTCTATCTATCAAGTGAAGGCAATTTTCGAAATGCTAAAAGTAAATGCTATCGAAATTTCACGAGAGCTATTCTCGTGACACATCGATAGCGCTTGGCTATCTCATACATTTTTAAAATTCAACGAATCGCTATATCGCGACTATTCGCGACGCTTTCGTTAAAAGAATGTCACCAGCCTAACTTTTGTACAATTTTAAATATAATAGATTGTCGAATACTCACTCCAAACTGCCCAAACCGTGTAATTCTTGACATTGTTCAATATTAATAGTGTCTGGTCTATACAAGGTTTCTCATGTTCGCTCCATTCTAGATCTTCTAGCCCATCTATGACTATGTCTACTTCTGTCTGCCTGCTTTGCGTGCAATAATCAGCTGCAGTTAAACCTGAATAATTTACACAAGCAGTATTACTTCCTCTTGTCTTCAAATAAACTTAGAGATGTCTCGACGACTCAGCATGCGCGCAGACACATCTGGCTCGCGGGCTTGCAGATGGCGAGTAATGGGTAGCTCGCCGTCCAATGCGCCAATAAATTAAAAAGTAAAAGTGTGCTAAAAAAATAAAATAACAAACTTACAACCGATTTCCAAATAAAAACACTAGAGTATAAAAAATAACTTCAATTTCGGAAGTCGGTGTCAAAAAACGAAGAAACAAAACAAAAACACCGACTACGGCAATTGAAGTTATTTTTTAGTTCGTAGTGTTTTTATTTTGAATCAGTTATATATATTTTCACTTTTAAGTAGTGATACATATCTATAATGCCAGAATAAATTACCCGAAAAACATGACACGAACACAACCGGTGAAATTGGAGTGTACATACAGCTCCAGACAAATCTCACCCACTAGAAATGTATAAAAAGCGACATCTATGGACAGGAGGATATACTGTTTACGTGCGCCGCGTGCGCGCTATCTCTGTGACATCAATGAAACTGCTAAGATATTCTAACTAGAAATAAAAAAAACTCACAGCGCTCATGCAAGCTACCGCTAGATAATAATATATCCATCGCATCTTAACTATTGATATTTATAAACTTCCAAAGGTGTTCCACTAACATTATACTTTTTGACAGGATTCTAAAAACGCACAACAAATTTTAAAATTTTATAAAATCTTTAGGCCGATGTAAGAAGCGAACCTGGACCCTAATACTCACGTGTCAAGCTGTTATACCGCTGCGCTAATCTGCTACTTCACGTAATAGTGAAATTCATCGATATGTTCATGAATCATCCATCACATCATTCATGTCGGCCGTGTCGTTTATATTATAAAATATATAGTGAAGAAGATTGAGGGTATTATAATTTTGTTAAGTAAAACATTGCATGGCATCATTGCATAATTACTCGTCTGCTTGTGTTGTTTGAATAACGACATAATACTTGACTTATAATTACAATAAAATTATGTCTAGATTGAGTAACTTTTTAAAAGTGAAAATAATCGACCTTTGGGAACAAAATCAAAGTTTAAAGAGATTTTTCTCGAGAATTAAATGTCGACGTAAGTGTAATCTAAAATAAAATCAATTTATACTTGTTTTTTTTTTCATTAGATATCTATCTTTTAATTTACTGCCCAATAGAGAAATACAGTTCGTTTATGAGTGCGACGGTATCAAGAAACTGGTGAAGTAAATTGTGACAGCCAAGGGCCACGTCCGATTGCTTACACCAATGATATTCAACTGTGATATACTTTATATACTCAAAACAGCCAGAAAATGTGCTCCGCGCAGCAGCGGCAGTACACATACACACTTTTAATTAATCTGACATTTCACTACAAATCGAAATGATGCAAAAGGGATGGATGGCTTGATAAAACCAATAAGAAAAAAGAGAGAGTTAACTAGTGTTTGTCACTAGCGCGTGAATGTTAACCAGATGTAAACAAACATTATTCTGGCCACCAATCACCGCATGTTGGTATCAAAGACTAACAAAAACGAGATAAAAGGTACAAACCGCGTGGTTCCTATACAAACTTATCATAACCTAATAAATAGTACTTAGGTAGGTAGGTGAGAAAAAAACACAAAATAAAAGGAAAAAAAAATAACTTGTTATAAAAACAATCATACACCTTCGAAAATATTCAATATATTTCTTTTCTGTGTCTTAGAGAGATTTATTTATTTCGGGATTATATTGACGAGCGGAATGGAGGCGAACTGCAGTGTATTTATCAATTGTGGTTTTAGTTAAATGTATGCGATGATTAAAGCCTGTCTGTTGTTTGGAACGTTCAATAAGTGCGTCAAATAAAAATAATATAATATAATGGAATTTAAATAAGTTAAATCTGTAATTATCACTAACCGTTATAAAAATGAGATTATACAACTGTTTCAGATTTAAAGCATACTGAAAACAAGTTTTCTGAAGTATAGCATAAATCTCCCATGTCCCTGATTGTTAATAATTTGTGGAACCACAATTTTTCATTAGTCTATAAAGCATTGACACAGATTTCAAATCATTTTTGTTAATATTCGTGAAATCCAACCAGAAATGTAACATGTTATTTGTTTAATTGACTCTGAACAATGTTCCCTATTCAGCATTTCAGAAAGGATATTAATATTATTTTCACAATCTTTGTCATCTGATGTAGAACTGTGGGGTACCTATGACTTTACTGCCTAGATAGAGATAAGAACTTAAAATGCCAATGCATTCCACTATCTTCCTAGACAAATCATTTACTGTTCAGGCCGCTCGTCTATGGAATGCATTGCCTGTGACAATAAAACGCGCGCAATCACTACCGATCTTTAAAAGACTGGTAAAAGAGCACTACCTGTCCCTGTAATCATATTCTTGTTGGAGCTGTATTGTTTTCTTGCCTGTATATTTATAAATGTATGTATGTATCTATTTTAGTATTTTATATTTAGTGCTTCTGTTTGTAACTTATTATTTAATTTTAATATTGCACCAAGTGCAACCCCATGTCGTATACAGGCTATCTCTCTCCATTCAGGGTTGCCTGGAAGAGATCGCAGATCGCGATAAGGCCGCCTGTTGCATGTTGTTGTTATTTTAAGGTTTCCGTATGTAATGTTTTTATCTTGGTGTACAATAAAGTATATAATAAATAAATAAGATATTCGCATCTGTACTTATATGTCTGCTGGAAGAAATTTCTATTGAAATAAGCAGTACCTTTGTGCTCTTCTATCTTTGCTGTTTTGTGTGTACATAAATAAATAAATATAATCTATGTCCGGAGTGCACGTGTCCTTGTCGTTCTCATGGCATAATATGTATTTACCATCTCTTTCTTTTCTAACATCCAAATATCATAATAATAGGAGTAAAAATATTGTAAATTGAGGTGTATTGCATACTTACCTAAACTATGAGATCACTTGTGCTTTTAATAAAGCACAAGGAGGGATCTCATCATCAAGTTAATACTTTGGTATCATAATTGGTACACTTTCTAAATACACCCGACGACTTTTTAAAATTTTTGTTTGTGTTTCAGCAAAGCCTATCGCTCGTCGCCATGCGTGACATAAACTAAAGAAAATACGTCCCAATTAGGATAAAATTTGCAACCATTGCAATATGGTAAATGGAATGAGATCAAGATTATTAGAAATTATAGAAAATAAAGGTTACCCTCTCAGTTATAAGTATAGGTTGAACCCCACAAGGCACTGTTCAGTTTTAAGATAATTGTTTTTAACACGCTTTTATTACCTTGGTATGTATGAATCTTTGAACGTGATTTTCACCCTCTTTAAAACGTCGCTTTAATTTTAAATTTTGCACACTTATCAAGGACCGATGACAATTAATGCAATAATTTAAATAGTTTATCCCATTATCCTTACCAGGATCTTCAGGATTACCGGTTTTTTTTTATATATAAGTAGTCAGTGACTTTCTGCCAAGTACCAAGGGGCGGTTATATCCGAAGATGCGGTAGTGCCTTGCGCCAAGTCCACGTATTAAATAAATGCTCCGGACTGGGCACCTGAGTAACAGCCATCAGATCCAGGGAAGGCAGTAGACACGCTAATTACAAACTCCCATCACAGTGAGGTGGTTGCATTATTAAATTGTTGTTTAAAAAACTAACCAAAAACTTTGTTAGTTTTTTAAACACCAATTTCAATCACCAATTGTTTTTGTTTAAAATTTATTACCCAAATGTTCTTTATAACGATTTAATTAATATAAATAATTTTGTAAACTTTATATTTGTACGCCTCGATAGGCAAAACATGTATGAGCTACAAATTAAGTCAACATCTTGCATGCATAAGGTATGTAAACACATGTTATTGCAAATAAATTATCTTTAACAAACACGCTTTAATGGTAAACTTAACTAAAACGAAAAAAAAAATAGTTTCGAACTAAAAAATAATTTTCGATAAATTAAAATTAAGAATAATGTAAATAAAAACCGGCCAAGTGCGTGTCAGGCCACGCGCAGTAATAGGGTTCCGTATTTGCTTATGCAATGTATGCGGACTAAGAAGAGGGTTTTTGTTGTTACATGAGCATAAAAAACGGGCCCATATAGGACGATGGTAACTGAAGAAGACGTTATAAAATCCAATGCGTTATTCGAGCAAAAACATTATTAATAAGGATGTCATGATTTTATTTTTGTATATTTTTACATGATTCATAATTATATATTTACCATCTGTTTTACACAACTAACAAAGTTATTTAGGTAATTTTTCAATGGTATTTGTACATTTTTTTACTGCTCCATGTACATTTTATAAGTTGGTAGGCTATTTACTCGTAAACTTGTAAAGCCTACTTAGCTGTGATACTTTTCCTTTTAATTTCTTTATATAAACTACTGTTTTAAATTTTTTCACATAGCCAAAAGCAACCATTTCGCTGGCAGGGTGGGGGGACAACAAAAATTTGCAATTTAAAGCTTAATTTTACGCAAACGAATCGGAGAATTAATGTGACAAATTGTCAAGCACGCGTTATCTGCTGTGATTGGCTGTTGAAAATTCATTCAACCACAGTTCAGTTCATTCTCTGGTTTAAGCTACGGACGGACATAGCGAAACTATAAGGGTTCCTTGTTGACTTCGGAACCCTAAAAAGCGTGGGGTGTGTTATAGTGTTTTATTGACAGATATTGGTAAAAGTATTCATTTTGAAAATATCTTAAAAAGCACCCACGCTTTTTACATTTACATTACACTATTCTTAATTAAAACTTATATTTTACTGTTATAGTTAGTTTTTTTTTTCTGTTAAAGCGTGTTTTAATGTTTTTCTTAACTATTATTTATTTGTAAACAGTTTTGAAAAATCTCGAGAGATGTTAATAATTGTTCTGTTTGTTTCAAACGTGAGTAACATGTTGGTTTTCTTGTGAAATCTTCAAAACTAATTTAACAGTTTTTCAGTAAATAAATATTTGATAATCTAAATTGGGTTACTATATTAATTAATACCTAATGAACCTAATATACCGAATGCACGGTAGAATTTTTTTTTTTAAAGAGTAAGTATGGAGTTTCTTGTGCATTCTTCTCCATAACAAGCTACTTTCCGAATGCACGGTAGAATCAACTTTTATTCCATGTAAATTTAAATTGTGACATTCAAAAGTGCCGCTTGGTGGCCCAGTTGAAATAAATATCTTTTGTCTTTGACCTATAAGATTTATATTTGCGTAGTGAGGTGATTACAATTCGTCCGCCTCTAGGGATGTACCACTGTCGTTGACTTATTTATCGACATTCCGTTTTACTTTCAAACAAAATACAATCAACAGCTAGATACGATAAATATTATTTTTGAAATCATCTGTGATATATAAATGGTGGCTACACTCGTACTATGTTTAGCTCGACTAAACGTACTTTGATGAAATTTTGGTATATATGTAGACAATAGAAGTCTGACTAACACATAAAACACTTTTTAACTGACTTCAGATAAAAGGAGTATTTGTTAATCTGTTTTTATTTTTCACTTTGTCGGAAATAAATATTACACTTTGTAGATTTTGAAGGCTGTTGTCTTTTTATCACGATCGTTTGATGCGAAATCGCGTCTACTCATTCATAAAAAATATAGAAACTTAGACTTATGACCTCTTTTGATAATAAACATTGGATTTATTAATTACCAAAGTAAAAACAGCTAATTTAGACAAAATACACAGATTATTATGAAGTTGTCTTTTTGTTTGTAAAATATTAATTTTAATTAGTTACACCAACTACCGCACATTAATTAAGCGTTCTGTAATAGTTTTTACCCGACTGCCGAAGGAGGGTAATGTGTTTATCAGTCTATGTATGTTTGTATGTATGTATGTTTGTTCCTATATGGCGTTCCAGAGACCAAACACGTTGGCCGATTTCGATGATTCTTACGTCAATCGATTCGTTTTAACCCTGCGAGTGTCATAGGCTACATTAAAATTGGACAATAGAAAAATGGCGGATCTTGGATGCCATATTGTGGGGACCCAAAATTTTTTTTTCTTCCAAACCCATCGTGTGGGGAATCAAAATAAAGGGTTTTAAGAGTTGATTTCAAAAATATATAACACTTATATGCTTAAATGCTTCTAACTCGAAAACTAAAAAGTTATAAATAAAAAAGTTAAATCAAAAAATCAAAAAACCCGACTGCTTCGGGTTGCAGTTGCAGTCGGGTTTTTTGATTTTTTGATTTAACTTTTTTTTATCAATTCAGTTACATGGTTTGTTGTGGGAAATACTCCAATTTGATGAACTTTTTTTATCTTCGAACAATTTTTCTCCAATAAACTTTCTTAATATTTTGGGCACTATTTTTCTTTTTAAATAGTTTTCCATAGTTCGAATGACAACTTGAGCCACTTGAATTAAAAAGTTTTCATAGTGTAATATCGTACGGTATTCTGTTGTGGGGAAATGCCGCCGACATTCATACTATCTTTGTTTTGCAAAAAAGAGCTGTTCGATCAATTTATAAATTAAGCCCGAGACACTCTCAGAGATATTTTTTTTTTGTTAATTGCACAAATTCGGTATTAAGACGGATTGAGTAATAAAAAAAAATATAAAGACGTTTATGCCGCGACATAATAGTATTTTCTATTGTGTCTCTCTCTAACCACAAGTGACTGGGTAATAGAGCGCTTATTGAACTAACCTGTCAAGCGGTAATTTGCAGACACAATAGAAAAACCATTGTCTTTTGCCGATTCGTTTGCACATTTGTTCCCAAGAAAGAATATAAGTCATGTCTTTCTTAAAAAGGATAATGCAAAAAAGAACAGAAAATAAATGTTAATCGAACAATCTGAAAGTAGTGCCAATAAGTGTAGTGAGTAATAATGATATATAGATCTTGTTTAAGTATCGGTCAATGTGGGTGGCGACGCCTCCTTGGGGAGGCCTATGTTCAGCAGTGGACGTCTTTTGGCTGAAATGATGATGAATATGAGAGACAATGTAGTCAAGTATGTATGGAGTTTCTTGTGCGTTCTTCTCCATAACAATCTACTTTCTTTACTACTTTTATTTTTTTATTACTTGTAAATTTTAATTTATGTGACGTTCAAAAGTGCCGTTTATTGGCCTAATTGAATAAATATATTTGACTTTTGACTTTGGAAGTAGTGGAAGTTGATTTATCCAACATATTAGTGATTGGATAGACTAATTTGTTGTATTCAATACAAGCAGAATAATAAATAGAATATTAAAAGTATCAAGCTTTAATTTATTGAGGTTTCCAAGTAAGTAACACATTAATTTAAAATAAAGTTTAACAAGGATAGGCACTCGTTCCAAAACAGCCCTCTCAAAAGTATGAAAATCTATCTTGGCATTCATCATCATCGTCATCGTCCTTTCAGCCGAAAGACGTCCACTGTTGGACATATGCCCCAAGTGTCGTTACATTGGTCGATCCCGTGCGTCTTAAATCCAGCGGACTCCCGTAACCTAAGCATTATTCAATGAATATATCATTGTTACAACGGGTTCTATGCAACTGTATACTTTTTATTCTTAAAGGTAACATTTTTAGCAACCTGTACTGTAAATAAAGCACATATTATTTTTTTATGAAGTGAAGTTTAAGTAAATAAGCGCCCGATTAGTAAACAGATTATCCGACCGCTGCTAATCACCATATTCAACGAGCTTAAGCGGTTTTTTTCTGATTCCGAGATTCCGATATTGGATCACTCAGTATCGTAATTGAAATATCGGTCATTTCGTTCCGAGATTCCGATATTACGAGATGCCGAGATTCCGATATTCATGCCCTAGTAACGACTGTGATTTCTCAGTTTATTTATGAAAATCTTTTATATGCCCATAAAAATATAAAATTGTTTAAAAAATGCTAACCATAACATAAACACTAAACACAAATTGGTAGTACCTACAACAAGGCTCAACAAAACAGATGGCTCGTTTAGATGTCAATGTATATACGCTTTTATAATAAGCTTCCAAGCCACGTACAAGATCTAAGTCTTAATAAATTTAAATCATTTATTAAAAGTAAGTTGTGTCCGAAAGTGTTTTATACCGTTAATGATTACGTTAAGGACAAAAAGGCTTGGCATTGAGCTGCTCCAATTAGTTTTTTTCTTTTTTGCATCCTGCCTTTTTTTGTTTTTTTTTTGTTTTCTTGCAATGACTAGAATATTTACTTTCTAACCGACTTACCAAAAAGGAGGAGGTTCTATGTTCGACATTATGTTAGTTTTTTTTTCGTGTAAATACACATTCACGCATATCTCCGTCAATTTTGTACCGATTTTGAAAATTCAATCTTTTGGAAAAGTATGTTTCGAAATTGGTCCCATTTTAATTTGGTGTAGATCTGATGAAGAACTTCGAGAATATACAACAGAACTCTTCAAATAATTACGGCAAAACTCTCGGCATTGCTGCAATCGCATGTCCGTTTATTGTTTATACCATTTTATAACATAACATCACACCAGTTACGCAGATCTCTAATTTCACCGGTTATGTTCATGTTTCAGGATATTCGGGTAATCTATTCCGGCGTTATAGGTACCTTACTAAACAACTTGCATATAGGTAGGTACAACTAAAAAGTGCAAAATAAAAAACTTTTTCACAAAAAAAGTACTACCGACTTCTAAATAAAAAACTACAAAGTGAAAATTAACTATTTTTGGAAGTCGGTGTCCATAACGCAAAAAATTGGTACCTACAAAAGACACCGATTTCAAAAAATAAAGTTATTTATCATTTTTTAGTCTATTGTGAAGTCGGTAGTATTTTTTTGTAAAAAGTGTTTTTTAAAGTATTATATTATTTTATTTTAATTAATGAGAGTGTGAAGACTATGTGTGACTTTATTGAATAATTTAAAGATGTTCTCTGATATGGGTTTAAGACCTGAAATAAATGAATTTTATTTATTTATTTATTTATGTGGATCATTCTTTTTTTTTTAATTTAACCCAGTTAGTTTTTAGTCATGGTCTGGCAGTTTGAGTAATTTATGCGGCCTACCCGAATTCCCTTTCTTTGGCATTGTTCGTCGAATCGTTGAGCTCCTTAAATTCTGAGTTGAGCTACACGGCTATTGACAAATGCGTGTACCTACTGACTGGAGGTCCACTCAATCTGTAGTTATTTCCTCAAAAGACCATTTCAGACATCAATGTACATGGTCTTCACATGCTCTAACCAAGATTTTGTCTGGACTTTAAAAGAGACTGTGACCTCTGAGTTTTTTTAGGTCTTTCTTCTCAGAGTAGTTAGATAAGAAACGCCAACATCATCTAGTTTTTAACAGACTTCAAAAAGGAGGTTCTCAATTCGACTGTTTCTTTTTATTTTTTTATTTGAGTTACCTCAGAACTTTATAAAAGGTGAATCGATTTAGATATTTTTTTTATTTGAATGCCACATGAGAAATGTGGTCCAATTTAAATTTGATTAAGATCTGATAAAGAACTTCGGAGATATACGACAGAGCTCTTCAATAAATGACGCAAATCTCTCGGGATTGCTGCAATCGCATGCCTGTTTATTGCTTACACCATTTCGTAACATAACATCACGCCGGTACGCTCTAAATGGGTACGCAGATGTGTACGGTACACTCTAAATTCACCGGTTGTGTTCAAGTGTCATTTTTTTCGGGTAATTTATTCTGGTATAACGGTGGGCGTATATACATATCTATGTACCACAACTAAAAACTGAAAAATAAAAACTTTTTACAAAAAAATACAACCTTCTTCCAAATAAAAAAATATGTTAAATGTTTTTCGGGTAATTTATCCTGGCATAACGGTGGGCGTATATACATATCTATGTACCACAACTAAAAACTGAAAAATAAAAACTTTTTACAAAAAAAAAAAAACCGACTTCCAAATAAAAAAATACTAAGTCAAAAATAACTTCAATTTTGGAAGTCAAAACAAAAACAAGAAAACCGATTTCCAAAATTGAAGTTATTTTTGACTTTGTATTTTTTTTATTTGAAAGTCGGTTGTATTTTTTTTATTTGGAATTCGTTTGTATTTTTTTTAAATATGTTCGACATGTAAAAGTGTTTGTACAAACCAACTTACAGAAATAAAATCATTTATTATTAATTTATCATTTATAGATAAATACATATATTTTTGATGGACTACTTTTATTATGAAAACATAAATATTAGTGTAAACAATATTTTTTATCCGTATTAATATTATAAATTCGAAAGTAACTCTATAACTTCTGCTTGTTGCGTGTTCAGGCCTATACCGCTGAACCAAATTTGATGATCTTTGTATAGAAATAAGAGATAACATTTCATTAGGATAATATTCAAAGTTACAGTTACAGGTAATAAAATTCATTAAATTTTAATTTTAAAGGGCGTTGAGTAAGATTTCATGCAAATAAAAAAAAATACATCTGAGGTCTCCTTGACTACATCAGAAAAAGAAACACAAATTATACTAAACTCCTCCACCACACACCACACGAGTCATCATATGTAATTCTGAGTTTCTGTTGCAATTTTTTTGTAAGGTTAGTCAATTGTAAATCCGTTGTTGGCTAATAGTAGTTACAATAACTGTTTTAAGTTTTTTTAAAGACCTGTTGATATTGTGATGAATAAATGAATACATATTAGATAGTCTATTATAATAAAAAATAAAATACAAATACTTACAGGAAAAACTGGCCACTACTATCTGAATGAAAACACATTTCACCTTCATTGTCATAAATTCTCACAGTAAATGTCCTTCCTACCACGGCTTTACTTTAGTACTGAAATATGTGTAACGTATGCAAAGTTATATAAACGACGGGGCCCTAGTAAAGTAACTGAGTATCTAATGTTGTACTTTTTTATGAATTTAAAATTGTAATAATATGGAGCTGGTTGAAGTATTACTTATTTTTTGCTTAATTTATATGAACAAGATTTTCCATTGACGTCAGAATCAGTAAGTATTGTTTAGGCCTAAACTACAAGCCACAATTGCCGGTTTGGGACCAAATAAAATAAAAAAACCGGCCAAGTGCGAGTCGGACTCGCGCACGAAGGGTTCCGTACCATTATCTCAAAAAACTGCAAAAAAAAACACGTTTTTTGTATGGGAGCCCACCTTAAATATAAATTTTATTCTGTTTTTAGTTATTTGTAGTGGCGGCAACAGAAATACATCATCTGTGAAAATTTCAACTGTCTAGCTATCACGGCTCATGAGATACAGCCTGGTGACAGACAGACAGACATACAGACAGACGGACCGCGGAGTCTTAATAATAGGGTCCGTTTTTACCCTTTGGGTACGGAACCCTAAAAACGGTCAAGTGCGAGTCGAACTTGTGCGCCGAGGGTTCCGTACCTACCCATTATACCACCATAATAAAATTGGTGTAATTTTTATTGGTGGCTAAGTTTGAAAGATAATTTTTTTAAGGGTAAATTTACATTTTCGTGAAAATTTGTAAATACCAAAATTTACCTTAATTTTCAACATTTTTTTAATTTTTGGAATTATTCGTTTATTTGTGCTGTAAGACCTTACTTTTTGCCAATTTTCAAGATTCTAGATCAACGGGAACTACAATATAGGTTTTCGACCCAAAACCTTAAGTACTTTCGGTTGATCTAGAATTGTAAATTTTGGTTAAAAGCAAGGACTTACAGCTCAAGTAAAGACAACAATTCCGACGACAATTCCGAAAAATAAAAAAAGTTGAACATTAAGGTAAATATTGGTAATTACAAGTTTTCCCGATAATCTAAATTGGCTCATATATTTTTATCGTATTGACTCAGGACCTTGATTTTTATACACCTAATAGGGATTATAGACCTCAGTATGTTCTATGTTATGGGGGTTTGGTTTCCGCACTTAGTCCTTCAACTGAACCATTGTGCGTATAGACCTCAGTATCTGGTATAAACTTCAATCCGTTCCTAAGAAAATCGGTGGTGACATACGGACAGACGGATAGACGGATAGACGGACAGACGGACAAGAGAGTGATCTTATAAGGGTTCCCTTTTTATCTTTAGTGGTACGGAACCCTAAAAAGGTCAAGTACCTACGCATTCTATCACTGATGGTCCCTTATCTGATTATCTATACCAATACTAATATTATAAAGAGGAAAGATTTTTTTGTTTGTTTGTGTGTTTGTTTGTACCGAATAGGCTTCCAAACTACTTGACCGATTTCAAAAATCCTTTCACCGTTGGGAAGCTACACTATCTCCGAGTGACATAGGCTTTTTATCCCTGTATTCCTACGGGAACGGGAACTATGCGGGTGAAACCGCGAGACGTCCGCTAGTTTACAATATTCATAAACATTTATATATTTTCTATTTCATTTAAATAATACCGTGATACCTTTGCTTTCATACCAGGTTTTATTATTATTTCGCTTTTGAATCAAAATATTTTTTGGAAGTGTAAATTTTATTTTGGTTCGTCGAAAAATATCGTTACGGTATCTCCACTTAAGGTAACGTAAATGATTAATATCTAAAGTTTAATATAAAAAAACTAATTCCGTCCTAAAATAATTAACCAGGTAACTGAACGTAACCGGTGAAATGAGCACTCCGGAACCGTGGCAAGGTGAACTGTACACATCTGCGTTCCCCTTTAGAGCGTACTGGCGTGAAACAATAAACAGACTTGCGATTGCAGCAATCCCGAGAGATTTGCCGTTATTTATTAAAGAGTTCTGTTGTATATCGCCGAAGATCTGCATCAGATCTTCACCAAATTAAAATGGGACCAATTTCGGAGCATATTCTTTAAAAAAAAAAACAAATTTACATAATCGAACATAGAACCTACTCCTTTTTGGTAAGTCGGTCAAAAATAGTTATTCATCATTGTAGAACACTTTGCTTTTCACTCATGTTAATTATAAATTAGAAGATAATATTGTTGACTAGTTGACCCGGCAAACTTTGTTTTGCCATAAAAAACATTTATCCTACCCTACCCTACCCGACCCTACACTACCCTACCCTACCCGACCCTACACTACCCTACCCTACCCTACCCTACCGAACCCTACCCTACCCTACCCTACCCTACCCTACCTACCTACCTACACTACACTACTCTACCTACCTACCTACCTACCTACCCTACCTACCTACCCTACCCTACCCTACCCGACCCTACACTACCCTACCCTACCCTACACTACCCTACCCTACGCTACACTACCCTATCCTACACTACTCTACCCAACACTACCCTACACTACCCTACCCTACCCTACGCTACCCTACCCTACCCTACCCTACCTACCTACCTACCTACACTACACTACTCTACCTACCTACCCTATCCAACCAAACTTTTTTTTTTTTTTTTTTTGCTTTTAAACCTTCCCTGTATTCTGTCGAACATAACAAAAAAAGAATTATTCAAATCGATCCAGCCGTTCTCGAGTTTTAGCGAGACTATCGAACAGCAATTGATTTTTATATATACCAGGCCCCTCAGAAAGTATTGCGAAAAAAAGTTTTTATATATGGGAGACTGGCCAGTTATAATGTTTTTCGAAAATATGATTATTTATAAGTAAAAATAAGTAAGTTCCAATTTCAAAATTTCCCTCCACATTTTTTGCGAGTTAATTCAAAGTATTGTGTCTCACTGAAATATGGATCTGCGCCGGGAACATTTTAGAGCTATGATTTTATACGATTTCAAGTGTCGCCTGAAACCGGATGAATCGTACGATAGACTTCAAATGGCATTCATGGATGAAGGCCCTTCCAAGGCAACCGTGTATCGTTGGTATAACGAATTCAAGCGCGGTCGACCAACTTTGGGGGATGACGAAAGAAGCGGTCGCCCTTTGACGGCTGTTACCGAAGAAAACGTGCTAGCAGTGAAAAATTTAATCCAAGACAATAGGCGAATTACATATCAGGAGATTCAACACATATTGAAGATTGGATCGGGAAGCGTTCACGAGATTCTACACAGCCATCTTCGCGTGAGGAGGATAGTATCACGCTGGGTGCCGCACAACCTCACCGATGCTCAGAAGCAGGCCCGGGTGGAATGGTGCCGTGATATGCTTAACAAATTTGAAGCAGGCTCGTCTCGGCGTGTTTACGACATCGTTACAGGTGATGAGTCCTGGATTTATCAATACGACCCAGAAACCAAGCGCCAGTCGACTGTTTGGGTGTTTCAAAATGAGCCAACGCCTACCAAAGTGAAGCGATCTAGAAGCGGGGGTAAGATTTTGATCGCTAGCTTTTTTAATTTGACTGGCCACTTGGTATCAATTCCCTTACGGGATCAAAGAAGCATTAATGCCGAATGGTATACTACCAAATGTTTGCCAGAAGTTTTCTCTGTTATAAGCAAAAAGCGACCAAACACAGGGCTCCGCGGGCTACTGCTCCACCACGACAATGCACCTGCGCACACCGCACTCAAAACGAGGGACTTCCTGGACAGCACGCCAGTCAAACTCCTGGGTCACCCTCCTTACAGCCCTGATCTAGCACCGTGTGACTTCTTTTTATTCCCAAAAATAAAAAATCAGCTCAAAGGGATACAATTTTCGTCGCCGGAAGATGCGCTGGCTGCGTTCGAGCAGGCTGTAAACGAGGTGTCTGCGGCGGACTGGAAAAAGTGTTTTGAAAACTGGTTTAGGCGCATGAATCTTTGTATAGAGGCTGGTGGAAAGTACTTTGAAAAGATTTAATAAAAATATATGTACGTATAGAACAATTTTTTTTAGTTTCGCAAAACTTTCTGAGTGTCCCACGTATAGATAGATTTGCCCAAAACGTGACGTTATTTAGTGTCTGCCCAGGTTATTTTTATTACCTACTTAGATGTATTTTTAAGCCCTCTTTTTAGGGTTCCGTACCCAAAGGGTAAAAATGGGACCCTATTTCTAAGACTCCTCGATCCGGCTGTCTGTCTGTCTGTCCGTCTATCACCAGGCTGTATCTCATGAACCGTGATAACTAGACAGTTAAAATATTCACAGATGATGTATTTCTGTTGCCGCTATAACAACAAATACTAAAAATAGAATAAAAATAATATTTATGTAGGGCTCCCATACAACAAACGTGATTGTTTTGCCGTTTTTTTGCGATAGTGGTACGAAACCCTACTTGCGCGAGTCCGAATCAAACTTGGCCGGTTTTTTCTACTACCCAAAGTTATAATTACCTCAGCTAGCTTGATATTATATATTTTTTTGGATCTATTGTTTTATGAAGGTCGAAAATATATTTTTATCAAAGTCGTGTGTTTTTTTTTTACACTTGTAATAAATTTTCTTACCACTGTTCTCAAAACGGTGCTGCGGTGAAGGAAAACATCGTTAAGAAACAAGCTCACTTCTTCAAATCTGTAAAGATTACACCAACTCTCACACAGAGAGGAGGCCTATGTCCCATTAGTAGGAATATTAAACATTAACATATCTTTTCAATGGCTGAGCGATTTATTTGCAAAAACGTGTGAAACTACCGGCAAGATTCACGTTTCACACAATCACAACATAACACTCAATATTATGTATGTATGTTTATATAAAAGCTAGTATTTAATATAGTTTTTTTTGTATTTATATTTTAATGTAGCAGTACACCACAGACTATCCCCTGTTTTATTCTAAGTTCTTTAGTTTCATCCAAAGGTTGTCTGGTAGATATCGCTGTCAGCGATAAGGCCGCCTTTGTACCCGTAGCCTTTTTGGTGTACAATAAAGTATATTCGATTCTATGGTTATGAGGCAGATTTCTTGTTAATAATTAAACATTGTCTGTGGGTAAACTTCAATTATGCAAAAGGACGGATCTGTGGTTACATACCCGTTTAAACACTATGTTTTTAAAAGTGTTACGTAACTATGTTAAAAGGATAACCATTCTTAAAGTTCTCTCTACCGGAGTCTGAGTTTCGCGTGTATGTCTGTGTCTGTGTTTTTATTATGTACACAGCTATGGAATTCATTTCTGGAGTCTGTGTTTGGGTCGGTCTAGAAGTCAAGAGTGAATAGGTTTTTTCAAGACAAGCGTTCTCCATTGACTAGATTTTTGCTTACCATCAGCTGAGACAGTGGTTGGGCTGTGAAAAAGATGGATGAAAAGAGATTGCATGTAGGAGAGATGAGAATGATGAGATTGATGTGCGGAGTGACGAGATTGGATAAAGTGAGAAATGAGTACCTATATTAGAGGAAGTTAGAACGTGGCGCCAGTGACAGAAAAGTTGAAAGGAAACGGTTTGTCCTGGTATGGTAATGTGATGAAGCACTAAATTATCGCAGAATTAATGTGACAAAATGTCAAGCACGTGTTACCTGCTGTGATTGGCTGTTGAAAATTCATTTAACCAATCACAGCAGATAACGAGTGCTTGACAATTTGCACATTAATTCTGCGATAATTTAAAGGTGTGAAACTCGGCCTTAAGATATTAGAAATCTTGTCAAAATAATTTTAGGCAAAACGGCAGAATGCCCAGCAAAGCCATCGTGATGATTGTTACTTACTATGGTTGCAATCTCTGAATCATACCCTAACTAGGTACTGAGAAAAAGCCTTTGACCTGCATCATGACACCATAATTATTAAGACTTATGTTTATCCTTATAACTTATGAATTCAGAAGGTACATAAAACAAAGCAGCTGGTTATTGTGATTTTGGTAACTTTTACTAAACCGTGTTTTGTAATTCTTCTTTGGGTCTAGAAGAAGCTTCTTTAAAACCGTTTCTTTATAATCCTTATTTGGTTCTAGAAGAAGTCTTTTGTTTTTTGGTCGGAACGCACAACGCTGCAGTACGCAGTAAGTGGTGCCGGACGCATAATCCTTCTCACCGCCTGTCACATACTGCTACCACAAAGCGGCGCGCCGCAGACTGAGGGACCACTACGAACAAAGTGTCATTTTGCTCACACACTTTGACATTGCGGTTTTACAGGGAGCATTGGGCAATATTGGACCGAGCTCAGTCGCGGCTGTCACGAGTGCTTTGTGCGGGCGTTTGTCACGTCATTCATACAATAAGTACTGTAACGAGGTTGGTTGCATTGGATGGGTAACCTTTATTATTTGTTACAGACCGAATTTATTTTTTTGTTTTTAATTCTTTCTTTCAATAATTTTTAAGTTATAAAGGTCATAAAATTTTTCAAGATGACAAATTAAAAATTCACTATCTAGGATTATAATAAATTATTTTAAGTCCATAGACGAAATTGGGAACTTGTCATAATAATAAGGTACAAGTCATACAGCTTACAAATATGTTTCCTCCGACTGCACAGCATAATTTTCTTCTTGTTTAAGATCATCTTTGGTTTTTTTATTCTATTAGGTACCTGTGATTTCACAATTATATTTTTGTCGAGCTTGGTGCTTTTCACAATTTAATGTTTTAAGTGGGATCATTATTACACTATTACTACGTTTTGTTACTCTCCAATCTTCGTCGTATGTGACGTAATATAAAATGTTTCGTGATATTAAATGAATATTTGATGCCCTGTCTACCCTTTAAGGCATGTAAGCATGATATGATGTATGTTTAGACGAATCGATGTATTTATGTTTGTAACTTATACAACCTACTCTTTTTTTTAATTCGGAATCAATATAGTAGCAACCCTAGTGAATCTGTCAAGTTTGGCTGTCAATTTTCTAAACGGCGGGAGTGGCCCTTCTGTATACTTACTATTTTGTGCTGCTACGGTACAAAAAAACCATTCTTAATATGTTTCATACGATTATGTCTCCCACACCGCATACCGCAGCGTTATGCGTGCCGATCAAGAGACGAAAGCTACACCTACATACAGTAGTCACAGCGGATCTACGTGTCTCTGAAGTACGCTCTGCGAACCGTTGCGCAAGAAACACACACAACCTAGTACAACAACAATACATAACAACAAACAACACAAATAGACAATACACATCAACAACAATACAATACAATTGCATTCATTAATAAAATACAGTTACTTGAATAAAACGCCATTCGAGTCTGCTTTTCTAGATTTACTGTGAAGATATCATGTCAAAGACATGTCTCTTATTTAGAGTTTTTAATCTTATGTGTTTAAGAATTGCGACAAAAGCCTTTGTGCGAATTACGCTGACGACAAAAAAACAATACCGCTTTCTGCACCAAGTCCTTGACCGAACGAGCGCTCTTAGGATGTTGGTCGACGCTCTTGACAGTTCGATTGGACATAACTTCAAAATTATCGGCACAATGACCGCTGGGTGCCTCCATGGTGACAAAAACTCACGTTACAAGTTTTTTTTTGTTCATTGGCGTTTAATTATTCATTATTTATTTAATAATAGAACTGGTTATAGACAAAACTATAACTTTTGCCCGCGGTTTCGCTTCCTTTGGTCTATCATACGTGTTTGTTACGGGTTGGTTTAACGGTGAAGGAAACATCGTGAGGAAACCGGCGGCGGCGTGTCGTAGAGCCAGAAATTCGAAAACAAGTGACATCCACTAACCCACACTGGGCCCGCGTGTTGGATGAAGGCCCGTTCCCTATCAAAGAGAGGTGGGCTGTGTCCCAGCAGTTGGCAAAGGATGATGATGATGGTCTATCTTACAAGAATCGTTCATAAAAGTAGCTCATGACACTAAGTGTGTAGTGGTTGCTGGGGCTTTTGTGCGCCATTTCTTCTACGCAGCTAAAACACTAGGAATTGGTGACGGGTGGACCGTTTGGAGGACCATTCTTTATGTAAAATTTTGACGTTCAAAAAGTGCTGGCTTTCAGCCTAATTCGAATACATGACCTTTGATTTTATACTATTTTGCAGTGAAAGATGTTGCCTATTCAGATCAATGATGCCAAAAATTATCTTTTACAAACACACAAACAATTAAATATCTTTATATATTTTTTAAACGTTGCCCCGCACAAGGAATTTCTTCCTGTATCGTGGGTGCGTTTACAAACATATAAACTCACATACACAACACCCAGAGCCGGAACAACTATTTGTAGGTCATACAAATATTTGTTCCGTGCGGGAATCGAACCCGCGACACGCAGCACAGCAGTCAATCGCTCAACCACTGCGCCAACCGTGCGCCCAATATTGTTAGTTTATAAAAGAAACGCGATTAAACTGGTTTAGAGATAAAAAAAACTTTTTAGCCAAATTAAATTTACATAAGATCATAAAAACTGTGGTTGTTTGTGATAGAAATATCGTATAGTATTAAAATAATAGGATTAATTTAGTTATTAATAGAAACAAAAAAGTCGCTCCATGTAAAATACTGTTACTTAGCTGAATCCGGTTAGACTGGAAGCCGACCCCAACATAGTTGGGTAAAGGCTAAAATAAAATAAATGTTTTTAACCGACTAACCAAAAAGGAGTCGGTTCTATGTTCGAATTTGATTGTATTTTTTTTTTTCACCAATATCTGCGGCAATTGTGGACCGATTTGAATTTTTTTTTTGTTTGAAAGAGTATTTTCCGATATTGGTCCCATTTTAATTTGGTGAAGATCTGATGAAGATCTTCGGAGATATACAACAGAACTCTTCAATAAATAACGGCAAACCTCTCGGGATTGCTGCAATCGCATGTCTGTTTATTGTTTATTCCATTTCATAACATAACATCACGCTAGTACGCTCTAAAGGGTACGCACATTTGTACAGTTCACTTTGGTACACTCTCATTTCACCGGTTATGTTCAAGTTTCATGATATTCGAGTTATCTATTCTGGCATTATAGGTACCTTACTAAAGAATTTGCCTATTAAGTACAACTAAAAAGGCATAACGAAAAATATTAGTACCTACCAAAGACACCGACTTCTAAAAAGAAAGTTATTTTTAACTTTGTAGTATTTTCATTTGGAAGTCGGTAGTATTTATAAAAAAAAGATTTTTGTCGTTAAATAAATTTAGGCAAAAAGAAGTTCATCTCTATCACTTACCCAGAATTATTAATAAATACGTTGACAAGAATATTCAAAGGTGCTTCAACGAACATCCAAACTAGCACATATTATGTACATCGTCATAACGCCAAAGCTATGTAGACTCTGAAAACAATTCATTACGAAGAATTTTTGAAAAGAACTTACTTTGTAGAAAAAAGTTTAAGACCAGCCCCCCTAGCCAAGTTACAAACGTTGCGTATCGAATCTCATTCTACAATCGGTAACGCCTTCTATTTGTATAGTCTGACCACGTGACTAAACGTTCAGATGTATCATTCTTATACATTGATTCGTTTAATAATAGCGTTACCGATTGTACCTAGATTGTTAACTTGGCTACAGATTCTGAGGCTCTTGAGAAGTGGCATCGAAAGTGTAGATATAACGAAATATGGCAAAAATGTATAGGAATGTCAAGCGCTATAGAAATTTCACGTTATCAATTCTTAACATTTTGGCATTTTAACCATCGCTGACATCGAATTCACGCGCATTCAGCGCACTTCGGCCGTCAAGACGTATGATAAGACCTGTGTCTGACCTGTGTGACATACGACGGACAGACAGACATAAAGATAGACAGACAGACATGCAGACGGACAGACAGACAGACTCGTGAGTGACAGCAGTAGGGCCCCGATTGGACCCTTCGGATACGGAACAATTTTTTTTTTTTTTTTACTCGGCACTATAATAGATGGGCGTTATTGAGAAAGCCCGGTCGTTTTAATTGTTTCAATACTTTTTATCATATTCCCAACACATATAGGGCATTTTTCGAATTGCCCGGGGTTTATGGATAATGCCGTATTAATCAATTGGTCCATAACATATATACCTACTTAAATATGTTTACAAAATATTTACCTATGTTAAATTATTGAGAAAAATTCGCTAGACACACAACACACCATATATTCGCTAGACACACAACACACCATATTATATGTTTGACATGCAACATAATTATTACGACAGTAGACGTGATGTTCAATTTAAAATCACAGTTGCGGTATTAATAATTTAATTATTAATATCTCCTTTATTCATATTCATTCTTATTATTTACATTTTTAAATATTTTTAAAAAAATCATACAAAAACGAAAAACATTTAAAAATATAAAAAATAGAGGCCCACCGGTATCGGGAACAGGGTCCAAGCTACCGGCGGTCAGGGCTCCAGAGAGAGGAACCTCCTAACAATACGAGCCGTGTCCAGCAATACTGCTTTCTGGATCAGGCCCTTGACCCAGCCGCCTAACGAGAGCCTCCTAAGATGTTGGTCGAGGCTCGTGGCTATTAAGCCATTGGCCGACACGACAATCGGTACAATGATCGCTGTGTCCACATCCCACATGTCGACAACCTCGCGAGCCAAGTCAAGATACTTAATTTGCTTATCTTTCTCAGCTTTCACGAGGTTCCCGTCATGAGGGACGGTAATGTCAACAATCATTGCACGCCTCTCGATTCGGTCCACCACCACTATATCAGGTTTATTGGCTACAATAGTCCTGTCAGTGATGATGGACCGATCCCAGTACAATGTGATATTGCCATTCTCGAGAACTGGGTCGGGCACATACCTGTAGTACGGCACCTCCGATGCCACAAGAGTGTATTTCAGAGCAAGTTGCTGATGGATAATCCTGGCTACAAGGTTGTGCCTATGCAAGTACTCTTCGTTAGCTAGACGAGAACAACCAGAGATAATGTGGTGGATCGATTCACCCGGCCGGTGACATGCCCGACAGATGTCAACCGTGCCATCCTTCACAATAAATCTCCGGTAGTTATTCGTCATGATAACTTCGTCCATAATTGCACAGACAAAACCTTCGGTTTCCCCAAAGAGGTCACCGAAACGTAGCCAGGCTACGGACGCTGATTGGTCTACATCGGACCCATGTAGGGCCCGGAAAAAGCGTCCGTGAAGCTCTTTACTCTGCCATACCTCCCTGCGGTCGTTAGTGTCAAGCACTACAGGCCTGCGCCAGTTCTCATTCGCCAAGGAGAGCGGGGTGAGTCCCTTGTCCACTGCTACTACATCTCGATGCATACCCACGTCTGTGTTTAGAAAATATTCCCTGAGATTGCATATCTCGCGGTTGTGGAGGTTTTTGGCATTTAAAAAGCCTCGGCCTCCACACTTCCGTGGGATATACAATCTCATGACCGACGATCGTGGGTGATGCATTCGATATGCAGTCAGCAGTGTACGGACCCGTCTATCCAGGGCGTCAAGTTCCGTTTGAGTCCATTTGAGTACGCCGAAAGAGTACATCAATACTGGCATGACCCAACCGTTGAAGGCGCGCACCTTGTTTCCGCCCGAAAGAAGGCTATTGAATACCTTCTTCAGGCGGCCAAAGAAGCGTTCCCTCAACGATTGCTTCATGTCAGTAGTGCTGATACCTAACGCTTCCGACATACCCAAATACTTATAGGTTTCGTTTGGAGAGAGGGATCTCAGGTTTATGGAATCCGCGAGTTGAATTCCCACGGATTCCACAATCTCTCCTCGCTTTACATGCATGACCGCACATTTGTCCACACCAAACTCCATCCTGATCTCCATCCTCATCAACTCCATCTCCTCCTCCATCCTCCTCCATCCAATTATTAATATTATTACTTTGACATTTACTTTGATTTTACTTTGACATTTGCTTTAACATTTATTTACAAATTTATCTTGACATCCTCATTTAATCAATGACATTTTCAATGACATTTTTAATTTAATTCATCTAGTGACATTATTGATAGCTTAACATTTGTTATGTTTCATTGTCGCCACGCAGTGAAATTAACAAAACGAAATAAATTGAAATTGTGTTTAATTATAAAGTATTTTTTGCAAGTAAATGTGTGAACTTGCTTGTGATTTGCATGCCTCTAGGTGTAATATGGTTGGACTGTGCTATATTTTTTAACAACTTCATGTAATTACCCATATTAGCAATTAAATGATTATGATTATATCAGCCGGGTCGTGGATAAGTTTGAGAGTTACCGCGGCCCTGGCACAAGCAACTGAAGGAACACGGGTGAGTTCTAGTCTGACACGCCCTCCCAATTCACCCAGATCTCGTACGATCGATGATCGGTTCGTTTCGTACAGCTAAGGAGTGGAATTCCCTGCCGGAGTCTGTGTTTCCCGATAGCTACAATCTAGGGGTCTTTAAGTCAAGAGTGAATAGGTTATTTCTAGGCAAGCGTGTTTCACCGTCGACCACATCATCGCTTACCATCAGGTGAGATTGTGGTCAAGCGCGGGCCTAAAGGTAATAAAAAAAAAAAAAAAAAAAAAAGATCTTCATTGGATGATTTCCAAATCCAAAAAAGTAAAAAAAATAGTGCTGGTCTATTCTCTAAAAATTACTGCTCAAAAACTTTGGTGGAGTGAGTGTGGAGTCAGTCCACCCAGAAGCTCACTTCTATATTTTGACGGTGATATTTTTGCAGAACACCACTACTGCCCCTTAAGCTAAGTAACAAAGAAAGTCAACAATCCCCGTTTTTTCTACCTAAATTATTCCACACCAATGCATCGTCGTGGACGTAGCTTACTAGCGTGTTGGCTATCAAAAGGTCAAATAATCATTTGTTATCGTAAATACCTCTTATTTTTGCGATTAATACATCAAAAATAGACAATTGTTAGTTCTAAGTTAACCATGGGGACTTTCCGTAGTGTTTTCGTGTTAATTTTTGCTTTTATTTCAGTAAGTTAACAGTTTTACTTTGTTTTTTTTTTATATTCTATATTGTACACAAAACAAACAAACACAGATACATTAAGACAGCTTATGTTAGAAAAAGTAATTGTTTTCGTGTCATGTACTGATTACTAACATTAATTATATAGTTGTGAACTATCAATAAAAAAAAAACTTTTTTACAAAAAAAATATTACCGACTTCCAAATAAAAACACTAGTTACGAAGTGAAAAATAACTTTCTTTTTGGCAGCCGGTGTCTTTGGCAGTTACCTATTTTTTTCGTCATGCACATCGACTGCCAAAAATAAATTGTTTTTGTTTGGAAGTCGGTAGATGATTTTTGTAAAAAAATTTACTTATTTTTCACTTTTTAGTCGTACCTAATATCTAAGTTCTTTAGTACCTATACTGCCAGAATATCATGACACTTGAACATAACCGGTGAAATGAGAGGGTACCAAGGTGAACTGTACACATCTGCGTTCCCCTTTAGAGCGTACTGGCGTGATGTTATGTTATGAAATAGTATAAACAATAAACAGACATGCGATTGCAGCAATCCCGAGAGATTTGCCGTCATTTATTGAAGATTTCTGTTGTATATCTCCCAAGTTCTTTATCAGATCTTCACCAAATTAAAATGGGACCAATTTGGAAACATACCCACTAAAACAAAAAAAAATATTTTAAAATCGGTCCTGAATTGACGGAGAAATCGGTCACCATACGCAAAAAAAAAACAAACAAAGTCGAACATAGAACCTCCTCCTTTTTGGAAAGTCGGTTAAAAATAGACTCCAAAATTTTCTGAATTAATCCATAAAAAATTTCATCTTAATCGTTTCAGCCGTTTAAGCGTGAAAGGTGACAGACAGACTAAGTGAAATAATGATGAATAGGAAGCGATTATTTATTTATATTGCCATCACCCGGGCACAAATCCAGACTCCAGGCAGCTGCCGTAAAATTACAGAAGGAAAATCCTAATAACACTTTGCTCAACCCATCGAACCCAAGACAGTTGACACCACTCATGTTATAATTATCTTGTTCCAGCTCGTAGCGGTGACAGCACCAACGTTAAAACTTCACGATGGCTACAGCATCCCGACACTCGCTCTGGGAACCTGGCCGGGAAACAATACAAAGGTAGATTCATTTCAAGCGATATGTACTAGCAAAGAACCCCCGTAAACAAAAAAAAGGTACTAGCATAGAAAACATTACAAATAGCTTAGCTGCATGCAGTGAGATTTGAAGCCGACCGAAACATACAGTAGCAAAAAGGCTTGGCAGGTAAGAAACTAGTGGAATGATGATTTAGATAGATACACCGGCCTTTATCTTTAGAAAATACAGTCGTGATTTTAAGCTATAGCAGCATCTATACACATACGAACTACAAAAAGGTCTGATCCCCCAAACCCTACATCGCTCAATCAAAGTTTTCTGCGCAATTGAAAAATACACAACAGTCCGACAACAACCATCGAGCAGTTTCCTACCAGACACAACACCCGTCTGGACTATGGTCGCAAGATCATCCCTTTTCAATGGAGGTGCGACTCTTTCTACCCTGTTCTACATACCTCTATCAAGCTATGTATGCATATGCCTCTAGCATGCTCAGGCAAACGATGTTAAAATTTCTGCCCAACATGGTCACTTGAAGCCCGGAGTCAACGAGGTGGAGCATGCAGTGTCTTGGGCGATAGACGCGGGATACCGCCACATCGACACTGCCTTCATGTACAGGGTTGAGGACCAGGTCGGAAGAGCTTTCGCCAAGAAGATCGGGGAGGGAATCAAGAGAGAAGAACTCTTTATTACTACCAAGGTTGGTAGAATCTATTATTTTTACTAAGTTTTATTATTGTCACTGTGAGTTCAACTATAGAGTGGAATTCGCTCCCGAAGTCTATTTCCTGAAAGCTACAACCTAAGATCTTTAATGTGTTACTTTAAAGATAAAATGTGATGTGTTATTTTAAGCAAGCTTGCTCCATTGTCCTTTACCTTAATTTATATGATTAGAGCAGAGAGGACTCGAAGACATGTGACATCCCGAACCCGCAATTTTACAATTATGACCCATTCCCGACGGTGGCTAAGCGCAAGCCAACCTACAATAAATAAAAAATCCTCTCTCAGAAGAGAAGTCCTGTGTCCAACCAGTGGGAACATAAGGCTGATGATATCATCAGCCGTTGATGATGATATGATAAGAATCCACGTTTACTCTAACCATATTTACCCTGGTTCTTCCTGCGCCAACAGTTATGGAACAGCGAGAACGCTAAAAACGCCGTGGTTCCCGCTCTCCGTGGCTCTCTCAGCCGCCTCGGTCTGGAGTATGTGGACCTGTACCTGGTGCACTGGCCTGTGGGACAGTTCGTAAGTATTTCATCTATCCAATACCAGCTGCCCGCCTCGGCTTCGCTCGCGTTAATATAGATTTTGTCAATAAATTCTGGTTCTCGATCTACTTCTTAATGATTCTTATCTGCCGGTACTTTCTCTCAAACTTCTTAACCACACTGGGTAATTCACGGCTCACCCGGACATACTTCTTTCTTTATGTTTCTGTTCTCCTGGGAGTTTGAGAGTCTGTACCACTCAACGCATCAGCCCGTTTTCCTCGGACAAATATTGTTATTTCACATAAAAAAAAATATCTACTAGCCGTTGCCCGCGACTTCGTTCGCGTAGAGTTCATAAAACTCGTCTTCACCTTTGTAGGGGTAATTGACTTACTTGACCTAATGCCCTATGTCCCCTAGATGGGACAGAGGGCGTCCACAGAAGTCTTCCATCGCTATCGGTCTTCAGTTTCACGCCTTACGTCTTTCTGATGCTCACCGCTTCTGCCAACACGGTGCGACCCCAGGTTTGACGGAATGGCCACGCGTTCTTTTTCCTTTGGGATTCCAGTCCAAAGCTTGCTTGGCAATGTGATGGGGACCCCGACGGAACGTGTGGCCATTCCATCTCCACTTGCGACGCTTGATCTGGCGGTCGATCGGGCTCTCGTGACATTTCTGCAACAGCTCTACGTTGGAGATGGTCTAGAGCCATCAAATTCCGATAATTCAGCGAAGACAGCGGTTGACAATGACGAAGAATTAGATTTGGCGTGAGATGTCTATGTTCTATGTATGTTATGGGGGTTTGGTTTCCGCACTTAGTCCTTCAGCTGGACCATTGTGCGTGGGCCATGGCGGCCGTTGGGTGGATTATTCCAGCCAGCCCATCTCCCTCCAGAAGATGATTAGGGCTCCTGGTTTTCTTAGAACGTCCGTGTAAGTTCTGGGCGACCCGAGGGTTTGTGTTCTTATCTTGGTGACTCCTGTGCATTCGAAGAGAACGTGCGCAACGGTTTCCTCAGTCTCCATGCATGCCCTGCACAGAGGACTGCCCGTTATGCCTATTGTGTGGAAGTGTTTGTTAAGTGAGCAGTGGCGTGAGATGTCTTTTGTGACCCATAACTTTTTTTAGATTTTTCGAGTTTGACGCGGACGAAGTCGCGAACAACAGCTGCAAAATAAAATAAACTCTTGTTTACAGAACAATCTAACATATGACTACACAGACTACGCAGAAACCTGGAGCGGCATGATCGAGGCTAAGGCCCTTGGCCTCACCAAGTCCATCGGAGTCTCCAACTTTAACCAGCAGCAGATTGACCGGCTCCTGGAACTGGGGCTGGAGAAACCTTCTGTGCTGCAAGTTGAGGTAAGTCGCCGCGACATCTATGCCGTGACATACGAACTACGACCTTAGGGTCTACACAAGTGACATTTATATTCTATCATCGAAAGCGTGGCGATAGCGATTGGAAATACGTCAAAAATGTTTGGGAATACCAAGTGCTATCGAAATGTGACGTGATCAATCCCTTACATTTTGGCATTCCAACCACCGTCTTCGATAGAATGACATTTTGTGTAGAGCCTTTGACGTCACATAAATCCTACATCGCGCATTCAAACTTCTCCGCCTGTCTGCTAGCCTTTTTTCCAACTAACTATGTCTGTCGAGTTTAAAACGCTATAGCTTGGCAAATTCGTACGTCACATTTGCATGGTCCGCGGGTGCGGGGGATGTAAGGCAGCGGACCAGCGGACGCAAGGTGGCACGTACGCGCGGGACCGCAGCGGGACGGGGTCACCGGACGGGTGAGTCGTCGCGTCATCATGCACCGTCACCTCATTGGTTAGTAACTTCCCCCGCCCCCCGCGCGGACCATGGGAGTTTCACGTACGAATTTGCCAAGCTATAGAAGAGCTCGTGGCAACAATAGCCGCACGGGACGATCGCCAAGGTTAAACAATGCTTGTCGAGGTTGGTCCGTGGATGGATGACCGTCCCATTAGTCCAGGCTGTCAATTGTAGAAGTTGACAGTCGATATTGTAATCAGAAACAACAAAATTGACACCAATCTTGCCAAGGGGTATCGTCATATCGTGTTAGTGTTATCCAGTTAATGGGTTGTGGAGGCAATGCAGTAAAATACTGGTACACAGTTAGACTGGTAGCCATCCTGAGGAGATTGATTGTACCTATTTTGAGATTAAACAGAAAGCTTCCAGTCTAATCGAATGCAGCTGAGACTTTACTAAGACTCCTCTGGCAACCATTCAGAAAGCCAATCGTAAAATCCTTTACAGATCAACCTAAATATACAACAGCCAGACCTGCTTGCCTACTGCTCCCGACAGGACATCCGCGTGATGGGCTACACGCCCTTCGGCTCATTGTTCTACAGCAAGGCGAAGCCCGACGCTCCGCCCCCAAGGATCGATGACCCCGCGCTTGTAGAGATCGCGAAGAAGTATAACAAGACTGTGCCGCAAGTGTCGTTGAGATATCTGGTGAGTTTGATGCAGGCAATGATAAAAATATGTTATAATGTTTCTTTGAATTCAGAATCCGAGATAATTATCAAATTTTGAACAACAACATGACAAAGCTTAAATTCCATTTCATCCCAATTTTTTTCTGTAAGAGTTGATCTCTGGTAATACTATAATTCTTTCTTTGATAAAAAAAGTTGAAAAAAGGAGAAGAAAACCGTATCAGATCAGTACTTTACAACTAAACAGATTTACCTTTTTCGGGTTCCGTACCCGAAGGATCGCAAATCGCAACGGAGCCCTAGTGCTGCCACTCACGGTCACGTGTCTGTCTGTCCATCGTCTGTCACACAGGTTTTACAGGCAAACGGTTAGAGCTACAGTCTTCAAATTTTCACAGTTTGCAACATGCATCTTGCTGACTCAAATCCATGAAATTTTTTTTTTTGTTTTTTGATTATGTGGTATACAGCTAAAGGGACAAGGGAAAAAAATATCTACCTCATCCAGTATGACCACCATATGAATTTTTACAGCTCGTTGTATTTATAAATACTGTATTTTTTTAAATATATTAAATCAAAGGAATGAGAAGCGCCACCAAAGTCAGCATTTTTTACAAAACTTAACATCAGGGATCACCAAGTTCCGGATGCGAACCGCCAACCTATTCGTGCGGACCTATCCAAGATAGATTTCACCATCATAATTTCAGCCGAAAGACGTCGACTGCTGAACAAAGGCTGGGGGGCCTTTGTCCAGCAGTGGACGTCTTCATCATGTGGGTAGTAAGGCCAACTACACCCCACCCCCTCCGGCCACCTACGGACTTCTCCAAGTGAGATATAAGGCCGGAGGGGGTGAGGGGTAGTTGGCCTTACTACCCACATGAGCATATTATTTTAAGATGCGGACCCCAAATGAAAGTACTTGGCTACCCCGGGTAAACCACACGAAAAAATATTATTTAAAAATCTCTTCTCTTCCCCAGATCGAGTTAGGAGTTATCCCGATACCGAAATCCATAACAAAGTCCCGCATCGAGCAGAACATAGAACTGTTTGACTTCAGCCTGAGCCAGCAAGAGAAAGATGTCCTGAAGAACTTCGATATGAACTACAGAACCTTGCCTCAACTGCACTGGCTGGACCATCCCTACTACCCCTTTGAAAAAACTAAGCAATAAATGAATTTATTTTGGTACCTGATCTTTTCATTTAAGTTTCCTTCTGTATTAATTAGACTTACATACATACATAAGCTCACGCCATTTTTGTTTGGGGTAGGCAGAAACTACATAACCACTTGCTACAATCGCGATCCTTACATAGTTTTGCTTCACTTACGTTTATAACTAGTCATATACGTACGCTGGTTAAATGCCTGGCTAGAGGGTTTAGTTTAGTCTCCACATGATCGCCCGGTTAAGCACGAGACTCTGATTGAACTGCGAGACGCCAGAATTAAATGGTATTTATGCCCGACTGCTGAACAAGGTTAATGATGTGTTTATTAGTCTATGTATGTATGTTTTTGTTCCTATGTGTCGTTCTAGAGACCAAACGCGTTGGCCAATTTTAATGATTCTTACGTCAATCGATTCGTCTTAACCCTGCGAGTGTCACTGGCTACATTAAAATTGGAAAATAAAAAAATGGCGGATGTTTGGTACACAAAAAACAATTTGAGTCCCAAAATATGGCGAAACCAAACCCACCGTGTGGGGTATCAAAATAAATGGTTTTAAGAGTTGATTTCATAAATATATATTTAAATGTACCAATTTCAAAAAAAAAAAAAAAGTTAATTAAAAAATCAAAAAACCCGACTGCTTAAAAAGCTAACTAAAAAGACATAAACAAAAAGAAAATCATACTGTGCAGTCGGAGGATACATCTGGTTTTGGTCAGGCAGCTCGCGAACATTTAGATATCCTCCGATTGCACAGCATGATTTTCTTCTTGTTTACGTCTTTTTAGTTCGCTATTTAAGCATTCGGGTTTTTAATACAGACTTCAAAAAAAGGAGGTAATTAATTTGATACGCATGCATGTAATATTGTTGGCATTGGCAATATGTTACTCCTATATGGGCTTTCTAAAACATGTATGCCAAATTTAATAAGTGTATTTCATACGTTTCATGTTTGTTTTTATGTAAATATGTTTGTCAACGCATTTCTTCGAAATTACATATCCGATTATGATCATTATTTTCTTATTGGATTAAGTCTCTCAACTTGGGAACAGTGCAAGTCACATTTTAGTGTTGGGGTACCTACTAAAATTGAGAAATAAAAAGAGAGAAATAAAAACCTTTTTCACAAAAAATATCGTTTTTATCACATCTATTCACAAGTAAAATTTCACAATTTAAAAAACCCCCGACACATTTATCTTGCAAAAACACCCCGATTCAAACAGTAAAATGCCCATAACTTTGGAACGGCTGAACCGATTTTATTCAAACATAGCTAAGAACACTCTCGACAAAATTACCTTTCAAACAAAAAAAAACTAAATCGAAATCGGTTCACCCGTTTAGGCGCTATGATGCCACAGACAGACACACAGATATACAGATACACAGATACACAGCAACACACGTGAAACTTATAACACCCCTCTTTTTCCGGCGGGGGTTAAAAAAGAGCTAGTTTATTGTTTAGGGACTAAAAGTGATTTGAATTTGGAATGAGGATATTGTTAGTAAATTTTCCAATCAGCAAAGAGATGAATCACAAACCATACGGGAACAATGTATTGAATATGTGACTGGCTGAAAACTGCGAGCGCGCCAAATAAAAAAAGTTGATATAAAATAAACAACGCGCGAAATTAAATGTAATCTGCCTTCTTTCGTAGTTGTTTCAAATTCAGATTTTAGAATTATAAAAAATGAGTACGTACACAAGTAAAACTATTATAATCAAGTTTCTCAAAAACTACATCCTGAGACACCGTTATCTGAGACTATTTTGAATTCCCAAGCAGTTAAGTTTTCGCAAGTTCGATCATGCATGGAGTACTGTTCTCATCTCTGGGACGGATCTGCCAAATACCAGGTTGACGCACTAGTTACACTTCGGAGATTGCTTCACAGTAGGCCACATCATCGCTTACCATCAGGCGAGGCAGTGGTCAAACGAGCCTATCGATAATAAAAATTAAAAAGGGTCCTCGCGTAATTATTAACGGGTTCTTGGCGAAAATCCATAGCATCGATGTACCACAATTTCTAATAGCCATTAGATCGAGCGTCCGTTTCGCCGAAAAGCCATTGCAACGATAGTCCTATCCATCGAATGTCTATTGGCTCGACGTGCCAGTAAGTCGAAAGCTATTCAACCTAAAATATTCAAGAAGAACCTCCCAGACTTCACCAACGGTTACCCAAACGGTCTCCCCATAATTCATTGATGCATGTCCGGTCTTTTGTTACTTGTAAGGTTTTTCTTTATATGTTTATAAATACTTTTCCAGGTTTGATCTCATTATTATGCTGTGCAAACTTAAAATGCTGTTTGAATGCAAACCGACTTGTAGCCGTCCTGATCTTGAGAGGAAGCGCGTTCCAGAGAAGAATGGACTGAATATTGAAGGAAGAGTGAACAAAATCAGTAGTATGAGAAGGACAAAGCAAGAGGAGATTATTGGAAGAACGCTGATGCCGAGCATGTGAAGAACATAGATATTGGAATTTAGACAAAAGCTAGGCAAAAGGGGTGGGAGAATTGAGTAGGGTGAAAAGCGTGGTCAAAGCGCGTAAACTTCTCCTCTGGCGAATCGGCAACCATTTTAGCTCAGACCTGTAGTACGCCACATGGTCATACTTTCACTTTTTAATGTTCACTTTTACTTTGTTTATTTTTATATCGTTCTCTTTAGCAACTAGTAGTTCTGTTTATCAATTTATGGATAACGTAGTGAGTGGTGTATTTTTTACCTACCTTTATTTTTAAGTTCTAACCTATGTTTAGTTATTATTACATTGCTGTTTGTTGTCCCTAAATAAATAAATAAATAAAGACTAAAAGAAAGAATATAAAATATTCATCTTTAAGTTTTCTTGAATATTTTAGGTTGAATAGCTTTCGACTTACTGGCACGTCGAGCCTATAGACATTCGATGGATAGGACTATCGTTGCAATGGCTTTTCGGCGAAACGGACGCTCGATCTAATGGCTATTAGAAATTGTGGTACATCGATGCTATGGATTTTCGGCAATTCGGACATTCGATCTGATGACTTCGGGGAATTAGCCATATGACATTCGGCATCACTTACAATCTGTTTAATTATTCTTACTTATTAGTTGAAATCATGTATGTTTGTTCCTATGTGGCGTTCGAGAGACCAAACGCGTTGGCCGATATTGATGATTCTTATGTCAATCGATCCGTCTTAACCCATGGCTGATTTTGGACGCCATATTGTGGGGCACCAAATTTTTTTTTGTTCCAAATCCATCGTGTAGTTTATCAAAATAAAGGGTTTTAAGAGGAGATTTCAGAAGTATATAACACTTATATGTTTAAAAGTACCTAATTCTAAAAAAGAATAACTACAAATTTATGAATAAAAAAGTTAATAAAAAAATAACTTCAATTTCGGAAGTCGGTGTTAAAAAACGAAGAAACAAAAACAAAAACACCGACTTCCGAAATTGAAGTTATTTTTCACTTTGTAGTGTTTTTATTTGGAAGTCGGTTGTATTTTTTGTAAAAAGTTTTTTTATTTTTCACTTTTTAGTTGTGGTACATAATGGACCAGTTCTATAGGCTGGGTACCTATAATGCCCAAAGTGAAGCCAGAATTAATTATCCCAATAACATGAAACTTAAACAAAACCGGTGGAATGAGAGTATACCAGGGTTAACTGCTCACACTTGCGTACCCTCTTTAGAGCGTAGTAGTGTGATGTTATGTTATGTAATGGTAAAAACAATAAACAGACATGCTATTGCAGCTATCCCGAGTCATTTGCAGTGATTTATTGAAGAGTTCTGATGTATTTCCAAATTTCTTCATCAAATCTTAATAAAATTTAAATGGGACCACATGACAAGCACCAGCTTTCAAATAAAAAAAGAATCATCGAAATCGGTTCACGCAGTAAAAACTTCAGGGAGGCCAAGAAGTTTGACGAGAACTATAGATGGGGTTCGCGCCGACAATAGCTTTTGAGTTTGAGAGACAAAAGCTTTTTTATTGTTTCATGGCAATCGGTTCAGATTGCCATGAAACAATAAAAAAGCTTTTTCCAAAAAAATACTACCTTCATCCAAATAAAAAAACTACAAAGTGAAAAATAACTTTATTTTTGGAAGTCGGTGTCTTTCGTATTCGTATCGCGTTATGGACACCGCTTCTAAAAATAAAGTAATTTTTCACTAAGTGGATTTTTTATTTGGAGACGGTAGATTTTTTTTGTAAAAAAGATATTTTATTTTTCACTTTTTAGTTGTACCTACCTAATAGGCAAATTGTTTAGTGAGGTACCTATAACGCCAGAATAGGTTACCCGAATATCATGAAATTTAAACATAACCGGTGAAATGAGAGATCTATGTACCCCTTAAGAGCATATCTTCTAAACGTGATGTTATGTTATGAAATGGTAAAAACAATAAACAGACATGCGATTGAAGTTCTTCATCAGATCTTCACTAAATTTAAAATGGGACCAATTTCGGAACTTAATACACGGTAGAATATTTTTGTTTTTAAAAGTGTAAGTATGGAGTTTCTTGTGCATTCTTCTCCATAACAAGCTACTTTCCGAATGCACGGTAGAATCAACTTTTATTCCATGTAAATTTAAAAAGTATGGAGTTTCTTGTGCATTCTTCTCCATAACTAGCTACTTTCCGAATGCACGGTAGAATCAACTTTTATTCCATTTAAATTTAAATTGTGACATTCAAAAGTGCCGCTTGGTGGCCCAGTTGAAATAAATATCTTTTGTATTTTGTAATTTTTCAAACAAAAAAGAATTTTCAAAATCGGTCCAGAATTGACGGAGATATCGGCGAAAATACAAAAAAAAACCTAAAGTCGAACGTAGAACCTCCTCCTTTTTGGAAAGTCGGTTAAAAACTGCTTCAAGCCACGCTTATTTTTTATGTATAAAAATTATCTTCATTGGTTTCGTACAATTTTCATGATGCGTGCACAACAAACTAACAAAAATGCCGAAAATGCTGGAAATTGGTTCTGCTGGATAACCTTTAACATCCTGGCAATTTTTTTCGGAAACGTTTTCCATGTACAAACACTACTTTTCTATACATTTATTATGCATTAATGATTGATTGATGATGATTAAGGGGTCATGGCTACAACCACAAAGGTAAATCGATAAAGGCAACGCTTCGCCGTACTCCGTAGATGGGTGGCCATTACCACGGGCACCCAACGCGAAGAAAAAAAATTTGGTACAAATAAATTGCACTGGATGGTGTTGAGATGTCAGGCACCTCACTATCTATCTGTCAGTTGTCAATATGACAGCTGCTATATAGTCTGTTCTGTTGCCTACTGGACCTACTGGAGTCATGTAAGATTGTTTTGTCCTGAGAGTGAATCTTTCATTTCTATAATAAATGGCACGGCATATTGATAAAATGCATCGTTGTTTTAATATCAACATGGTAGCAGAGCGTGGTTATTAACAATATTAAAAGGAAACGTCGTCACTGGGTTGCGATCCACGTCGATGCGAATGCAATGAATGCGTGAAAATCACGACAACGCAAACATGGCGTCGGGGGCTGCGGTCTCGACAATTTCACAGTTGCCGTGCCTATGTGAGAAGTCAAACTTCAGCACGTGGAAGTTTCGCCTTAAACTAATGTTAGAAGAAAAACAAGTAGTCTACGTATTAAATAAAGAAGATAAAGAAAAGGAAAAATCCGCCGAATTTATGAAAGATGACTCGAGGGCGAAGTCTTTAATTGCACAATGCGTTTCCGACCGCTACATTGAAATAATAAAGAATGGGAAAACAGCAAGAGAGATGATTACATTATTGGAAAATACCTTTGAGAGAAAAAGTGTCTACAACAGGTTCTACCTAAAACGCAAATTGATAACTCTCAAGTGCAATGAGCCATTGGAAAACTACCTCATAAAGTTCTCCTCAATCATCAACGATCTCCAAGCGATAGAAGTCAAAATTGATGATGAAGACATGATTTGTTACCTGCTGTCATCGCTGCCCAAGGAATATGATCCTGTAATTACATCCATCGAGACAATGGCTACAGAAAAGAGACTAACATTTGATTTTGTAAAAGCAAGATTGCTTGACGCCGAGACAAAAATCATCACAAATAAGGACACATCTGAGCAAGAATGTGCATTCCTCACATGTTACACCTGTGGTAAGCCGGGACACAAGAGTTATGAGTGTAAAGCGAAGACAAATGTATGGGAGCCACATCGAGGCAGGGGCCGTGGGAGAGCTGCTGGCCGAGGTCACAGAGCTGCACGAGCACGCCCTGTACGAGGTCGAGGACAACGTGATCAAGCCCAAGAAATGTCTCTAGCTGGTAAGGCAGATGTTGGATTTTTAGCCAGTGAATATATACTCGGATTGACTGATAATTCTAATATTACATTTATAGTTGATTCTGGTTGTACCCAACATATAATAAGTGATCAATATGAACAATATGTAACTGATATTATAGAATTGCAAGAAAGTGTTAAAATTTATGTTGCAAATGGTCAGTACATAGAGAGTAATAAAAAGGGAAAAATAAAGTTCATGTATAAACATTTCAAAATAAATATAGAGGCATTAATTGTAAAGAATATTTCATATAATTTACTGTCAGTAAAGAAAATAACTGATGCAGGATTTTATATAAAGTTTGATAAGACAAAAGCTGTAATAAGAAATAAAAATACTTTAGTAATTTGTAATGCTGAGGGAATGTTATATAAATTAAATGCTAAACTGTGTTATGAAACATGTAATATCAGTAATAACAAGAGTGATGATGTTCTTTCTAACATTTGGCATAGACGCTTAGGTCATTTAAATAAAAAAGGTTTAGGTATTATGAATTTACCTGTTTCTGAAAAAGTTTGCAGTCCATGTATAGAAGGAAAAGCTACCAGAGCACCATTTAAGCAGACACAAAGACCAAGATCAAGGAGAGTAGCAGAGTTGCTGCATTCAGACATTGCAGGGCCTACCAAGAACTGCGGTTTAAACGGTGAGAAATATTTCATGACTGTAATTGATGACTACTCCCATTTCTGTGTGGTATATCCATTGGTGCATAAGTCAGAAGCGACAGAGAAACTTATTAATTACATAATTAAATTAGAAAATGAAACAGGAAATAAAGTGCAAAGAATAAGATGCGATAATGGTGCAGAGTATACAGCAAACAGGCTGAAGAATTTTTGTAACAATAAAGGGATCAATATAGAATATACTCTACCTTACACACCGCAACAAAATGGAGTTGCAGAGCGCTTGAACAGGACTTTATGTGATAAAACTAGAACTTTGTTTGCAGAGACAAATTTACCTAAATCCTTATGGTGTGAAGCTATTCAGTGTGCTGCATACCAGTTGAACAGATCTCCAACCTGGGCTACCAACTTTAATACGCCATGCTTCATGAAAAATGGACACAATGATTTATCAAGACTGAGAGTCTTCGGATCAAAAGCATGGGCAACAATAATACCGAAACAGGACAAGTTAAGCAAAAGGGCAAGACCTACAAGAATGGTTGGTTATAATACTGTTGGTTATAGATTATGGAATCCAGAAGATAACACAATAATAGTATCAAGAGATGTCACATTTGATGAAAGCGATTTTCAATATAAAGAAGGTGAAGAAAGTAAAGACAAACAGCTTATACAGGAAGAAATAGACTATAAAGCACAAAAATTTACAGAATGTCAAGAAATTCAAGAAGAAGAAGAAATAGAAGAGACCTTAAATAGTGAAAGAAATATTGGACAAGAAAGGCAGTCAAGATCAGGCAGAATAGTAAAACGACCAGCGCATTTAGAAGATTATACATCAAACATAGTCATATGTTTGAGTGCTGCTACACCAAACTCATTTGAAGAAGCAGTGAGTAATACAGAGTGGAAACAAGCTATTCATAAAGAATTACAAGCACTGGAAAAACTAGATACATGGGAAGAAAAGGAACTGCCTGCAGGAAAGAAAGCCATAGATACAAAATGGATTTTTAAACAAAAAGAAGAAGGAACTAAGAAGGCAAGACTAGTTGTAAGGGGCTTTCAACAGAAGAAAGAAGATATATTTGATAGTAATTATGCTCCAGTTGCAAGACACTCAACAGTTCGGATGTTCATATCTAAAGCTCTACAAGAAGATTTAAAAATTAACCAACTAGATATACCTACAGCATTTTTAAATGGAAAATTGAAGTCAGAAGTCTATATTAAAGTGCCACAAGGAATAAAAGTGAAGAATTCTAATTCTAAAATAGTATTAAAACTAAAGAGAGCACTTTATGGTTTAACAGAATCTCCAAAATGCTGGAACGAGACAATAGATGAATTTGCAAAGAACAATGGATTTCAACGTTCAGAATATGATTATTGTATGTACTACAAGAATGACTGTTGGATGTTAATATACGTCGATGATATCTTAATAATTGGAAATGGAGATGAGATTATAAAAGAATTGAAACAGAAGTTCAATGCGAAAAATCTTGGAGAAATGGAAAGATTTTTAGGTATGGAAATACAAAGATGTGAAGGCACTATAATCGTGAAACAAACTAACATGATACAGAAAATATTACAGAAGTTCAATATGATTGATTGTAAAGGAATACAAACACCTATGGAGATAAATTATAATATACAGATAAATGAAGATGAAGAAATACTGAATGTACCCTATCGTGAATTGATTGGTAGTTTAATCTACTTGACTGTAACATCTAGACCAGATTTGACATTTGCAGTATCTTATCTTAGCAGATACCTGGACAAACCAACTGAACAACTATGGAAAGCGAGTAAGAGAGTTTTACGCTACCTAAAAGAAACTAAAGATAAAGCACTAGTATTTAGAAGAACTACAGATAATAATTTGTATGGATTCTCCGATGCAGATTGGGCCGGAGATAGAATGGACAGAAAAAGTGTAAGCGGTGGTATAATTTTACATGGAGTGAACCCCATAGCTTGGTTTTCAAAGAAACAGTCATGTGTTGCTCTTTCAACAGCAGAATCGGAGTACATTGCTGCTGCTGCCACAGCTCAAGAATTGGTCAATCTTAAAGGCCTAAGTCAACATTTAAAGTACAAGAATGATGCCATATTGCTTGTTGATAATATAGGGGCTATTTCTATGTCTAAAAGTTATGAAAATTCGAAAAGAACTAAACATGTAGATATTAGAGCTCATTTTCTTAAAGACATTGTAGAAAAGGGCATCATCGCTATTGAATATGTCAACTCTAATGATAACTTAGCTGACATAATGACTAAAAGTTTATGTAAAGACAAGTTCTTGAAATTTCGAGACCAATTTATGTGTTAGAAAATATTATGATAGGAAAAATACTTATGTAAACTGTCATTCTATGACTGTTGATATAATTAAGCTATGTAAAATTAAAATACTATGTAAAATTAAAGTTAATTATTAAAAATGTTTAAGTACAAGTTGATTATGTAAGGTAATGAATATTTTAAGTTGAAATTGTTTAGTAAGAAGTATATTTGTCTAGTGATGTGCTTGATACCAAATTTAAATTTGAAAATGTTAAATTTGAGGAGGAGTGTTGAGATGTCAGGCACCTCACTATCTATCTGTCAGTTGTCAATATGACAGCTGCTATATAGTCTGTTCTGTTGCCTACTGGACCTACTGGAGTCATGTAAGATTGTTTTGTCCTGAGAGTGAATCTTTCATTTCTATAATAAATGGCACGGCATATTGATAAAATGCATCGTTGTTTTAATATCAACAGATGGCGTGATAAGCTTCGATTTGTTATTGAGTTTCGTGAAATATTAAGATTTTCTAAAAACGATCATAAAAGATGTATGTTCTTGTTTAATTCACTCTCATAAGCACAAAAGGAATATTGGCCTTAATTCACATTTCAAAGATTATTTAGGTATATAGATCATTTAAATAGTAGATTATTAACCAAGGGGATAAAGCAGTGTCTTCTGTCGCGGGTGACGATTTAAATCGCGAGCGTAACGAAGGACTCGAGGTTTACTCCCGAGCGTAGCGAGGGTGTTAAAAACTTAAATCACGAGCGAAGCGAGGGATTTAAGACGAGTCCTGAGTGTAGCGAGGGATTTAAGTTTATCCAAGACTAAGACAGCTTTATCACCGAGGAAAATACTCTACTTTTCGTACCATTTGCGAAAAAATTAACACAATAATAATATGAGATAAGCATTTATTAAAAATAATTGCAATTAAAAGTAAAATAAATTAAAATAAACCTAACGTTTATGTATTTGAAGAAAACAAAAACGCGGCAAATTCCTAGACTAATATTTTTTCGTCGGAAAAGCAAAGGCATCAAGCTCATACGGCCTCGTCGGTTTTCGTAATTTTATAAAATAATCATAACTGCATAATAAATGCGTATTCCTTTTTCAAAAAGATGTATAATGCTTTATATACAAACTAAATGGTGTATATAAAGTAATGTAAGTATTCCAAATTTAAATCACATTCTCCCCCTAGAGGATGAATGAAATTCAGTACAATTTTCTTTCCCTGTTTTTAACAGATTAAAAATGACTATTGTTATGTTCGCTTTTTGTGGCATAGAATGACACTTTTTTGAGCAAGTGGTACGAAAATTGGTTTTAATTGTCTGAGGCATCCAATCGATTTTTCAAATTTGTTTTGTAACACATTTTGGTAATATGAAACTTTAAAAACGTGCAATAAAATACTTTGCAATAAATACAAAAAAGGATTCACAAACCGAGTAAACCCTTTTACTTGCAAGTCAAGTCGTGCTTCACCGTCGACCACATCATAGATAGTGGTCAAAGTCAAACGCGAGCCTAAAGATTATAGAATTAAAAAAAAAGAAAAAAAAATCGTTGCTAACACCATCTATATTCATGGAACGGAACCGAATCCGATCGAAGTTCTTAGAAAAATAATCAGTTTAGATGCAATTACTGGGTTGTGGACAATGATATTCAAATAAACAGATATGTTATAAGCGCGCGCATTGTGAAGACTCGAATAGTAGACAATTGTATGATTTAGTCTTTAGTTTATGTCACGCATGGCAAAGAGCGATACGCTTTGTTGAAAAAAAAACTAAATTAAAAAAATGCCATCGTGTGTATTTAGAAAGTGTACCAATTATAATACCAAATTACATAAAACAGAAGGGATCTCATACCATATGTAAATACGCAATACACCTCAATTTACTAATTTATTTCATTTTTTTTTCCTAATTTTCTGATATTTGGAGGTTACAAAAAGAAAAAACATTGGTGATCAGAATAATCTTTGTTTACATTCACACGCAAGTGACAAACACTAACTGTCTCTTTTTTTCTTGTTTGTTTTATCAAGCCATCCCTTTGACATTGTAGTGAAATGTCAGATGAATGAAAAGTGTGTATGTGTGCTGCCGCTGCTGCGCGGAACACTTTTTTCAATTGTTTTGTGAGTGTATAACGTATCTGTTTATTTGAATATCATTGGTTGTGGAGGTCAGACAGGCAGTTGCTCCATGTGACATAATGGTATTCAGCTGCATCCGGTTACACTGGACAATTACTTTTAGGCTTTAAGATCTTCCCTTCTGAACAATGTATTTCTAGCAAATAAATATTTTGATTTGATTTGGAAGCTGACTACAACATAGTTGGGCAAAGACTAAGCAGATAACTTGTTCTTCATGAGAAAACCAGTATATCGTAGAACCAAAAATATCGAAGACATTTTAACATCTACTAAAACACACAGGGCCCGTGTGGAGGATTACATACAGAACACTCCCTCTCATACCCAGTATACGTGGGACACTCAGAAAGTTTTGCGAAACTAAAAAAAATTGTTCTATACGTACATATATTTTTATTAAATCTTTTCAAAGTACTTTCCACCAGCCTCTATACAAAGATTCATGCGCCTAAACCAGTTTTCAAAACACTTTTTCCAGTCCACCGCAGACACCTCGTTTACAGCCTGCTCGAACGCAGCCAGCGCATCTTCCGGCGACGAAAATTGTATCCCTTTGAGCTGATTTTTTATTTTTGGGAATAAAAAGAAGTCACACGGTGCTAGATCAGGGCTGTAAGGAGGGTGACCCAGGAGTTTGACTGGCGTGCTGTCCAGGAAGTCCCTCGTTTTGAGTGCGGTGTGCGCAGGTGCATTGTCGTGGCGGCGTCAGTAGCCCGCGGAGCCCTGTGTTTGGTCGCTTGTTGCTTATAACAGAGAAAACTTCTGGCAAACATTTGGTAGTATACCATTCGGCATTAATGCTTCTTTGATCCCGTAAGGGAATTGATACCAAGTGGCCAGTCAAATTAAAAAAGCTAGCGATCAAAATCTTACCCCCGCTTCTAGATCGCTTCACTTTGGTAGGCGTTGGCTCATTTTGAAACACCCAAACAGTCGACTGGCGCTTGGTTTCTGGGTCGTATTGATAAATCCAGGACTCATCACCTGTAACGATGTCGTAAACACGCCGAGACGAGCCTGCTTCAAATTTGTTAAGCATATCACGGCACCATTCCACCCGGGCCTGCTTCTGAGCATCGGTGAGGTTGTGCGGCACCCAGCGTGATACTATCCTCCTCACGCGAAGATGGCTGTGTAGAATCTCGTGAACGCTTCCCGATCCAATCTTCAATATGTGTTGAATCTCCTGATATGTAATTCGCCTATTGTCTTGGATTAAATTTTTCACTGCTAGCACGTTTTCTTCGGTAACAGCCGTCAAAGGGCGACCGCTTCTTTCGTCATCCCCCAAAGTTGGTCGACCGCGCTTGAATTCGTTATACCAACGATACACGGTTGCCTTGGAAGGGCCTTCATCCATGAATGCCATTTGAAGTCTATCGTACGATTCATCCGGTTTCAGGCGACACTTGAAATCGTATAAAATCATAGCTCTAAAATGTTCCCGGCGCAGATCCATATTTCAGTGAGACACAATACTTTGAATTAACTCGCAAAAAATGTGGAGGGAAATTTTGAAATTGGAACTTACTTATTTTTACTTATAAATAATCATATTTTCGAAAAACATTATAACTGGCCAGTCTCCCATATATAAAAACTTTTTTTCGCAATACTTTCTGAGGGGCCTGGTATAATAAACACATCAACACGGTCTAGGGATATTTTTAAAAAAGCGAATTACTATCAATGTGTTAATTATCTATATGACATGTATATATTTAAAAGATACGTTATTTAATATTCTACCATTTTTTAATAATGGTGGTACTTCGATTAAAATTTCAGGATTTTATGGAAAAAAATGAAGCATAGACGGAAACCGTATATGAATTAACTTTTAATTTATGAGTAAAAACTGAAAAAAATAGAAAAATCATTTAATTTGTGTTTATAAACTTGAAGTTAGTAGTCTGAGAAAGCGCCCATGATGTTCATAACACATCGGCAACGATTCGGCATGCTCAGAACAAGGTTGTCAATGTCTTGCTGCGGAATATTGTCCCATGTCCTTCTGAGGTGCGCAAAAAGTTGATCTTCTGTAGCCAGATTTTCAGGAACTTCCTTCAGAGCTCTTCTTTGCAGCATATCCCACGCATGCTCAATGGGATTTCGATCTGGCGATTGAGCAGGCCAGTCTAAGGCCCTAACATTGTGTGTATGTAACCAAGCTGCTACCGTTCTCGCCGTGTGTGCCCGGGCATTATCGTGCATGAGCAGGAAATCTTGCCCCATTTGTGTTCTGTGGGGCAAGATTACGGGCCCCAGCATCTGTTGGACGTATCGTTCTGCCGTCATATTGCCCCGCACCCAAACGAGATCCGTCCGTCCTCCAAGACGAATTCCTGCCCAAACCATAATTGTTCCTCCTTTGTATGGGTGAACTTCCTGAGGGTTCTGAAGACGGCTCCATCGTCCAGGAACTCGCCAAACACGCGTCCTTCGTGAATCTGGATGGAAGCCGAACCTGGATTCATCCGTGAACAGCACATTGCACCATTGCTCACGGCCCCAGTCCACGTGGTTCCGAACCCATTCTAATCGTCGACCACGATTGCCTCTCCGTAAAGGTGGGACCCGGAGTGGTCTACGAGAGCGTAGATTGCTTCCATGCAGTCGCCTTCTTAGAGTTTGGTCACTCACAAGCACTTGGTGTTCCACTCGCAGCCTTTGGACCAATTGAGTCGCCGTTGCATTTGGTTGAGCTCGCGCAGCAACATTACGCTGAACAGACCCAGCTTCCAGCATTCCCACAGCTCGTAACATCTCCGCCCTCGTCAAATGTTGGCGTTGCATGGCTATACAATACCTCAATTTTAACTTTATCTTTCGTTTAAAAATGAAAAAGAAACTGTAACTAAACGTAATTCGTATTGTTTTCTAAATTTCGCACAAATGAAAATTCCCTCTCCTACACATCAAGACATTTTTATGCCACCGAAACAAAAGAATTTTCAAAAATTTGAATTTGGAATTAGTCTGAGATAAATTACAAACAAATCGGTGTATAAAAGATTCCAATGCGGCCAGTACTTTTCGAGTTATTTAATTGAGTATGAAATATCCCTAGGCCGTGTTGATGTCTGTAGTAATCTTTGCCCTCTGACCCTCTCACAGATTCCTCTCTGTCTGCCTAGAGGCCTATACTACTCTAATCACAGAGAAAATAAAACTACGTTTTAAGTCTAATGTTAAGAGCAAAGTTGTTGCGCTATCAGTCGCTAGAGGGCATTACAGTAGGTACCGAGACATGGATAAAATGATGGAAATTTAGAAAAGTACCTATAGAGGCGACCTTGCCTAGTCGGAACATTAAAAAAAACATTACAAAAGCTATTATTATTAATACAAAAATCTCAAACTCTGGATCATTTTTGAAGACGGATTATAAGGAAAAATAAGTGGAAGAGACCGAGCATGGATGATTTCAATATTGTCGATTATCAATAATTAAATGAAAATAATAGACAGAAGTAGAAAATGGCTAAAAGACTTTATTGTTTGATTAACGTCGCGCCATCTATGTCATCTTTGTGTAAGATTTCCTTTTTCACCATAACTCTTCTACAGCACAAACATTTTTTTGCTGGTCACACTAAACCATGAAAGTGTACTGAAAAATATGCCCCACTTGTGCCCTTTATTAACGTAGTTGGACAGAACAAAAATACAGTTTTAGTTTTAAATAATAAAATAAGTACCATTACATGAAAAGCCACTAAATACGGTTTCTCAAAAGACTAGAATTCATGTTTGTATAAACTTAAGCCGCCATCTTTTTTCCTGTCTTTCTTTTTCGCTTCTGTCATTTCCGTGACTAGTTTGTCCAGTAGGTGAATATTTCATTTTCTTCTAAAATAATAGTGATTTTAAACAAATATCGAGCTTGTGGTCACGTAAACATTTGTGTTTCAGACATTCAACATGCAGAACGACGCCGGTGAATTCGTTGACTTGTACTGCCCGAGGAAATGGTGAGTTGAGTTTGAGAGGTTATCTTACTTTGTTGACCACATTGCGCTAAAACACGCATTGACAGAATCGCATGCGATTTTGGACAGAATAACCATTATTTACACTTAATGTGCTGTAATATGCTTAAAATGAATGTTTCATATCCTTCTATTTATGTTTTTCCTAATATAATGCACTAATACCATATATTTGATGTGAAGTTTTGTCGAGTTCAGAGTTTCAAATTTAATTATCCTATTAGGTGTATCTCTATGTGACCCCAATTGGTATCCCAAACAGTTTCACAATATCCTGCACACCAATACCCAGAAATTTAAAACTATTATAATTGAAACACAGTTTCCGCTCACACATTTCCAAAACAAAAAACAAATTAATTGGTTCCAAATGTTTAATGTCTGTAATATTTTATAATAAATATAGCTAATACACCTAGTATCTTCACACTCAAAGAAAAGCAACCATTAACATGAGTATCCCTGTACTATTCCAGCTCGGCCAGCAACCGTCTGATCCATGCTAAGGACCATGCCTCCGTGCAGCTGGTGATCGCTGACGTGGACCCAGCCACTGGCCGTGCTGCGGAGACAGCCAAGATGTACGTGGTGTGTGGTGCCATCAGACGCATGGGAGAGTCCGACGATTGCATCGTCAGGCTTACCAAGAAAGATGGCATTTTGACTAAGTAAGTTGTCCTTATTATGTGAAAGTTTGGATATATTGGATGAAATTTTGCATGGATAATAGGATACTTTTTATCGTGGTATAATGTTTCTTCAGGTTAGTAAAACACTTTTCATATAAGCGAAGCCGCAGGCAGGAGCTAGTTGTATAAAAAAAACTGTTTGGCTTTTCTAAAGGTTAATCATACAAACATGGTTTCTGAATTAAGAATGTAAAAATAACGGAAAGGCTCAATCCTGACCCTGACCCTGGGTTTGACAGGTTTCAAAACCTGCCAAACTTTTGTATTACAGTAGGATTTGACACATTCTTAACTTCAGGTCCTTTTTTACCCTACTGCCGAAGGAGGGTAATGTGTTTATCAGTCTATGTATGTATGTATGTATGTATGTTTGTTCCTATATGGCATTCCAGAGACCAAACGCGTTGGCCGATTTTGATGATTCATACGTCAATCGATGCGTCTTAACCCTGCGAGTGTCATAGGCTACATTAAAATTGGATAATAGAAAATTGGCGGATTTTGGGCGCCATATTGTGGGGGCCCAAATTTTTTTTTTCTTCCAAACCCATCGTGTGGGGTATCAAAATAAAGGGTTTTAAGAGGTGATTTCAAAAATATATAACACATGAAAATAAAAAAAGTTATAAATAAAAAAACTTAATTCAAAAAACCCGATTTTGGTCAGCCAGCCCGCGAATATGTATCCTCCGACTGAACAGCATGATTTTTTCCTTGTTTACGACTTTTTAGTTCGCTTTTGAAGCAGTCGGGATTTTTGATTTTTTTAATTAAGTTTTTTTATAAAGAAAATGTGGCCCCACTAGGAATTTCTTCCTGTATTGTGGGTGTGTTTACAAACATATAAACTCACATACACAAGACACCTAGATCCGGATAAACTATCTGTGGTTGTGACGGTCATACAAATATTTAAAAGTTCAGTAACTGGTCCATAACTCTTCAACCAACAGGCGACTATTTATGGGTACTTATTCCTATTAATACAAAGCTCTTTCTACATAAATGAATATTATACAGAAGGAAAATTGATTGTTTGTTATTTTTATATCTCTGGAATTACAGATCTGATATTGAAATCCTTTCAATGAAAGAAAGCTACACTATTGCTTAGTGGAGTTGCTACTTTATATCTTAGAAAACATGTACCATTTCTGTGTGATAGGCTGCTCGGACCAGCTATAAATATTGTACAGAATATAGACATTAGATAAACATAGGCGAAGTAAGCAACACCTCCGTAAGAAACTAGGGAACCTAATCTGCTTCTGGAAGGAAGTGGATTGCTTACGTAGACAGGTGGCTCACGTTCAAATAGTCTACCTACATAAAATATATGCACCTATATTAATTACTAAAGACTTCAATGTTTATGAGTTTTACTTATGCTCTATTATTGTCACTTTCTGTAATAATGCTGTGTCTATTGCATCATATTGTATATGTAGTTAATATTATTGCTTGTATTATAAAGTTTTTATTAGTGTAATATTTGTAGATAGAAAAAAAAAAAAAAAAAACAAAATCATTTATTTGCTGGAATATGGGTACATGAGATATTACAAACAAAAAAGTTCTTATTGCCATACTTTACCTCAACAGGCGTGCAAATATATATTAAATACTAATACATGCAAATGTCAAATGTTATTTTATTTATTCGTCATTAATTATTAATTATCCATTTCAAATTTTAAAATTAGTAGTCATCTAGTTAGTACATATTTATTACATTTTTTCATTTAGATAATCATTTACATTATAATAAGCTTTATTGATTAGATACGTCTTCAATTTATTTTTAAATGACATAAAATTCTCAGCGGCCTTTATATTCCTTGGTAATTTGTTATAAATTTTAGGGCCCATACAAAATGCACTCTTGTCAAACATAGCCGTCCTATGGCTTATTGCACGAAGTGTACTTGCCAGCCTGGTACTTTTTAACGTTTCATATTTATTAATATTATTTCTAATGTCTAATGCTAGTTCATAAATATACAGTGATGGGAATGTCAATATTTTTAAATTTATAAAATGTGGTTTACACGTATCTGTAGGTTTTAGGGTACATATTGCACGGATACATTTCTTTTGGGCTTTGAAGACAGTTTCTCTATCAGTGGCATTCCCCCAAAACATTATACCATACCTTAGCGTCGAACCAACGTAAGCGTGGTAAGCAGATAGAAGAGCACTTTGGTTGACAACTTTACGTAGCATATACAAGGCATATGAATACCGACTTAGTTTAGTGCAGACTTGTTCGATATGTGTCCTCCATCTCATGTCTGAGTCTATGTGTAGTCCAAGGAATTTTGTAGAGTTGATTTTTTCTATATTTATTTGTTCATATTGTATATTAACAGTATTGGATTTTGAATTTTTTGTTTTAAATGTCGTTATAAATGTTTTAGTTAGATTTATTTTAAGTTCATTTAAGTTTAACCAATTAACTATAGATGATAGCGTATGGTTTATCTCATGTTCATGAGTCGAGGGGTCTTCAGATACTACTATCGCAGTGCTATCGTCAGCATACAGAACCATAGAGGATTTTATGGATTTGGGGAGGTCGTTTATATAAATAATAAAGAGCAGCGGACCTAAAATACTCCCTTGAGGTACACCTCTGAAGACTTTTATTGGTGTTGACAAATGTTTTATTTCTACTTTTGTGACATGTGAGATGCTAGATATTTCAGTTTGTTGTTCTCTGTCACTTAAATATGATTTTATGAGATCTCTAGCCTTTCCCCGTACTCCATACGCTTCTAATTTATTTAATAATAAACCATGATTGACGCAGTCGAAGGCCTTCGTCATATCCATATATAATGCTGAGACATGTTTCTTACTATCCATGCCTTTTAGTACCGTTTTAAGGAAAGTATGAAATGCACTGTTAATAGATTTATTTTTACGGAAACCCATTTGTTCTTCCGCAAGTATGTTATGTTTTTCTATATAGTTGTATAAATTATTATAGATGACTTTTTCAAACACCTTTGATAAGATAGGTATTAGAGATATAGGTCTATAACTATTCATATTTTCCCTATCCTCTTTTTTAAATATTGGAATGACAATAGATAATTTTAATTTTGATGGGAAGACCCCATCTTCTATGCATTTATTAATTATATAACACAATACTGGCGCTATTATTTCCGCCACTCCCTTAATTATTTTAGTACATATTCCATCGTGCCCCACACTATTTGTGTTTTTTAGGGATTTTATTATTGAGACAATACTCCCTGGCGTGCACGGGCGCATAAAGAATGAGTTGGAATTATTGTATGTAATTCTATAATGGGATTTTTTGTTAATAGGGAGTTTATCTGGTACCTGAGCTGTAAAAAAATTATTAAATTCATTAGCTATAGTAATTGGATCTGTGATTGGTAAATTGTTTACATTAATTTTGTCAATTTTTTTAAACTGCTGGTGGATATTTGTTTTATAATTATTTATAACCTTCCAAGTAGCTTTAGCTTTATTTACTGATGTTTTAATATAGTAATCGTTCTGAGATTTTTGCGTTAATTTAATTATTTTTTTAAATCTTTTATTATACGTTTTGTATAAATCTTTAAATTGTTGGCTTGGTGCTTTCCTGAATTTCCAAAGTAGTTGACGTTTACGTTTGGAGCAGACTCTGACACCCTTTGATATCCATTGTGGTCGTTTGTGTGTAGGTACTTTGACCTTTATTAAAGGGAAACAGAGATCATAGAATAATTTTAATAATTCGTGGAATGTGCTAAAGGCATCATCCGCTGTTTCTGCCTTGTAGACTTCCAGACCAGGCGAGATTACGCATACATTCAACGAACTTATCTGTATTAGAGGCGCTATAGTCTCGTTTATGTGTGTACCAGTGTGTTATGTTAAAACTTTCTGTGACTGGGTATTGTAGAAGTTGAGCAGTATGATCCGATAGTGCTAGTTCTAGTATTTCATACCTGGTGCCCCGTTTATTACAAATAAAGTTGTCAATACATGTGTTACTACATAGTCGCGTGGGTTCTTTAATTATTAGTTTAAGGTTATAGCTAGCCAGCAGTTGCTCTAATTCTATTACAATTTTATCTCGTTTTAGTACATTGATGTTAAAATCGCCGCATACAATAATTTTCTTATTTTTTAAACAAGTTTTATTGAGTATTTCGTTAAATTTAGAGAAAAATATGTTTACCTTTTCTAGTGTGTTGCAAGGGGGCCTGTAAATGTTGATTACAATAACATTATGCTCTAGGAGTTCAATGGCACTACACTCTACAATATTTCTCACAGTATGTTCCTCTATGTCATAGATTTTAGCCTTTCGATTATTATGTACTAATATGCACGCCCCTCCATTTCTATTGTGCCTAGAGTAAGATGAAATCAATGAGTAATTGGGAATTTTCAGTGAATAAGTATCTTCATTGATCATATTATGTTCCGTGATACAAAGGACATCAACATGTTTATTGTTACGGTTCAACTCTTCCAAATGTAACGAAAGCTCATCTGATTTATTTATAAGACCATTGATGTTCTGATGTAATATATATAAGTTATTATACACGAAAAAAATTCAATCTATTATCAGATTCTGTTAGTTGATTAGATGCATCATGTACATTCATCGTGCTTAAATCTAGGATTAGGACTTGTAAGTCGTTTAAAATAATATTCAAGCCTTTATTATTTAAGCTCCCATACCTTTGGTTATAAGTTTCGTAGGTGTAGGGAAGATTTAAGTTGGAATCCAAAATATACGCATATTTATATGTCTCAACATCCATGTAGATTAAATTATTAAAGGTGTCGACTCTACTATTAAACATTATATTTTTGTTAGCCATATATCTAAAAGTCGGCAGACATATTATAAAGTTCGTGTGGGTTAAAGCTTGTAATTTACCGCGAATGAAAGCAACCAATTCTATATAGTTCTGGGTCCTTTTAAAATCTTCTTCCCCAACGTAAATAACACAGTGGTCGGAGTAAGTTAAGTTTTGTACTTTCTTATCAATACTATCTAATAGTTGCTTTAATCCACAATTTGGCATGCGATAGTGACATATATTAAAATTACCTAAATTAGATCTCTGACTGATTGTGCATAATCTATTAGACTTTTCACTACTTAAAATACATATATTATTCTTTACAACCGGCAGCGATGGGTTTTGCGAGTTTTTAGTAAGGTCTTCAGTTATGGATGCCCCATCATCAGGAATTTCGAAAGTCTGTGGTTTAATGATCTTCTTTTCCGTAGAACTAATTTTATTTCCCTTCGGTGTTTGTAATTTCTTCTTTAATGGACTACTGGTGACTTTTTTATACATCTCATTTTTCTTCAATAAATCGGCGTTTGTTTGCTTCAGAGAGCTATTTTCCAAAGATAGTATTTCTATTTCTCGATGTGCGCTTTGTAATTGAGACCTAAGGTTCTCAATGTCAGTTTTAAGGATGCTTATCTGCTTATCCTCCTCGTCTTCTGAAATTTCCGGCATACTATTAGTAGTCTCATCCAATGTTTGTGGAATAATTTCACTGGTGTCATTATTGGGTTCCGATATAGTACGTGTGCGACGGAATGTTATATTTTCTAGGAAGTTCATGATAATTTTACAAATTTAAATTATCACAAGCCACAAAAAGTCTCCCAGTAATCGTCGGATTTGAACGTGCGGTCATGCGGTTCGAACAATTAAGTCAGTTCGTACACCGCTAAGCCACTCGTACAGTTAACAGTAGGATCCAATTTTGCAATCTAATGGCGTTTTAACTACGCAAGTCCTTCTTTGTGTAATAGATGTCGCTATTTACAATATTGATTGCCGACTTGTTATTTATTTGTTCGGCAACACTGCGACAACAATGTTAGTGGTTGGTTTATAGGGTATTTGCTAGATGGCGCTGGCGTTGGCACAACTTCAAGTCACGTAGGTGCATTATTTGAATAAAAAACGATTTTTGCCAGCACCAATTTTTGTTTAGATCACTTTTTTATCACCACAGTCTAGGAATTATTAGTAATTATGATTGTTTTGAAGCATGATGTCTTAAAATTTGAATGTTTACACTGGTTTATCTTATAGCAATGAGTTTTGTAGTCAATGTTTATATATTTGAGAATCAATGTTTGTATAGTAACCCGGTGTTTTTGATTAATAATAACACTGTCACTGCCAGATTTCGGGTTCAGCTTCACTTTTATTTATTGTCACTGTATTAATACTGGGTCTACTATTTTTAAGAATTATTTAATTACAAGCACAATTTAGATCCAATGTTTACTTGTCAGCTGTCAGCTCCAAACTGTAGACCAATATATAATGGCAGAACCTGTTGAAAAGTTGTCCTTTTCTGCATAAAAAGTAGCCTGTAACCCTCTGTGTACACTATACTTTGATAGTTTTCTATCGGTTTGTCCTGTTTATAATACAAGTTAAGATTAAGATATCAGCTTTGTTTCGGGAACACACCTTTTTTTTGCATCTTTTCATTTGCAGCGAATACTTTGAATTTTATGTGTACTAAACAGTTGTGAACGTCAGTGTTTAGTATTTAAGTTTGCCTGCCTCGTTGGTCTTGTGATCACAAGGGCTAATGATGAGCATGTCTGCTCACTCCCAAAACGTTATGCAGGGGTAGCAGGGGTGATGTATGTACTAAAATAAATGAACCAATCAGCTAAATAATAAAATTTCAAGCGCCCTAAATTTTATATTATGTACTGTTCCTATGTTAACAATAAAATGATCTTGTTGAACATGATAGTAATGTAACCCTTTCTTTGTTTCAGGAACTACTGAAGTTATTTAGTCATGTAAGGAGCCTAATTTTAAGAAAAACAATAAAAAAAACTATAAAAGTTAGCTTGATTTTCATTTATTAGTGTTTAAGAGTATTTACTAGAAAAATATCACGACAAGAGAGCTCGTGGGAGCGCTCGCAGTACGATTGGACACGGTTGCCTCTCTCGGGCCACTGTCTGTGTGCCCGGGCTGGCGGCGACGCGCTGTCGCTCGTCCGGTTAACATCTGTCAATAATTGCACTCATGAGCATGAACAGCCTATGACATTCCCACTGCTGGGACACAGGCCTCCTCTTTGTGAGAGACCACGCGGGCCCAGTGCGGGTTGGTGGATGTCAACTGAAGTTTGAAGGGCTCCCACCAGGTGCACCGATAAAGAGATTAATGCTGCAGAAATCCTCTGGTTGCGAGGCGGACAGGGACCGGTCCATGTGGCGGCACTTGGGGAGGCCAACGTTCAGAAGGTGATGTCTTTCGGATGAGATGATATTGAAGTCGTCACAAAACGTTCACATTCAAGTCACTTTGACAGGTAGTTAAATGATTCGGGCAGGTACTTACGTACATAGTGTTCACTGAATCTGTTCGTCCTTTACTCCCTTTATTTTATATATTGTTTCCATAATCACGTCTTGATTCCCTGGACAGGAAATTAATTTTGCAGTTAAACAAAAACAGCTTGTAAAATTAGGTAGGTAAGTGACGATAAGACTGTTGACTGCATTAGCAATAAATAAATACAATCGGGAAGTGGAGTCGAAAATTTTCGTTATTTTTAGGGTGTCCCAGCTTTTTGTTAGACAATAAGCCAAACTACCATCTTTATCTATATAAATATAAAAATCAATTGCTGTTCGTTAGTCTCGCTAAAACTCAAAAACGGCTGGACTGATTTGAATAATTATTTTTTTGTTATGTTCGTCAGAATACAGGGAAGGTTTAAAAACACAAAAATGGTAGGTTAGATAGGTAGGGAGGGGTATGGTAGGTTAGGGTGGGCTGGGTAGGGTAGAGTAGGTGGGATAAAAGTACAATGAATTCAAAAAAACATTGTTTGATGTTTTGTTACTTTTATGGCAAAACAACGTTTACCGGTACAGCTAGTTTTTCAAATAAAAATCTGACTAAGTAATGATCGACCGGCCATGTACCATACCATTGACATGAAAGAGAAGGGATCACTGTCAACGTACGTGTGTATGATCGGTATAAACTGTTAAAGTCGCTTGAGGGCGCCGCCGCAGCCGGGCTTGCCCCCAGGCGGCGGGCGGCAGACGGTCCTCTTCTTGCAGCCTCGCGCGCCGGCCACGCTCAGCAACAGGAACAGCGTCCACCAGCACAGCGACGCCGCCCACTCGTGCCACTGACAACACACACATCATTTTACTTACTTATAAACTAGCAACAAAATCAGTTTCAAACTAAGAGAACGTGCGTTTTCGTTTCGTTTCGGTACCGAATCAACACAGATTTTTTAGCGAGAGCCACTTCTTGACTGGCTCGGTTTCTGTACGGTATCGTTTCATTTTGCAGCCTAATTGTGTAAGTAAATAACATGTAACTTTAACATAACCGGTGGAATGAGAGTGTAGGTACCAGGGTGACCCGTCCTACATCTGCGTACCCGTTTGAGCAGACGGGCTTGATGGTATCTATGTTATGAAATGGTGTAAAAAATAAACAGATATGCGATTGCAGAAACCCCGAGAGATTTGCCGTCATTTATTGAAGAGTTCTGTTGTATATTTCCAAAGTTCTTCATCAGATATTTACCAAATTTTAATGGGACCATTTCGGAACAAACTTATTTCGAACAAAAAAATAATTTATACCATTCCCCCTCTAAAAAGCCTATTTTATTCACTGAAAATTGTGAATAAAAGCACTTTTAATCACTGTTTTGGTGTTTGAATTTGGAACACACCACAGATTGGTAATCAGTGGAACACACCAATGTATTAGACGTCCATCTCAATGCTATGTAACCTCTTTGCGCCACCTTGCGCAAAAAATACTCGATACAAACTTTTTGTGCAGAGAATATTTGACTTCCAAACTCCTTCTTCGATTTTAATTTTGAGTTTGTTTTTTAGGATTTTAATAATAATTTTGATTTTAGTCTAGGATATTTATTGAATACTTATTTGGATTGTAATTCTAATATTAATTGCAATGGTATTTAATTAATTATAATTATGTAACGTAAAGGAGGTGGTCACTGGCCCCTGAAACACAGGCGCTGTTACCTAGCTCAGGGGTCAGGGTTTCACATTTTATGTAAATTTTGAAGGTAATAAACCATTTATTTATTTATTACTCGTAATATTCCTTTTGCTTTTCACTCAAATCTTTCTTTTACTCGTAGTCATGGTATAAAATATAGTATGCAACTCTTGAATAAAACGGATTTATATCGAGGGCCATGAATCACTCGCGTCGCTCATGATTCTAACACTTGAATCACTCGCTATGCTCGTGATTCAATCATCATGAATCACTCCATACGGTCGTGATTCAGTCGTTAGAATCCTTCACTTGCTCGGGATTCATCTATGGCCCTCGCTTTAATTTTCATCCCACCATCTCGGAAAGAGTATTTTTAATGATAAATGATTTTATTTCTGTAAGTTGGTTTGTACAAACACTTTTACATGTCGATCATATTTTTTAAAACTAGATGAGGTCGGCGTTTCCTATCTGACTACTCTGAGAAGAAAGGCCGAAACAAACTCAGAGGTCACAGTCTCTTTTAAAGTCTTGACAAAAACTTGGTTATATCATGTGAAGACCATGTAGACATATGTCTGAAATGGTCTTTTGAGGAAAGAACCAGCCAGATTGAGTGGACCTGTCCAGTCAGTGCACGCATTTGTCAATAACCGAGCAGCTCAACTCAGAATTTACGGAGCTCAACGATTCGACGAACAATACCAAAGAAAGGACATTCGGGTAGGCCGCATAAACTACTCAAACTGCCAGACCATGAGTAAAAACTAACTAAGTTATAATAAAAAACAAAAATCCACATAGTCTTCACATTCACAATAATAAAAATAAAATAATATAATACTTTAAAAAGTAAATATTCTTGTCATTGCAAGAAATCAAAAAAAATATCAAAATTTAAAACAAAATTCACGGTGCAAAATATAAAAAATCAAAATTAATTGGAGCAGCTCAATCCCAAGCCTTTTTGTCCTCAACGTAATCTTTAATAGTATAAAACGCTTTCTGACACAACTAACGTTTAATTAATGATTTGAATTTATTAAGACTTAGATCTTGTACGAGGCTTGGAAGCTTATTATAAAAGCGTACACATTGACATCTAAACGAGCCACCTATCTTCTTGAGCCTTGTTGTAGGTACTACAAATTTGTGTTTGTTCCTAGTATTTATGTTATGGATATCACTGTATTTTTTAAACAATTTTATATTTTTATGAGCATATAAAAGATTTTCATAAATATACTGAGAGGGCACAGTCATTACATTAATCTCCTTAAATTTCTCTCTGAGAGAGTGCCTCGGGCTTAATTTATATATTGATCGAACAGCTCTGTACGAGCATCGCCTCATGATATAACTTGTTTTAGTTTTTACCTGAACAAGCAGTCGCTAATTCACCGATTATTTATGTACATTCGCTGACTAGGCTATTACGCCCGCCACCACTCACCTACTTTAGGTATTATATAATTTATTGTTTTGCCTAATAAACTGTCAATCATTAACGGACACATAGCAGTGATTTTATTTCCTGTACACATCCCGTGTGATTCGTCCATCTACATTCTACATCTCAGTGTGCGGAGCTATTGCCCGTACATTTTTGGTCCTTCGAACCGGATCGCCACTACTGGAGCAAACAGTCCTGCAAGTCGCACAGGTACGAAGTGTTTCTACTGACGATAGCGAATCGGTTTGACTGGTCTTCCACAAGCGGATCGCCCCAGTCAGATTGAGAAGGCGCACAATATCGTACAGAGATTCCTTCGGACGGCGATTGCCACAGGAAACATCAACATTTGGTGGTTCGGGAACAACAATACAGAACAAATTCAACAGTGAAGTCAACAGGTCTAACGTCCGTCAACAATACGCATACATACCCGTATAACAATTATGGACGCTAGACAACAAGAACTTCTCAAGCGGCAGAGTATCATCGCAGAGGGCATTCGGAAAATTGGTGTCAACTTCGGCAAAGATGGCCCTGACCGCAAAACCACAACATACATCCGGGGTAGACTGGATACCCTCCAGGCGCACTGGAACGAGTTCGAGATGAACCATGGCGTGTTACAGGGCGCCACGGACCGGACCGATGTATACTACAGTACAAAGGTGTACGACAGAGTCAAGGCGGAATACTCAAGTATACAACATAAGCTGCAAGCATGGTCTACCAGCACTGCGGAACCCGCGTGCTACCAAGGTGAAGAGAGCAAAAACACTGGAGTCCTTTCAAAATCAGACGAGCTCAAAACTCAGCAAGCAACGAACTTCAGAGCCTTCTCCCGGTTCACCAGCAACTTGTGCACTGCTGACATTATTGAGAAATGGGATATAGAAGACAAGCTTCGGACCCTCGAATCTCGATGGAGGGTGATTGACGAAGTACACTGGCAGCTTGACAACATTCTCGTCGGTAGCGACGTTAACTACGAGCTTGAGTTTTCGAAGTATGAAGAAACGTACGAGTGCACAAAGCGAGATCTTAACCGCAAGCTCAACCTCGCTGTCCAACAACGGGACAATGCACCGAGGATCGAAATACCAACATTCTCTGGTAATTACACACAATGGCCGACATTCTTCGACCTATATGTTGCGGCCATTCACAACAACCCGTCCCTCTCGAAGGGGCAGAAGATGCAGCACCTGAAAGGGAAGCTGAAAGGGGAGGCTGAACGCCTTGTGCAACATTTGACTGTTTCCGAAAGCAACTACGACTCCTGCTGGGAAATCCTCCATCATAGGTACAATAACTTACAGCTTCTCTTCACCAAACAAATGCAAGTATTGATGAGTCAACATACGATTCAACATCAAAACGCTTACGACTTGAAGCGCCTACACGACACCAGTCTTGAAACCGTGCACGCGTTGCGTAACTTGGGCATCGACACGACATCATGGGACCCGATTTTGGTGCACATTCTGGCCGGAAAACTGGACACACAGACCTACTCTGATTACATGGAGGCGAGGAAAAGTCCAAGAGGGCTTCCCAATTTCAAAGAATTCATCCAGTTCATCGAAGGGAAGTTCACGGCGCTAGAATCAGTGGTGAAGAAAACAAGCAAGCCAAATAAGCAAACAGATGCAAACACTGGCAGCTCGACTACAGCAACACAAAGGGATGCGTACAACAGATACAGACGCTACCCCAAAGCAAACCATACAAGCTCCGACAGGAATTGTCCTGTATGCAAAGCAAGTCACATTTTGCTCCACTGTAAAGCGTTTCAAGAGATGACGCCAGACATAAAAATTAGGACAATTGAGCAATTGAACGTTTGCAAAAACTGCATGTATCCGCACAACGGAAAGAAATGCAACTCGCAAAAAAGATGCAAGGTGTGTAACGGCGCACACCACACAACGCTAAATGACCTAACACGTGATACTACGTCAGCGACACTGTCGTCAAGTCGACTGACCGACAACGTGACTGACCGCAACTCGCAGCGAAAAACTAATCACGTGTCAGGAAATTTTAACGAAGTTCTTCTAGCGACAGTACAACTTAAAGTCAAAGCCGCAGATGGAACCTACACCGTACTCCGATGTCTTCTAGACCAAAGTTCCCAACTGAACCTTATAACAGAATCGGCTGTGCAACGACTTGGCCTTCCGCGACGCAACCACAACTCAACCGTGTCGGGAATCGGAACATTTTCCAGCCAGAGCAACGGAACCGTTCAGTTGGACTGTAAGTCCCTTTACGGAGATTACGAGTTTTCAACGCCGGCGCTAGTAATGGCCAAACTACTCAACAACCTACCTAACTACTCCTTCGAAAAACAGGATTGGCCTCACATAGAAAATATTAACCTGGCTGACCCACAATTCAACTTATCAAGGCCGATTGACATTTTACTTGATGCCGGAGTATACGGCGATATAGTGATGAGCAGCATAATTCGAGGAAACATATACGCACCTATAGCACAACAAACTAAACTCGGCTGGGTATTAGTTGGAAACACAAATACCTTCAATTGTCATGTCGTGGTAGATACTAACGATATCTCTCGTTTTTGGGAAATTGAAGACATAACGTCAGACGACAAGCCCACGAGTGTTGAGGAGGAATACTGTGAGAGGCTGTATACTGACACAACAAAAAGACTTGAAGACGGGCGATACGAAGTTAGAATCCCCATGAAGACCAACTTCGAACAAAATTTGGGACGATCAAAGCCTCAAGCAGTCGCGCAATTCAAGCAGTTGGAAAAACGTTGGGCTAGAGACGAAAACCTCGCTTCAAGTTACAAGGCTTTCATCGACGAATACAAAGCTTTACAACATATGAAAAAGTGCACAGAGCCGGACACACCGAGCTGTTTCCTGCCCCATCATGGAGTAATGAAACCAGACTCAACGACAACCAAGCTCCGAGTGGTTTTCAATGCATCAGCAACCACCAGCACGGGACACAGTCTAAACCAATTGATGGAATGCGGGCCTAACTTACAACAAGACTTACAAGCGATGATTCTACGATGGAGGGCATTTGAATACGTGTATACAGCGGATATCGAGAAATTCTACCGACAAATACGTATTCAGGAAAAAGACCAACACTTGCAAAAAATCACAGAACCGTTACAAGAGATACAACTGACAACAGTAACATATGGCACCAAGTCCGCACCCTTCCTTGCAATGCGAACCATAAAGCAATTAGTCAAGGATGACGGCGCGCAGTACCCTTTGGCGGCGGCTATTCTCTCCAACCATACATGGACGACTTACTAGGCGGATGTCACGACTTCATAACAGTACAGAAAGCTCAACATGAACTAATAACAATGCTGAAAGGTGGTGGGTTCAACTTACGAAAGTGGGCTAGCAACAAAACGCGCCTACTCGAAGGCTTGTCAGATGAATTGATAAGCCAGAAAATGTTCGACTTCAAGGACGCAGACACAAACAAAACGCTAGGCATCACTTGGAACCCGCGCACGGATCAATTTACATACAAACAAATATCACTCTGCAACAAACGTGATGTCAACACAAAACGCACACTACCGTCGGATATATCAAAACTGTATGATCCACTTGGCTGGGTATCACCAGTTACCGTGAAAGCCAAGCTAATCTTTCAACATGCATGGTCGACAACAACGAGCTGGGATGATCAACTCCCAACAAATATACAGCAAGAATGGGAGCAATTCCGCAATCAGCTCGCGCACATTCACGACATATCCATACCACGCTGGGTCGGCTACACTCAACAACCCTTCGAACTACATGGCTTCTGTGATGCATCTGAAAGAGCCTACGGATGCGTCATATATTGCAAGTCCACGGACAAAGAAGGTCAACAGGTGATCAGGCTAGTAGCAGCTAAAACAAAATTAGCCCCACAGAAAAACCCAATTTCCTTGCCACGACTGGAGTTATGTGGTGCAGTACTGCTAGCACGACTGATCGAAAAAGTGGAAACCTCGATGAACTCACAGACAGTCACCATACATTGCTGGACAGACTCCATGGTGGTACTTGGCTGGCTAAATGGTGACGTGGGTCGCTGGAAGAGTTTCGTAGCCAACAGAGTCACACAGATAACGAAAATAACTTCATCCAACTCCTGGAAACATGTCAAGTCCGAAGATAACCCTGCGGACTGCGCAAGCAGAGGAATCTCACCATCAGACTTAATAGGTCACGAACTCTGGTGGAAAGGCCCTTCTTGGCTTCAAAACAACAACATACCCCTACAAGGTATTTTTACAACGAACGAAGAGAAAAGGAAACGAGGTCAAACTTGCGCAATACAAGCAAAACACGCGCCACTCATCGAGCAACTACTGCAAAAATACAGCTCAATGACTTATGCAACCCGAGTCATCAGCTGGCTTATACGATTTATAAATAACTCGCGTGACGCAACAAGAGCCAACCGTAGGTCGCACTTAACTACAGAAGACATAGTGCAAACTCAGAACCTGCTTGTGAAAACTGTACAGAACAATACCTTTGGCGATGAAATAGCGCACCTACACAAACATAACAAGGTACGGGCCACAAGCAAACTGTTGAGTCTGAGCCCAATGCTAGACGACCACGGCATCCTTCGAGTGAGAGGAAGACTTGAACATGCCAAGTTAAACGACTCACAAAAACATCCAATAATTTTACCAAACAACCACAAGCTATCAGAACTCTTGATTGACCAAGCCCACATGAATACTCTCCACGGCGGTGCCAGGCTTACATTGGGACACCTTCGTAACAAGTATTGGATACTAGGCGGCATGAAAACAATCAAGAAGCAACTAAACAAATGTGTCACCTGTCATCGCTATAAAACGCAACGCAGCAATCAACAAATGGCAGACTTACCAACACCTCGAGTTACACCTTCACGGCCATTCACACACACAGGCGTGGATTTCACGGGGCACGTTGAAATAAAGGCTAACAAAGGTCGCGGCATTAAAACAGTTAAGGCCTACATCGCGATCTTCATTTGCCTATGCACAAAAGCCATCCATCTTGAACTGGTGTCCGACCTCAGCACTGCAACATTCCTCGCAGCATTGAAGCGGCTATGCTCTCGACGAGGAACGCCGAAACATATCTATAGTGACAACGGAACGAACTTTGTCGGAGCAGCAAGAGCACTAGCCAAAGAACGCCAGGAGGCAATGCAACTTCTCGTCAACGACGACCTGATCAACAGCACTTCCGAGAGTGGCGTTGAATGGCACTTTAACGCACCATCTTGGCCAACAGCGGGAGGATTATGGGAAGCTGCAGTAAAGAGCATGAAACACCATCTTAAACGCGTTCTTGGTGAACAAAAGCTTACGTACGAAGAGTTTACTACCTTGCTAGTACAAATTTGAAGTCTGTCTCAACTCGAGGCCATTAGTCGCTCTAACAAATGACCTCGACGACATCGATTACCTGACACCAGGCCACTTTTTAGTCGGTGGACCGGTACTGGCACCTCCGATGACATCAGAGGGCGATAACAGCCAGTTAACGTTACGATGGCGCTTGACAGAAAACATGTACAAGGAATTTTGGAAGAAATGGTCCAACGATTACCTACAAACGATACAATTACGAGGAAAATGGCAAACCCCAAAACACAACATTGCAGTGGATGATGTCGTCCTTATAAAGGAAGAACAAGTAGCTCCAGCCCGATGGTTATTAGGGCGAGTTATAGAGACGCACCCTGGACCAGATAATTTAGTACGAGTCGTCACGCTCAAAACTAAATCCAACATAATGAAGAGACCCGTAACAAAATTGTCCCGGTTACCCATTGAAACAGGGAATAATACCGAAAACAAATCAATGCAACCCTCGGACAATAAACAACCAGAGGCGACTTCCTCAACATTACAACGACAACGTCGGATGAGCTCTAAACAGGAACGGAAGGGTGTTTCCAGCTGTAACGTCCTCAAGTACCTAAGCACGTTACTAGTACTCATGGTTACGTGTGTGACACCGTCCACACAACAACTCGTCAATGTAACAGCCCTAGACCCTACCCGTCTTGTATACTTTGATAAAGCCGCCGACTTACAGATAATACAAGATGAATGGAGACTGGTGGTGTACTACAATATGTCGACTTACTGGAAAAGCGTTTCTGCCGTTGAACAATACGTCCAGCAACTACACGGACTTTGTCAACGAAATATAGCCTACTTGACTATATCCACACAACTCGAACACGAACTAAACGAGCTCAAACACTACAACGAAGTACTACAATCAGACCATGGAAGACGCAGTAAGCGAGGTCTCATAAACGGAATTGGGAACATTGCCAACTCTCTCTTTGGTGTCCTCGATGACAAATTTGCCGAAAAATACAACAACGACAGCAAACTACTGCACAGCAATGAAGACCACTTGTTCAATCTGTACAAACAACATACTTCAATAATCGAAGGGGAATACAACCTCCTGAAAAGGAACGAACAAGTAATGAACCGTCAGTTCATCGTCATCAACAAAAGCCTCAGAGACTCGCTGCAACAACTAAAAACCGAACAAGACCAAACTACTTTCCTTACTGCTACTGCACTTGCCGCAAACATGATGGTGGCCAACTTGCGGAGAATACAAGATATGTTGATCAACCTAGTTACAGATCTTCGCCACGGCAAAGTCGACACTCACTTGCTGAAACCCGATGCATTCGAAAAACAGTTGAACATCATATCAGGACAAGTACCAAAAGGATTATCCCTGCCCTGTTCAAACAAGTTCAAGTGTATCCGGGAAATGTATAAACTAGCAAGTGTACAAGGAAAACTAACCGAAAATTTTATCCTTTTCGAAGTAAAAATCCCGTTAGTAGCAGACGAACAATATGAACTAACCGAAGTCATTCCAATCCGCAACATAAAGGGAGTCTCCATGATTAACATAATACCAACAACTAAATACATAGCCGTTCACTTGAAAATGGACATGATGATACCACTAGATCAACAACATCTTTCATCATGCACACAAGTAAACACAAATCAGCTGTTGCTATGTAACCTTGACTTACCTATATATGGAATAAAAACAGCCACAAAAATGTGCGAAGCAGACATTATTAACAATCGAGGAATATCAAATTGCCGCACTGAGGTATCAAGTTGCAACAATGAATGGAAAAAGCTACACAGTAAGGGGGCTTGGCTATTTACGTGTTGCGAGGAATGCGCTATGCGCATTTTCTGTCCAGCTGGAATTACGTCACAGACACTACAAAATACAGGCATAATCACTTTAGCGACAGGTTGCATAATGCGCGGCGATAGACACCTAATTCATTCGCACTACAATATGCAAAGCACAATGGAATTAGGCAATGAGCAAGAGATCTACATACCAGAGATAAACCTTAACGAACTATTAACAAGCAATAGTCAAATTACAAACATAACTAACATGGAAATGGAAACACATGAAGAACAACTAAAGGATCTTAAGAGAAAAATTGAGCTGGTTAAAAAACAACAGGACATCCAAATGGTCAATTCCGTGGAGGCGGAGCAGCATCACTACGTCCTGTATGGTTTTATGATAACCTGTACATTAATATTCAGCATATGGGTATACTTTCAAATAAAAGCACGCTGCGTCCGTTTACCTCAAGGAAGCTTAAGAGTAACGCAGGCGCACAAGGAAGAGATTGAGATGGTACCAAGTCATATCCCTAGGGAAGGACAAACAAAGGCAGATCTACAGACACTAGAAGAGGTCATCGGGCATCGTTCTATCAGCAACACGGTGGATCGCGAAACGTCGCCAATATCAGTTAGCGGCGAACGCAGACCCGTCTTATAACTTTCTTTACATACTTCACTTACTTTGATACTCTATTTTACTTGTTATATTTTGTACTTTTATAGTTGGCAGGATGTACGAGCATCGCCACATGATATAACTTGTTTTAGTTTTTACCTGAACAAGCAGTCGCTAATTCACCGATTATTTATGTACATTCGCTGACTAGGCTATTACGCCCGCCACCACTCACCTACTTTAGGTATTATATAATTTATTGTTTTGCCTAATAAACTGTCAATCATTAACGGACACATAGCAGTGATTTTATTTCCTGTACACATCCCGTGTGATTCGTCCATCTACATTCTACATCTCAGTGTGCGGAGCTATTGCCCGTACAAGCTCTTTTCTGCAAAACAAAGATATTCTGGATGTCGGCGGCATTTCCCCACAACAGAATACCGTACGACATTACACTATAAAAATAGCTAAAGTATACTAAACGGGCTGTCTCTATGTCAGTTAAATTACGAATTTTTCTAACAGCATATGCTGCGGAGCTTAGCTTCTTTGACAATTTATCTATCTGTGGGCCCCACTGAAGCTTAGCGTCCAAAGTTAAGCCTAAAAATACTGTGCTATTCTCAGGATTCAATTCTTCGCCCTTTATCAACACATCAGTTTTCACCTGCCTAACGTGAGGTAGGGTAAACTTAATGCATTTGGTTTTTTTTTCATTAAGGAGTAAATTGTTAACATTGAACCAGTGAACTACTTTTGAGATCGCGCTATTTACTTCGTCAGTAACCAGCTGCTGCCGTTTAAGTTTAAACAAAACTGAAGTATCATCTGCAAACAACACTATGTCATGGTTATCCTTAAGGCAAGTCATTAATATAAATAAGAAACAAGAAAGGACCAAGAATCGAGCCCTGCGGGACTCCCATTTTTACTATAGATCCGGGTGATCTTTTTCCATTAACGTCAACAGTCTGAATCCTATTACTCAAGTAAGAAGATCCAGAGCGCTGTTCCGGATCCCGTAGTGGCGGAGTTTCCTGATTAGCGTTTCATGAAGAACACAATCAAATGCCTTGGACAAATCACAAAAGATTCCCAGGGCATCGCACTTATCTTCCCATGCATTATAAATATGTCCTAAAAGCTCAACACCGGCATCAGTAGTTGAACGACCCCTTGTAAAACCGAACTGTTTGATATGTAATAATTTATGCTTATTAAAAAATCTTTGCAATTGCTCTAAAATTAATTTCTCAAATATCTTACTAAAAGTAGGTAGTACTGAAATAGGTCTATAATTTGTTGGGTCTGATGTACTACCTGATGTAAACAAAGGTATTATTTTACTATTCTTCATTAGGTCAGGAAACTCCCCACAGTCGATACAATTATTAAAGATAATAGCTAAACTAGGTGCGACAACATCAATAATAGACATAGCAACTTCTACAGAATGACCCCACAGATCTGCAGTCTTTTTAACATTTAAAGTGTGAAAGGTTTTAATTATGTCTCTACAAGTAATATGTTCAAAAAGAAATTCCGTATCGCAGACATTAACATTTTCTTTTAGCAAAGACTCAGCAACAGAAGGTGATGAGTTTAGGGATTTAGTAGTTGAAATGGGAATATCCGAAAAGAAATTTTCAAAGGCCACTGCGACTAATCTTCAATATCTGAGTGGAAAAGCCGTTTTTATTCACTAGAGGATAAAGTAAATTGAATTTAGAACATCGTGTGCACTAAGTTTGTGAATTAAAAAAAACATTAAACCTATTTACTGCTACCTCTATGTTGCCGAATATATCATACAACTTTTTTTTAATTTGTTAAAAACTCAGACTCGGAACCTTCTTGGTGTTCTTTTTTCAATTTGCTTTGTACGCGGTTCTAACCATCTCCCTCTCTCTCCAACATTCACGCCAAGGGAATCCGATGAATCGGTACAAATATTAAGTATGACAGATAGTTTACCGAAAAACAGTAGGTACATAAGTGACTAACACCAATATTAAAGTACCAAACAAAAATATTACACTCAATTTAAATAACTGTAGCAACGTTACTTTAAAATTTTCTTAATTATACCTTAGTATTATTTTGTTATAATTTAAAGATTATTCTGTAATACTTACCTGTCATAATGTAGTAATTAATACCTAAAATGAAATAAAAGTGTACCTATCTTGTGATTGTAAACTTTTTTTTTGCATTTAGTCATTTCCTCGCTGAGGTGGAATGAAAAGTTACGTGTTGCACTCGAGTGCAAATATTTTTCACATCGTGCTCTTTTGATTCCCTCGCTAACGCTCAGGATTCTAATTTTGAATCACTCGCTGCGCTCGTGATTCAATTTTAGAATCCTTCGCTTGCTCGGTCATCAAAATTGAACACGCGGTTAAAAAGCAACTTTGCACTCTTGTATAACAAATAACTATTGTAGATCCGAAAATATATGACGGAGTTATTAATGCCTGAACATAAATAAAAAATAAATAGAAACATCCGAATTGAGAACCTCCTCCCTTTTGGGAAGTCGGTTTAAAAACATCTCAGATGAAGTTAAACTATCTTATAAAAGCTCTGTTGGAATAAGCAAAGAATGCAAAAGAGCAGTAGCGCCTACTAACTATGAAGAGCATTACGTCAGCACACCGCGTGAGGGCAACTTACTGCACGGGCTTTGTCTGGCCCAGAGAAAGCCCGTGCAGTAAGTTGCCGTCACTGGATCATTTGCTTACTAGCTACGTCACTTTACCAGTTTACTGCAAGGAACAGTGGCGTCCCTGGCGGAGACAGGAAAACGGGACGTAAATTCTCGTAAGCCATGGCCCTCTTGGCTTAACGGTAAAATACGCTACTGGACTTACCATAGTATACTTCCTCAGGTCGTTTAAAGTCAGTTGCGGTTGTAGGTGTCCTTATCAGCATTTAGGGTCGGTGTAGTCCGCATCAGCCACCAGTACTTGCGCCTGCAGCACGGGTGGGCTGCACGATGGCTTCTTCCTTACTCTTGCACGCGAGAGCGTCAAACATGAAATGGCGTGCAGGGCACCAGTGCCGGCTCTGGGGTACAGAGTAAAATTACAGATCATTTTAGCCGCTTAGTTAACTTAAAATTCAAGTAAACGCACACTATGCAGGCAAGCCTATCATAAGTTGGGGGATTACATCGCTGATCGAAATGCTTGTCTCAATGCTGGACCTGCTCCGCAGCCACTAGGGCGCAATAAAAAGTGATGGCAGAAAAGTTTTGAAGTATTGTTATTAGTATTGTCAAATTCATTTACCCTCGGTTTCCCAGCTCAAAATTATCGGAGAATTAATGTGACAAATTGTCAAGCACGCGTTATCTACTGTGATTGGTTGAAAGAATTTTAAACAGCCAATCACAGCAGATAACGCGTGCTTGACAATTTGTCACATTAATTCTCCGATAATTTTGAGCTGGGAAACTGAGGGTTAGTATTATATTATAGCACAGCACATGTGTGAGTACTATGTTCCGAATGTAAATCTCTACCATTCACTGTACCCATATGTGTCGTTCGTTGATTTGTGTGTGCCTTGGCAGTTAAGTTAAGTACTTTTGAGATTTAAAGCAAGATCCCAGAGACTCCGACGTTTCTGAGTTCTTTCTTCAAAAAGTGCGTAAAATTTTGTAGTATTAGTGCCTATGAAGTTAACGTAACGTAAGCATACTTGCTTACTTGAGTCGACGGCCAATTTACAGTACAAGGCTAATCCCTAAAATGTGGGGGGCTCTACCGCTCTAGGATCTTGGCGAACTAGTTCCATCTGTAAAAACCAATAACTGGACGGATTGTTTTTGTGTGCCATATAGAATAAGAAATCAATGCTCAACGTACGTGCGTGTGTACGGGCGGCGCCGTCGGGGTCACCCGGGTCGGCCGCCGCCGCAGCCGGGCTTTCCCCCCGGCGGCGGCCGGCAGATAGTCTTCCTCTTGCAGCCGTGCACGCCGGCCACGCTCATCAACAGACACAGCGCCCACCACCACAGCGTGGCCGCCCAGTCGTGCCACTGACAACACACACCTTACTGTGGCGACATCTACGTCGCCACATACGAACTAATAACCTAACGTCACACAAAACTCCTGCATCGTGCAAGCAGATTTCTCACAAACACATACAACAGACCGACACAATATTATCTATCTTCCTATGAATACAATACAGAATATGACACACATGCTGGAGTGCCCTAAGTGCGCACACACTTTTACCTTGGAGGAACTAATTAACGCCATTGACGCTGCTATTGGCGTGCCGCGTTGCTGCCTACTGGTTCCAAAATACCTCATCATCATCATCATCGAAAATAATAAGAAGATCTTCTTTAAGAGAGAGAGAGAGAGAGCGAATTTTGTGAGTTTGTGTTTATGTGGAGGGTAATCTCCGGAACCACTGAAACTATTTAAAAATTTCTTTCACCATTTGAAAGGTACACTATAATAGATGCACATGACCAGAGCGGGCTACTATAGTAACAGACAAGAGGGGAGCGTGACTCATCATCATCATCATATCAGCCGAAAGACGTCCACTGCAGAACATAGATCTTTTTCAGGTGTCACCACATCGACCGGTCCCGTGCGTCTCGCATCCAACGGAGTCCCGCAACCTCGCTCCACCTAGTGGGAGGCCTTCCAACGCATCGTATTCCGATACGAGGTCGCCAATCCAAAAAAATTGAGCCCTTTCGACTATCCGTTTTGCGAGCAATGTGCCCTGCCCACTGCCACTTAAGCTTGGCAATTCTTCGGGCTATATAGGTAACTTTACTAACGTTAGCGTGACTCACCATAATACAATTCCTTAGCTCGGTGAGAGTCAGTTCGGGTCGTTTCCATCCGTATCAGTTACCAGTATTTGGGCCTGCAGCCGCCAGGACAGCGCGGTGGGCGGCACGTAGGCTTCTTCTTGCACGCGAGAGCGCCAACCACCTGCCGACCACACAAGATAATCAGCATATAATAACGTTCCCTTTACGAGCTCACCATGCTTGAAATCGTGGTTTTAAATCAGGGTAGGTTTTCAATTCATAATGTATTCATTCGTAATGTGCCTAGATTCGAACCTACGACCTACGGACTCCGTAACCACTGAACAAATGTGTGGTACGTGTGTTGCCTGAGCTGTATGGAAATAAAAAAGAGAAGGAATGTGCTTATCAAGGTCAGGGGGGTGACCATAACAACAGCAAATAACCATAAGAACACAAAACAACAGCAAATATCACAAGTAACAGAAGCAAAACCAAAAGAACAACTAACAACAAAAATGCTCATAAGCACACAGCGTTCAATGAGAGATTAACCAGAAAATTCTAACTCAAAGCATTTATTAAAATTTAACCATTTGAGGCACTTTTGAATTGTCAAAACTAAAATATGAATCTTGTTGCACGTATCTCAATGAAGAAGAACGTGCAAGAAACGCCACGGACCCTGTTTTAAAACATCCATCCGTCCGTCAATCGTCAGGACCATCGGTGCAAGATAATACAAAATGACGTGAGCAGACAAGTATCTACAGCTTCTGTTCCTTTACGCTCAAAGTACGATGGGAATGAGACTGCAAGCAGACACACACACATCCGGAAGTAGATGAGGCGCAGGACCAAAGGCTTAACATGCTTTCCGAGGCCGAGGTCTCACATCACAAGTACCAAACTTCAGGCTGCTACTAAAAATCCTATTAGAAGAAATCTAATATTAACCCTTTTACCAGACCCGAGAAACAAACCTATCCACATTCAGCAGTCGCATTTACAAACGCGAGAGCGATGGCAAAGAATGAACTAACGAAGTTCCAGCTTGAAGGCTCAAGAATAAATTGACCTAACCAGCAAGCGGCTCCGATGCCGCCCACAATGAACAATGGTCGCCCAGTGATCGAAATTCGACGGAAACCACACAGAAAAAAATATTTCTGAACTTCTACATTTATAGTATACACTAGCTAGACTGTTTCGCAAGCATTACAATGTAATGTAACGTTCTTACGAATAGTACAATACAGCCAATGTTCAGTTTCCTAAAGCATTTGTCAATGTTCGACGCTGCGTTCGATGTAACGCTCACAGTGAGTGAGCATTTATTTACCTGTAACATTTCTTTGTACCTTGCTTTCATTATTGATCTAACTCCGTCACCCGCGCTCGTGCCTTTGCTCGATAAAATGTTGGTTTTCGTTGGTTTTTAAAATCAGGATGTAACAAAATATGGAGTGTCATGTTCGAAGTGTGGTTCGAGTTAATTTAAAATCAGTTATGCTCGATGTTCTGTTACAAGTAAATGCTCTATATATCTATACTCACCTTAAAACTAAAACTGTACAAAATCTCACAACTCCGTCCTGGCAGTATGATCAAAAAGGGGAAAAAAACTCATCACGTAATTGGACTAGCTTATCGATTAAAATTCCCATCGAGATGTCTTTATTGAACTTTATGAAGAACTGTCGCAGACACAAGTCACAAGCGTTTAGCGTTGTTTTATAACCAGATCAAAACTGAAATTCACATCGTAACAGCAGCTTTCAAACCTTATAGAAGACTTCCGAACGAAATTGCGGTGTATCGTGTATGTTTCCTTGCGTTGGAAGCCCTAACTACACAAACACTGTGCGTCACGACTAATCTGTGCCTCACGGGGGCTGTTTCTGGCTAGTTTTAGTCGCGCGCAGCGGGCACCAGGCAGGGGCCGGCGCCCCGAGGCTCCCCGGGCCGCCACCGCGCCGGGGCCCGCTCGCGGCCTGACTCCCACCTGTATCAATAGAACGAGAAGCCACCAGATGCCAGCGCGTGAATATTTCATATTTGAGAGGTTTTCGCAGTGCCGTGCGGTCAGCTCACTACATGGTGTTGGTGATGGCACACATAATATTCTATTTCTTTATTTTCACAAATAATTTTGATTGTGTCATGTCGGAAATTTTCTTTTGTTCTGTTCTGTCAAGTATTTATTTTTTCTTTGACGTGTATTTGAGGCCAGAGAGCGCTTCTGTCACCTGTGGATGAGGACTTTGGGGAGGATTCATAGCTCGACGCATTGTGCATAGATGACGCGAAGCTGCAGCCAGACTGGTCGACCACGGCCTTAAGCTCACATTAAAGCCAGAAGCTAGCACGATGCAGTGTTTCGTGGAGGTGGTCGTGTGGCCGGATCAATGTCGACTCTTTTCATTCGTCGATCGATGGTTGGTTTATCGTCGATCTATTATAACCCTTATTACAAGGCAATTGTAAACGACGACGTCTCACGTGGTAATTTTTAGAAATGGACGCTTCCCACGCTAAATTCTTTAATGGCTTTTTTTATATGTACACGTGTTTTGGGTTTTTAGCGGGTCTACGAATGACGGCAATCTTCTGTCGGCATTTTTCAATATTATAAAATGTAATTTAGAATCAATGCTTATAGTTTCGGGACCGACTGAACCGTAATAAAATAGGAATGAATGAATGGCCACATGACGCGAGCGGCATGAGAAAATAAAACGCAACCGTTAGGTGCTCCGTCCCCTGTAATGTATCTACCTGGAGAGGGCCGGACACAATGTACCGTAAGCATTGTCTCGTAGCTTTCGTGAAACTAAGAAATTACCACGTGCATATTTAAAGTAGGATTGACGTAGGTGCCATGTGAGTCAAACTATCTACACTTGTAATGTATACCAGAAATCGACGTCAAGCCGTAAATGGGTGATAGACCAAGTTATAAAAGTTCTCAGAAAAATACGAAAAAAAATCTATCTCATGTTTTTAAAAATTTATGGTCACTTTAATAATTTACTAAAAAAATCAATCCCTGTAATGGTTCTTTAACTCCAATTGCTACAAATCCCATAATTTATCAATTTTTTTTATTATTATGTAATCTTGAATAATGCTTGTGTAGATTTTTGCCTAAAATTTAAAGCCAACTCCTCCTACTTAGAAGAAAATTAAACTTTTTCAAAACCAAATTATTCAAATTTACTGTTTCGCCCAACTTTAACTGACTGTACTGAAAAAAAAAATGTACTACGCTAGTTTGGCAAGTAACATGAAAAATTGGCGCATTTAATAAGGATTCAAAAATGGTGTAACACTTGCTAGATTACGTTTTCAATAATTGGTCAAATTTTTTTTTGTAAATAGTATCGGTTTTTACCCAAAATGTCCATACTTCCTTAAAATGACTTTAGCTTACCTAAAGCTTTGCTAAACTCCGTTTCTAGTTCGATAGAGACGGAGAGAGTCATTTTACGAAGTGTGAGCGAGATAAGAAATCGAAATTTTACGTAATTTAAGAGAAAAGTTATGATAGTGACTCAACCTTTTTACTTAAAGTCAGGACCAGATTTCTCATCTTAGAAAAAAAAAACAAATTACCAGATTTAATTTTTTTTTATTACAATAAATGTTCAAACTGCCTTCCTTCGACGGCAATGCAAGCACGACATCTTCTTAAAAAAAGATCTGGTTATTTTCCGGGCAAATCTTCCCCTGTTTACAAAGACAACGGCTTCCGTTATTCTTTCCCGCAGCTCGGCTAAATTCTCTATTGTTTTTGAGTACACTTTCTCTTTTACCGCTCCCCAGTAAAAAAAATCTAGGGGATTTAAATCAGGCGAACGGGGTGGCCACAAGATTGTCCCACCGCACCCTATCCACCTGAGCGGGTATTCTTCATCAAGATGTTCTCTTACTAAACGGGCATAATGCGCTGGGCAGCCATCTTGCTGGAACCACATTTCCCTGTAAACGTTCAGTGGCACGTCTTCTAATAAATCGTCGTCGTCTAGCGGCTGCATTGGCATTGCATCTGCATTCCCCATAAACGAGGTGCATGTTCGCATATTCCAATGCAGTGTACACAGCCATGGTAGTACTACACAATCACAGGATCAGCAACAGTCCAGAGTAAAGCACAGGTCGTCAGTCGTCAGTTCAGAGGAATTAAACAGTTCAAATCACAAGCAATTAAGTCCAGAAAACAACGCAAAAAGTGGTAAGTACGGAATCAACATGAACGAATACGGAGATGCGCAGTAAACAAAGCAGCGTAACGTACTGATTTGTAATTGTGTGTGCGTCTGCGCTTACAAAACAGAACAGTAACTACTGCTGTCTCATTCGCACTCATCGGTAAATTGTATCTCCGTTTCATGATTAAGGTTGTGTCACTGATAAAGGTGGCGTCACTCTCTGTCTCGCTCACACTTCGTAAAATGACTCTCTCCGTCTCTATCGAACTAGAAACGGAGTTTAGCAAAGCTTTAGGTAAGCTAAAGTCATTTTAAGGAAGTATGGACATTTTGGGTAAAAACCGATACTATTTACAAAAAAAAATTTGACCAATTATTGAAAACGTAATCTAGCAAGTGTTACACCATTTTTGAATCCTTATTAAATGCGCCAATTTTTCATGTTACTTGCCAAACTAGCGTAGTACATTTTTTTTTTCAGTACAGTCAGTTAAAGTTGGGCGAAACAGTAAATTTGAATAATTTGGTTTTGAAAAAGTTTAATTTTCTTCTAAGTAGGAGGAGTTGGCTTTAAATTTTAGGCAAAAATCTACACAAGCATTATTCAAGATTACATAATAATAAAAAAAATTGATAAATTATGGGATTTGTAGCAATTGGAGTTAAAGAACCATTACAGGGATTGATTTTTTTAGTAAATTTTTAAAGTGAACATAATTTTTTTAAAACATGAGATAGTTTTTTTTCGTATTTTTCTGAGAACTGTTATAACTTGGTCTATCACCCATTTACGGCTTGACGTCGATTTCTGGGACACCCTGTATAAGAACTAGAGAAAAGGTAGATAGTTAGTTAGGATTGTCTCGCAGATTTCTCCTTTGTTACAAAACTAAATCAACACGTGTATGTTTAAAATATGTCACATGTATGTGCCATGTGAATTTTAGAGTAGGAGTATAATAAAACTTGTAATATATATAAGATTTAGAGAAAAGGTAGCTAATTAGATAAGATTATGTATATTGTCATAGTTTAATACTTGGAGTAAGGAGGAATCTAGATTAGGACCTTTGTACACCTTTTATATTTTTTAACCGACTTTCCAAAAAGGAGGAGGTTCTATGTTCGACTTTATGTTTGTTTTTTTTTTTCTATGTAGAATTAAGTATGTAGATTAAGGAAATGTATAACTTGTGTAAATTTAAGTAAGATAAGTTTTATAAAATCGGCATTTCTGTGGTGCCATGCTTGAATACGGTTGAAAGGTATGGGCGCCATTGTTCTCGCCGAGCGGTTTTTGTATAAAAGCCGGCCCGCTTGGAGGCAGAGACAAGCCTGGCCGGAGGCTAAGAGATTAGTCTCCACAGGGAAGCCCGGTTAAGCATATGTCGGCCACTTTGGCCGAGTTGCGAGACGCCACGTAGAAAAAAAATAAAAAAAAAAAGGCAGAGACACAGTCGGTCTTCCACTCTACAAGGAGTAACAAGTGAGGAATTAATTGAAGATACGAATCAAGACTGTATTTTCATATCCTCACAAGACTCCAACCAAACACCAATACAGTCCACTTCAGCAATAAAGCCGACATTTCCATTCTCTAGATAAAGTCTCAGTTTTCAATGCAAAGCCAATGCTGAATTGCAGTTATCGCACAGCGGAATTTTAATATTAATTAAGTTAGATTCTGGAAGCCGTCGCGTAAACCCACATTCCTAAGGCCTCTGCCTCGAATCTCGTGGGCAGCGGGGCGGCGGCGGCGGCGCGCGGCGTCGCGGGATCGGCAGGATCTAATGCGTAAAATCAAATGGACCGCGGCAGCGGCGCGGGGGCGGGCAACGAGCGGTGCACTCCAGTCAAGCGGTGACCCATAGAGTATAGTACGAGTAATAGATTGGTGACCGCCCGCGCGTCTGCATTGCAGTGTTGTGCAATATATTTTTGTGACGTGTCGGACGTGCTAGAACAAATTATTTCACTAATTTTTGAGATATACCTCTATATCGTTTTGGATTAATTCCAGACTCTAAATCGCCCTTGATAACTTCAAGAATATATTCAAAAGTTTCTACACTCATTCCGGTGTAGTCGTAGAATTTGTCAGGACATTGTCTCTGTTCTTCATAATTTCGATAAAACTCGCCTTTTCCTTGCCCTATAGTAGGGACACACTTCTTCTTTTGCCCACATTAAATCGAGCGTTAGGAATAAATTTTTATATGAAAAAAGTTTTCGCCGTTGTTCAGACATTTTGTTCGTGAAAAAAAAAAAAATCGACAATACAAGCACGAACACAACACTGTGCCGCTATCTATAGTGCCGCGCGATCTGCCCGCTGGTTTCGAGAACGGGGTCTACGTTGACCGCCTCGCTCCCGCGCCGCTGCCACCACGAGCCGCCCCGCTGCCCGCAAAATTCGAGGCAGAGGCCGTAGGCTTATCTCGAAGAGATTATAGAAAGTCATTATTTTGGTGGGTGTATTATCGTGTATTATTAAATAGAACTTTAATCAAAAGTGTAATTGTAGATTTTTGTGAATAAACAAGTTGTTTGGTAGTTTTTTTTTTTGTTTTTAAAGATCTACGGGGTCGGCCGCGTAACAGATCGATCATTCTCGAAACCCAAATGGATATAATACATAATGTCAATCACGTCGCTCATTTGCAAACTCTTCCATAATGTGTTGTTAAAGTCACCTTATTATCCAGATATGGGAAGGGAGGGCATGACGAGGGGTCGGGGACGCGAGGTGAGACGGGACGCGCACACATACAAGAAACTAGACGCTTGCGAATAGAAAGCAATAAGCCAAGGAAGCCATATTCGATCAACCGTCAGCGCCACAGAGTACATTTTAATATACAGCGCGACAGAAAAAGTGAGTGGGAGTGCACGCGTTTTTTGTTTACAAACAAAAATCACATTGAGTGTCTCGTCGATCTAATTTTACGCAATTAAATACGTCTTTACTATAAGGTAATTATGGCTACCCAATTTATGTCTTTTCACGTGTATGGTTGCTAGTTTTGTTTACTTTGTTGTGGTATAGTTGGAAAAAAGTACAGTTTTTTTTTTGTGAGCATTTTTTTTTCTAAATCTGTCTTGGGGCAAGACGGGGTATTGAGTATCTGAAATAATCCTTAGGTTGGTTAGGCTGCCATCTTTGTGGAAGTTGGGCTCACAAAAACAACAAAGAAATTCACATTTGTATTTATTGTGCTTACCCCATCATGCCCCATTTTCATTACCCCATGTTACGGGGCAAGATGGTTTTTCGCAAGTGCCTATTAAATCATTTATAAAAAATAATGCATAAGTTCATCACCCAAAGACTATGCCAAATTGTAGTTAGATTAATAAGACATTGTGCCATAAATAAATAAGAATAATAAACGTAATGATTATACTGTATTTTTGGTATTTTCCTTAGATACCCCATCATGCCACGGGGGCATCCCCTACTTACTAATTCTATGTTCTAGGCAGAGATAGATACATACAGTACCAGCGATCTGAAGCCCGTCTGAACAACATAGGCTTTGCGAACTTTCGCGCGTGCATGTACACTCGTGAAGAATACAACCAAAGTATGTTCTGCGCAACCACATTGGTGCTAACTTCAGAATCAGATGGGGCACGTACGAGCACGGCTCATCGGTCGTACAGAGTACATTTCAACAGTATACAATAAGTTACCTATAGTTCATTAAGAGAGACAGTTAATTTGTATAACTTAAACTACTCAAAACCAAAACTGAATATTGTTTGGAAATAGTACATTTTGATACAAGTGCGGAAAGTTTGTTGGCGAGGGTGTTATGGGGCCGAGAAACGCAATAACAAATTCCCACGTGTATCAAACGACGTTTTTTAATACACTTTCGAAGAAATAAACACAGTTTAGATAAGCATAGGTCGTTTAGTGTTCGGACGTAGCGCCTAGGTAAGGTTTTATAGATTAGATATTGATTCAACTACTGACCTTTGTTGACAAATACTGGCTATCCGGAGCTTCTTTCATAAAGTTTTCAACTTCATTTGGAGACAATACTTTTGATTTTTGTCCAATATATCCGACGGAGTGTCTTTTTAGAAATGCAGTCAGGCTGCAATATATTTTATGTTAACACCGTGATTTTGCAGAACCGTGCTTTTTAGCATGGAATATATACACCATAGCGTGCTAGGCTTATATTTAGTAGCGAGTTCATTGAAATATGCCAAAAATACTTGCCCCGAAATGACGACGCCTTTTTAGTAACTTTCCACTGAAGAAAACTTTGCAAAGCTGCCATTTAATTCACCTTAGATTCAGATGGCAACAGGCTATCGCAAGCATTTTGTGCCTCAATCACAATATCCGGCGGAGTACCATCTAAAGAATTCTCTTCAAAACTTAAATTCGACATTTTTCACAAATAACTCAAATTATTAAGACTAACTTTCCTTTTTTTGCCGCGCTTTATGTTCGCAGGTTAAAGGAGAAGCAAAGGTATGAAGCCGTTAAACAGCCTCACAGGAAAAATATACCAGGCCCCTCAGAAAGTATTGCGAAAAAAAGTTTTTATATATGGGAGACTGGCCAGTTATAATGTTTTTCGAAAATATGATTATTTATAAGTAAAAATAAGTAAGTTCCAATTTCAAAATTTCCCTCCACATTTTTTGCGAGTTAATTCAAAGTATTGTGTCTCACTGGAATATGGATCTGCGCCGGGAACATTTTAGAGCTATGATTTTATACGATTTCAAGTGTCGCCTGAAACCGGATGAATCGTACGATAGACTTCAAATGGCATTCATGGATGAAGGCCCTTCCAAGGCAACCGTGTATCGTTGGTATAACGAATTCAAGCGCGGTCGACCAACTTTGGGGGATGACGAAAGAAGCGGCCCTTTGACGGCTGTTACCGAAGAAAACGTGCTAGCAGTGAAAAATTTAATCCAAGACAATAGGCGAATTACATATCAGGAGATTCAACACATATTGAAGATTGGATCGGGAAGCGTTCACGAGATTCTACACAGCCATCTTCGCGTGAGGAGGATAGTATCACGCTGGGTGCCGCACAACCTCACCGATGCTCAGAAGCAGGCCCGGGTGGAATGGTGCCGTGATATGCTTAACAAATTTGAAGCAGGCTCGTCTCGGCGTGTTTACGACATCGTTACAGGTGATGAGTCCTGGATTTATCAATACGACCCAGAAACCAAGCGCCAGTCGACTGTTTGGGTGTTTCAAAATGAGCCAACGCCTACCAAAGTGAAGCGATCTAGAAGCGGGGGTAAGATTTTGATCGCTAGCTTTTTTAATTTGACTGGCCACTTGGTATCAATTCCCTTACGGGATCAAAGAAGCATTAATGCCGAATGGTATACTACCAAATGTTTGCCAGAAGTTTTCTCTGTTATAAGCAACAAGCGACCAAACACAGGGCTCCGCGGGCTACTGCTCCACCACGACAATGCACCTGCGCACACCGCACTCAAAACGAGGGACTTCCTGGACAGCACGCCAGTCAAACTCCTGGGTCACCCTCCTTACAGCCCTGATCTAGCACCGTGTGACTTCTTTTTATTCCCAAAAATAAAAAATCAGCTCAAAGGGATACAATTTTCGTCGCCGGAAGATGCGCTGGCTGCGTTCGAGCAGGCTGTAAACGAGGTGTCTGCGGCGGACTGGAAAAAGTGTTTTGAAAACTGGTTTAGGCGCATGAATCTTTGTATAGAGGCTGGTGGAAAGTACTTTGAAAAGATTTAATAAAAATATATGTACGTATAGAACAATTTTTTTTAGTTTCGCAAAACTTTCTGAGTGTCCCACGTAAAATTCAAATATATTTTAATTAAGAACACAAATAAAATGTTAACTTGTACATAAAAGTAATATTTGTTTAAAATAATCATGTTTATTAGTATTATTCTTTTTATAAACACAATTTAAATATTTAAAAAATATTAACGCTGTAAAGACGCAAATCAAAATGATGAGATTAAAAAAAAACACGCCTGCTCTATAATTGTCAGTGGTGTTTTTTTTTTAAATTTCTTATGTTTTAATCGAATTACCGCACGCGTGCTGTAATCTTAGTACCGCACGCGTGCGAAATATGTTGCATATCGAACCTAATCGTAGTGCAATAAGAGCTAGTTTTCGAGGAAGTGTATTGAAAAATAAATTTTTGCAAAAAAATACTTCCGACAAGTTATTTTTCACTTTGTAGTTTTTTATTTGGGAGTCGGTAGTATTTTTTTCCAAAACCTTTTTTTTTGTTTTTCTCTTTTTAGTTGTACCTATCTAACAGGCAAGTTTTTTTTAGTAAAGTAACTATAACACCAGAATATATTACCCGAATGTCATGAAACTTTAATATAACCGGTAAAATGAGAAATCTTCGTACCCCTTTAGAGCGTACTGGCATGATTTTATGTTATGAAATGGTATAAAGTTTATACCATTTATATACTATAAACAATAAACAGACATGCGATTGCAGCAATCCCGAGATCTTTGCCGTCATTTATTGAAGAGTTCTGATGTATATCTTCAAAGTTCTTCATCAGATCTTCACCAAATAAATATGGGACCAATTTCGGAACATACTCTTTCAAATAAAAAAAGATCTTTCAAAATCGGTCCACAATTGACGGATATGTCAGTGAACATACATAAAAAAAAAACAAAGTCGAACATAGAACCTCCTCCTTTCCGGTAATTCGGTTAAATAATAACCGGTCGTGCGCAGTATCTACGACAAACGCACTGCTGCGATGCTACAGCTGTCCCGCACTAAACGTTTAAATTGAAAGAGCCCTAAGAGACGTAATAAAGGGTCAAAGCACACTCAGACGCATTGCGTGATCAGACGTCGGTCGCGGAGATAGGGGTCAATATGCTATGCACATTTTTAGACTGACGCGTCGCTTCAGTTCGAATCTGTTTCAGTGTGCTTGGTCCCATTGTGTGATAAAATAAAAGCCAGGCGTCCGTTCAGAAGTATGATATATTTGCAACAACATAACTAAAACAAACACATCAGTTCACAGCAGCGTCGGGGCAGCAGAAGATCTGCACGGCGAGGTAGTGCGTGAGCGAGCGCCAGTAGCCGCGGCAGAGCGAGCAGAGTGACCCATCGCGCGGCCGCTCACGGGTGCGCGTGTGTGAGTCGGCGCGAGCCGAGCGGTGCGAGCGCGGCGCGTGCTCGTCTTGCTCGAAGCGCGGATAGCACTTCGCCGAAGGTTCCACGCTGCGCGCTCGCCGCGTCGTCGCCGACATCGCTTGCAACCGTTTCGCTTGCGAGTACAACTGAACGATTAATTATATAGTTGGCGCGTTTTAGCACAATAGTGAGATTTCCTTGTAGGGTCAAAGCACACTCATACAGAGTAGAAGCGAAGAGACGCGTCAGTCTATAAATGTACATATAGCACATTGACTCCTATCTCCACTATGAATTAAAAAAACAAAGGACTCGCGAATTCGCTACAGAATTTAACCCGTGTCGCTTCGACTTAACTTCACGTTGCGGAGATAGAGGTCAACAATGCACTGTGCATTGTTTTACTCTGTCTCAATGTACTTTGACCCTTAAGCAATATCTTCTTGTAGTACAAGAATGACCTGGTTAAGGTTGCGGGAAGGCGCTGGATGCGAGACGCACGGAATCGGTCAATGTGGCGCCGCCTGGAGGAGGCCTATGTCCAGCAGTGGACGTCTTTCGGCTGAAATGATGTTGATGATGATGATGAGTACAAGAATACTAACAACTTCTGAAGGTTGAATGTCACAATGGCACGCAAGCTACTTGCACACTTTTATGCAAGTTACCTACATGTAAATTTACGGCTTAATGGTTGAAGTGAAGTGTGATTATGTTTTGGTGCGCTTCCAGTAAGCGGTGTGCAGAGACTGGCTGTGTGTGTATGTGTAAGTGAGTCGCACTCACATGCACGGGGTCGTCCAGGTCGAAGCCGCACCGCGGGTCGCCGCCGCTCGTGCCGGTGCGCGCGCCGCTCTCACAATGCATCACGCTTTAAAAGACACCAAAAATACACATGTCAATAACTTGCATAAAAATGAGTAAAGTTAACCAACCAGAAGTTATTATGGCATAATGGTATGCAAGGTACTTCCACACTTTTATGCAAGTTACAAGCATGCCAACAGCACACCAGCTCCAGTTTTTCTGCATTTCACACAACTGTATCGAAATTCCCATCATTTTTGTTGAACATCGGTACGGGTGTAGAAAGTAGAAACTCTTGCAAGAAGTCTTACCAAGAAACTTCTTTGTAGAAGTCAGATAGACTGTTGCTCCATGTAAAAAGATGGCAGTCAGCTTCATAGCGCTAGACCGGCAGCCGACTCTGGGGACTGCCTATATGATACATACACATACGGTACTTTTCCCATGGAGATAGGCAGAAACTGCTGAACACCACCTGTTATATATACCTTTTAAGATCCGTGTATGTCCTTCTAGAGCGTCCCCTCCTGGCTTTCCCATTCACGTCTGCCTTTATGATTATATAAGTGTGGTACCTGTCGGTGGCGATGTTGCACCTCGGCAGAGCGTCGCAGGGCGCGATGTCGTGTGCGCACGTGGCGGCGGTGCGCAGCGCCGACAGCCGCGCGCTCACCCCCAGGGGGAGGGGCGCCGCCCCGCACGACCCGCACGCGCCGTACGTCGTGCCTCCGCGTATCTGAAAATTATAGAGGCGCGAAACCGACATTTGAACTGGATGCCTGTTGCAAAATTGCAGTTTGGATGCAGTTTTTATGCTGTTATGACATAACTGCATCAAAACTTGGGCATGCAGGCAACTTGTTACAACTGCACGTGGACTGCGCAATCGTTTAGCTAGAATAACTGTATCTGAATTGCAGACAGTATGCACCCCGCCTGTGCAGTAGTGTGCAGCGTATATGATAATAAAATTATATCTGACGTACGGCAATGCGCTATCGATACATGGTAGACGTCCTACCCATACGCACAAAGCGTTTTGCTAATACTTTCATTGTGCGCACAACTAAGAAGTGGAATTCCCTGCCGGAGTCTTCGTTTCCTGATAGCTACAGCCTTGGGGTCTTTAAGTCAAGAATGAATAGGTTACTTCCAGGCAAGCGTGCTACACCGTCGACCACATCATCGCTTACCATCAGGTGAGATAGTGGTCAAACGCGAGCCTATCGTTAAATACAAAAACAGATTTTAACTAATTAACTGAAAATTTCGAGTTCTGCTCACGCTAAGAAACAGAAACGATAAAGAAACAGTCAACAAATAGTCCTCCATACCGATTTCGGCCAATCTCAATGGAGAATAACCATCGGCGCGGGAGATAGTATAGTGCACAAATGTGTGCACTGAGCGGTAACACAGGCGCACTGTGTTGTCTCACTCTCATAGCCCGAATCCGAAGGGACGGCAACACGACCGGAGATAGATCTGCAGCCTTATTGCGTAATCAAATCGGCAAGGCAAAGGGCAAGCAGTATAAAAAATCGGCCAATCACATGCGAGATAAAAGACGCGATGGGGAATTCCGTATATTGTGATTGGTCGATTTTTCGTACTCTTTGCCCTTTGCCTTGCCGAATTCATTACGCAATTAGGCTGCAGGCGTAGGAACAACGGCTTAGCGAGCCACAGTCAACTACAACAATAGTGTTACATACGTCATATAATAATCTGTAGAAAAGTAATTTTTGTACATCGAAAACTTCGTTCCGTATGGTGTCGGCCGTAAAGAAATTCACCATCCCATGTCTTCCCGTGGGTGTCGTAAGAGGCGACTAAGGGACAAACCAGAGAATGGGTAGCAGCGATCTCTGTGCATCTTTAACAACCATACTGCGATCGCCAACCCGCCTGCCAAGCGTGGCGATTATGGCAAACCACCCCCCCCCCCATGAATAGCACAAATTAAAAATGGCCCCTAGTGGCCGGCAGCCTGCCTACCCTCGACTACGGTAGCAGTCGGTGCTAAGAATCTCCAGACGAGATCCGGCTACCCCAACAATCACCGACGACTGGACCTGGAACTGGTACTGGTACTGTACAACACGCGCACACTTCGGACCGACGAAAAGATCACCGAACTCGAAGAGGAATTGAGCAGGTTGCGATGGAGTATTATAGGGCTATCTGAAGCACGAAGAGAGGGGGAGGACTCGATAATCCTCAAATCCGGTAACCTGCTCTATTTCCGAGAGGGCGGTGCCGGGTTTATCGTCCACAAGTCCCTTGTGAACAACGTGGTGAAGATCGAGAGTGTGTCGACCAGGGTGGCGTACCTTTTACTCAGAATATCCTCAAGATATTCGCTGAAGGTCATACAACCTCGGCACACCCCGACGACGAGGTAGACACCATGTATGAGGATATCTCCAGAGACATGCATGCTTCAAAACTCACTTCACCGTTGTCATGGGGGACTTCAACGCGAAATTGGGCAAACGAGAAGAGGATGAGCTGCAAGTGGGGCAATTTGGAGTTGGACGACGGAACTACCGGGGTCACGTACTGGCTTGTTTTATTTATGGAGAAGGAGGGCCTCTATATGCTGAACTCCTTTCTCAAAAAGCGTGAACACAGCAAGTGGACCTGGCAGAGCCCCGATGGTGCAACAAAAAATGAGATCGACTTCATCATGTCAACCAAGAAGCAAATGTTCAATGATGTCTCTGTGATCAATTCGGTAAAAACCGGGAGCGATCACCGCATGGTAAGAGGCACATTAAACATTAATATTAAGCTTGAAAGGTCTCGACTGATGAAGACCACGCCCCGTCCAGCACAGATCCAGGTCCAAAGCCCCGAGAGCTTTCAGCTCAAAAAGTATTCTCCTATGTTCCTATACAAGAAATAACTAAATATACTTTAATGTATAACACCAGTCCCAAAGACTAACTCGGATAAAACTGCCCAAAGTCTAGAAGTACATAAAGCTTACATAGGGTTAGATTACAACAACGAACTATATTTTACCCGCACTGGGCCCGCGTGGTGGATTACGGCCCATTCCCTCTCACAGAGAGGAGACCTGTGTCCCAGCAGTGGGAACATTAAAAGGCTGATGATGTGATATTTTGACTTGAACTATGAGGAGTTCAAACGTTGTTTAGAATGGACCAACCATTTTATTTGCTTTCCTGGGGCCGTGAAAAACATGCAATTAAATGAAAATTACATTGTAAACCAACTATTTAAAAACCAGACTCAAACGAAATGTCCTACCAAAACGTTTCATTTATAAATAACTAGCTGACCCGGAAAACTTTGTTTTGCCATAAAACACCAAACATTTATCTGCCCTACCTACCCTACCCTACCCTACCCGACCCTACACTACCCTACCCTACCCTACACTACCCTACCCTACCCGACACTACCCTACCCTACACTACCCTACCCTACGCTACACTTCCCTACCTACCCTACCCTACCCTACCCTACCCTACCCTACCTACCTACCTACCTACCTACCTATCTAACCTAGCCTACCCTACCTACCCTATCCAACCAACCATTTTTTTTTTCTTTTTAAACCTTCCCTGTATTCTGTCGAACATAACAAAAAAATAATTAGCCGTTTTTGAGTTTTAGCGAGACTAACGAACAGCAATTGATTTTTATATATATAGATAATAATAATATGGAAACAACTTCACATGCACATTTGGCTATTCATTATTAGAGATCGGGTTTTTTTTTTAATTTTTATTTATTTGTGATGTATTTATTTGGCTCGCGTTTGACCACTATCTCGCCTGATGATAAGTGATGATGTGGTCGAAGGTGAAGCACGCTTGCCTAGAAGTAACCTATTCACTCTTGACTTGAAGACCCCTAGGTTGTAGCTATCAGGAAACAAAGACGCCGGCAGGGAATTCCACTCCTTAGCTGTACGCACAATGAAAGTATTTTCAAAACTTTTTGTGCGTATGGGTGGAATATCCACCATGTACCGATGGATGGCGCATTGCCATACGTCTTGTAGTCCGATGATGGAAAGGGCTAGGTGGAATCAAATTTTGCAGTTCCATCGCACACTCCCCGAAATGTAACCGATAGAAAACCGACAGGCTGGCAACTCGTCGTCGGTGTTCAAGGCTCTGGAGCTTTGAGTCAACCAGCGCATTGTTGGCGATAAGTCTCTTGGCCCGTCTGTCAATCGACTCAAGTGCATCAAGTTGGTACCTGGCAGTTCCGTCCCAGAGATGAGAGCAGTACTCGATGCATGACCGAACTTGCGCTTTATACAAGTTGAGCAAATGTTCAGGCGTGAGTTCAGGGTTACGACTGCAATATTTTGTGATGGACAAAGAGAAGAATTTGCTTCAAAATGTTGGTGTAATACGAATCGCAGATAGCGTTTATTAAAACAACGAATAACATATTAACTGCCAAAATAATTGTTTCAGTACCGATTGTAATATCTTACTCAAAACAAATATATTTTCCCATTAATACGCACATGGTGTCGAAATCCATGCTAAACATTACCAAAGAAGAAGTCATAGATAACTCAATAGAGATTTTTCAGCATTTAATTAATAAAGAAAACGCCTTACAAACCTAATTGGAGTCACGGGGCAGCACAAGACGAGAAGAACCACCACCGAGACAGCTGACCAATCAGCTAGAGAACCAAACTCGCTTGCTGCCAACAAGGCATCTACCGCACGAACAACAGGCCATCCAACTACCACAACGGAACCTGTGTACAGTTTACCAGATCAACACGAAACTATTGAACTATACCAACGGAGTCCAGGTCCTGGGAGGCGCCAGAATGTTCAACCATGAACAGGCCATAGTTACACGCGCCAACAAACGCATCAGTGACATACTATCGGTGCACGCGCCGGCAACACCGTCACACCATCAGCGCTAAGAAGTGACCTACTAAGATCTTCGCATCTTCGGCTCAATACACATACAACACACATGTAAATAGGTATCAATGTGTATTGACCACAAAATTTGTATATAATTAAGGTAATTACTGTAATAAATTAGTCAGTAGTCGAGTTTTATTCATCTTTCCGTTACTCCTCTCACTGTGGCCAAGACACCCTTAGCCTTAAATGAACCTGTGAGTCTGTGGGATCGGCAGTGAGAAAACCATTTCCTGTGTACATTGCACGATGTACACAAACCCCTATTCCTACCCAAATTCCGTCTGTTACCGTAGGTCTCCGTGAAGCAGACATCCCGCAGGGTAGGGCATTAGGATAACTAGGGTGCTAGGTAATTGTTATAGGGCTAGGTTTGTAGTCAGTGGGGTCTTAGGTATCTCATAGGTACCAGGTTCAATTGTTGCAAATACTCCACACTGTACGCATTTGGAATAACGGCCGTACTAAGCTGTAAGTCCCGGTGCGTACATCAAGGTACAGTCAAACGGGGTGGATAAGACCGCGCTAGGGTGAATAGAAACAAAATTTTGAAGGGAATTTTCACTTTATTTAAAAATTGTTACAGTACTTTAGTAGGTTACCCAAGTCTGCAATTCGTTAGGGTTGGCAGTGATATGAAGTTAAATCTTCTCTGGTGATTCTAATCTTAGTTTTTGAATTACTTATTGACTATTTGTACTTTATATTGTATAGATTTCTCATAGAAATGACGATTACAAATGAAAATAGCGTCCGTATCACCGTATACTCCACGCTACCCATAGCGTCCCTCTCAAATGGCGACGTGCGACGGTCCAAGGCGCTACTCCGCGCTACCCATAGCGTCCCTCTCAAGTGGCGACGCGCGACGATCCGGGGCGCTACTCCACGCTACCCATAGCGTCCCTCTCAAGTGGCGAAGCGCGACGGTCCGGGGCGCTACTCCGCGCTACCCATAGCGTCCCTCTCAAGTGGCGACGCGCGACGGTCCGGGGCGCTACTCCACGCTACCCATAGCGTCCCTCTCAAGTGGCGACGCGCGACGGTCCGGGGCGCTACTCCGCGCTACCCATAGTGTCCCTCTCAAGTGGCGACGCGCGACGGTCCGGGGCGCTACTCCACGCTACCCATAGCGTCCCTCTCAAGTTGCGACGCGCGACGGTCCGGGGCGCTACTCCACGCTACCCATAGCGTCCCTCTCAAGTGGCGACGCGCGACGGTCCGGGGCGCTACTCCGCGCTACCCATAGCGTCCCTCTCAAGTTGCGACGCGCGACGGTCCGGGGCGCTACTCCACGCTACCCATAACGACCCTCTCAAGTTGCGACGCGCGATGGTCCGGGGCGCTACTCCGCGCTACCCATAGCGTCTATTATAATATTTAAATTATATTTTAACAAACTACTTCATTATAATTCGACTATGGTGTAAATGTGAAACCTGTGTATCTACTGTGGAGACAACAAAATAAAATAAATTCCACCAAACTACAGCTGAACTTTCACTTCGGTCTTCGTTCAACCTCACCTCTATGATACGCAAAAGGGGACTGGTGAATATCTTCCACCGGGTCCATAGAGTTACATTACTACTCAGCAAAAATAAATTAAAAAAAAACTCTCTCGGCAATAATAACTAAAAATAAATCTTACGTGACGCCCCGCGCGCGCTTCGTGCGACAATAGCTCGAGTCGAGAGTCGAACGCCACAGTAAATACTGACTGTGCTGAGCGCACAGTTAATTACCCGACTGCCGAAGGAGGGTAATGTGTTTATCAGTCTATGTATGTATGTTTGTTCCTATGTGTCGTTCTAGAGACCAAACGCGTTGGCCGATTTTGTTGGTTCTTACGTCAATCGATTCGTGTTAGGCCGAGTTTCTCACTTCTAAGTTCTAAATTATCGCAGAATAAATGTGACAAATTGTCAAGCACGCGTTATCTGCTGTAATTGGTTGAATGAATTTTCAAAAAACTGAAAAGTCTAAAAATCCGACTGCTAGAAGCGAACTAAAAAGATGTAAATGTAAACAAGGAGAAAATCATGCTGTGCAGTCGGTGGATACATCTGGTGCTGGTCAGCCAGCTCGCGAATATGTATACTCCGACTCCACAGCATGATTTTCTCCTTGTCTACATCATTTTAGTTCGCTTCTTAAGCAGTCGGGTTTTTTTAATTAATTTTTTTCTTACCGTGTTGTAGTACATACCGTGACGACATTATGCGCGACGTGCAGATCCTGCGGGTGCTCCCCGAGCGGCTCCGTGGAACACAGTTTGTCGGACACCGACACGGAGCCCGAGGACACGGGGCGGCGCCCTGCGGCGGGCGGGGCGGGCGGCGGGGAGCGCGCACGCGCCGCCAGCACGCGGTGGAGCTCATTCAGCTTGTTCATGATGATCTTGTACGTCTTGCACTCGTCTGTCTGCGCAGAAACCCCAGGGTTGATCGGGTTGGAGGGGGCGGTGGAGCTCGAGCTCAACTGGAACGCCGAGAGTGATATAGTTTACGTCGATCGATCGTGGCAAGCGAGCTGTGACGGGGCGAGGCACCGCCAGCCGCGACCGGCAGCATAATTGCGTAAGTGAATTCAAAATCTACTCCTCCAAATTCCTTCACACCGCACCGGTTTTATGTCCTTCATACGCTGTGGCAACAATAAAGCTCTGGAACGCGCTACCCTTTGGCATTAAACACGCTGAAAGCAAAATTTCGTACTTTTAAAAGAACGGTTCGTGACCACTATTTGAGTCAGACTTAATAGCTCTCATCTAGTGGTAGAAGTCTAGTCATATTAATTATTAATAGGTTTCTCGTTTATTTATTTTTATTGGTATATATTAGTCTATTTTTTTTGCATATGTGTATTATTATATGTAATAATATACTTTTTCGTATACAAGTTGTTTTTTTTATATTATTTTGTACCCATTCACAACGATGTCCTTTTTAACCCAAAGGTTAACTGGTAGGGAATGCCTTGTGGCATTAAGTCCGCCTATGTACCACTATTGTACATGAAGTTTAAATAAATAAATAAATAAATTCGGCAAAGGACACGTTTAAGTAAGGGTGACGACACCTTTAAATTAACGACTTACATTTGAAAATAGGTCATGGAAATGATATGTGAATTCAACTCATAGGTTGGAGGACGTACCCTTTCTAAATTATTTACGCAATACCGAAAACATTTAAAGGAAATATATCATACTCTTTCATGTTGTTGTTCCCTTTGCCTTGCCGAACTCACTTACGCAATTAGGCTGCGGACCCAAACCCAATGAGCCCGTCACTTGGTGGCCTCTTAGGCCTGCCTGGCTTCATGAGCATACGTGCGAAAACGCGTACCCATTTGGGCTTAGCAATGTGACAGTTTGCGTCATTGCGCCACATACCCATATTTATAATCTCGACAGTGTTTAACAATGAGGGTTTTCTGAAAGGATGAACACTAGTTGGCAGCACTGAGGCGTCAGGTCCAGGCACCTTTCAAATCACTGCTATCTGACATTAGATAAATTGACATTAAAGTCACATAATGTAGAGTGCGCGCACGATAAGTCTGCGCGCGACGAGTGGCGTGCGTAATGTTGCCAGCATAACTGATTTTTTTTCCTTCATTTAATCAATAGTCATTTTTCATTACTCGAAACTTACAAGTAATTTAAGTTAAGCATAATTAATTACTAGCTACTATTCAATTCTACTTGCATAGAATATGATGAAAAAAGCTTCATGAAATTATTGTAAATCTTTTATTGAACACTTAGTTTAGTAGTACCTACTGTTAAATTTGGTCTAACAATGGTCCTGCAGTGGCCTGACCTTCGATTACAATTCTTTTTTAATTTCATTTTCAAAAAAAATTGAAGAATATTCTGCCACATAACCCTCTTGAGTTATTTGGGTAACGGTGCGTTCAGAAACGCCTAAAACAAAATAACAATGATGCATTATATTACATGATGCCGGTCCTGCCCCGCTGGTATATTTATGTACCACCCAAAAACCAATCGGGCACCGGTATAGGTGTACCAGAATCTCATGGCATTTTTTATTTTTTTTAAATTGTGATTTTCATATGGCAATGTCAATTGTCACCTGTCGAATCAAAGTACTTGATGTGTCAACCGCTGCTGAAATTTTTTGATATTATCTGGAAAGTTTGTTATTTTTGTGAAAATGTCGAAAAACCCACTTCGATCTCATGCGAGACATATTGTTTTCAATGTGTATCATAAAATAAGGGAAGAAGAAGGCGTAAATCAAACTCAATCTTTGATTTTAAAGTGCGTCGTAGAGTGGACCGGTAAGTTGGACTGACTTGTTTTGATACTTTTAGTTTAATTTATATTTTTCTTACTTAATTTTAATTTCTTTCCATTACTATTATATGGTAAATCGTAGGTCAGGGCACATCGAATGATGGCCGGAAGGAAATGGCAACAGTAATGTAACTGTTACTAATTCTTCGACAAGATATTGATTTTAACGGAGATTGAGAATCTTTAATGTAAGAAAAATATTAAGTAATAATCTGCGCCCTGCAGTGGGACGTGTATATAGACGGGAGTTTTTGGCGGGATTTTGTCGAGTGAAGTTCAGTGGCTGTTAATATTATTTGCAAATTGATTCCTAGTGGCTATTGTGATATATTATTGGTGTAGTTTTGTATCTTAACTGTCTCTGCAACTGGACAATTTGTAAAATCATTGACAAAAGCGATCTCGGGATAGTGGAGCGGTGTATTTTATTGTAGTATTGACTGCGTCTGCAAAGCTTACTGGGAAGACTGACTCGATACAATTTGCTGCCAAATACTCCAAAAAACATTAGAATCTGTTACATCCGCATTCTAATGCATACTAAAGAATAAATATAAGATCCAAAACTCTTTCCAAAGACGTGGCTAAAAGGTCCTAGCAACCTGGCCATAAAACTTACATAAAAAAAAAATATATAGACTGATGATGATGAATGACTTTAAGTAACATGATACATTTTATTATTTTTTACAGACTTTATACATAAAGAGATTGGTTTTGAATATGTTAAATGCCAATGAAAAAGAACCATTTTGATGGAGAGAGATGACATAAAACTACAAAGATACAAGTTTTTGAAATGCCAGTGGAGTTCATGGAATCGTATTCTAGTTTTCTAGTTCTGAATGAGGTTTTAAGTTATTAGTATGATTTAAATGCTAAATAATAAATTAGTACATAAACTAATATTCAATTGATTTATTTTTCCTATGTTAAGAACACGATGTCTAACAAGATTATTCATACACATACCTATAATACTCACAGTGGATCTTTGTGTCTCTGAATTGGTTGCAAGACCCCGCGCAGTAGCTATTTTTGTGTCAATGTTGAAGGTGAAGATAGCATTGTATAACTGTCTCTTTCACTCGCTTATGTATGTCACATAAGCTTACGGAGTTTCTTGTGCATTCTTCTCCATAACAAGCTACTTTCCGAATGCACGGAAGAATCAACTTTTATTCCATGTAAATTTAAATTGTGACATTCAAAAGTGCCGCTTGGTGGCCCAGTTGAAATAAATATCTTTTGTCTTTTGTCTTTTTTGTCATCGTCCTATCTCGCTTACTCTATGCAGTATACTCGATGACAAACTGTTTCTTACGCAATGGTTGGCAGGACCAAGTTCAAAGACACAAAGATCCGTTGTGACTACTATAATATAGGTACCTCATGTTCATTAATACTAAAGACATAAATAAAAATTAAACAGTATCAAGATCGTTTGATCCAATTTCCCCAGTATTGCATACAACAAATTTTTATTTCCCTTTTTGCCATGAGATTCTGGTAGACCTATAGTACGAAAATTTAGGGAAATTTTAGTATTGTGGTATCCCTAAAAGTTACCTGTCAAATAAGCAACGCGGGCTCTATCTTTGTAAAACGGTACCGTAGGCCCGTTATTGTCTTGTTCACTTCAATAAAACATCCCTGCCATCACTTTAAATTACTTGTAGCATAATGATGGCGATTATTTACTTCGGAAACGAATAAAACACGGAATACAACACACTCTCTTGACACCTGACATAAATGACAAACGATTAGTTCCGATTTTGGCCGCGCCGCTTATCTTGCGCGCACTCTACCTGTATGATGAATGAAATTTTAATAATTAAATAAAGGAGCTAACGGGGAGCTCTACTTATAAAATATATTTTAATAACAGGCACCCGGTTACCCGATGCTTATCCTTGCTCCGCGCGTCCCGCGTGCTCTGACTGCTGGAGCTCACATCGCTCGTGTCCGTCACGGAGCGGTCCGAGCGCCGGCGCGGCGTGGGCGTGGGCGGTATCGGGCGCTCAGACAGGCGCTCGCACAGCTGCGCCACGCGAGTAATCTGAGCCTGCTGCTCGAGCAGTGCTTGCTGGCAGATCGCTCGGAACGCTCGGAGCGAGTCGCTGGAGCCGGCGGCGGGCGTGCGGGGCGCGCGGACGCCGTTGTCGCCGCCCACTGAGCGTCTATGGTGAAGAGGGGTTGAAGATGGTGTTAAACGGTGATAGATTAAGAGATGAGCTGATTTATGGTATTACTGGATTCTACCCGCGGCTTCTGCCGCGTGAAAAGTTATTTATCATCCCAAGGGATTATTAATTAGAGTGTTTCTTGTATGGTGAACGTGTATTAGCAAACGATGGAATGTTCTATTCTTAATTCTTTATTGTACACCAAAAGAACAACATAACATACATTTGATAATAAAGTACATGTACTAAGGCGAGCTTAACTCAATGCTGAGTTCTCTTACAGCAAACCCTAGAGTGACAGAGAAAGTTGACAATTATAGAGGGCAGGCTTCCAGTGTACAATATTAAAATAAAACCTATAACGAATTTAATTAAAACATAAATATACTTACTACGTACGTGCATAAATAAATAAATATATATATAAATAATAATATTATGTAATTGTGCTAGGTAATGATCTTTAATCATCCTCTTAAAGACCTCCAGAGAAGCGCTGTCGCGTATGGAGTGTGGGAGAGAGTTCCAGAGACGCACTGCTGTAGCAGAGAAAGAGCCATCATAGCGGCTGGAAGTGTGTCGCGGAGGACGAAGGAGAAGAGAAGTGGCAGTGCGACAGGGTTTACCTCTCGGCACGAGGTATTCAAAGCGATCACGAAGGTATTGAGGGGAATTAGTATTGTGCAGGATAGTATAGAGAAGGGATAGGATATGGGTATCTCGACGACGCCGAATCGGCAGCCACTTTAATCTGTTCCGAAACTCCGACACGTGGTCGTATTTGCGGAGACCGAAAATAAAGCGGATGCACAAGTTCTGCAGTCGCTCGAGTTTATTAAGGAGTACCTCCATAGCATCTAGAAAACAGACATCCACATAGTCTATGAGCGGTAGAAAAAGGGATTGCGCAAGAGTAACCTTAGTATGAAAGGGTAAGAATTTTCGGAGACGTTTAAGGGACAGAATGGAGTAAAAGACCCTCTTACTCACACTTGCAATATGGACCTCCCAAGAGAGGTTAGTGTCCATATGAACGCCAATTTTCTTGCGGTTTTGGATTAATCTATGGGCACTGAATCCATACACTATCGGCGGGAGAAACCGGTGATCCAATAGGTTGAGCATGTATCTACCACCAACAATGAACGCTTGCGATTTGTTTGGGTTTAGTAATAGTTCCTAGGATTTAGCCCACTTGTTAATATTTTCAAGGTCACTGTTGATGGCAGCCACAGCCTCAACGAGGTCTACTACTTTAAAATGACGATACAACTGCAAGTCGTCTGCATAGAGATTATAGTTAGAAGAAAGAACCTTAGTGATAGCATTTATAAAAATTGAGAAGAGAAGAGGAGAGAGGACGCCACCCTGAGGAACGCCCGCAGTCAATTCACACCATTTAGAGGAACACTCATCAGATTGAACAGACTGCAAGCGGCCGCGAAGATAAGATTTGAACCACTCAATTACTGGAGCACTGACATTAAGGGTGAAAAGGATTCCAAGGTTTCTATCATCACCGTCATCGTCATTTCAGCCGAAAGACGTGTTCTGCTGAACAGGCTTCTCCCAAATAACGCTACATTGACCGATCCATCTATTGGCAGGTCTTCCATCGCTGCTTCTGCCGGTTCACAGGTCGCCACTCCAGAACTACTCGCACCCATCGGCCATCCGTTCTGCGAGCCGATGGCCATATTTTAAATAATTAAATCTAAGGTCTCAGCGGACCGGAACCCATTCGCGGCGCTGTCCGCTGAGGCCTTAGTAGTAACTCGTAGAGTTTTGTCCTTTCGCATGCCCTATTATCGACTTTGTTACTGGGAAGAAACAAGGTTGATAATTCGATAACCCTACGAACCTGTGCGGCCGATGCTTCCGCCTTGCATAGCTGGTGTCTGACAGGCCGGAATCGTGCGAGTAGCGCTTGCAGTGCGGGGGCGTGCGGTCGTCGCTGGAGTCGCTGGGTGCGGTGAGGGGGGTCGGCGGCGAGGGCACCTGGGGGGCGGACGCCACGCTCAGGCTGGCCGGCTTGCGGTCCACGCCACCCGCGTCCACCACCAACTTGTCACCGCTAGGAGAAGCGTCACAGAAAGTTAATTAATATCAGCTTGGACGTGCTCGGTTCGCTTCGTGAAAGTTTGCAGCTCTGGAGCCGTATTTTGAAGCATTAAAGCCATCATCATTCTAAAGAGATTGATTTGATTCCGACTGCATTGGGATGGTGCATTGGTGATGGTTGGTGGTTGGGTCAGTGGGTCAGGTATAGTGTAGTGAAAGTTGCTCGACATTCAAATTAAAATAAAAGTTGTTATTAATAAATCATCAAAATGAATTTAAAGATGTTCGTGCTGACACGTCAGCCATTTAAAACACAATATATTTTGATTGTTATTATTTTTATTTATTTTTATCAACAAGGTATATCGAGTATATCCTTGTACCCTATGCATTTCTAAATGTTGGCATTGTTATTAATCAACTTCATACATTTTTAAATTTTCTACGTCTTTCAATATTTACCAATGTTATTAATTTATACTTTTTGTTATTGTATATATTATAATTTATAAATTAAAAAAAAACATCAAAATCAAAATATATTTTTTTATTTCGTATAGGCCTACATGGGCACTTATAAAACGTCGACAAAAGGTGCACGGTTCGAGTTGGTCGTTTCCTATGGAGAAGAACCGGCAAGAAACTGCATGGTTACTCTTTAAAAAAATAGTTTGGTTTTACAATATTTCCTTGTTACAGCATTAGTACTTAGATATGTGGGGAAAACGTAGGCCCGACAATAAGTCGTAAGAAAAACAAACAAAAAAAGATCACATATTATTTAAACAAAAGAAAATAAAACAAGTTAAAAAGTTAACAAATGTTAACAAGCATCTAGAAGGCCTACAATGTTCACACATTTACAAAACAATCGGTAAAGGCATCTTTACAAAAGTAAAATAAAAAAAAGACTAAATCTAACATGTGGCACAAATATTGTTATCAGTGCTGTAACTATTCTTAGCAAAGGGCTATGAAGATGATTGAAAACCATTGTAAAAAGACTAATTAAAAGAAGGAAAAAAAAACAAAGAATTAGTGAGATTGAGAATAGTTAGAGACATCCACATATTTGTGCCGTTTATGAGTTAGTTACCAGGGAACCCGCATGCGCGAAGGAGCTAAAGCCAAAATTTTTATCTTCAACGTAGTCCTTGATTTTATAATATGCTTTTTTAATAAGGACACGTTTGAATTTTATCTTTCAGAGACGAAATTTAAAAAAATCCTTAATTACTTGTTTCTATAACTGTTTTGAAGAGCAGAAATACTAAGTTGCAAATAATTTTGATGATAAACAATTTATTTTTCTTACAAACTTTAACACCCTGTTGTACCCCTTTAAGGGATGAAATTTAAAAAATCCTTAAAGTAGTATTTTTTTATTTATATTTAGAGGCAAAATACCATATTTCATTCATTTCAAATTAAAAATGACAGAGTTTCATACAAACTTTCATCCCTTATTTAACTCCCTTAGGGGTTGAATTTCGAAAAATCCTTCCTTATTCCTTGTCTACGTTATAAAGAGAACCTCTGTGCAAAATTTCAGCTTTCTAGGTCTAAGGATTTGGGCTGGGTGTTGATGAGTCAGTCAATCAGTCAGTCAGTCAGGACTTGTCTTTTTATTTGTATAGATTATTAAGAGTCGCAAAACTTTATTTTAGGTGGTTTTAAAATAAATAAAAATATGTACCTATATTATAAATAACAGCGAGTGTATGGTTGCAGCTGACAATCAGCGTCAGGTGGTTTAAATACCCTGTATTACCATTTGGCATTATGCTGAGCTGAGGCCCTTTTGGTATTAATAGTTTTAATTATTTATTTTGTTTAATTTTAAGGTGTTTTTGTTTTTAATGCCAATAAACAAATTCTCTCTCTCGCACTGGAATCATGACATCATTAAACGTCGTAACATAAAACCCGGTCACATTATCTCGAGACCTGGCGTCGATGACGTCACGTCGCGTCGGCTCTCTGATATGGTGCGCAAAACAAGTATCGTCTAAAATCTACCACGAAAACAAGTCGACGCGTATCGGCAACGAAAGTGCTAACCGTACTGACGCGCCGTGACGAGCGCGGGGAGGTGAAACGAGAACGGGGCGGGAGGTTCGCATTCAAGCGAGGTCTCGAGATAATGTGACCAGGTTGTATATGGCATCTGACGAATTGGGTTCAACTAGGTAGAAGTAAAACTCATACTTAAACGCAGCACACCGCTGCGCATACCTTGTGTATCAGGACGTCTGGTTACGTACGGAACAAACCACTTACGGGACGAACTGTAACAACTCTGTAACTAAGTTAAGGAGGTCCGATATGCACTCGGTCCATCCGCTTCATCTGTTTAGACTAGAAACAGACTAATATGAAGATGATGAGTATATGAGGGAGTACGTCACTCACCATCGTACCACATGTTGGTCACTGCGCGGAGGCCGCACGGCGCCGCGTATGAACTTGTCCAGGTCGATGATGTCGGGCGCCGCACCGCCGGTGCCGGACCACGAGCCGGACGACGAGCAGGCCGACATGCTCGCTACTACTACCTGTAACACGAACCCATTACGTCATTTCACATAGTTTTATGCAAATACCAGCCTGTTGCTGTACTGCGGGTTCTGCGGCGCAAAGCTTCTTCTCGTACAAACTCGAACATTAATCACCAATTTATTTCGCGATTTTAGGGTTGTTCCCATAGTAAAAGTTGTTTATAATCATAAGCGCCTTCGCCCCCTGAAAGATTCAATGAACTAAAAACATACTACCGCAAGAGCGAGCGAAGCAAGCTCGAAAATATTTTGCACTCTCTCGGATACGATAGATTCTAATGTTCCAGATCATAGTCTGCCTGTAAGCAAAGTTAATTCAGCCGGTAAGACATGAAGAGTTAACAAACAGAGAGTCATAGTTACTTTCGCATTTATAATATTCATCATCCGCAGCCCGACTTCGCCCACTGCTGAGCATAGGTGTCTCTGTTCTTGTGAATGTTTTTGCTTAATTTAACAAGCCTGAAAGGTTCAAGAGCTCATCCTTGCACCTCCTTTCGGGTGCCCCTGATCCCCTGGATCTGATAGAGCCTGTCCCGTATGGAAAGTATCTTCGGTCGTCACTAACTTACGTTCGTCACTGGGTGCGCGCTGGCGGTGGGGGCGCACGCTGGCGGTGCGCGGGCAGACAGGGGGCGAAGCCCGGGCACGCGCGGACTCTCTCGGACTGCATCAACACTGCATGTCCTTCCACTCACTGACAACTCACTCTCTGACACCTGCCACTGTGACAGATTCAACGCCTTTCCATGTTCGAAAAAAGAAGAAAAGAGGTTCTTCTTTGTAGAAGTTTAGAACTTTTTTGTAAGCTTTAATACCGTTCTGACACGGTGGGTCCCAGAGTCCAACAAATGCAGACTTGCTATCGCCACAAAATAGAAAGTATACAGAAGGGCCACTCCCACCGTTTCGAAAATTGACACCTAAACTTGATTATATTGATTATGAATTTTAGAAAGGATTCAGATTATAAGTTAACAAACACAAATGCAACAATTCGTCTAAACAAACATTACATCATGCTTACATGCCTTAGAGGAGCCATCAAATATCGATTAAAGCTCACGACTCCACGTACGACGAAGATTGGCGGGTAACAAGACGTAACAATGGTGTAATAATAGTCCCACCAAAAACACAAAAATGTGAAAAAGCGCCAAACTCGACAAAACATAAATATGATAAAGGCGCCAAGTTCGATGAAGAAGAGTTGAGATCTAGAAAGGTGACAAGTTTCATAGTCTTTACATATACAAAGCGACAATGAACAAGTTTTTCGTCTATGGACTAAAATAATTTATAACTTGAATTTCTTTTTTACCTTTATCACCTATTAGCTATTTCCCGCGGCTTCGCTCTCGTGGACCACACCACAGGACCCGTTTTCGGGATTAAAAAAATAGCCTATGTCACTCTGGCATTAGGCAGATTTCTACTGGTGAAAGAATTTTTAAAATCAGTTTAGTAGTTTCTGAGTTTAACCATTACGAACTTACAAACAAATCTTTCCTCTTTATAATATTAGTGTAGAAGAACTACAGTATAATTTCAGGCTTCCTTACATTGGCCGTACCTACATCGCTCACTGACGTTGTATAATGTTGTCTAGATTAATCTGTCCACCCTTTGCCGAAAATTATACAACCAATAAATAATAAATTCGTTTAATTGAGACGATTCAAATGTCCATATTTTGTTAGTATTACATTAGCTTAAAACTATATTAGTCATGATCATGAGGGTACAAGTAGTTAATACAAAGTTGGATATATGTTAAAATTGTATCAAACTAAAAGAAAAATAAATTAAAATTAAATTGAAATAAATAATTAAAAATGAACTAATATTGAAATTATATTTAACTAAATCTATTCTAATATGGCTGCCGTAAACAGTGACCTGGAGTTGATTGGGGAGTGGTCGCAGTCCTTTGGGCTGCAAATCAACCCTAGGAAGTCTCAGGCCATGGTTATTGGCGGTAGGCATTTGCGGAACAGGCTTGATGTTGCGTCGCTGTCTCCACTCTGGTTGAATGGAGTACAGATTGGGTACACTAATACGGCTAAAAACCTGGGGGTAATCATGGACTCCTATTTGTCGTGGACTGCCTATGTCGCTGAGGTAAGTCGCAAAGTGCACTACTCGTTCCACTCGCTGAAATGCCTCCAGAGCTTTTTGCCCTTGAAAACCAAAATTTCTCTTGCCCAAACACTCATTCAGCCCATCATTGACTACGCCGACGCCTGTTATTTGGATGCTACCGAGGAGCTTTTAAATAAACTTGAGCGTTTGCAAAATGTATGTTTTCGTTTTGTTTTCAACCTTAAAAAGTATGTTTAGATGTTATGTTTCAGATTTTCGCAAGTTACTCAAGTGGCTCCCTATTCGACTTCGCAGGAACTCTCGCATATTGTGTCTATTATTTAACATCCTTCATAATCCTAAAACACCTTCCTACCTCCGTGAACGCTTTTCCTACTCCCGTCCTTCCGATGCACTTTGCAGGTCGCACCTTAAAAATCATCTTAATATCCCTTCCCACACTACCGACTTCTACTCCTACTCTTTTACTGTGTACGCCGTGCGATTGTGGAACGCTCTGCCGCCTGACATCAGGGACTGCCAAACTCTTACAGTTTTTTAGAAAAGAGTGAAAGACCACTACCTTTACATTCCGTCATAGTTGCTTAAATATGTATTTTTATATATATATATATAGATAGGTATTAGTATTTATTGTTTTAATATTTATTTTCTAAATATGTTTGTTTATATTATTATAACATAAGTATATTTAATTTGTTATCGGTATTGTTTATCAGTTATTACTTAGTTTTAAATCGTTTTGTGTTTATTATTTTTCAACCCTACACACTATGTCTACATCTCTTTTTTCTTCATCTTTCCTTTCGCAGGTATGCTGGAAGAGATTTCTATAGAAATAAGCATCACTTATGTACCTATTTTTCTGTTTCTTCTTCTTGTTTGTATTTTATGTGTGTGTGCATAAATGGTTAAATAAAATGGTTAAATAAATATATTATATTATTAATATTATAAAGCTGAAGAGTTTGTTTGTTTGAACGCGCTAATCTCAGGAACTACTGGTTGGAATTGAAAAATCTTTTTGTGTTGGATAGTCCATTTATCGAGGAAGGCTATCGGCTATATAACATCACGCTGCGACCAATAGGAGCTGAGCATAAATGAAAAGTGTTGCAAAAACGGGCAAAAATATTCCTTTTTGAGAGCTTCCATTGCGTGCGCTGCGTAAATGGTTTAAGTTACGCAAATATCATGGAATTGTTTCTCTTTAAAAGTTCTAAAAAAAAGTCCGTGACACCATATGTCTATCTTTTAAGGTTGACTCACAATAGCAACTTTTATGTTCTAAATTTTAATTAGATCAACGCTGCCGGTAGAAACAAAAGTTGGTTGCATTCGTATAGTAGTATATTATTTCTTATTCAAATAAATAGTTCAACAAGTTGGTAGGTAGATAGGGTAGGGTAGGTAGGGTAGGGTAGGTGGGGTAGGGTAGGTAGGGTAGGTGGGGTAGGGTAGGTAGGGTAGGTAGGGTAGGGTAGGTAGGGTAGGGTAGGTAGGGTAGGGTAGGTAGGGTTGGGTAGGTAGGGTAGGTAGGGTAGGTAGGGTAGGTAGGGTAGGTAGGGTAGGTAGGGTAGGTAGGGTAGGTAGGGTAGGTAGGGTAGGTAGGGTAGGTAGGGTAGGTAGGGTAGGTAGGGTAGGTAGGGTAGGTAGGGTAGGTAGGGTAGGTAGGGTAGGTAGGGTAGGTAGGGTAGGTAGGGTAGGTAGGGTAGGTAGGGTAGGTAGGGTAGGTAGGGTAGGTAGGGTAGGTAGGGTAGGTAGGGTAGGTAGGGTAGGTAGGGTAGGTAGGGTAGGTAGGGTAGGTAGGGTAGGTAGGGTAGGTAGGGTAGGTAGGGTAGGTAGGGTAGGTAGGGTAGGTAGGGTAGGTAGGGTAGGTAGGGTAGGTAGGGTAGGTAGGGTAGGTAGGGTAGGTAGGGTAGGTAGGGTAGGTAGGGTAGGTAGGGTAGGTAGGGTAGGTAGGGTAGGTAGGGTAGGTAGGGTAGGTAGGGTAGGTAGGGTAGGTAGGGTAGGTAGGGTAGGTAGGGTAGGTAGGGTAGGTAGGGTAGGTAGGGTAGGTAGGGTAGGTAGGGTAGGTAGGGTAGGTAGGGTAGGTAGGGTAGGTAGGGTAGGTAGGGTAGGTAGGGTAGGTAGGGTAGGTAGGGTAGGTAGGGTAGGTAGGGTAGGTAGGGTAGGTAGGGTAGGTAGGGTAGGTAGGGTAGGTAGGGTAGGTAGGGTAGGTAGGGTAGGTAGGGTAGGTAGGGTAGGTAGGGTAGGTAGGGTAGGTAGGGTAGGTAGGGTAGGTAGGGTAGGTAGGGTAGGTAGGGTAGGTAGGGTAGGTAGGGTAGGTAGGGTAGGTAGGGTAGGTAGGGTAGGTAGGGTAGGTAGGGTAGGTAGGGTAGGTAGGGTAGGTAGGGTAGGTAGGGTAGGTAGGGTAGGTAGGGTAGGTAGGGTAGGTAGGGTAGGTAGGGTAGGTAGGGTAGGTAGGGTAGGTAGGGTAGGTAGGGTAGTAGGGTAGAGTTTCTGGACTTCACCATCATTATCCCATAAGGATAATGCGGCTCCGACCTTCCCCTCAATCTTGCTGCCGTCAGTGAATATTCGCACTGCCTGCACATTCTGGCCGTCCACGAGCTGTTGGTCTGCCAGGCACATGAACGCCAGAGCCATTTGCTTGGCAGGGTGAGACGTCTCTGCAAATCTTACCATACCCTCAATTTCCCGGTCTCCTGGGACGAACCGGGATGACCCTCTCCTTGCCTCATACAGGGCAGCTGCCTCTTGTATGCGGAGGTCTAGAGGCAGTATCCCGGCCAGTACCAGCGCCGAATTCAGTGAGACTGTACGGTAAGACTTGCAGAGCTTCTGGACGAATCCTCGCTGGACAGAGCCTAGCATCCTACGTATCCCCAACTTCTTTGTAGCTGGAGCCCAGGCTCCAGCCGCGTACGTGACAATCGGTTCTATGGTTGCGTTATAAATTATTTTAACTACTTCCCTATTTAGGCCCCAACTAACCCTGGCTGCCCGTGAAAGCCGCTTATAAATCTCGGATGCCTTTTTGCAGATATTTTTAGTGTGCTCCGTAAAGGTCAACTTGTCATCTATTGTCAGGCCCAGCAGCTTCATGCTCGTCGGCGTATCGCCAGTGTTGAGTATCTGAAGCTCATGCTCCTCGAGGGTTCCGGACATCTCTTCTCCCCTGAGGTCCTCAATGGTGCTACCCCACCAGGTACTCTTCGCATTCGCGTCTCCGCCTATTAGGAGTTTTCCAGTGCCCAGGTCCAACTTTATCTTGGCCAACTGATCCAGGTATGGCCCTATGGGTTGGTCTGGCTCGAAGTAATAAGAGACTACTACGATTTCCCAGGCTTTCGTCCGGATCCCCACCACGACGATGTTGTTCGTGGTGAGTTTCGGGTAGGGAATGACATCGAGGTCATTATCAAAGACGGCTATTGCCGCCTTTACCCTCCCACTTCCTTCAACCTCGCACTGGTAGAGCCTCGCACCACGGTAGCTCTTCATACTTCGTGCTCCCCCCACATAGGGTTCCTGAATCAGTGCCCATGCGATGTTACGCTTACTGGACTCTATAAAAAGCTCGGTGGTTGCCAGTTCCTTCCTTTGTAAGTTGGCCTGAGCTACTCCGTATCTTCTGATGAGGTTGCCTGCCCTTTCGCCAGTATCCACCTTAGCAATACGCCACCCTTGCTCTAGCCAATGCTTCACACCTCCTTCTTACTGGGCACTCATTGCTAAATGCATTGTGCTCTGTGTTGTCCAGCTTTGCTCTGACACAGTTACAGCAAGTAGGGGTCGCTCCGGCCATCCAGTCGGCGCATTGCGTCCTCATATGAGGGCCTCCGCAGTGACTGCATTTCTCCACTTGCTCTTTGCAGAGCCGTCGTCCATGCCCAAAGCCAAGGCATAGGGAACACTGAACCAGTGGAGTTTGGTCAAACACTCTAATTCTCTGCATGTCGATGTGTACGGTTTGTCGGTCTTGCAGTCTGTTCCACAGTTTTGGGGAGACCCTGAGGATCAGGTGTTGTGTGTGGGGGTTGCGAGTCTTCTTCTTAAATAGTATTTCTACCTGCTTTTCCTCTTTCTTTAACCCTTCGAATACATCCTTATTTTGGTTCCGAAGAGCCATGAGGATGTCATCGTCTGTATTGAGGGTAAAGACGTCTCTCAGGATCACCAGGGGATCCTTGTTCTTAATATCCTCGACCTTCAGTACTTCCCCCACACTTGCCAGTCTTTCCTTGATTTTGTCCCTTTCCTGTTCCGTTCTACAACCCAGAACCACCTTCCTGTCCCTCGCTTTTCTGATGCTATCCACTGTGACCCATCCCTCTTTCGCATTAACCGCCTTACGTATGTGGTCGATTATTTGTAGGGTAGGTAGGGTAGGGTAGGGTAGGTAGGGTAGGGTAGGTAGGGTAGGGTAGGTAGGGTAGGGTAGGTAGGGTAGGGTAGGTAGGGTAGGGTAGGTAGGGTAGGGTAGGTAGGGTTTTTTTTTTTTTTTTTTTTTTTTTTTTAATGGCGCCTACCTCTCCGCGCTTTTGGCGGAGTCTGCGAGCTAAAAGTCCCCGGACATAATCCGAGACTATGGAGACTTATCTTTATTACTAGGTATTACAAACTTTCTTATTACACTATTACATATCTTACTTTCTACTACATGATAAGTTTCAAAATTTAACACTTTTACATTCTACACAGTTACTAATATTATTACACATCTATTTTTATTGTATCTTATTATAATGTGATCCAATTTGTTTTACATCCATTCACTAATGCTACCTGTTATATATGACATATATAATTTCGAGCATAATTATACATCTATTTATTCTTTTGTATCGTTTTTTCCGCTATTTTCTTACAATATTTTAAAAATTCTGTTCTGTGTTTTTTGTTATTAATTAATTTACTTAAATTTTCTGTTTTTATCTCTATTCCCAGTCTTTGTTCAATCTCGTACCTCTCCAGGCCATAGGCCGGGCAGTCAGTCAACAAGTGTATCACCGTCTCGTCAATGTCTGGGTCACATATACATGATGGGCTTTCCTTACACTTGAATCTGTTCAAGTATTCGGAAAACCCACCATGCCCTGTCATTATTTGCGTGATTACACCTGTCGGCTTTAACTTCCTGACTGCTCTGTACGCGTCGATCGCGTCCGGAAAGAACAGCTTAGTGGTCGCGGCTGTGTCGCCCATTCTGTACCGTCGGTTCCATTCGTCAAGCGAATCCTTTCGGATATGCCGCTTGACGAATGACAGCGGGCACTGATCGTAATCCGGCCTCCTCTTCAATTTGAGCGCCGCATCTTTAGCCAACTGGTCGGCTCTCTCATTCCCTTCCAGTCCCGCATGGGCCTTGATCCAGAACAAAGATATATCTTTGCCCTGGGATCTGCCCTGCCGCAGATTCTCTCTGGTTTCGACTGCAAGGGGATGAGAGGAGCGGTGGTTTGCGACCGCTTCGAGTGAGGATCGAGAGTCGCTAAAGAGGCCAAAGGTCTCTTTAGCGCTCTTAAGAATCTCCCTCGTGGCTCTACATATGGCCAACAGTTCGGCCTGGTAGACCGTGCAGTGGGACGACAGCTTCAACTTCAGGCATTTGGTTTCGGTGCCATTGCTCCAGAGAGACAATGCCGCCCCCACCTTGCCTTCGATTTTACTGCCGTCCGTGTAGATCTGCACTGCTTGTGCGCAGTGGTTACTGAGTGATTCTTGGTCTGTCAGGCAAATGAACTGCAGGCTCATATGCTCTGCCAGGTGGGGTGTGGAGGCAAATGCGATACGTCGCTCGACGTCCCTATCTCCTAACGTTGACCGGGGTACCCCCCTCCTCGCCTCGTACAGGGCAGCTGCCTCTTGCACTCTGAGATCGAGGGGCAGTATCCCAGCCAGCACCAGTGCCGAGTTCAGGGAAACGGTGCGGTAGGATTTGCACAATTTCTGTGCAAATCCCCTTTGGACCGCATTTAGCCTTTTCTTTACGCACTTCTTTGTGGCTGCAGATGCCCACGCACTTGCCGCGTACAAAATGACGGGTTCAACTACTGCCGTATACATGGTGCGGATGACGTCGGGGTGGAGGCCCCAGCTGACCTTTGCAGCCCTCGACAACTGATGGTAAAAACCAATCGCCTTTTTGCATACGTTCTCTACGTGCTTGTTGAATGTAAGCTTGTTGTCGATAGTTAGTCCCAGGATTTTGATCTCTTGCGTCATGCCAATGGCGACCCCTCCCATGCTCAGCCGCGGGGTGTCGTATTTCAGTTTCCGCGTTATTACCATCGCATTTGTCTTATGCGGTGCGAATTTCAACTTGTTACTAACACCCCACTGGTAAACATGGGCGAGGGCGTCATTCGCCTTGCGCTCGATCTCGATCGCTGAGTCGCCATCAAATATCAACACCACGTCGTCAGCGAAGGCTTGGCAGTAGTCTCCCCGTTCCGCCAGCCCCTTTAGTAGGGGATCCAAGAGGACGTTCCAGAGGATCGGTCCTCCAATCGATCCCTGTACGCATCCCTTGTTAGTCTCCCTCACGACCTCCTCTCCTGCATACCTGACCCTGACCCTTCGGTTATCGAGGTAGCTGTCCATTACTCTCCTCACATTTACTGGGCATTTTTCCTCAGCCAATCTGGTTCGGATAGCTGGCCACCATGCGCTGTCAAAAGCTCCCTCTATGTCTAGCGACACCATTACTATTAGCTTGTGGTCTGCTAATTTTCCACGTATGTGTCCGACCAGATCATAGAGGGAGTCTTCTGTGCTCTTCTGGGGCATGAACCCGTACTGACGAGTACTGAGTTGCGGTATAATGTGCCATTTCACTCTGCTTATGACCATTTTTTCCAAAACCTTTCCCAGCACCGGCAACAGACCAATTGGCCTGTAGGATTTTGGAACCATATAGCTCTCCTTCCCGGGTTTCCTAAGGATCACAACTGTGGCCTCCTTCCAGGTCCCGGGAAAGTAGCCCAGTTCCAAGCACTTGTTAGCCAGTGCTAGGAAAGTTCCCGGATCGTGGTTAATCGAGTGCTGGCAGATGTCGGCCGTGAGACCATCCGCCCCGGGGGCCTTTTTGGGGTCGAAGCTGCGCGTGCCAGAGTGTAGCTCCTCAATGGTAAACGCCGGGTCATGTTGTTCATCATGACCCAAGGCGTTTACTTTTTCAGCAAGTATCCTGGTGCGCGTATGCTCCTCTCTATCGTCATCCCTTCTGTCCCCGGGGTAGAACGTTTCTGCCAGCAATTCGGCAGAGTGGAGATTGTCCAGTACCTTACCGTTCACAGTCAGGGGCAAGTCCTCGTGCCTTTTCTTGGTCCGGCCTATGACCCGGTAGATCCCGTCCCATAGAGTTTCTCCGTCCTGTTTCTCGCAGAAACTCTTCCAGCTCTCCGTTTGAGCATGTTTTGCCTTCTCCTCATATTCTTTTTTGATTTGCAGGTACTCAGCGACGACGGCGTCTCTCCGGACGGGTGCTGCACAGCGGATCCTGCGCTTCCTGGTGGCGACTGTCCTCTTCAGCGTGGCGAGCTCCTCTGACCACCATGGTAAGCTGACCCTGTTTCTTGGCTTAATAAGGGGTATACTATTGTTGGCTGCTTCTATGATGTTATTTTGAAATCTCTGTGTTTTATTTTCTAAATCTGTTACGTTATTTATTTTTCCTATTTCTGTAGCGTTAATGTTATGGTCTGTATGCAACTGGGTCAATTTCTCACGAAACTGGTCCCAGTTTGCTTTTTTACTATTGTATCTACGTGTGGTTCTAGTAATTTGTATACCCCTTGCCTTCTCCAAGGCCAGCTTAAATGTGATGGTGTTATGGTCTGAGCTCGTCATCGCCTCATCCACCCTCCAGCCATCCACCAAGCCGAGCAGTCCCGCCGTACACACCGTTATGTCCACTACACTGGAGTAAAGTGTGGTTCCCCGCACTGTATGAAAAGTAGGCGTGTCACCGACGTTGAGCATCTGCAAATCCATCTCTTCTAGGGCACCAGCCACTTCTTCTCCTCTTCCGTTTGTCTTACGGCTACCCCACCAAGAGTTTAGTGCGTTGACGTCGCCTCCCATGATGATCCGCCGGCCGAAGTTCCGCTCTATACTTTTAAGCTGCTCCAAGTATGGCCCTATCGGTTCTGGCTTTGGTTCGAAGTAGAATGAGACCACCACGATTTCCCAGGCAATTGTCCTCATCTGAACCACCGTGATGTTGGGTGTGGTAAAGTCCGGGCACTGGACGACGTCTATGTCGCTGTCAAAGACAGCGATTGCTGTCTTGACGGCTCCGTCTTCTGTCTTATTGCTCTGGTAGATCCTAACACCGTGGTAGTCCTTCATTCTACCTATGCCTCCGATGTACAGCTCCTGTAGCAGTGCAAAGGCCATTTTCCTTTTGTTCGCCTCAAGCATTAATTCATTTGTTGCCAGTGCCTTTCTTTGCAAGTTTGCTTGGGCTACTACGTATGGCCTTGTGTTAGAGTCAGATATTCCGCCGGTAACCACCTTAGCAGTACGACGTCGTGCTTCTGGCCATGGCATCCCATTTTCTCCTTACGGGGCACTCTTGGCTGAAGGCGTTGTGCTCAACACTTTCGAGTTTTGCCCGCGTGCAGTTACAACACGACGGTGCTGTGTCCACAAGCCAGTCTGGACAATCTGCCTTCATGTGGGCTCCCCCACAGTGGCTGCACCTTGCCTGGGTCTCCTGGCAAAAGCGTCTGCCGTGGCCATATCCCAGACAAAGCGAGCATTGTACTAACGGAGACTGGTCGGCCACTCGGATCCTCTGCATGTCGATGTGGACCGACCCAGCCTCCGTCATTCGCCGCCATATCTTGGGGGAAACCCGCATTACGACATGGCTTGCGTGCGGGTTCCTGGTGCGCTTCCTATATACTATTTCGAGCCTATATTTATCGCTCAGGTCTTTGAAAATCTCCCTATTCTGCTTTTTCAGCGCACCAAGTATGTCCTCGTCAGTGTTGTACTGAAACACGTCTCTGAGCACAACTAGTGGGTCCTTGTTAGTCATGTCTTCGACCTTTAGGTGATCAGGGCCTTTCTTATTTTCTCCACTTCGACTCCCCCCTCCTTTGCATTTACTACCTTCCTTATTCTATTGAGAACGTCCTCGCCCGTTTCTTTCTCGTCAGTAGCCGTGACCACCAGCGAGTGTAGCGCGGTGCGCTCCGGAGGTTGACTCCTAACGGACGACGCTACACTCGCGTATGTCTGTCTCTCGGCTTTGTCGAGCTTCTCCTGCAGTTTCGCCATGCTTTCCGAGTTTTGTCTTAGGAGGTTCGCGTGGTCTTCAAGCATTTTACTGAAGATTTCCCGCTCCTTTTTTCTTTCCCCATCCGCTATCCCGTCCTGGTTTGTCCCCAGCTGTTTTGGTGACTGCTGAGGCAGTTCCATCTTGTTTTTATTAGTCGTGAACTCTGCCTCTTTAACCAACTGGTACAGTCTCTCCGCAGCCAGAGTGATTTCGACCTTAATCTCTGTTTTGGTGTTACGAGATTGGCCAAGCTGGGTTTTTATCTTTGCTAGGCTGACTCTGGCCTCGGTCACTCTGTCCCTTGGCTTGGCGGCCTCAACCGTGGCGGGGGAAGCGGCGGTAGTGGTAGAGGTAGATGTAGTCGGGGCGCCCGGCGCTTTCCCGGTAGGGGTCTGAGGTTTTGCCTGAGACTTTTTGGTCTCTTGTTTGGCTGCCTCCCACTCACCGATGCTCTTCCTCACTGTGGAACGTGCCACAGGTGAAGTTTTCGTCGGTGTGGTTCTCGTGAATGTGGAGTTTAAAGGGTTTTCTCCCAGTCTTTTGGGAATGTTCTCGTTTTTGGCTGGTGTCCTCGTGAACATCTTGGCTTCGAGGGTTTGTCTTTGGCGCTTAAAAGTGACCCTTATTGGGTTGTAAAAGGACCCAATAAGTCTGTGGTCAAATTAATTTAAATTGGATTGTCAATAGTTGTAAAATTGTAAATAAAATGTAAAATTAAAATAAGTGTAAACTTAGCTTTATAAATAAAGCTTCGTTGGGTTTATTCTTGCTCAACAAGGTATTAAACCAAGGTAGCCTGTCGTGTTCCTTGTTGTTCTGCTTATAATCAATAGAGCGAGTCAAAAAGACAGGTCTTAATAAGTCTTGCGCTGTCTACGCTTGTCAGTCAATTAGTCCCCAGGCCTTGGCTGGGGAAGCAGGAGTGAACAGTTAAAATAATATAACTAATTAACTTTAAAACCAGAACGGAAAATCTGTGTTTTTGTTTTTAAGCGGTTGTGGGGTGTATAGAGGGGGTGGAGGGGGGGTAGTTTTGGGGAGCTATCTTGCAGTCTGGAAGATGTTAAACACTGGGTCAAAGAAATAATTTGAAAATCTCAGGCCGTTACAGAGTTATCGATTTTTAAATTTTGTGTGTTTTGTTCCGGCTAGTGAATCTAGGTGGCGTTATCTGTTTGTAAACAATCGATATTGGCTACTTTGAGATAATTACCTTAACTTAGATAGTTTGCTAGGTTTAATTTCTGGACCTTCACCTTGTCTAGAGACAGCAAGGCAAATATTATACGGACGGGGGGTATGTTCGAGGAGGTTTGGGTTACAGGATAGGAGGTGGAATTACAAAATAAATACACGCAGAAGATGCTGTCCGGTCAGTATTTCCTTATTTAACAGGCAGAATTAATATAAAATAAAGTTTTTTGGCTGTCGAAACGGCTGTAAAATGGCCGTCGTGCGTCAGAAAAACCAAAGGTTTTGTCGAAATTTGGGGGCTCCTTTTTAAAAAGGGGTAAATTGCCCTGTCCCGACTTATAGTCTAAAGTCAGATACTAATACTAATTAAAACAATTTAATTGAAAATAAAATATAAAATTTCTGTCACGCACGTGGTAAGTAGCAATGAAATTCTATAAATACGATGCGCACTTGAAATTCGACTTTCTTGTCCATTCACCCTTCAAATTTCCAAATAATTATGTGGTTGGATGGCCAGTGGGGTAAAAATGATTTTTCCGGTCTCACTTTTCAGCTAAGTTTATCCTAGGCAGAGTTAACAGGATTTTAGTTTAAAAAAAATGTAAAAATGTGTAAACAAAGAAAGACAAAGTTAACTCGGACCGTGAGAACGTTTTATGAATTTACTATTTTTACGAATATGAGGGCGATTTTAATTTTAATTTAATGTGGATTTTTTATAGTTTAAAATAATGAGAGCACTTTATAATTCAATTTAAATATGGGGGATATTTTTAGTTTTGGTGATAGAAATAATTACTTAAAAAGAGAATAGACAAGAAATCGACAGCAAATACGTTGTATTCGTATTGTATATCTTAAGATCTCTACGAATTTTTTCAACGAGGCTGCAGGCAACTCCAGGAAGCCCCACAGGTCCTCGAAATTTTCTGATCGCACCTCCAGTCAGTTTTTCCGGGCGTTATGTCCGCGCGGAAAATTTTCCGGCTGGTCCGAATCGCGAGCTGTGGCCTGGGACCTCACGAGAAAATTCCCCGAAGTCTCCAGAGTGTTGTCACTAACTATGGTGCACTTCCTAGAAGCAGGCTTTCCTCAATTTCGGAGAAGATGGGAGTTTTTCACAGAAATTTCACCTTTTTCCCTCTCTGATTTCGAAAATAGGGCGCCGAAAAAAATATGTCTTGTCCAAAAAATCTAGATTTTGGGCGAGATGCAGCTGTAAGGTAAAGGTTATTGGATCACTTTAAAAAAAAAAGGGCTCGCGCCGACTAATCGGGCGCCGCACTTAGATCTATGTTTTGTTTGTGTCTTTTTTCACTTTTTAAGGTTAGTTTTCACACGTTTTTCTTCAGTTTGTTTGTTTATTGTTATTTTTTATTAAGTTTTCACTTTCGCATAGCTAGCACTAGCGCGCAACTTTTGGTGGGCGATTTGGAGTTTTTCGTTGTATTTTGTTTCTCACTTGATTTTTTGAGTGCGGAGCTCGCGAAAACGTGTCAGCACGGGCTATCGGTTGGGCGCAGATTGGGGTAGGTAGGGTAGGGTAGTTAGGGTAGGGTAGTTAGGGTAGGGTAGGTAGGGTAGGGTAGGTAGGGTAGGGTAGGTAGGGTAGGGTAGGTAGGGTAGGGTAGGTAGGGTAGGGTAGGTAGGGTAGGGTAGGTAGGGTAGGGTAGGTAGGGTAGGGTAGGTAGGGTAGGTAGGGTAGGTAGGGTAGGTAGGTAGGATAGGGTAGGTAGGGTAGGGTAGGTAGGGTAGGGTAGGTAGGGTAGGGTAGGTAGGGTAGGGTAGGTAGGGTAGGTAGGGTAGGGTAGGTAGGGTAGGGTAGGTAGGGTAGGGTAGGTAGGGTAGGGTAGGTAGGGTAGGGTAGGTAGGGTAGGGTAGGGTAGGTAGGGTAGTAGGGTAGGGTAGGTAGGGTAGGTAGGGTAGGTAGGGTAGGTAAAAGCAAAAATTACTTAAAATTTCTGTATTAATTTTTTTGTCATATCATTGTCAACATTCAAATCAAAAAAAGGTGTATTTGCTACAAACAAAAAAGCAAGCAAAATCAATCGTAATATATTTATCTTTCATTCACTACTGCAATCAACGTCAACCGTGCAATATTATGCTATCTTAGTGAGTCTCTTACATGAAACACGAAACGGTAATTCCCCGTCATAAAAAACCTCGTACGTTCTTTATTTTTTTTAATACATTTCTTGTCGAGAGCCAAAAAATCTCGATATATCGATGTTTTGGTGAATTTTATGTATTGCATTTTAAAAAGAGTACGTATTATTGAAAATCCGAACACATATCCGTACGCAAGTTTGATCCGTACGTAATGGTCCAAATTCCGTACGTGTACGGACAAATCCGTACATATGGCAACACGCAACTTTCAGGTACCCGAGGTACCCCAACCAAAGACCTTATACGTATTTCTTACTACTAGACTGTGTACCAAAATTTTTTGAATAGCTAAAATGAAATCTATTATCATACATCTAGGTTAGCTATTCCCTTATAAGCGGTAGCTAACCAAAAGCGGTCCAGAGCGAGAGGGTCCCCGCTGGTAGTGTGTCCTTGTCTGACATCTTGCCAGCTCAACTTATCATTGGGTTTGGTAGAAATGTTAGAAAATTTTATATTTTCTTTTTTATGTAATACCAAAACGAACGAATAAAAAATATATTTAAATACGTTTCAAAGTCTATGAAACTTTGAAGCGTATTTAAATATTTTTAGTTCCTTTATTTTTTATTTTTTATTTTTTTTTTATTTTTTATTACGATGTAACTGAATAGTTACTTCATAACAGTCACAATCTAGCCTTGAGGCTAATAAGTAACTTAAATTTAACCTAATTTGCTAATAATTTATACGGTAAAGAATGTGTCCATTGGCACTTTTCTTATTGTCTCTATTATGATGGGAAGACACTTAGTTCATGTGTTCTTAAAAGGTAGCACTCACTGCACTCCGTAACACTAATTTCACTCTAAACTAACTCAAAAGGCTTAGTCCTTTTCAGTCTCCTTATTATGTCCGTGGTGTCAAGGAGCTGGATAGCCTCGACATTCACATGTTTATGAAGTCTCTCTTCATGAGCTTCGGCGTATTTTTTTATAACTTTGGCGACGAGGTCCACTCCTAAGTCCCGGTGGATGTCCTCGTTTCTAATATACCAGGGAGCGTTTAATATGCTCCGCAGTACCTTGTTTTGAAATCTTTGTATAATTTCAACATTGGTACGTTTTGTACAGCCCCAAAGCTGTATACCGTATGCCCATACAGGCATAAGTACTTGTTTGTACAGAAGTACTTTGTTGTACACTGACAATGATGAATGTCTGCCAAGTAGCCAGTACATATTCCTGTAGCGGATATCTAACTCCAGGCGTTTCTTTTTGACATGAGCCTTCCAGCGAAGCTTGGCGTCAAGCGTCATACCCAGGTATTTTGCAGTATTTTCGTAAGGTATTATGCAACCGTTGATATAAACCGGTGTATAATTATGGCTTCGGTTTGTGAAGTCTATATGGGTCGATTTGGACTCATTTAACTTAATTCGCCATTTTTTTGTCCAGTTGGTGATGGAGTTCACAGCAATTTGTACTTTATCTACGGCTTCTTTGTGAGTGACACCTATAGCCATGATGGCTGTGTCATCTGCGAAGGTTGCAATAAAGTTGTTTTTCATTTCTGGGATATCACAGGTGTACAATAGGTACAAGATAGGTCCAAGAACACTTCCTTGTGGTACACCAGCTTTTATTTGCTTGAGATCTGAGTAAGCATCTTCATGTCGGACTCTAAACGTCCTCTCTGTTAGGTAAGATTCTAAAATGTCTGCAAATTGTTTAGGAAGCATTTTCTTTAACTTATAAATGAGACCTTTATGCCAAACCTTATCAAATGCCTGTGCTACATCTAGAAAAACTGTAGAACAGACTTTTTTTTTCTTCTAGGGTTCTTTCTATAATGTTGGTAATTCTATGTAAGTACTTGGTCTATCGTGGAGTGTTTTTCTCTGAAACCGAATTGGTAATTGGGAATCAGTTTTCTGTCTTCTATTATTGGTTTTATGCGTCTTATAAGTAGTTTTTCAAATAATTTTGAAATGATTGGTAAAAGAGATATAGGTCTGTATGATGTTACTTCCTGAGGCGATTTTCCGGGTTTGGAGATCATTATTACTTCAGCAACTTTCCAGATATCAGGCACGTGTTTCAATCGGAATGTTGCATTTATAAGGGTTGTAAGTTTTACTATGGCTTTTCGTGGCAGATTTTGAAGCAGTTCTCCAGTGATAAGGTCGTATCCAGGCGATTTCTTTTTGGCTAAGTTTTTGATCATATTTTGCACTTCTTTCGGCGTAGCTAATCGTATATTCAACTCGTCATGGTGAGTGACATCTAGTGTTATTTTTTCAGAGCTTTCCTCAGCACTTGTTTGAAAAGTTTGTTGTAAATGCTCTGCAAATATATTTGCTTTCTGTTCGTTGCTTATGGCCCATTTGCCATCTATTTGTTTAATAGGTGATGCATGAACAATAGGCTTATTCAGACGTTTAGTGGCTTTCCACAGTAAGTGTTCTGTTTTTCCACTACTTGTTAATTGGCTTAAGTAATTATGTGTAGCATCATCATGATATTCCTGTATTGCTTTACTTAATCTTTTTGTAAGTCTATTTAGCATTGTTTTGTCAGGTGGATATCTTGATTGTTGCCATTTTTGCCTCTGAGCCCTCTTTATGGCTATGAGGTTTCTTATTTCTAACGGATAACTATGACTTGCAACTTTTCTTTTCAAGAGAGGTGTATTTCCCCAAGCGCAGTTTTGAATGTCTGTCACAAATTTTGACACTTCTTTATCCAATTGTTGATTAATTTTGAGTGGTACTTTGAGGTCAATCATATTGTCTAAATCGAATTTGAAGCTATCCCAATCCGTGTTTTTATTCACTAAAGTTGGATTGCTTTCTTTCTGAATTATGGTTTCACTTAAAGTTAAGATAATGGGCGAGTGATCAGAGTTCATATCAAATCCCTCCTGTATGTGAAGATATGTAGCCGACAGATTCTTAAATATGAAAAAGTCGATCAGATCTGGAATTCTTTGGGTATCAGTAGGCCAGTAAGTAGGCTTTCCTGTTGATATTGCATTGCAATTGATTTCTCGCATAGCACTAAGCAATTCCCTTCCTTTAGTGTTGGTTAGTCTAGATCCCCAACGTATGTGTTTTGCGTTAAGGTCACCTCCCAATATAAACGTGTTGCCAAGAAGTTTCAACAGGTTTCTGTACTGCTCTATTTTCAGAGCATGCTTTGGTGGACAGTATATAGCTGCTACGGTAATGTGATGATTTAATGTGTTCCTTTAATTAATCAATTCATTGTATTTAAAAAATAATTAATTAATACTGAGTAAGAGTAGTACTTTTAAATGTTTGGGCCTGGTAATACTAAATGTAGGACCACCAGGTTTGTGGATTTTTTTGCGGGTTTTGTTAGAGTAAAATTCAGCGGCTGTTAATATTATTCGCAAATTGATTCCTAGTGGAATAAAATTGATGAAGTTAAGTTTCTCAACTATCTACGCAACTGGACAATATGTTAAATAATTGAGATCCTTTGGGGTATTTCAAAGCATCGTCTGAAGACTGCAGGATCATCTCACGCCTCTCCTTCATGAGCTTGAGAGTAAGATCAGAGAGCTTTTTGTTCCTATCTATACGATGGGTCTTGAAGAACAAGACTTATCCAGACTTGGGATTTGAGGGTAATCGAGTCCCCCCCCTCTCTTCGAACTTCAGATAACTCTATAATACTCCATCGTAAACTGCTCAATTCCTCTTCGAGTTCGGTGATCTTATCGTCGGTCCGGAGTGTGCGTGTGTTGTACGTTGCCAGGTTCTGTCGTCGGTATTTGTTGGGGTAGCCGAATCTCGTCCGGGATTCTTTGCACCCCTTGCCATACCTTAACCTAGATCGCTACCGTAGTCGAGGGTAGGCAGGCTGCCGGGCACTAAGGGCTATGTTTTATTTGTGCTATTCATGGGGAGTGCTTTGCAGGCGGGTTGGCGATCCCAGTATGGTTGTTACAAATGCACAGAGAACGCTGCTGCCCATTCTATGGTTTGTCCCTTAGTCGCCACTTATGACACCAATGGAAAAACATGGGATGTTGAAATTCTTTACGCCCGACACCATACTGTAAGTGATGTAGATTCCAAAAAATATACACACGTTTCTTTTTTTTTCCTTGAATTTGGTAGGTTTAGGTAGCGTAGTTAGGTAGCATATATACATATATCGGGATACTTACACTATTGTTTTTACAATCAATTTGTCCCTTGTTATGTTTGGTCATGGTCACCTCATTAGAAAGAGACACACTACCAACGGGAGCCCTCTCGCTCGGACCGTTTTTTGCGCCATAGTGCACAGTCTAGTAGTAAGAAGTATAAGGTCTTTGACCCCAACTCTCTAACAATTCTATGGTCAAAAGAAAAAAAGAAAGCGGAAAATCTTAACACCGCCATTCAGTAAATGACGCAAAATGCACAATGCCATCTATCGAATATGGAGTTAAACAGTCCGAGTATCTGAATAGCGTATGTTGCGATATTTTACTTCTTGAAAACTTTAAATTCATCTAACTTTTGATAGAGTGAACCGATTGCGATGAAACAAAAATTAAGTAATACTTCAAGTTACGCCTATTTATTATGTATACAAGTTATCTACATTGGTTTCATACATTTTACGTGATGCGTGCACAAACAAACAGACAAAAAATCTAAAAATGCTGGAAATGGGTTACGTTGGTTCTCCTTTACACCATGGCTATTTTTTTTGAAAATATTTGCGATGTGCAAAAACTACTTTTCTACAGATTTATTTTATGTATTGATAATGATCAGTTGTAGGTATAATAAACGATAGATATAATTTTATAAGCATAAAACAATGAATAATGAGGTTTGCTGTTAGAGAACCCAATTATGGGTTAAGCTCGCCTTTGTACATAAGCTGTCCATTGTATTTGTATCTTCATTTTATGTTTTGTGTGCATTATAGAATAAGAATAAAACCTATTTAGTCTAATAAGACAAAAACGCCTAACACAAATCGATCCAAATGATGCTGCAGATACCTTTATAAGGCTAAAACAGCCATAGAAGACAGCACTACAACAATAAAAGTTTCTGCAAAAAACCGTGAATAACTCTCTACAACAAAAGTAAAGCAATCGCCTGACAACATCATAATCAGTACTACCTATAAACGATACAGAATTAAAAAAAAAGCAAAAAGACAATTCAATTCTCTAGAATTAAATATGAATAACCCTAAATCATTTTTCAATACAGTTGTTCAACATGGCGTAAGTACTTTCTGAGGCTATAAATATGATTCGAAAATTAAATCTTTCGCACAGGCACCTTTCTATGTATAAAATAACATACATCACGCTTGCATCCTGCAGGGGGTGAATAAAACCAGAGCTATCGGCAAGTTAATTTATTTATTACAATATAATTAGAGTACATTACATATTAATTTAATTATATAATTAATTCCAGCGAGCGCCTTGCACTGCCTGTATCGCACGAACAAACACGAGCTTATGTACAAACATATTTACATTACTTAACATCACGCCTTACGCCCCGAAGGCTCCGGCAGAGCTGTACAGTACATCACCCGTTACGCCTATTGCCAATAACTGGCCACAAGAATCCGGCCTGCTACTGACAAATTCTAGATTGAAAAACCCAATGACACTGCCCGACCCGGGAAGCGAACCCAGGACCTCGTGCTCAATAGTAGCGCCTGGGACTATAACCACTAGACCAACGAGACCGTCGCCAAACATATTTTATAAACATTATTATTTACATACATACACATAGTACGCAGCCGTTAAACTTACCGCCAGATAAACTAAATATAAAAGTCGTTGACACCTGTGTACCAATTTATTCTAATATTTCAAAACGATACGAAAAAATGTAAAGGCGGTGTCGCTAACCTTTACATTTTTTTATCGCGGTAAGGGGCGTCCTTAACCCTTTCACTTGGTATTCAGGAATGGGTTAATATCTCATAAACGCGTGGACCGATTTACATGATTTAAATGGGTAAATGGTTCTACGCCTCTACCTTTCATTTGAGATCAAAATTATTAAAAAATCTCAATAAACAAAAAAACATGTTTTCAAGTTACGTAAGGTACAAGTCAGATCAAATACTTTAATTTTTTGTTATCTGGCGGCGACCATAATATGGTCCATCGAGTTTTAGAAAGAGACGTATGAGTGACAAGGACGAACTGTTTCTAAACTCTGTGACATATTATCAATCGGACTGTTTAAAAACATAACCTCTCACTCGAGCAGAAACAAGAATTTTATAGGTCGATTCAAACTTAATAGGGCCCTGTGAATTTTTCTTTTCACTGCGCAGTACGCTTCATCACATGAACTTGATTTTGTCGTCATTACGTTTGAATCTACCTGTAAAACACAACATTTGACATTGGCAGCGCCTTGTATGTCTTAGCAATAAGGGCTATCTTAGCAGTACAGTGCCGGTTGACTGAACTACATTATATACATACAGATTATAAGTCTTTTTAGTATTTAGTTTGTTCTTAAAACTCAAAACACAATGAGACACAGTCGATAAACAATGTACACAGCAAATTGACCGCTATCTCCACTACATAAAGCACACATTTCTATACAGAGTCTAAAAGGAAAATCTAAGTTCGAATACGCCCGTATTTTTGTTATCATACAAAAGTGTGCGTTACGATGTCGAGATAAGGGTCAATATGCTATGTACATTTCAGCCTCTCCTTTCGACTCTTGTCTCAATGTGCTTTAATCCAAAAACACATATTATACGACATCTGTGTATTGAAAATCTATGTGTATAGATAAAATTTGATGTCACATGTCTTCGATTTTTTGGTTCTAGGACATGCCGGTTTCCTCACGATGTTTTCCTTCACCGTTTTGAGATTAGTGATGATAGACCATATATATTACAATATTGTATACAATATAATGTATAAAATGTTGATTCACCAATCAAGAGCAAGTAACAAGTATGTGTGTAGTCGCCCTAAAGCGCCTGCCCGGTTCGAAATCACATACATTACATCTATTTTCAAATGTCGAATACAAACAAATGCTAATTTCCATGTCCATCAATTATAAGTTTTATCGTGTATAATAATTTGAATTCATTTATTTTTATTTCCGTGTGAAATATATAAGGCTGTAAAAATAGCAGCTTGCCTACCATTTTTAAAATAAATTATTTTTAGTTAAGAGTATTAACAACTCTATATACTTCCAAGTTGATTGAGAGTGTCCGGTCTGCACCAAGTGCAAAGGGCAACGGATAGAAACCCGACGACTGACGAACACGAAGTTTGCCGAGGGACGTGAAGAAAATAGTTGTACTGTAAGTTGGAGTCGTTAGGCTCAACTAAATAAATTCATTAATAAAGCATTATTAAAGATGGACGTCAGTCAATGTTAATTAAAAGAGTATTTGATAAGTCTTTTATGACTGCATTCAAGTTTCACTAAACGACGCAGACGTTAACAAAAAATAATGAACTTTGGTCCAGTTTAAATAAAGTCGAAAATACTAAAATGTTAATTATTTTTTATATCGTTTTGATCGATGACATTTAAGTTTATTATTTACAAGTTTGTTTTAAAACATTTGAACGCTGTCGTACACATTTGTGACTTTGCAAAATAAGAACAAAGTACTGACAAGTATCTCAAACAATAAACTTATTGGAGCTTTGTGAACGTGCATTCCTGATGTCAAAAAATGTTTCTGAACACCAAATGTAAAACGTGTATAAAATAATAATAAACGGCCAAACACACAGCAACTCAGTTGTGTAGCGCCGCGGTAAGTCTCATTTAAAGTCCATAACATATAATAATTCAGAATTTGAGATTATTATCAAGTTTTTGAAACAAAAATCTCTATTTCATAGAATAAAAAAATCAAATTCCATTGTAACTCATATTTTTTGGGGCTTTTTATACGAATGATCAGTTAGAAATGAACTTAAAGTACACAAAGCTAAAGTCGAAACTTGAATCGACGCGAATAATGAATTCAAGTATAGATTTTGACCGGTTAGACCGGTTGAGCTGTCACAAATGTGGACGCAGACGCAGCTCAATTCGCAGAGTGTACAAAACGAAGCAGCAAGCATTTGCTTATTCTACAGTATTGTTATGTCGTCTTATGTCCCATACAATAACATAGTGTAATTTATAGACCGAATTCTTCCTTTATACAAGTGTTTTATTCGAATCTCGTACAATATTATAGTTCATATACGTGTACGAATATGTACTTTAAAATCATCAAAATAAGGTTCATATTCGCATGGAACACTTAGCATGTTGTGTTATAGGACCGCTTGCACGACACACACTAAACACTTGTGTACATGAGACAGTTCGTGTGTTCCTCCTCAGTGCGGCGCGCTGTGACTAGATGCGACGCGACGTGACGTGACGTGTCGTGACGTGTGCAACGTGACGTGACGTCAGTGCGGGGGCGGCGCGGGCGGCGCCGCGGCAGTTCGTCACTGAGCGTTGGCGAGTTCGTCCATACGACATCTGGAATTACAAAATCACAACTGTATTCAAACTCAAATCATTCATTTTAATTACAATTAATTTGTGTGTGCCTGGCAATTGAGTGTGTAATTCTCTCTCAAATGTCTCTCTGATGGTGGCACATGAGTTGGATCATTCGGTTCCATTCATGATTGTTGAGCTGAGTGGTGTCAATCCATGCGTCATGTTCGTGAATGGGCGGGCGCCGTCAGTTAGAATTGGATCCCCAGTTTCAGTTCAGCCAAAGGCAGATAATTCTACTCATTAGCTGTACGCTACGAGTAAGTAGAATTCCCTGCACTAGCTTAATTTTTTTTGATATCCTGATCATTCAGGAGCCTGTAAATAGCCTAATTGAAATAAATGCTCTGTCTGTATGGTTACCTGACGGCCATCTCGGCAACCTCGAGGCTGGGGTAGTCCAGCTCCTTCACCAGGCACAGCACCGCCGACAGCAGGTTGGAGTTCTGTAACATTACGAGATCATATTACGTCCGTTACACGCTAGCCGGACAGCGACAAAATAAGTAAATTTTGATGCAAGTGGGCAAACTTTGTCATTGCAGCCGAATTCAACGTGAGTTCAGTAGAGTTACAACGTACCCGGGCCACCGGTCTCCGGGTGAAGCCGCGGTGCTCGGCCATGACGGCGGAGGGGTACTCCCTGTCCCGCTCACTCGCGCGCTCGGGCGCCGCGCGCGTGCTCGCTCGCTCCTCCCACGCCTCGCCACTGCCGCGCTGCGACATGTGGCCGTACGACTCTGACCTGTAACGCCGTACATTTAGTCAAATTCAAAAGTCATTTATTCAAATAAGGCTGAGAGCCAGCACTCTTTGAACGTCAAAGCTCTCCCCCAAAATGCCCGTCCGTCATCACCAATGCGGGATATAGCCTGAGCAATTATTTTATTTATTTTTTATTGACACACAAATAAGTTAGAACATTAAAAAAAATTGCACAATGAGGATAAAATTGAGTACATAATTTAAGTGACAATGGGCCTCAAACCAGGCTCAGCCTGTATCTTGGAAGCCCAATTATATCCCAGAAGAACTTGTATAAGAAAACCGGTCTCTGGATTCCTTCCTTGATCTAGCTAAGGCATTTTACACGGGTTCTATGCTTCTAAACAAACTAGAGGCCACAGGAATTAGGGGAACACCGTTGAAACTTATTGCCGACTATTGAGACGATCGGTATCAATGATTTAGGAGAATAAACAATATTGCGAGCGATGAGCAAAACAATAGTGGTTATAGTGTTCCTCAGGGAAGCATTTTGGGCCCTACCCTATTCTTGATGTATCGTGTCGATTTCATTATAGTTGTACTATCAGCCAACTATACATCTGATCATTTTGAAAACAAAATCCCGTGCACAAGACCACAACATTTGCGTCCGCCCTTTTTGCGTTGAACAATAGCCATATGCCAATATGCATAGCAGTGTTAAACAAAAAAGGATCCGAGAAAAAAAAAATAGTTTTTTGGCTGACCAATAGTAATAGAAAAAAAAGGAACAAAGAAGAGAAAGTTTTAATGCTTAACATTTTGTTTCAAATAATTCTCGCCTTCGGGTATATCCTCCCTATAGCGGGCGAGCCCTGCAAGCAAAAATAGTCTTAACGGTGATCAAATGTATAGTTGGCTGATAGTACATGTACTCATTGTTTAATAAGTTTTTAAGAATATCCTTTTCTGACGCATACGTTCACACTAGTTCTTGCAAATAAACAAATATGCTCTTTTACATTAAAATATATTTTATTGAATGTAATTACGAATTATATAGATACTATTAATTCAATTTTAGTATTTTATCATTAAGGTGTATTCGTAGTCACCTGTCATTTCTATGTGTAGGGCGTAATTACCTGTCGGATCGCTCGAAGTACTGCTCCTGGTAGGGCGGCGAGGCGACGCCGCTGGCGGGCGGGTAGCGACACTCGCCATTGGACGAGTATGAGTATTCCTGCAACATACATACACCGTGACACTCGAGTGAGTCTAGTCAACGCAACCATGATGAAGCCGTGAAAAAGAGGCAGTGCTCTTCATCCTGTATAGCTCATTCTATCTCATAGTGGAACCATGATAGTATTGCCACGTCAGAGTGAGGCTCCAGGGATCGGAATAGCTAGAGATTATTTAGTTAACCTTGAGCAAAGGAAGTAACATAGAATGGACGAAACCACCTCAGAAATCACGGAATTATGAGAGCGTTAATTGAATTTTGAATACATTGATAACAAACTATTGTTTTGAAGAATCTAGTCACAATCATTGAATTCTACCTATTGTAATGCTGAAATGACCATTACACCTGATGCTAGACATTGACGCTCACTTTATCTAAGTGATAATAACTAAGCACATATGTATCGAGGGAGACTGGCAAGTATATTCAGGGCGAAAAGTTAATAGCTGAGTAGACTACGTGAAGGTATCCTCGGAACAGCAAGTCGCTCCGTGAAGCCTCCAAAAATTTCTGTGCTTTTGGGCGGAGTTAGTTTCTTCTATTCTAAAGGAGTCCCATTATCTATCTGTCATGCGCCAATTGGTTAATCAGGGCACTATGTATAAAGCTCATTATAAATCTAGTCAAGTCAAATCTGGCAATGTAATGAATACTGATTTAAACTTCTATGTTTATCACATTGTCTGGTCATTATGAATATTGCAATGTAACCGTTGGGCAATTCGATAATTATGGTCAAAGAATTAGTCCAAGAGCGAGCGAAGCGAGTTCGGTTGCTTTAGACCCTGCAGACAGAAATAGAAGCCCCGCAGCGGGGTTCCTTTGACTTTGTTGCTTAAATAGTAGTCGTATTTACTTATTCTATATTAAAACCAATGTCAACATTAAAATAATTTAAAAAAAAACACATCTTACTTGGTCATGGCCTGGCCTGGTGATGGGCATTATTCAGAAAGCACGGTCAATTTTATTATTTGAATAGTTTTTATCATATTGCCTACACATATTGCGAATTTTTCAAATTGCCCAGGTATTATGAAGAATGCCGTATTAATCACTTGGTCCATAACATATCTACCGATGATCTCTCAGCAAGCTGCACTATCTTTCCAAAACATGCTCATCTGAAAACCCTTCCGTTTCCCCCTCTTATAAAACGTTAATGAGTGGTGAATGTGTAGTAAATGTGGAGTGGACGGTGTGAGTGTAAGGTACCTTGACGCTGTGCGCGGAGAGCGAGTGGCGCAGCGAGCCGGCGTCGGGCGAGCGCGCCTGCAACACACACACACACTGCACTACGACCACACTACGCTTGCTTGTTTGACAGGCGTAACGTTTCGTACGCTTAGAATTTTTCTTGTATCTTGGGTGTGTTCACAAACATTTAAACTCACATACACAAACACCTAGACCCGGAACAACTATCTATAGACCTATAACTGCGGAACAGGGTGTCCTTCTCTATACAAAATCTCGCAACGTCCATTGAAAAGACAGGATCTGGCGACCTGGGAGTTGCATCTGGTAGACAACTGGCCGACGACGGTTGTTCACTTCGCGCCGAAAACTCAGCTTGCGCGGTGTTGGATTTTGTGTGACGTCAGATCATTAGTTCATATGTGGCGGCATAGAGGTCGCTATAGGCCATATAAATATTTGCTCCGAGTGGGAGTCGAACCCACGATACGCAGCGCAGTAGCCAATCACTCCAGCACTACGGCAACCACGCTCAAGGTTCTTTCATGAAGAGGTGCATTCAAAGTGTTGATGACAATGCATGAAGGTAAGTCGACATCAAACAGTGATCTTGTAAAACTCTGACGCTACATGATGTTGCAGAAGCCTCGTAATGTATGTCATGTTCAGTTACACAAACGAATTGTTTAGCAAATTGACTGTCAAGAAACATTGTCAGTATAAAACCAAAACTCGTCATTGTAACACAGCTTTACTAAGTACAGTACAACAATATTCTTAATGTCCCTCGGCAAACTTCGTGTTTCATCAGTCGTGGGCTTTCTATCAGTTGCCCTTTGCACTTGGTGCAGACCGGACGCTCTCAAACCACTTGGAAGCATATAAGAGTTGTTAATACTCTTTTAACATAATGTAATTTATTTTAAAAATGAGAGGCAAGCTGGTATTTTTACCGCTCTATATATTTCATACGGAAATCAAAACAAAACAACAATGAAGTACTTAGTTCTGAATTCAAATGATTAAACACGATAAATCTAATAATTGATGGACATGGAAATTAGCATTCGTTTTTATTCGGCAATGCGATGATTGCCAAGGAACATTAAGAAAATAGTCATACTGTATATCACTACGAAACAATACATTTGAATGACAGTACAGCTTTTGGTTGGATTACGTTAACGCGATTGAATATAAGTTAAAACAACTCACACTAGGCCCTACTATGTCTGATCACGAGTAAGTAGATAAGGTACATAATTATGTCATGGTATACTCACATCGTAGTGTGACCTGGTCATATTCGTCATGGCGGGGTGTTCGTACCGCTCGTCATTGTCGGGGGACGAGCCCGCTCCCGTGCGGCGGGGGGGTGAGGCGGGGCACTGCAATATACAGCTTTATTTACTACGCAACAAGGTACACATTGCACTGAGAGGATTCAAATGAGCGATTCGGGATACTGCGGTGGATAACCCTTCTGTTAAGTTGAGAATATAACATATAATTACGCCTGGTTGCCTCGAAAGATTAGGCAGGCATGCAGCTATAGTACAGCACATTTTGTGTAAATTCCTAAAAAAATATTAATGTGGAAATATACAGAATGAGTTTTCCAAGTGGGCGTGAATGGCCAAATCAGAAACTATGAGGAATAGCGAAAACCACTGAAAGGAATCGCGGGGCACATTTTAATGAAAACTAAAACTGCATCATTGGTTTTTTTTCAAATCAATATTCCAGGCTTAGAATCAAAACAGCTGATTTTGGACAAATAAACATGCTGTATTATTACACCATCCGATAGTGTCGCTGATAAGGGTCAAATTCTGGGAAGTAATGACATACGCCAAACTTAAGGAAAGAACTTATTTGAAAAAATATGTTATTGTTCGATCCACAGCGACTCAAAAGTGAAATAGTGCGAAGAAATTAAACAATGTGAGAAATATAGTGTTATAAAGTGCAGGTTGTGAATAATTTATCTCTAATCCCCCGTTCATGACAGTATGGTACATTGTCAAACGTGATAAATGAATATTATGAGATCGACTCTATTAACTAGTACATAGCTAAATGATGATGTGTGCAAATGAGACATTAGTGCGACAATATGACAATGTTACATTCTAACCTGTGTGACAGTCGTATCGGCCGGCGCCTCGCCGCCCGCTTCCGAGCTGTCGCTGCCCTACGTTAGTTACATGTTCGTTAGTTTAACACAAACAGACAGACATACACCACGCATTCTTAGTTACCAGAATAAAAGAGCATATTTTGACAAGATATGGCGTTACGACTTAGAAGCTTTGCCCAGCAGTGGGGGGGTGGGCAGTGAGTATAGGTTGAGAGGTATAAGAACAGGGGGCGAGCCTCTTGCTATACCAACGACGCCGAGTAAAACAAAAGTAGAAGGCAAAAATCTATTATATTATCTGATATAATATTATGTAAATAATATCGTATTCTGGTAATTAAAAACAAGTCGTGCAGATATAATAATGTGGTTAGGACAATATTTAGCGAACGCACAAGTCATAAATAAAGTTTGGTAGGACAATCGTTATGAATAGAAAACGTGTACAATGTGTATGCACCCTTATGTTAATACTATCACATAATATGATATTAATGCCCGGTTTCACTAACACGATGAAATGTTTAATCGCCGACTTCTGAATTGAGAATTTTGAGTCACAAATGATAAACTCTTCTTTTGTAAAAAAACTGGTTTTCAGGCTAACGTAGAGATTGGCAAATACTAGAAGTTCTTAATTCAGAAATACGGGGTAAATATTTCAGCACTATTGGATTTAAGTGTTAACTAGTATTTATAAACGGGAATAGGAGCACATTTAATTATATAAATATTTTATATAAGTATTTGGTCATCATTCATCATTTCAGCCGAAAGACGTCCACTGCTGGACATAGGCCTCCCCCAGGCGTCGCCACATTGACCGATCCCGTGCGTCTCGCATCCAGCGCCTTCCCGCAACCTTAACCAGGTCATCGGTCCACCTAGTGGGAGGCCTTCCAACGTATCGTCTTCCAGTTCGCGGTCGCCACTCCAGAACTTTTCGGCCCCATCGGCCATCCGTTCTGCGAGCAATGTGCCCTGCCCACTGCCACTTAAGTTTGGCAATTCTTCGGGCTATGTCGGTAACTTTGGTTCTCCTGCGGATATCATCATTTCTGACGTGATCACGCAAGGAAATTCCGAGCATAGCCCTCTCCATTGCCCTTTGGGTGACTTTAAGCTTTCTGATAAGGCCCATTGTGAGCGACCACGTCTCGGTCCCATAGGTGATCACTGGCAACACACACTGGTCATAGACTTTTGTCTTGAGACTCTGCGGTAAGTATTTGGTATAAAAATGTTATTAACTGGTTGTTATAAAACGGCTCAGTAACATATAAATCTCTGTTTTAGAAAAATATGATGAATTGAACACCAAAAAATAATGAAGTCATGCAAAACCATTTCGTAAAAGCTATTTTTTTAGCATATTATTATATTAATAAAACAAATAATGTACTCTTCTACTATTTTGAGATGTATCTCGTGTCGTATGTCGTACCTCGTGCCGGGGCGGGTGTCTGGTGTAGTTCTGTACCTAACTTTATGTTATAATACAATGTAACTCGTGTTGTAAAGTCGTACGTCGTACAGCGGCGGGTGTCTCGTGTAGTACTGTCCCTAACACTGTATGTTATCTGTATGTTATTATATTGTCACTCGTGTCACCGTATATCTCGTATCGTATCTCGTACCGCGGCGGGTGTCTCGCTCTCGAGTAGTACTGTATCTCACACTATGTTATTATATTGTGACTTGGTCCCCGAATGTATCTCGTTTCGTAACACGTACCTCGTGCCGCGGCAGGTGTCTCGGGTAGTACTGTCCCTAACACTATGTTATTATAATGTGACTCGTGTCACTAATGTATCTCGTGTCGTATCTCGTACCACGTCGAGTGTCTCGTGTAGTACTGTATCTAACACTGTTATAATATAATGTAATTCGTTTCACCGACTGTATCTCGTACCTCGTGCCGGGGCGGGTGCCTCGTGTAGTACTGCTCGGGCTCGCGCTCGGGGCTCGATTCACACGACCGCTGCCGCCGGTACTGGCCGTAACTTTCTTGCTGAAAATACGAATAATCTTGTTAATATCTTGCTTAAGAAACGATAACAATAACAAATGTTTAATCTTTAAAAAAATGAATTGTCATGAGAAACAAACGTGTGTGTGTGTGTGCAAAATTTTACTTCAATCGAACACAAAAAAGTGGTTCAAATTTAACTTGCAAGTTTTGATTACAGACAGCGGGAGTCGGGACAGGTGAAACTAAATAAAAGCTTGTAACAAGTAAAATTTCAAAATTTAAAAAAACCCCGACACATTTATCTTGCGAAAACACCCCGATTCAAACTGTAAAACGCCCATAACTTTTGAACGACTGAACCGATTTTATTCGAACATAGCTAAGAACACTCTCGACAAAATCACCTTTCAAACAAAAAAATAATAAATCAAAATCGGTTCATCCGTTTAGGCGCTATGATGCCACAGACAGACACACAGATACACAGCAACACACGTGAAACTTATAATACCCCTCATTTTCCGGCGGAGGTTAAAAAGATCATCATCATCGTTATTTTAGCCGAAAGACGTCCACAGCTGGACGTAGACTCCCCCAATCGACATCATATCGTACCAACGTTGTCATATCGCGTCTGGTGAAGGCCGCGGGAATCCGCTGGATGCGCAAGTGAACTCCCGCGGCCTTCACCATGGTAGGTTTTTCTCTTTTCCGAAGTCCAATTAATATTCGTCATTTTTAAATCCCGGGATTATAACTTCACGATTTATTATTACGGGATATCAGAGGAGGCATTGTCCAGTCTTAAGTTACTTCCTTTGCTCAAGTTTAGCTAAATATACTGGGCCTATTCCAATACCTTTTAATAACATATTATTTTAATATCTCACCTGTTGTGGGTAGCCTTCGTCATCGGAGTCGGGTATGTGCAGGCCACGGCGCATCGCCTCCTGCACCTGAACACACAAACATATATTAATTAAAATAGCTGCCAATACGGTATTGTGCGTGAATTTATATTAAATTGAAGAAAAGAAGGTGTGCGTCGTTGGTGTAGTGTTCGCAAGCGCTACTGCTGCTGCTGAGCATGAGGTCCTGGGTAAGGCTGGCTGGCCAAGTGGTATTGGTTTGATTGTCTATCCAGAATAGGGATGTTCCCTGAGTAGAAAAATTATAATTTTTAGTCCGTCATTGAGATTATCGAATAATATTGGACACGTATTTTTTGCTTTACCAAATCAATAATAAAAGACAAAGTTAAAGTTCAGGAGTGGGGCCTTAAGTCACTAAGGCAGAATAAAGTGTACTAGCAGCGTGACGTCACACGATCTTTCAACGCATTATATCGTCGCCACTTTATGTTTAAGTGTTAAAAGAAAAAATACTTATCCAATATTTTTTATTAATCTACCTGACGGACAAAAAACGAATTTTCAGTAAACTATACGTATAGGGTAGTTTACTGAAAATTTGTTGTTGTTCTTTAGCAGCCCGGATTCGTGCCTGGCAATAGGCTCGCGCCCTGTTACATGGGACGCAAACATTACTGCCGAAATGTGGGCACTTTGCCTTACCCTTCGGTGAATAAAGGTATGATATTATATTACAAGATGCTTCACGGCTACTCTCACACGGTTTGGGCACAGATTTATCATCAGATGCGGATTTTAGCCAAGAATTTAAGGTCAACGTGTTTTTGGACAAGACAAGTAAGTCATACAGGCTGTTCCTAGCTTGGCAGGTTTGCGGGAGTGAGTCGGGTCGATTAATATGACTGTTTTAACAGTAGCCGTTCTGATATCGACTCAATATACACAGTCATAAAGTAGATAGTTGTTTGTTCACCTCATCGGGCTGTACGGGCACGTTGTCCAACTTTTCCAGATTGGGCAGGTTCCGTAGTACCGTCATCCTGTATCTGAAAACATACGAGAACTTGTTACACTCAGTGTCAGACGCAATGGAGGATTCATTAGTTAGCTGAGTAGGCTTGAGCCTAGGGCGGCACATTTTAGGGGCACCGAATTCGGTTTTTTTTTTCGTATCCTTCTAGCAGAAATCAAAAAAGTTTCTCTAAGACGGTTTTGTGATATATTGCAGAAATAAATCTACAAGGCATCTGCCGATGACTTTTCCCTCTTCCTTTTTAGGGTTCCGAACCCAATGGGTAAAAACGGGGCCCTATTACTAAGTATTGTCTGTCTGTGACCAGGCTGTATCTCATGAACCGTGATAGCTAGACAGTTGAAATTTTCATAGATGATGTATTTCTGTTGCCGCTATAACACCAAATAAAATAAATATTTCAGTGGGGCTGCCATACAAAAAACGTGTTTTTTTTTTTTGCTGTTTTTTTTTTTGTGATAATGGTACGGAATCCTTCGTGCGCGAATCCGACTCGTACTTGGCCAGTTTTTTATTATACATTAAACAGTACGGCAAACTTCTTTAATCAATGGTAAAACACCCAGCTCGTGCCAAAATGATTTTTCTATGCGTCAGTTTAAGGTTACAAAACTCGTTTATGTATATTAAGAACAACGTGGGCCCCAAAATACTGCCCTGTGGTACTCCAAACTGTCCTTTTCAAAAACAACTTAGGCAATCGTTGACTCAATGGCATACTGTGCCCTGTTCAACAAGTAGTCCGCAATCAACGTTAAAGGGATGCCTTTAATGATCATATTTTCCATCTTTTTATGTAATATATGGAGAGATACTGTCTCGAACGCTTTAGGCACGTCTTGTAACTTGAGAAATAATTCTTACTGCGGGTGCGTGGTACAGGGGTTTTCGTCGAGCCACAGACTGGTGAGGTCGGGCAGGTGGCGCAGGTGGCGGATCTCGTTGAGGTCGTTGATCTCGTTCTTGCGCACGTACAGCTCGCGGAGTCGCCGGCAGCCGGCGAAGTCGTCCAGGGTGCGGATCTTGTTTATACTGAAAATATTTATACAGAAGTTAATAGTCTTTTCCTTCTTACCAATTGATATTGTTTCCACTTACACTAAATCAATAATCTTTATATTTTATCTACTTTATGAGAGAAGAAAGAAAGTGATTTCAGAATATTTAGTGCGCCATAAAAATGTTTGAACTTTATAGAACATTTTAATTATTACACTCCATTTAACAAGTTTTTCTTAGGACGGTAGGACATTACTAGTGATCTAGGGTACGCCAGCTTCGTTCGTATATGGCGGCATAGATGTAGTCGGCAGCTTGTAATTTCCTACTATTGGGACCCAGGTTTTCTCTGTTTTAGGGTAAGAGACGTCGATGTCCTCACCAGAAAGACACGGGGCGTGCGTTTATCGCATGTCTTTGACATATCTCTCCAATGACTCTTCATTACTCATTATCATACTCCATATTAGACTCATATGTGCTTAGAGATACTCTGCATTATTGAATCAGAAATCGGGAGGACAAAGGTAAAACATATAACTAGCCCAAAGACAAATGTCAGTGAACGGAGTACATTACTTGGTATACTACGAAGGGCCAAAAGTCCTGGATATCTATCGGTTGGATCATTGTCTTTTTGATGAGCTGGGCACAATGGTTTGGTTATTATTTCTGACTGTCCTCTCTGAGCTGACTCGTTAAGGGTTCCGTGGCCCATAACGAGTCAGCAGTTCACAGTCCAGAAGATTCATATTAACTTGCCAACCTGTTGTAACATGATAACCCTTCATTCGCTTTAGTTGCCGAACAAGCGTGTAACACGATCTTAGTCGTTTTCTAACAGAACGCACATTTCGCGGCGCAAGGCCGCAACGCAGCGCAGTGGAACCAAATAGACACACACATCCTGCAAAACAAAACTCATTCAACATAAAACGAACCCTAATTAATTACTTAAACAATAGAATAGAAAATTAATTAATGTTTACTGAGCCATATTTACTATCCAAGACAAAATAGACTCTAACAACAAAATTATAAATAAGAAAATTCGTTAGCATTCAAATTTTGAAAGTGCAACGGTCCTGCGCTCGTGATTGGTTAACGTCCCGGCGCTCGCGCGTGATTGGGCAACGTACGCCGCGCCACGCTCTGATTCGCCGCGTCCTTGCCTTGCGCGAAATGGCGGAAACCGGGTTGCTTCGATTTCTGGTTAGCGTCGGATATTGTTCATTGTGCATTGTCTTAAACAATAGGGTGATAAGGTGACAGTTTATCACTGGTACATGGAACGCATTTCGCTTATCGCCACCAGTAAGAAGTACATACAGCTACAGTTTGATTAATTGCATCATTCGTTGTTAACTTGGCGTGCGGTCCCAAGCGTTTGCACTTATAGCATCATCGAGAAATACATCGTGTTTTAGAATAAACTCAGAACAATAGAGCGTCCGTAGTATCACAGATTACATAATAGTTACTACGGTAGTATGCCCATATTGCCCATTTTGCACCCACTCCTATCAAGGTCGGAGACTTTGCAATCGGAAGACGTGGACGATTATGTCTACCTGGGACAAAAGGTCCAGTTAGGTAGGTCCCCCGATGGGCAAAAGGCGTGAGTATGTATGTCTCAGTCACTCATACCTATTACCTATGTGACAGTCTAATTCTTTTACTTGACTTGTAATTAATTCCTATTCCTACCTACTGACGCACGACGTCACCACAATATCGATAGATACAGAAGGTCCATATCATACGACAAGAAGAAAATAACGCACACATACATAGACGCGTACGTGTTGCGATCTCAAACAAATGCCGGTCGTGAGTGCGCTTGCACACGCTGTACGTGAAGAGTGTGCGTGCATTTTCGCCATCAACAATATTCAGCCTCTAAACGCCGCACAACAGTCGTTCAACTGTTAACACGTCATCATCATCAGCCTTTTAATGCTCACACTGCTGGGACAGGCCTCCCCTCTGTGAGAGCAGGGACAAAGCGCATATCACATCTAACTTTAGACAAAGACACACATAACTAAAAGTAGCTGCGCAGTGCTTCTAGTTTAGTCGTTTGCTCCAAAAACGCCTGTGGGATCTCCTAGTCCCGTCAGTCAATCGACGGGGATAAACAAAATGCAGAACCCCTTCTCTATACCTGGTCGCTTATTGTATAGAGTCGACCTTCTGTTCCTTCTTAATCGGTGATGTCACGGCCCCCGTGCAGACATGCGTATAGTCACGCACGAAATGCGTGCACGCACTGCAAGCAGCGTCCGATGTTACCGCAAATTGCTACTGGTATGTATGTAGTAGGATCAGAATCACAGTGATATCTGCGAGAGAAACTGTCACGTCCTACATAACTGTGTGATATTCATAGTGATGCTGAAGCATTGCTAAAGATAGTTTCTTCTCTCATTTGCTTCAGGTTTTAGATCAGGATACAGGCTCTAAAAACATAATATTTCTTCCCCTGCCCAGGTTATACCAGTTTATTTGGCATCGGCGTAGAGTTCTTGTCTATATTGGACACGTACTTTTTCTTTTCCCTCTTAATCAAAAAATTACGTTGATACAGTGCGTTGAAATATTGTGTGACGTCACGGCGAATTACACTTTATACTGACAAAGTGACGTCACAAGACACACACACACTCACACTTTATCTATAAATATAATGGGGGCTCCCATTATATTTAATTGGTAAAGCAAAAAAATCGTGTTTAATATTATTTGATAATCACACTGACGGACTGAATAGAATTATCATTTATCTACCCAGGAAACATCCCTAAATTAAAATGCCATCGTGTCTCACGTAGATCCACGTTTCGGGCGCTCTAGGGGTTAATCCGTCCATAGTTTGTTTTTGATTGAGGATGAAGGAAAGAGGAAGACCGGTGCGCAGGAAAACCAGGAGCGACGTGGATGAGGAAAACACGATCGGAAGGGTCTGAGGAAGACCAATCTTCACTTACCATCAGTTTCCGGTGAGATAGTGGTCAAACACAAGCCTATCAGTTAAAATAATAAATAAAAATGTCAACCGATATCTGATATGCACAAAAAAATTGTATAAGTAGGTTAATGTTTGTATTTAAATTCGAATTGTTTATTTCTTTGACCTTTCTCTTACTTTTATAACCCATCATATTCATTCTCAAAGCTTTATCCGCGACATGTTCCTAAAATACACACTAAACTAACATCTAAGGGCGTGAAATATACATAAAACAATAAACAAAGCTTCCCAAACGAGCGGTAAAAGTGACAGCAAATATATCAGCTGCCAGGAGGCGATGTAGCAGAAAACAACGACCATTACGACAGTATTGGAAAACGAACAGACAGGTCCAGGCCCGGACTTGAGCACACGGGCAAACGGTCGACTTTGCTTTTTACCCGACTACAGCGAAACCGAAAGGAGGGTTATTTATGATTTTACCGGTTTGTATGTATGAATGTTCATCTGTTCCCTCATAACTTCTAAACTACTTCAGACAATTTGAAAAATAAGGTATCGTTCAAAGCGTCTTGTTGCTGTTTAAAAAACATAGCGTAACAACATACTTCTGTATGTGGTTTCAAGTGCAACCACTTCATTTCCATCCAATAGCCTGTCCCGGTGGAATACCTATCCTACCCTACACTCTGACACAGAAGACATATACAAACAGTATGGAAACTACCTACAAACGCTCGAAACTGCACACTAACACAAACATGCGCATCGAAAAGATCCCAAAGCGGCTCTCACTACTATGACAGCACTGCAGTCTCGTCGGTGCGTATGTTTGTGTGAGTGTGAAGTATCGAGCGTTTGTAGGTAGTTTCCATACTGTTTGTGTATTTTTACTGTGACTCTGACTTCATTATGTTTTAGGTCCTAGTTAGGGGCTGAACTTGTCACGACCTCGACTGCTTCAGGGAGCAACAGAGGGAAGCTATTAAAAGGCGTTACAAGGAGTTTTTTATTTTTATTTAAAAAAAAACGTTGCCCCACACTAGGAATTTCTTCCTGTATCGTGGGTGCGTTTACAAACATATGAACTCACATACACAACACCCAGAGCCGGAACAACTATCTGTAGGTCATACAAATATTTGTTCCGTGCGGGAATCGAACCCGCGACACGCAGCGCAGCAGTCAAACGCTCAACCACTGCGCCAACCGTGCGCGCCCAATTAAACGCTAAGTAGTTCATTGACCAACCCGCACTACACCCGCGTGGAACACGGCCCTCTACCGCTCACAAAGATGAGGCCTTAATCCCAGCAGTGGGAACACTACAGGCTGATTGTGCAGCCTATTCCTTTCAACAAAAAAAATGATGAAAGATAAAGTAATAAAGTTATAGTGTCATTTTGTCAACAATGTGGCGAGGTGTGACAACACCTTCTCACGCTATTTTCTTTCAATACCAACAACAAGAGCGATCCATTAGAAATGTGACTGAATAATGCTATAATACTCGGCTAATACTTTTGCTGTAATGCATAGTAAGGCGCAGAAGTACCACTCCTTGGTGTGAGCAAAAATGGTTTCTACTCGAAACTCTACTTTTTCCTGATGGTTCTCTTTCCACCCTCTGCTGAGTATAGGCCTTCTCCTTTTTGTGCCAGATTTGGTGACCCCCCCAACAGGTCTTATACTCGCAATGTCATCCAAACTAATATTATAAATACGAAAGTAACTCTGTCCGTGCCTCGGAAAGCCCATTAAACCCATGGTCCTGGCTTAATGGGCTTCAGATCTTTGACAGTCGTCAAAGTCATCATATTACCCAGATACTGTGGAGGTCAGAAAGTCAGTCGCTCCACGTAAAATACTATGCTATTAGCTGCATTTGCTTAGAGCGGAAGCCAACAACGCTGGCAGATCGATTTGTAACTACTGTCATTGATCTGTATTGTGCTACCTCGCAGTGAGGGGTCATGACCCTTCTGCCGGGTGGGCTCGTCTGGACTCCAGCCAGACAGTTGCGAATGTTGCGATACTATCCTATTACACGTCACTGACTTACGCGTAATTGCTTCATGAAGTAATCTGTCTACAATCGCATTGACGTGTTTTGCTGGGGACAAAGTGTTCAGGATTCATTCGGAGTAGGATTAGGCAGGTAGTGTCCTGCCGATGGTCGATTGCCGGCCGAAGCCGATTGACCGTTCGATGCCGAAATTTTGTTCAAGATTGGTAATTTTTAGGTTTCCGTACCCGAAAGGTCCAAACGGAGCCTTATTGCTGTCACTCAGGTCTGTTACACAGGTTTTACAGCCAAACGGTTGGAGCTGTCTTCAAATTTACACAGTATAAGCATCTTGTTGACCCAAAGCCATACAAATAGCCAAAAAATGAAATTAAATATTTTTAAGGGGGACTCCCATACAGCCAAAGAGACGCTTTAATAAAAAGTTTAGAGCAAAGGAATGAGAAGTCACCAAAGTAGGCTTTTTTTATAAAAAAATATTCCGTAGGTTTTTAACTTCCTATTATAACGACAATTTTGATTATTTCATAATTTTTTTTACTAAACAAATACCAAAATTTTGATAAATTTGATATTTCCTTTTTTTGACATTTTTCCTATTACAACCAACTTCATTTTGCGGTTTGGTACGGAACCTTAAATGTGCGAAGTCCGACACGTACTTGACCTTTTTTTTTATTTTGTTTTTGATGTTATTTTCTGTCGATGGCGATTGGCCGGCGCAACGGAGTATGACCCCTGTCCTGTCCCTCGCCCGTTGCCTCTATCCATATTGCTGAGCGCAGCAGTAACAGTTCGTTCAATTTCAGTGCTTGTTAGACCTTCAGCTTCAGGAACTTCGGTCCGTATTGGTACCCGAAGCCGAAGCAGAAGTTCGGGCAGGCAGGCACCAAAGTCCTGCAGCCTAATTGCGTAAGTTAAATCGGTACAGAACACGTATAGGTAAGGGTTACGACACCTTTAAAATAACGACTTTCAAATTGCGTTATACACTCGAGGGGATAGGTCATGGAAAGGGTATATGTAAATTCAACACATACAGTGGAGGACCTACCCTTTCTAAATTATTTACGCAATACCGAAAACATTTAAAGGAAATGGGTCATACTCTTTCATGGAGCTGTTCGATTTGCCCTGCCGAACTCAATTACGCAATAAGGCTGCTGATCAGCCACACACTAAAACGCGGTATTATAAAACTTGACTAATGGGTATCATAACCATAACCTTTGACGAGGTTTGTAGTACACTCACATTTTGTCAGTTATTTTGAAGTTCCAAACAACAGGAGGCAAGCCTATAGCCAAATACCATCAACTGGGTCTCCAGTCTAGACTTGACAGGCACTGAGAAGTTACATGGAAAACCTCAGGTTAGCAATCTCACTTGGGAATACTAGATCACCAATGATGGGATTGGGACACAGGCCTATAATGGCCTGTGATGGCTAGGAAGTGGGCTGTAGTCTCCGGCAGATACATGTCTTCGAATGTTTCGTAAAGAGGAGATTTTTAAGGGTCTATATATATGCGGCGTTTGATCACGATTCAAATATTTTGAGTATTAATTTTTTTTGAAAAGGATGGTACGGCTGTGCCTTACATGCGACAATTGATTATTACTTAAAAAGATTTGATGAATGAAATAGCATGTTTTCTCATAGCGTGCGTGTTGAGGAGTTTGTACAAGGATCATACAAGCCGACACTCCGGCAGCTGACGAACAAACTGATTGAAGACTTGACGCTAACTACCAACAGTCACGCAGTTTACTTTCACGATAGCTTTTATTAACGTTATTGAGTGCTAAACAACCGGAGGGCTCGTGGCTAAGTCGTAATAGCCACACAGTTCGATCTTCAAAGTTAAGCAACATATGCCGTGGTCTGTCCGTGGATGGGTGACCATCTATTATCGAGACTTCTCCATGCCTCGGAAAGCACGTTAAGCCGTTGGTCCTAGCTGTGATTAGTAGATCTTTGACAGTCTTTACGGTAATCACTGTTTGGAGGCACTATATTATATGAGATAGAAATGACTGATGGCGTGAAAGAAGATTTAGCTAGTTTAGTCCAATCAACGGGGCTTTTGTTACTCGAAAAATTCTCCTGCCTGTGAGAGTAGGTAGTGTGATAAAGTAAGGTAATACAGATTACAGATGACAAATTATCCAAAAGATTTTGATAAGAGAAGTTAGGTTTTTTTACCTAAACATGAAAATTGCGTATAACTCTCTGTGAAAAATTCCTCAGTCTGAAATACTTTCTGTATACCTACGAATGTATTAATTAGAATAGGCAAGTGCAGGCATCCAACATTTTTTCGATTTGAGAGACACTCCAAATTTGACTTTTTAAATTTTGCGATATAACTTCTACTGAAAAATTGGTCTGCTAATTTTAATTTTTTAGTATGGTTTTATTTTCTTAAATAAATAGCTTTGTTAAGTTATCCAAAAGATTTGCCTATAGAAAATATTTTTTTTCATTTTTACTTAATTACATCATATGAATAATTGCTCAGTTTAATTCAATACGTTTTTTAGTAACGAGTCGCTGTATTTTAATAGATTTTTCAATAAGCCAATAGAAATTCGGCCTAATACCAAACCCTTACGTTCTAGCATAAATCGGCAAACTATCCAAATGAACGTTCGAAAATTTGTTGGATAATTGATAATTATGTTTTAATATAAAATCATATGTTTAGTTCTATGACCATCAAGTATACAGCCTCTGAAAACCAAATGAGGGAATATGTATTGGCAATGAATGAGCTGGTGAGCTCACAAACCAACAAATGTGATCAGTGTCAACCACCATCTGTTGAACCCACGCCGGACCATTCATTGACAATATGTGATGCCACCATACCGCAGTCTAGTGCCAGTTTGCCATTAGAAATTACTAACTGTTTGCCTAAAAATAATGTAAATACAGAAATAGTATTATTTTGTGATGAAATTGGAAAGGATCTAGGCCATTTGTTGACAAATAAATATCCAGGACACTCAATTATGAACTACTGTATGCCTGGTTGTTCTTTATTTGACATAATGAAAAAAGTTCTTAAATGTAATTTTAACCAGGATACTACATTATTAATATTTATTGGTAATAGGGGTAATGTGAACAAAGGAGAATTACTCCAACATTATAGATCTTTGTGCGACCTTAGTTTAAAACAAATTGTGATGTTCACTTTCCCATACAGCCAAAGTTTGCCACAGGAAGAAAACAATCTTAGATTTGAATTGAATAGGACATTACATAATTTAACATATAGTAGTAATTTATTCCATTTAATTGACACTAACAATTATGTTGGTAATAACTTTTATTTAACAAAAGATAGATTTTTCATGGATAGGTACTTTCTTTCAAAGTATTGTAAACGACAGATAGCTGTGTCGCTATCATATTATTTTTCTATTACAGCCAAGAATTTGGCTAAACAACTTGCTTCTATTGAGCAATGCCAAGAAGTGTTTTATAATTCAGCCAATAATTTGGTATCAGAAATTGATATTGATAGTAATTTAAATTACAAATTAGGACAATAGGGACAACCTCTTGCAAAACTGTACATAACGAAAATTGCAAAAAAGAATCAAATAAAATTTTAAAATCAGTAAATAGTATTAACCTGGTGCATCAAAATATTCAAGGATTTTTGAACAAAGATTTAGAAGTAGATTTATTTATGAATTTTAACAGCATTGATATTCTTTGTATGTATAACAGAACATTGGCTTAAAAGCCACCAGTTTTTGTTCAATTTTAATAATCACCAGGTTGGTAGTTCATTTAGCAGAGTTAATGCTATACATGGTGGCTCTTTGATTTTAGTAAGTAACCAGCTTAAATTTAAGGACCGTAAGGATATTGTGAGCCTATCTGTTGAGCGGACAGTTGAAATAGCTTGTATAGAATTGGAGCAGTTTATTGTATTAAGTGTATACAGACCCCCTTCAGGATTGTATGACTGCTTTGAAAAGGTAATGGATGAAGTGTTACACAAGATTTGTAACTCAAATAAATCCATAATCACTTGTGGTGATTTTAATGTTAATTTATTAGAAAACTCAGGTTCTTGTAGTAAAATAATAAGTCTGTTTCAGTCCTACAATCTTGTAAACCTATTTTTGGAGCCCACAAGAATAACCCCTACTAGTGCCACATGCTTAGATAATATTTATACTAATGTTATACCTGTCCACAAAGAAATTATAAATTTACTAGATTCTGATCATTGTGGGCAGAGGATTACTATACAAAACCTAAACAACAAAGTGGCTAAAAAGGATATCACTGTTAACCCCAAAACTGTAAGTCGTTTGGCAGCTTTTAAGGCTAAACTCATTAATAAATTACCAATTTTGTCAATTCATGCTGATCCTAATCACCTATATGATGATTTTTTTAGTATATACTGCAAACAATTTAATTCGACCTTTATTCCCAAGAATATCTCCGTTAATAGTATCTTATCTTATCTTATGGAGGGGCCGAGAAGCAACTCGGACACTTCGACCCATTGGGATCTATTGTGGTCCCCTAGATAACTTACTCCTCCCCAATCTCGTTGAAAACTCTTTTCATGAGTCTTACAACGAGACTGGGAGATATGAGCCTATAGTCTTCTGGTTTAGGATATCCAACCCCTAGTAGACTCATTCGCTTACCAGCCAGTGCATCGCATGTGCACAGGAGATGCTCCATGCGTTCCGTATGTTCCCCACACAACCTGCACACGGGTGTCGCGGTTAGACCCATCTTCATGAGCATGTCGTTGGTTCCAAAGTGCCCAGTAAAGGCCCCAAGCAGGTAGCGGATTTGCCCCCTGCTCATATTCCAGATGCATTCCCGGGCTTTGAACGTAGAGCCTAGGAATTTCTTGGAGTGTTGTAGACCAGTAGTAGACAACCAGTGTGTTTGTTGTCTGTGATCTGCAAACTCCTTAAATGTGGCTTTTACGAGACACGTCGAAATGCCTACACATGGTTCTGGACCCACAAAATCATTTGCTGAGCCCTCTCTTGCCAGTTCATCTGCCATTTCATTACCATGGATTCCTTTGTGTCCAGGGACCCACATCAGTCTCACCCTGTTATGCCTCCCAAGCCTGTTTAGGACCTGGATGGCATCCAGAATAAGTTTGGAATCCACTTTGTAGGATGCCATGGCTTTGATTGCAGCCTGACTGTCACTAAGAATATATATGGATTTACCTCTGGTTCCTCTATCTATATTCTCTTGAGCACAGGTTCTTATGGCATATGTTTCTGCTTGGAATACAGTTGCCATCTTCCCTAAGCTTTTGCTACATTTGTAACCTTTTGCGTATATTCCCGCTCCTGTACCTGATTCCATTTTGGATCCGTCAGTGTACCACACCAGACTATCTTGTTCTGGTGGATCGAGTCCCTTCGTCCAGTCCTCTATTGAAGGGATTTGGACCTTAAAAGACCTTTCAAACACAAAAGTAGTTTGCATTTTATCGGATATCATGCTAGTTATCCGATCCAGGCCTTCATTGCGATCAAACTTTGTATGGTTAGTCTTTGGCCTAGAGGCATCCCATAGTCCAGCAACAGCAAGACGATGTAATGTCTTCCTTGCCTCGAATTCAACCATCATATGCAGAGGAGGGATATTGAGGTATCTCTCAATCGCTGCCGTAGGTGTTGTCCTGAAAGCGCCCGTGATGCCGAGACACACTGTTCTTTGTAACCTGGTGAGTGGCGCTTTGCACGAGGCAAGCTTTGTTCTTGGCCACCACACTATGCTGCCGTATGTGATAATAGGTATTATCATTGTTCGGTACAGCCATCGTATCACTTTGGGCTTTAATCCCCAAGTTTTACCGTAGGTGGAACGACACATGCCGAACACTCGTAAGGCCTTTGTCGTAATATTTTCCACATGAGTTTTCCACCTGAGTTCTTTATCAAGCGTTACACCCAGATATTTAACTTCGGTGGACCAGGGCAGCTTTATTCCATTGAGGGAGGGCTCTCCTAGGTTTCCTAGTTGTCTCTTCCTCGTGAATGGAATAATGACTGCTTTACTTGGGTTGATAGAGAGGTGGTTCTTTGTACACCATTCCTCTGTCATCCTCAATGCCTTTTGTAACAATCCAGAGACTACGTTCGGAAATTTACCATTAACCATTATAGCTATGTCATCTGCATAGCCTACTGTATAGAATGGTCCGGTGTTGAGTTTGGTAAGCAGCGAGTCTACTACCAAGCACCATAATAATGGTGACAGCACTCCGCCTTGCGGACAACCTCTTGTTGTTTTTGCGCTAAGTCTGTCTCCCATCAGTTCTGATCTGACTATTCTGCTTCTCAGCATATAGTCAATCCAGTTGCACGTGGTATCATTGATGCCATGTTCCTTTGCAGCAATGCGTATAGACTCAAATGTTGTCTTGTCAAAGGCTCCCTCTATGTCGAGGAAAGCCCCGACACAAATCTCTTGTCCTTCTAGCGCAGCCTCGGCTCGACTCGCAACATAGTGCAATGCCGTTTCCGTAGATTTTCCAGGGCTGTAGGCGCACTGTAGTTTATGTAGAGGGAATACTTTAAGTGGTCCCTCTCTTAGGTACCTGTCTACCATTTTCTCCAGAGCTTTTAAGAGAAAGGATGATAGACTGATGGGCCTATAAGCTTTAGCTTCTTCGTAAGTCGGTCTGCCCACCTTCGGTATAAAGGTGACTTTGACCTCCCTCCATGCCTTAGGTACATACCCAAAGGCTATGCAGGCTCTGTAGAGTTTACTCAAATGTGGTATCAAAACAGATGCCCCTTCTTGCAAAAGTATTGGGTAGATGCCATCCGGACCAGGGGATTTGAAAGGCTGGAAGCCTGCTAAGGCAAGCTTCAGTTTATTTTCATCTACCACTTTCTTTGCCGTGAGCCAGTTATTTTTGGACGTGTGCCTCGTGAGCTCGTCCCTTGTGACTGGTTCCTCTTCATCGCTGTTGCGCAGTATACATTCCGGGAAGTGAGTTCTAAACATCACGCCCAGAGTGTCCCGTCCAGTTTCTGTGAGATACCCATTCTCATCCTTCACAGATGACAGTGGGTTTGTCTTATTCATGGACATTGCTTTGCACAACCTCATTCCATTTGGCAGAGCTTCGATGGAGGTGCAATGCTGTCGCCAATTAGTTCTTTTGGCCTTGCGAACCGCCGCGCCGTGTTATACCTCGTCAGCATGCTGTGATAGCCAGAAAAGTCTTTCCTGGCTTTTGCATCATTAAAGGCCTGTCGTGTTTCCTGACGTATTTTAGCTAGTTCAGGAGTCCACCATGGTACCTTTTTGCAAAAGGCCTTTTTCTCTGGGCAATTATCTTCCCATGCACCAATGGTCTCCACCTTGATTCTGTCCGCTTCAAATTCTATATCTAGTATGGAATTAAGCTTACCTTTAGGGCTCCCTAGATTTACTTTTAGGTCCCTCCTGTACGAGTCCCAATTTGTATGCCTTGGGTTTCTCCTTCGTCTAGTTTCGGCCTCTCCCGCCGTCCTAAACCTAAAGCATATATAATTATGATCAGACAGAGAGATTTCGTCCGATACATGCCAATTTTCAATGTGAGTGCTGGCCCTGTTTGAAGCCAATGTCAGGTCAATAACTTCAGATCTCGCAGAGGTCCTGAAAGTAGGTTTATTGCCTGCATTAAGGATTTGTAAAGAAGAGCTTACCACAAAGTCCAACAAATCCTCCCCTCGTTTGTTGACATCTGAGCTGCCCCAAACGACATGGTGTGCATTCGCATCGCAGCCAAGTATCAGGTCAAGGTTTTCTTGGTTGCCGTAGTCAACCAGTCTTCTGATTAGTGGTGTTACTGGTTCCTTTTGTTCATATGGGAGATAGGCAGAGGCAAGGATAATTCTCCTCTTCTCTGTTCCCGTCCCCACTTGGATCAGAGTTGTTGTGAGATCCCTGTAACAGAAAGTACGTAAGGGCATTGCCTCTATACCGCCCCTGATATAGATGCAAGTCCTTGCGTCATTAGTTGGACAGTCATAGAGCACCAGGCCCCCTGTCCCACCTAAGCCTTTTATAGTCCCTTTATATAAATAAGGTTCCTGTATCAAGGCAACGTCGTATGTATTAAGCTTCAGTTGCCGAGCCAGAAGGGCAGTAGCGGCTCTGCAATGATGCAAATTGATTTGTACACACCTTAGTCCCTCCATCTTGGATATTTTGATGGGTTTGTGCTGTTGTTAGAGTGCCTCAGTTTTGAGGCTCCTCCTCCATCGCGTCCTCCTCGAGAGCAGTTGGCGACTCAATCTCCAGGGTATCGAGGCCCTCAAGGATGTCATCCTCGAGGTCCGCCTCTGACGCCCCGGTCTGGGTCTCTGCCTCCTGCGCTACGTCGTGAGCAGCGACCTCGTCGATGGCCTCTTCACACTGCGGTGGACCATCTTCGGAGGGCTCCACTCCTGCTTCCGCAGTGGGTGCCTCTCCCTTTTCTTCTTCCAGGAGCTTGAACGAGTATCGTTCAATTCCTCCTGGAAGAGAGTAGCCCGCGGCCTTGATGACCCCAGCGGAAACCCCGTCCATAAGGACGATACGACGGATGCCGGTCTGCTCAGTAAGAACATTCACGACCTTCCAGTCGTCCGTCCTCAAGGCAGGGTTAAGCCGCTGAAGCAACCTAATGGCCCGAGCCGAGTCTTGCAGCGCCAAGTTACGACTCTTCCATGCCATTTTAACTGGCTTTGGAAGGTCCTTGGCGTTGACGACCTTGAGCTTCATGGAGCCAAGTTCCACGTTGTGGATGGCACCCTGAAGCCAGCAAGCTGCGTCAGAGTTGTCGCAGGATACATGCACTGCACCCGCGACAACTCCGGGAGCAACCGTGAATACCGGTAAAGGATCCGGTGCTTCCTCCAGTTTCTCAATTATGAGTTCCTGGATTGGCATCAGATCCTCCGCCTTCAAGTACTCCTCCGGGTACCTGACTGAGACAATGGCGAGTTTCACAGCCGCCACCGCATCCCTAAAGGATCCGGTTGAGGACGATTGACCTTGGGTCTTTACCCTCTTGGCTGCCATGTCCCCGCTGTCACTGCTGAGAACAGCACGCGGCCTCTTTGACGGTCCTCCCGTAGGAGTCCCTTCTAGAGCCGCCTGCTGTTTCAGCTTTTGGGGCTTTTTCCTTTGCGCCCCAGATCGTCCAACCCGGCGCCAGCCTGATTCCTGCCGGCCGCCGGGTGACGAAGAAGTGCTGACCTCGCCGGTAGCGTCCAAGGCCGTAAGGTCCGAGGTCGTACGACCTCTAACACAAGGCTCTCGTGCCGCGCCAGCTTTGGCAGTACCCTTATGCCCAGTGGGCTTAATTGCAGTACCGCCCAACGGTGGTCCCGCAGCAGTGCCGACCCTCGACAGTGCCGCAGCAGTCCCGTCTTTTGACAGTCCCGCCACAGCCCCACCTCGAGACGATCCCACTGCAGTCCCAGCTCTGGTCGGTCCCGCTTGAGGTTTTGCAGTGCCCCTCAAAGGCGGTCCCGCAGCAGTGCCGTCCCCCGACAGTGCCGCAGCAGTACCGTCTTTTGACAGTCCCGCCGTAGCCCCGCCTTGACACGACCCCGCCACAGTCCCGCCTCTGGGTGGCCCTGCTAGAGGTGATGCAGTCCCGGCTTGCGCCAGTCCCGCCGTTTGATGTGCAGTCCCGGCTTGCGCCGGTCCCGCCTTCTGGTGTGCAGTCCCAGCTTTCGCCGGTCCCGCCTTTTGGATCGCAGTCCCAGCTTTCGCCGGTCCCGCCTTGTGGTTTTTTTTATTTTTAAAATCCATTAAGATTCCCGAGTAATTTTTCATCCCTCAACTATCCCCACCCGCCATGGAGCGCTCAAGTGGCGATGCTACGGTAGCACCAGGGATTAGTCGAGGGATATAGTCCCCCCCCATTAGTTGCCCACGAGACCGCACAGCACTAACCCACACCGCTACCACTAGCGATGCGAGCGAGCGCTGCCGTCTGCAAGCCCCCAATGGGAGTGAACTCGCCTGGGGGCCGTCTGACCGGACCCCGCAGCCGATTGACCGCAGCGGGCTAAGCAGCGGCCTCCCGTGTTAGAAGAAATCCGGGCCAAAGTGGAGTGTTGCCTCAGAGACGTTAAACCGCCTACGCTCGTCGGCTCAGCCACCAGGATCCCTTCATCCTCCCGTTACGGGTCCCCGCGCACGGCACAAACACGCGGGAGGTCATTGCTATCCATCATTGTTCTTGTTCAATGGTGGACACCCAGGGGCATGACCTCGCCACCCCTGTGATAATTCGCCCGGTGATTTCTGTTACGTCTATTTCATAGGGAATTAGACCAAAAATCCGTTAATAGTAACGCATCATTCGGTGATTGGGCGACCATTGGTATTCATAAAAGTAGAACACGGCTTTATGAGCTGTACAGTGAAAGGCCTTATGTAAACACTGCTGAATTTAATTTATATGTTAGAAATTATTCAAAATTATTTAAAAAAGTTTGTAGTTTGGCCAAGTCGCATTATTTGAGTTCGAAGATTAAAAACAGTAGTAATGTTATTAAAACGACTTGGAATATTATTAATAGTGAAACGGGAAGATCTGGTAACCGAAATACTGACTACAGCCTGTCTATTAATGACAACATCATAAAATCAGACTCACAAGTCGCAGTGGCCTTTGAAAATTTCTTTTCGGATATTCCCATTTCAACTACTAAATCCCTAAACTCATCACCTTCTGCTGCTGAGTCTTTGCTAAAAGAAAATGTTAATGTCTGCGATACGGAATTTCTTTTTGAACATATTACTTGTAGAGACATAATTAAAACCTTTCACACTTTAAATGTTAAAAAGACTGCAGATCTGTGGGGTCATTCTGTAGAAGTTGCTAAGTCTATTATTGATGTTGTCGCACCTAGTTTAGCTATTATCTTTAATAATTGTATCGACTGTGGGGAGTTTCCTGACCTAATGAAGAATAGTAAAATAATACCTTTGTTTAAATCAGGTAGTACATCAGACCCAACAAATTATAGACCTATTTCAGTACTACCTACTTTTAGTAAGATATTTGAGAAATTAATTTTAGAGCAATTGCAAAGATTTTTTAATAAGCATAAATTATTACATAGCAAACAGTTCGGTTTTACAAGGGGTCGTTCAACTACTGATGCCGGTGTTGAGCTTTTAGGACATATTTATAATGCATGGGAAGATAAGTGCGATGCCCTGGGAATCTTTTGTGATTTGTCCAAGGCATTTGATTGTGTTCTTCATGAAACGCTAATCAGGAAACTCCGCCACTACGGGATCCGGAACAGCGCTCTGGATCTTCTTACTTCTTACTTGAGTAATAGGATTCAGACTGTTGACGTTAATGGAAAAAGATCACCCGGATCTATAGTAAAAATGGGAGTCCCGCAGGGCTCGATTCTTGGTCCTTTCTTGTTTCTTATTTATATTAATGACTTGCCTTACCTCATAAAGGATAACCATGACATAGTGTTGTTTGCAGATGATACTTCACTTTTGTTTAAACTTAAACGGCAGCAGCTGGTTACTGACGAAGTAAATAGCGCGATCTCAAAAGTAGTTCACTGGTTCAATGTTAACAATTTACTCCTTAATGAAAAAAAAACCAAATGCATTAAGTTTACCCTACCTCACGTTAGGCAGGTGAAAACTGATGTGTTGATAAAGGGCGAAGAATTGAATCCTGAGAATAGCACAGTATTTTTAGGCTTAACTTTGGATGCTAAGCTTCAGTGGGGCCCACATATAGATAAATTGTCAAAGAAGCTAAGCTCCGCAGCATATGCTGTTAGAAAAATTCGTAATTTAACTGACATAGAGACAGCCCGTTTAGTATACATTAGCTATTTTCATAGTGTAATGTCGTACGGTATTCTGTTGTGGGGAAATGCCGCCGACATCCAGAATATTTTTTTATAAATTAAGCCCGAGGCACTCTCTCAGAGAGAAATTTAAGGAGATTAATGTAATGACTGTGCCCTCTCAGTATATTTATGAAAATCTTTTATATGCTCATAAAAATATAAAATTGTTTAAAAAATACAGTGATATCCATAACATAAATACTAGGAACAAACACAAATTTGTAGTACCTACAACAAGGCTCAAGAAGATAGGTGGCTCGTTTAGATGTCAATGTGTACGCTTTTATAATAAGCTTCCAAGCCACGTACAAGATCTAAGTCTTAATAAATTCAAATCATTCATTAAACGTAAGTTGTGTCAGAAAGCGTTTTATACTATTAAAGATTACGTTGAGGACAAAAAGGCTTGGGATTGAGCTGCTCCAATTAATTTTGATTTTTTATATTTTGCACCGTGAATTTTGTTTTTAATTTTGATATTTTTTTTTTGTTTTCTTGCAATGACAAGAATATTTACTTTTTAAAGTATTATATATTTTTTTTTATTATTGTGAATGTGAAGACTATGTGGATTTTTGTTTTTTATTATAACTTAGTTAGTTTTTACTCATGGTCTGGCAGTTTGAGTAGTTTATGCGGCCTACCCGAATGTCCTTTCTTTGGTATTGTTCGTCGAATCGTTGAGCTCCGTAAATTCTGAGTTGAGCTGCTCGGTTATTGACAAATGCGTGCACTGACTGGACAGGTCCACTCAATCTGGCTGGTTCTTTCCTCAAAAGACCATTTCAGACATATGTCTACATGGTCTTCACATGATATAACCAAGTTTTTGTCAAGACTTTAAAAGAGACTGTGACCTCTGAGTTTGTTTCGGCCTTTCTTCTCAGAGTAGTCAGATAGGAAACGCCGACCTCATCTAGTTTTAAAAAATATGATCGACATGTAAAAGTGTTTGTACAAACCAACTTACAGAAATAAAATCATTTATCATTTATGAATAATAAAGGTATGAAAATGCACGGAGATATTTTTCACATTACGAAATTTAGGAAAATTCAAAAATAAAAGTTTAAAAAGGAAAATCTTTTGGATAACTAAACAAAGCTAAGTATTTATGGATATAAAAACATATTAAAAAATAACAATTAGCAGATAAATTTTTCAGTAGAAGTTATAGTGCAAAATGTTAAAAGTTAAATTTGGGGTATTTCCAATATTGAAAAATGTTGGATACCTTTCCATACTTATTCTAACTAGTACATACAAATGTATCCTGAAAATATTTCAGTCTGAGAAAATATTCACAGAGCCTTATAAGCGATTTTCATGTTTAGGTAAAAATACCTAACTTCTCGCAACAAATTTTGTTGGATTATTGTACATCTGTAATATGTATTACCTAATTTCATCACATGCCAAATTTCATAGGCGGGAGAATTTTTCGGATGTCTCCATACAACAAATATCCTCGTTGACTGGACTAGTTAGGCAGTTCTTCTAATTATAAATTATTGGGATAAGGTCAGGAGGATTATGATAGATACTTTTTTTATCGATTCAGATAGATTATTCCAGTCTATGCGGATGGTAAGCTCCGGAACCTGCATTGTGCAGGGAGGATCCTCCGACCAGACGGGTGTTTTCTGGTGGACAACTGTTGTTGTACATGTGCACATCGCCACTTCGATAGCGCGACCTAAGTCTTTTTCGTAGTTTATATGTAGCAGTATAGATGGCGCTTCTAGTGTAATAGCGTGCCAATTCTCATCCAAATCAATTGATTCGTTTTATAAGATTCTAACATAGTGTTTATACATCAATTGTGTCCAGGCTCACGTAATGAATCGGTTGTGTCGAATCAATCGCCTCGCATCTATTGCCCACACGTCGCGCGTCGGTGCGTCACTGATTGGACACGACTCGCGAGCGCGAGTGTGAGTGTGAGTGGAGGAACTAATGCAGATACTTGATACTATGTTTAAGATAGGTACCTAATTGTTGAACTTCTCTCTGTTGCACTTCACTTTCTGCCAAACTTGGATCAGGAGAGAGTTTAGTTCACACGCAAAATTATCTAACTCTTTGTACTTTGACTAAGAATTAACAGCCGTAGCGATAAAAATAAATCTGAACGCGTTGTGGCTTCTTTCAAACTGCCAGAACGCGTTCTGAGTTTCTGAACCCTAAATGATGCGACTACAACGCGAATTCACGACGGACTTGCACTTTTTTCGACATGGGTGTTATGTTCAATTTTCATTATTTTCGGGATCGGTAATAACGAATATGGTGTCAAAATAAAAATATATTTTTATTTATTAGTAACTAAGATTGCATCGACGATTTTTTTCTAAAATTTCGTTATGGTTCGCATTTTCGTGGTTTTTAGGGTCTCAATGAGCGTTTTCGGTGTTCATAAACATACCGAGACTTCTCCGTGCCTCAGAAAGCACGTTAAGCCGTTGGACCCGGCTGTCATTTGAAGATCTATAACAGTCGTTACGGTAGTCAGAAAACAGATATTCTGCGACCAGTCTTGCCAAGGGCTATCAGAAATCAGATGTCACATAAGCAGCCGGTTCATCATCCGGAAATACTGGTAAACAGCTGCATCCGAATAGACTGGATGTAGACACTGACATGGGAACAGGCAGCAAGATTAGAAAAAGATCGCCATTCGATAACTAACTTGAATTAAATATAAGTTATGATTTTGAATTTTTGATTCAGAACAGCGTGTCTATAATCAAACTAAATTAACTTTATCAATAGGACGACCTCGTGGGAGTCATTTTTCAAACTGTACAAATACAATAGCAACGTATCGATGGCTGAACCAATGAATAGTTAATGTTCTGACGACGATGTAGCGTTTTCTTTTAATTAATGATACCTAGAGTTGAAGGACGACACGTATATGAAACTAGCACGAAGTAAACTGACGGGTCACTTTGACGCAAGACCAATCACTAAATGTTAGGCCTTACAGCTAGTTTTCACCACACATAGTTTATATTCGTTATTGATAGACTCGCGTTATTGAACAGATGTAGTTACAGTTCGATCTTCAAGGATGAGCTTTTCAAAAATCAGGTAAAGCCGACAAAAAATTCCAACGCTAGTAGTCCAGAATCATGTATCCTTGGTACTCCTTTCAGCGTCGGTGTCGGAGACACCCTGTATAAACTGAATCTTATAACATTTTCAGTGATAGAGAGCTGTACGGTTCCTATGAAAAAAATTACCAATACACGTCAACACGTACCTGAGTGCTAGCACTTCCACGTTGGGCATCCTCCTAAGCAGACTGACGTCTCCGAGCTCGGCACCCCTGCAACAAACAAATGACATGCGTTACTTATAGGTAGATCCCGTGTTCTTGAGAGATCCTAAACGATGGTCCGATCAAAATCGTGGCTAAACAACAACATATTGAAGAGCCGAACTCTTCAACGCCTCCGTAGATGGTTGATCATTGTAACAAACCGAGATTCCTCCGGCCCGCTTGGTCCAGGCTGACATTTGAAGATATTTGACAGTCGTTACGGGTAGTCAGAAGCCTGAAATCTGAAACTAGTCTGGCTATGGGGTATCGTGTTACCCAGCTACTGGGTTGTGGAGGTTAGATAGGCAGCCGCTTCATGTAGAACACTGGTACTCAGCTGAATCAGGTAAGACTGCAAGCCGACCCCTATGTAGCAGCTTGATGGAGTATAGATTCTGATTTATCGGCAAACGCAAGGTTGTAGGACGCCCTCAGGCTAGACGGAGCGACAATCTTTGAAGAGTGTCTGGAGTAACTGAGTATCGTGCGATTGGAGAGGTCTGTCTTCAGCAATGAACAGCTATAGGCTGATGATGATATGAAAGTCTATTATTTATTACAAAACACTGTTTGTTTCATTATCTTACGGGTTATTTTTACCCACGAGGCACGGAGAAGGTGTTTGTTTATTTGTGAATATTTAATGTTCTCGAAAAGGGTTGACCGGTTTAAATACGGTTTTCTATAAGGGGTACGTGATTCATCAGTGATGGTTAATAGATAGGTGTTATGGTGTTAACTCGCCAGGGGGCGCTATAACAACCTTATTTAGCTCGTTATAGTAAATTTTTGTTTAGCGGATTTTACCCGAAGCGGTTTTTTTAAGATTTATCAAAGTCAAATATATTTATTCAATTATGCCAATAAACGGCACTTTTGAACGTCACATAAATTAAAATTTAATAGGGATGTTAACTGAAAATTTATTTATATCCGTCAGGAAGATTAATGATAATTATTGGATACGTATTTTTCTTTTGACACGTAAACATAGTGACGACGATATAATGCGCTGAAATATCGTGTGACGTCACGCCGTTAGTTCACTTTACACTGACATAGTAACGTCATAAACCACCACTCCTGAAATAAATGCGCTTTATCTTTGAATTTTTTATTGATTCGTGAAATATTATTTGATAACCCCACTGACGGATATTTAGTCCGTCAGTGGGGTTATCATAAATCCAAAACTCCGCGCTGCAACTGAAATTTTTTAAACTTAAAAGCTTTCCCTACCCGGAAATTGCTGTTATAACTACTAGACCAAACAGGCAGAAACACTCAATATATCAGCATGCTACTGACCCACTGCTGGCAAAGCCGGAAGACGAGCGAGAGAGAAAAGCGAGAAGACTCATACAGAAAAGGCACGAGCAATAATAACCACGCTTGCTCAAGGCGGCAATTATACATTCCCAAAAAAATACACCGATGCCTTAGTTTTAGCAAGAAAACAAATGGTCTAACTCATTGTAATTCCGTCTCCGTGTTTAAGTTATGTGCTATTACATATTGCTACGGAAGTACTTACGCGACAACACACAACTTGCAGACAAAGCAAGGTCGCGAGTCGATCGTATTTCTTCAGCTATACTATATGGAAGGTAGGTATACTATCAATATATTTGACATTCCCCGCGCATGCGTAGTAGCGGCGATTTAGTGACATGTGTCCGCGCGTGTTTATAAGGTTGTTCCTTTTTAAGAAGACAGGTATTAGTATTACTTTCGGTTTCTTGTTTGATCAGTGTTCAAGCATTCATTATTCGTGTCAGTCTTACAGAGACATCAAATTGTATTAAATTTTAAAAGACCATTCGCATCGAGATGCTTCATCAGAAGATCCATGCGATTGGTCTGTACAGATTCAGAAGCATGCACTTACAAAGCAAGAGTTTTAACTACATTATTTGATTCTGATAAATGATCATTTTGGCCGTTCAATGGGTCGATCGTGGAACACACACGATACGGATTTAAGTAAGATGGAACTGAGCCTACTTGCCCTGTTTGTGAACGATAGGTTAATTTACTGAGTCTTATTTTATTAGGTGGTTTCGTCGGGCAAACGTTCCGGGTGGTAAGTAACTACTATCACAACAAATACAGAAGCTTCAACTCCAATGCAAACATTAACCAGTGGTGTCTCATCCCATACAAAGAAACCGTGCCGACGTACTGTACTGATTATTTTTTGAACATCGATCGCGTTCGGTTCCGTTCCACGGATATAGATGGTGATAAATCTATCGCCGTAGAACGGAACCGAACGCGATCGATTTACAAAAAATAATCGGTATAATCAGACGAAAAACGCTAGTTACGTCCGCACGGTTTCGTTGTATGGCATGAGGCATCTGTATGCTAGTATTATATTATCTGTGCCTGTGTGATAGTATTTTTCTAAAGTTAGATATTATTATGCCATAAAACCGGGTGCAATAGCCGGCAAACTGCGTTTACAATAATGCCGCCGATTGCGCAGACCTCTCACGCAGAGATGGATCTCTCAAGGAAAGAAGGCTTGTCTCTTGAAGAAATGTGAACCTAAAAACTGATTATGTCTTTGACTCCTAGGAAAACACCCTTAAGTTTTTTGTACACCACATTTTTTTGGTGTACAAAAAAGCATTTTCTATTTTATTCCAGTTCCTTGCTAGCTATTAAAACGTACTTATCCTTCTGCAGTCCCGCTGGCGCGTGAGGGTGAGTGCACTGTCTTGACATTACTGCTACTTATAGCGCGATAACGTAATGTACCTAACACTGCGACTGCGCTGCGGCACAGATACCACGCTTTAATTATCATTTTGATATAGACCGCCACTCATGTTGCGCATGCACTAGCCAATCCGCCTGTCTCCGTATATATATGTACATATACAAGGTTACTGCTAATTCCAAGTATTCCCGCCAGGATGTGATAGTGTGAATGTGACCCATTTGCAACAATTAAGCTCCCAAGGAACCCTAGGCGAGGTGGAAACCCATGGGTTTCGAGGTAGATCAAGTTGCATGATTTTTTGAAATTTTCATTCAATAGCATTTTACTTAAATTGATAATTTATCGGTCTTGATTGCTCGTCCAAATGCTAGCTAATGCATTTAACAAAGCTTCGTCCTTTGAAAATGTTCTGAGACATGAAAGTGGTCAAGTGGATTAAAGATGTCGTGGTCTTGCAATACATTTTATTTTGTTGGTTAAAAATGTAAATGGAATTTCCTGGCTCCTGAGCCAGTTATAACCTGTTTTAAAAGAGCCATTGCAATCAAGTAATTAGGGTTTGTCATTATTGACAGGACCCTTACATGGTCTTTATTCATCATTATTTTGCCCAATTTATTCGAGGTCTCCTTCTCCCTATCCAGATTAAGCTATGTCTCACACAGTCCATCCACATTTTCTTTGTTTATTATTGCCGTTGAACTGCGTGTGGCCCTCTCCGATGCAATGCGTACAGATGGGTCAATGTACAGTTGAGCGACGGAAGCTCGGCCGCGCGGGGTCAGCGCAGCGGCGAGCGAAAGTGAACGCTTTGTGATGGCTAGCGGTGATCTATGCGGTGGTCGGTCTTTGTGGTGAGTTACTGAACGATTTGTGAGCTTTGACAGTCTTGATGTTGATGCGCTCGCCATTTGTAGAGGATTCCGCCATTAATTGTTTACTACTCGTAGTGCATTTGAATTGAAGACGACGGAAGGCAACCACTGCCTAGCAGGACAGTTCAGGATAATAATAATAAACAGAAGACGTATGAGTTAGTCCTGCAATAAGAGATATTTTACGTATTGTCCTTCCTAAATACTTGTTCAGTCTAGTCGTACACGAATTTAATCAGCCTTTTAATGCTCTTACTGCTGGGACGCAGATCTATTCTCATAGAGAGGTAGTGGGCTATCTTTAATCCACCACGCGGGCCCAGTGCAGGTTGGTAGACGCATTCGCTCACTCAAACCTAAATGGTACAGTATTTCCAGATACTAAAGCACCTTAACATTAGATAGAAGGTTTTTAATCGTGTTAGTCTGACGTAAACGAAGTAAATGAACTCTACAATTTTAAAATACGGGCCGCCACGATTGAATGAGTGAAGGTCACAAGTGGATCGCAATGAATGAGTCATCAAGCCTTAGAATTATTGGTTACTGTAACGTGTTGTAAAAACGCATTCGCACAAATGTCAAAGACTGGCACGGTTCCTGAATTGAGAATTTGGAGTTGAGAATGTGTCGACACCTTCTTCAATAACAAAGTTTCATAGGTTCTTAGGCTAAAGTAGAGTTTGACAAATACTCAACTTCAAATTCATTCTAATTATTTAAATTGTCTATTTCTTTATTATCCAGGCCAGACGAAAGCTCTGTAAACCGTTATGACGTACAACCAAAAAATACAAAACATATTTATGTATTATTAATATGTCACACTCACTCAGAGCAGAAGAATTCATTGGATAATTTAAAAGGACCAAAAGAAGCTTACCAAATGGATTTTGATTGCAAAATTTTCTGTAACGTGTCATCTTGTCCCTTATACACTCATAATAACTGTGTGACAGTCCCTTTCTAAAGTTCATTGTATACTTTACGCATGAGTACTATATTACCACTATTAGCTCGCACCTTCTAAGCAAAGAACATACCAGTAACAACTTTCCACGATGCTTCAAACAACGCTTTCATTACTCACACTTAGGGTTGTCACGGGAGTGGACGCCCTAGAAGGACATACCTACACGGATCTTATAGTGTCACGGGAGTGGACGCCCTAGAAGGACATACCTACACGGATCTTATAGTGTCACGGGAGTGGACGCCCTAGAAGGACATACCTACACGGATCTTATAGTGTCATGGGAGTGGACGCCCTAGAAGGACATACCTACACGGATCTTATAGTGTCACGGGAGTGGACGCCCTAGAAGGACATACCTACACGGATCTTATAGTGACACGGGAGTGGACGCCCTAGAAGGACATACCTACACGGATCTTATAGTGTCACGGGAGTGGACGCCCTAGAAGGACATACCTACACGGATCTTATAGTGTCACGGGAGTGGACGCCCTAGAAGGACATACCTACACGGATCTTATAGTGTCACGGGAGAAGACGCCCTAGAAGGACATACCTACACGGATCTTATAGTGTCACGGGAGTGGACGCCCTAGAAGGACATACCTACACGGATCTTATAGTGTCACGGGAGTGGACGCCCTAGAAGGACATACCTACACGGATCTTATAGTGTCACGGGAGAAGACGCCCTAGAAGGACATACCTACACGGATCTTATAGTGTCACGGGAGTGGACGCCCTAGAAGGACATACCTACACGGATCTTATAGTGTCACGGGAGTGGACGCCCTAGAAGGACATACCTACACGGATCTTATAGTGTCACGGGAGTGGACGCCCTAGAAGGACATACCTACACGGATCTTATAGTGTCACGGGAGTGGACGCCCTAGAAGGACATACCTACACGGATCTTATAGTGTCACGGGAGAAGACGCCCTAGAAGGACATACCTACACGGATCTTATAGTGTCACGGGAGTGGACGCCCTAGAAGGACATACCTACACGGATCTTATAGTGTCACGGGAGTGGACGCCCTAGAAGGACATACCTACACGGATCTTATAGGTGATGTTGTTCAGAATGGCCAGATGCGCAGTACTCAAAACCGGTGTGCGTGTATGACTACATTTATGAACGAGACTGAAGCAGAAAGAGTTTATACGGATCGTAGCAGGTGGCGTAGTTCTACAAAACTCCATTGGAAAAAGGCGTAAGTTATGTATGCAAATTCCCACAATATTGATTAACCCCGAAGCTTCGAACAACGCTTCCATTACTCACACTTAGGGTTGTCACAATTCCCATCAGCCCTAATAACAGCTTGTCTAAACTAATCCAAAGAGAACTTCAATTTCCGCCATCAACTATAAAACAGCTACAAACCTACAAGCCCATACATTTCCCTAACACTCGGTAATAGTACAGTCAACATCACAACATACTAACAATTTGACTATAACAACGTCTTTGTTTCCTAGCAATAAGGTCGGGTTTCGTGGGTCAAATATTATTTCTGCTTGTGGTTGACTGTACAAATCCAAATAACTATAAACAGTTCATTCGCCTTTCGTGTCGAATCGTGACATCGCGACAACCCTAGATGCAAGTGCATTGTAATATAGACCTTATTTCTTTTGAATTTAATTTTAGAATTGGATGTACAAGATGGTTAACTAGGTATAGCCTATTTTGAAGTCTATCAAAATATACATAAGGTATAAAATTGAACGAAAGGTAAAGTAAATAGCTTTTACAAAGTCGATGCCCAGTTAGGGTTCCGTGAAATTGTCGTATAAACTGCGCAAAGCGCGTACGGCATTATATTTGAGTTAGAATAGGACGAAAGGATTAGAATACACTATTGTACCTTAATTTTTAATAATCAGAAAATACCTCAAATGTGCCTATATTTTGACAAAGTCTTTAAAATTGATTGTCGCTTCCTGTTCCGAGCCGCCATTAAGTTTGAAACCACCCTGTACGAAAATTGCCCTTCAGATCGCATCTTTATCAATGTTTGTCGAACAGCAAGTAATGACGTCACATACTGCTATCAGATCAAAAAAGATTCGGTTCCTGATTGGAAGATGTCCAAAAAAACTCTCTGACTCGTCTGTTTCTATGACTTGGTTTAAGTTCACCTACTTAATTTCATTAGACGGTCATTGCTCCAATTGCTAAAAAAAAGATATTTACTCCTGTCTCCAATAGTCTTCAATAGTCTTGCTAGCTTGCTATATAGAGAGCAGTGGCGGCCCAGTGGTATTGGCCGCGACTTACAAGTTTTAGGTCGTGGATTCGAACCCAGGCAGGCGCTTTACTTTGTGTAAAATCTTTCATCCCCACTGCTCTCAAAACGGTGAAGGAAAACATCGTGAGGAAACCGGCATGTCCTAAAACCAAAAATTCGAAAACATGTGACATCCACCAACCCGCACTGCGCCCGCGTGGGGACAGTTACAGCTTATTAATGTTTCTACTGTCCCAGCAATGTGCACCTTAATAGGCTGATGATGATGAGTCTTGCTATTAACTATTGACCGTTTCAAAATTAAGAATAACTCATGTCAAGGTTAAATAGTCGGCAAGCAAACAGCAATAGTAGCCCAGTGGTAACAGTTCCGGCTTGCGAAATGTAGGTCGTAAGTTCAAACTTCGATCTCGGGATTTTCCACTCGTTCCACTAGAATCCCCTATTTCAGTCCCCCAGGGGATTCTACAGCACTCAATGTTCCACTACGATCCCCTATGCAGGGGATTCTATAAATACTAATTAGTTATATTCCTTTAAAGTCCCTTCTAAATGAAAAAGCCACCTATAAAATAACAATATGTAATACATAGAATTTAAAATCGGTCCACAGAGGGCCAATGAAGATTTTTTTTTTTTTTTAAAGGCTTTCGATTTTTTTCAATGTTTAACTTATTTAAGATAAACGCAAAATATAAAAAAAACCTTTTCTACTTAAAAAACTAGGTCATCGGTCCTTTTAGTCTTTTTTCCTTTTAGGAAGCCTTCCAACGCATCGTCTTCCGGTTCGCATTGGCAGGACACATTGCTGCTCGCAGAACGGATGGCCGATGTGGCCGAAAAGTTTTGGAATGACGACCGCGAACCGGAAGATGATGCGTTTGAAGGCCTCCCACTAAAAGGACCAATGACCTAGTTTTTTTTTTTAAGTAGAAAAAGTTAAACATTGAAAAAGCCGTACGCCTTAGGTGGGACTCGAACCCAACGTCACCGAGATGCTGCGCTAGTCGAACTTGCGAAATTCTGCAACGCTTTTGGTGCTTTTTTTTCAACATCTAACTTGTTTTAGAAATATTTATTTACGTCATTGTAATCCTCTCTGTAGACCGATTTTTAATTTTATGTATTACATATTGTTATTTTATAGGTGGCTTTTTTATTTAGAAGGGACTTTAAAGGAAAATAACTTATTAGTAGTTAAAGAATCCCCTGCATAGGGGATCGTAGTGGAACATTGAGTGCTGTAGAATCCCCTGGGGGACTGAAATAGGGGATTCTAGTGGAACGAGTGGGATTTTCAGATTCATCTGGCATGCACTTGAAACTGTCTGTCTGTGAACAAATTCATGACAGTGTGGTATCCAGCATGCCCTAGAACCCATGTATGTGTGGTGGATTTCAACCCACACCCTCTCACAGAGAGGAGGCCTGAGTCCCAGCAATGCGAACATTATTATCTGATCAAGCTAAGGTATAAGCGGGGCTGATATTCCTCTTCAAATCTGATTACCCAGTCAAGCAAGAAACATCAAGAGAAAGTTGACATATTACTTAATTTATGACCTAAGTGATATCATTCACACCCAATATGGCGAACTCCCAAAGATGGCGGACCAATTATTTGTAATGTACCTCCGTGATGTGAAAGGGTTTTATGAGAGTTATACAAACATCTAAAACATTGAATAAAAGCTTGTTTTTTAGAGTTTTAAATATAAAATGATTAAGTTTCGACTCAAAAGAAATTAATTCCGCACGCGTGTATTACACATTCATGACACGCATAATGAACACTAACTAAACATGATGAGGCATATCATGCCTGCAGTGAGCGCTACCGTCAGACCGTCAAGCAGCGATTAGCGATTATCTATCGGACGCTTAGTTCCGGAGTCGTCGCGGTTGCACGGTGGTTGTGCAACAGTTGCTGAACGTTGTGTAAGGCATTGGCGATGGTTGCACTGAAATAATTGTTATTGACGATAATAAATCTGCAGTACCAAAGACATTATGGTAAGTATTTTTAAAATGCATGTCCTCGAAAAGAGCGTTTTCCAAGCAGGCAAACTGTGCGGAAAGTGTCACTTTTTTCACTAGTGCTTTTTACTTTCCTGTATGTTTTTAATTTTTAACTCCAACGTCAGCCCGACGCATAAAGTTTTTATTATTTGAGAAAAGTTTTACAAATTAGTTATGTACATATTATCATTCATATAAAAGGTAAAATAAAACTAATACATCATTTTAGGCGTTTTTAATTACTCTAGATTTAGACTTTGATTAATAAATTAATTTTAAATATTAATTAAATGTGTTTGGCAGAACGTTTATTTTGCTCGTGCCTTATTGCGTTACGATGTGACAGCTATTTGCACATGCACAGTAGATATGCCCGAGGAACTATTAGTTTATCTGTGGATATGCTGAGCGCGCTTGAATAAGCCCGCCATTTTATTAATTTATATATTTTTTTATTTCCTCGCACAATGCATAGTAAAATGTTGTATGAGACACGTACGTAAGATGATTTCCGACTCGTGTCGATTTATCCACTCACTCGCTTCGCTCGCTCGTGAATAAAATGCCACTCATCGGAAATCACCTACCTTCCGCACTTGTAGCATAAATAACTATTTCCTACTCCTCCGTTATTTTTTTCTGGTTAATTTCGTTGCGGGATCCTAGAAAGTTAAATTTATTCTCCGGGACTTCGTCGAGCTTCATTGCGTCGGCGCTCTTCTGGTGGTCGCCACTGATGATTCCGGCTTTCAGAAGTTGCAGTAGTTTGGGTATGGTGCGGTGGGACAGCCCCAAAAAAAAAACCATAGACGTCGCAGATGCATTTTCATCAACTTGTTTGTCGTGCTGGCATGGTGATTGTTAGTCATGGTGGCCCAGTGGCTAGTCCTCAACTCTCGTGCTTGAGATCGTGACTTCAAATCTGGAAAGGTACCATTGTGATTTTTTCATTGTACGCCTGTACCCTTCTTCAAATTAATTTGTTAGTTTTTATGGCATTCCCGTATTATTTTCCTATTTATCTATGTAGTGTACATAGATGTACTTTCTAAGTTTAACTTGGACATCACTGACCTTATAGTAAGTATAAGTTTGAGCTCCATTGGTGTAATTGCTGCAAGACGTTCCAGTGAGAGGATAAACAAATCAAAACATATATTAAATCTGTAGGAAAGTCGTTTTTGTACATCGAAAATATTTCCAAAAGCTATAGCCAGACCCAATTTTTTTTCCCATTTCCAGCTGATTGGCGTTGTGCTTTTGATTTTTTGAACGACGGTGTTAAGATTCTACTTCTTCTAAGAAGGTAGGCAGAAAGGTAAGTAGGGTAGGGTAGGCAGTCGACGGGAGCGAAGCCGCGTGCACAGCTAGTATATAAATAAATCTGTGAGATAAAGGTAAAATTTCGTGTGCCTGTACAATACAATACATATTTTAGGCGCTTCCCTTAACCTGCTTAGTAACAGAGTTCCATATTAATATCATCCATATCGATCGGCGTTTAACAGGGACACGACAGGTACACTGAGTTAGTGGAGGTAATATGCTGATCGATAGTCCTAGGGTGTGCTCGACGCCCCGAAGTGTTGCCAACATCGTTTGTGGGACCATTGTTCAGTCGAGGGCTAATACATAATATGCCTACTGCTGACACACGTGTGAACTTGCCATTTAAAAATTACTGTTATCTCGTTCATTCATCTTTTATCCTTATTTCATTACATTTTGTAATATTTAATAAGAAAAAAAAAAAAAATTGGGAACAGGGTCCTATGTACTGGCGGTCAGGGCTTCAGAGGGAGATTAGCTGTAGCAGCTGGAACTTGGAGTTATCCTCGACTAGTGTATGGAAGAAGGCTATGCCGCACAGACGACAAATTGGGAGCTGGAGGATGATGACTATACACAATGACGCCTAACTTTTTCTACACCTCGATGTTATCAACGGCAGTTGACTGTAACGTAACTAGCAATTAGGAATATGTAAATTCGGCGTATCAATAACTAATGAACGAACGTAAATCAGGCGCTGTCTGTAGTACAGTTGACCGGCGCGGCGCGGCCGTGTCACCTCGCCACAACGAGGAGTGACAGAATGGAGTGCTAACTCGCTACCGTTGCGATTGCTGGTATCTTTTATTGATATTTATTTATTTCTGGATCTAGTGGTTCCAAAATATTTCCGCCGGTTCCGCCGATGTGGGCTACAAGGCTGCTAGGCTTAAGTGGGATACGGAGCAAATTTGTAGAATGCATCAAGTCAGATGGGCCAGAGTCGTTACGCAATGAGAGCCAGAAGAGGAGCGTCGTCCCAGAAGAAGGTCTAGGAAACTCTGGCATAACGATTTCGAGGCGTTTTCGATGGATTGGTTGGAAATAAATTCCTAATGAATTGTTGAAACCCAGAAACAGTTTGCAGTATTTCACGCTCAATAGTTGCGCTTATAACCATGACTAGATCAATAAAGCTTTATCGCAATTTAAACAAAAAACGACTAACACGGCACCTATATCCTACTAACCCAATCAACAATCCTAATAACCCAAATCACCAATAGCTACCACCTAGCTCTCGGTGAAACATCCATCACCTTCCATTCCACGTCCTCCGTGCCTCGTCCGCCGCCCCATTAGCGTGGCTCGCGTGCCGCACGCATGCTACATATCTATTATTTATTAGCTAATGACTGACAGACATACAGTCGTACCTAGCCAGCCTGTCCACTGTCAGGCGAAGCGCGTTACTGATGTAAATGACTTGATTAGTGCTGGTATGCTGAGTTTACTGAATGGCTAGCTCATTGAGTAAAATTCCACCCAAGATGTAATTTTTTATTATTAATTTGTAACCACCATATTAGAGCAGTGGTGGCCCGGTGGTTGCGGTCCCGACTTACGAGCTGTAGGTCGTGGGTTTGAACCCGAGCAGGCGCTTTACTTTGTGTAATTTATTTCATCACCACTGCTCTCAAAACGGGGAAGGAAAACATCGTGAGGAAACCGGCATGTCTTAGAACCAAGAATTCAAAGACATGTGACATCTACCAATCCGCACTGGGCCCGCGTGGTGGATTATAGCCCACTCCCTCTCTACGAGAGGAGGCATGTGTCCCAGCAGTGGGAACATTAAAAGGCTGATGATGAACCACCATATTAATAAACTCGGAATAAAGTTACAAGTTTACAACCAGTATCAACCATATTTGGTCGAGGTAGAGCGAGAGGAGCGGCTGTTCAGGGCGAAATTGAACTTGAACTTCGTAGGCGCCAACATGGCACTTTTACCCCCCAAACCCTTAAACTAGGGGATGGAAGTTTGTATGAGACATCCGCAAATTTTGATTTTCAGACCTCTAGTCTGAAAATTCATATAGAGTCTCCTTGTTATAAATAATAAAATCCATTTCATGCTGGAGATCTGAAAATTCATGTGCGTGGACCAAAGGGCGCTGAAAGACCATCGCGCTTTTCCTGCAAGTATGCGTTCAAAAGGAGCGAGACCATAGATATCACTCTCTAGTCTTTTCCCAAACATGTTAGGGCCGGCTTCCAGTCTAACCGGATTCAGCTGAGTACCAATAACGTGGGCAACCTGGGACCAGGGAGCAGGACCATAAGTTCCAGAGATTATTATACAACCATATTAAAATAATGTTTGCATTTAATTATATTGCCTATCTAAATCATAAAAAAAATTGATAGTGTTTCCATACAACAAAACATTAGAGCCTGATCAAAAAACACACATGCAAATGGCGTGCATCACGCCACGCATCACACACGATTATACTGACACCACCGTGCACCGTGTCGGATGCACATCATGCACAGAAAGCACCGTGTCGAATGCACAGACACACGGACCGTGCACGCAGGTTTTCTTGATTATACCCCGTGCGGAATTAGATATGTAGTTAGTTTTTATGGATATCGAAAATCAATTATTTAAAATTACGGTTCAATACTTGAACTTCGAAAATCACCCTTAATGCTAATAACTTAAGGTGTTCAAATTGTCACAAGGCTTATACAGAATGTAGCAGTTGTCGTCATCTGATCAAAATTTGTATGGGAGATAAAAAGTTTTAGGGTTCCGTACCACAAAAGGAAAAACGGAACCCTTATAGGATCACTTTGTTGTCCGTCTGTCTGTCTGTCTGTCAAGACTCTTTATCTCGGGAACGCGTGGAGGAATATAACCCTAGAGTTATGGGATATATAATATGAACTTTTTTACCGACAGACGCATTTGACATAGAAACGCTAAGAAAAGGACGAAAATGAAGTGTCAGCGATTTTGAACAGCGGTGCAATTATCACCTTGACCAGCCCCACACATCAACTGCACGTAATTAATATGTAAGCGCCACAGAAGAACAATTAACGGATCCCACGGCCACTCTGCCACAGAGTAGCAACATCCGCAGTATATCCACTGACTAGGGTTTCCAACCGAATCTTAACTAAATAAAAAAAATAAGTTCCCATTTACTTATAGGTAAACTTGAAATTTGTTTATTCTTTTATTACGTATATACATACATACATACATAAACTCACGCCTTTTTCCCATGGGGGTAGGCAGAAACTACAGAACGCCACCTGCTACCTCCTTACCTATATTCTTCTTTTGCTTCACACACATTCATACATCTAGTCATACACACACGCCGGTTATGGGTACTGCGCACTTGGCCTTTCTGAAGAACATCACCAATAAGGTCTATGTATGTCTTTCTAGGGCGTCTGCCTTGTAAATACCTTTCGTTAGTCGACTTTTATTCATCCTCTCAACATGGCCAAACCATCGTAACATAAACATCAACCATCTTAACTTATTACGTATATTTTACCAACAAATATCAGTATATTGATAAATCAGATGTCTTTTTTGAAATAACCTCATTTTTAGGGTTCTAGAAAAAACACGTATGGGTTCGATGAAATTTTTTTTTTGAGTTTTAGTTCTAAGTATGGGGAACCCTCAAATATTTTGTATTTTTTCTCTTTCTTTTCGTTCGTTCACAGAATACATCAACTTACCAAGTTTCAACAGCATAGTTCTTATAGTTTTGGAAAAACCGAATTCATCAAACCCATACGTGTGGGGGTATCTATCGAAAAGTCTTCAAAAATTATATTAGGGTTTCTAATATAATTTTTTACTCCATCAAAATCTTGTTTTAAAATATTTTTTTACTTTTACAACACTGAACACATTTACTGACAACGGTGAAGGAAAACATCGTGAAGAAACCTGGACTTATAGAGAGTTTATTATAAGATTGTGCTCCATTGGTGTAATTGCTGCAAGGCGTTCCAGTGCGAGGATAAACGATTTAAGAAATAAATAAATAAATTTTATTTATAAGCCTGCACTTTTTACTTTCCCTCCCGTAAATCATATTACTCTATTTCTTTAACAAAGGTTGGCAACCCTAGTGTCCACTGACACGTCACCGTTGACCCGCTACACTTGGCACGCCGCCCGGCCCCGCCCGACCCACTTCTAACTAAACTAAACTTGCGCTATTTCTTATTCTTACTAATTCATGGAAATCTTTATTATTTTGCGATTTTGATATTTTATTCTGTATCGACAATTTGAAATATTGTTCATTTCGTAAATATAAATGCGTGAGTAATGAAATAATAAAGTTAACATTTGTCACTTTGTTTCTTTACGTGGGTGTGTCGTTTTGTGGGTGGCTTTTAGTGTCTTTAATGTCGACGACGTCGTCTTATTTACGAATACGATTAATATCTAAACATTAATTTAAATAAAGATTCGATATCTAAACATTTACAACGTGTTTCAATCAACATTTATATTCTAACCCTAATTTTCCAAGTCATTGCATCGAATCATCAAACTGACACGGTGAATGTAAGTAACAAGCTATAAATGACAAATTGATTGAAGGACGCCGAGTCGAGATTGAATCGAGAAGAGGTAATGACTTAAAAATATACGAAGACGAAGTTGTAATCTACAGTACACGGCATTTAATATAACACATCGTGCTCTAGAAAGAGAAACAGGTCTGAGCGACAGAAACCACGGCTTACAAAGCCGAACTATTTCTAAAACTCGGCTCTACGAGCTAAACATAATTGTAATGTTTGAGCAGGTAGAGGTACGGTAAGTGCGGTGACTTCATTCAAACTCAAAGCATTTATTTGAATTAAACCATTTACGGGCACTTTTGAATCATCAAGGAGTAGGTCAGTCACAAGTTCACAAAGGGGAACTCGATTACTAAGTGATCACAGTTCTGGCTAATTTCAGTACTGATTGAGGAAACTATTGCCCTGAACAAAGTCACGACTAAACCAGAAACTTCAAAGTAAGCAAGCTTGCGAAGCTACCGATCGCTCCTCAAAGATAATAACAATCATCTCGCACGAACGACCACGAATCTGCCGACACTGGCCGTTGAGCAATAGAGTAACAAACTTAAATCGATTTCTAAAGTAAGCTTCAGGTATTTTAAGGTCTCGGTTGGCAATCAAGCAAGCCACCCATCTGTAAGTGGTCACTGTGTGTCCGTATCAAAACGTCCTATTGATAACTCCAACCGCTACACCGTGGTTGAAGGCCCTTGAGTGTGAGCCCGCGTCACGGTTTCCTGTTCCTATCGAACCCTTCAACATCTTCCAACAGGAAGTATTTTTAACACTATCATCAGACGGTGGACTCGCCATGATGATTTTATTCTGCTTTTTGTTTCAATGACACTTTTGAAATAAATTGTGTATACTTAATGAGTTTAATGAGCCATAACGAAAAGTAGGTGATTTTTCAGCATAACAGTACTTTGACATTAGGATGTTCTGATAATAAGACGTTTTGCTAATAGGTAATTTTGAGAATAGGACGTTTTGCTAATAGGTCGTTTTGCGAATATGACGTTTTGATGCGGAATCGTCACCGTCACTTATTACTACCACACTACTACTATTTAATAGCTCACAATGGGACCGCACCCTAAGCTGATATGACTTAGGTGTACTGAATTTCGAACTCTGTAGCAGGAGACTCGTATTAGGCACTTTGACTGGGACTGGCTAGTGTCGCATAAAGACGTTATTTACGAGGTGTATAAAGTAGTCGTATAAGGCGTTGTCGAGTCGTGTTGAGTCATCCCCGTGTCGTAGTGCGCCACTGGGCTTATGAGGTCATGAGCGGTTGGGCTGAGAGCTTCGCAACAGTGAAAATATTATGACGATGTAAATTATTCGTATACTGCTCTTTAAGTGTCTCTCCAGTAGAGCTCTTTTTGAAGAAGCTACGTTCAGGGAAGTACTACCACCATACATATCTCTGTCGCCAAGTATTGCTGTGTGAAGGGTACATGTGCCGATGCCGTTTCAGGCACATGAGACTTCTTAGCTGTGTCTCTATGAAGGCAATATATCTGTGGTATCTCTGATATTGGTTGGAGGACGAGCTGAAACAAACAGCGGGCCCCAACTGGAGGAGAGTGGCTCGTGACAGAAATCAGTGGAAAGAGCTAGAGGAGGCCTTTGCCGAAAGGCACACTGAATAGAGGCCCTTGATTGTACCTTTGTTGCATGGAGTTTAAATAAATAAATGTAACAAATAGAAAACAAACAATTCCATGGAATTATTATATTATACTAGCTGACCCCCGCGGCTTCGCTCCCGTCCTACCAACTGAAAAAAAAAAAGTTAAACCATCTACAAAATAGTCCAAACAAAGCCTAAACATTTGGTTTGGTTAGGTGTGCCCGTTCTTGAGTTATAAAATTACAACGAAAAGTGACATTGATTTTTATATATACCTCTGGTATTGCAGGAGTCCTGTGGCTGTGGTCACAATTTACCATCAGGTGGGTCGTTTTGTTTTCCGTTCAATAAGTTAAATAAAATAAACAAGCCTTTTCGTGTTCCTCACAGCTAACATTTTCATTTGATACCCACATCACGGGGGTGCATATAAAATAATTGGGCCGCCATATTTAGAATGGCGCAACATAGTTAACCATGTGTAGTGTTTGTATCTATGCTATATATATAATACATTGTCTCATGTACACCAGTTGAGCGGGGTAGCTGTCAAACTGTCAACTGGCATTGGACGCGCGCGGGACAGGTTGGACGTGCGCCTGCGCTCGGAGCTGGCTGTAGCGGTGAGCCAGTGTTATACGTATACATAAATAGCTAGTAAGTGTTGTGATAGTGATCACTACACCATGTATTGTCATCCAAACCAAACGTGCAGACAATGCATTTCAACTCAATCAGTAAAAAAACCGGCCAAGTGCGAGTCGGACTCGCGCATGAGGTGTTCGGTACTTGGTAAATTGCGGTTTACGATCTATGACGTATTAAAAAAAAACAACTTACTAGATCTCGTTCAAACCAATTTTCGGTGGTAGTTTACATGGTAATATAAATCATATATTTTTTTTTAGTTTTATCAATCTCTTATTTTAGAAGTTACAGGAGGGGGACACACATTTTACCACTTTGGAAGTGTCTCTCGCGCAAACTATTCAGTTTAGAAAAAAATGATATCAGAAACCTCTATATCATTTTTGAAGACCTATCCATAGATACCCCACACGTATGGGTTTGACGAAAAAAATATTTTTAGTTACAGTTTCAAGTATGGAAACCCCCAAAATTTATTGTTTTTATTCCATTTTTGTGAGAAAATCTTAATGCGGTTCACAGAATACATCTACTTACCAAGTTTCAACAGCATAGTTCTTATAGTTTCGGAAAAAAGTGGCTGTGACATACGGACGGACAGACAGACAGACATGACGAATCTATAAGGGTTCCGTTTTTTGCCATTTGGCTACGGAACCCTAAAAACTGTTTATAATTCAGTTGGAAGATTTGACCCATACCTACCAACAAGGCAAGTTAAATATAAACTTATAATAAAAAAACTTTTTTGCAAAAAAAATACTACCGACTTCCAAATGAAAAACTACAAAGTGAAAAATAACTTAATTTTTGGAAGTCGGTGTCTTTCGTAGGAACCATTTTTTTGCCATATGGACACCGACTTCCAAAAGTTAAGTTATTTTGCACTTTGTAGTTTTTCATTTGGAAGTCGGTAGTATTTTTTTTGCAAAAAAGTTTTTTTATTTTTCCCGTTTTAGTTTTACCTACCTAATAGCAAGTGGTTTATTAAGGTCCCTATAACTCCAGAATAGATTAACCGAATAACATGAAACTTGAACATAACCGGTGAAATGAGAGATCTGCGTACCGTACCCCTTTAGAGCATACTGGCGTGATGTTATGTTATGAAATGGTATAAACAACAAACAGACTTGCGATTGCAGCAAGCCCGAGAGTTTTGCCTTTATTTATTGAAGAGTTCTGTTGTGTATCTCCGAAGTTCTTCATCAGACCTTCACCAAATTAAAATGGGACCAATTTCGAAACATACTCTTTCAAACAAAAAAAGAATTTTCAAAATCGGTCCACAATTGACGGAGATATCGGTGAACATACATAAAAAAAAAAAAAAAAACATACAAGAAGTCGAACATAGAACCTCCTCCTTTTTTGTAAGTCGGTTAAAAACTATGTCAGTATGAGAAACACCACGTTAGGTCGCGTCCTTGACCGCTAGCACTCAGTATAGTAATCAACAAAATGCTTGCATCAAATTGGCCCTGTTCTCGGTAGCTGTTGGCCATTGCATTAGTTATACGCTCGCGTGGCCGTGTGGGTGGGTAGCAACCCTGAATGTACGAACAAACAAACTGTATTGATTCGTATCGTGATATTTACATATTTCCATCGCTTACGTTTGTTTTGGATTAGCTTCTGCCGGCGGTTTCGGTAGGAACGTCGGCAATTATCGCAAGGAAAATATAACTCCGGGATAAAAAGTATCCTTGTGTCCTAATTTATAACATGGTCAAGCTTCATTTAGACGTAAAAAGGTAATAGACAGACAGACAGAGTAACTTTCGAATTTATATAGTACTAACTGACCCCCGCGGTTTCGCTCCCTCTAAAATTATAGTCTATGTTACTCGGGAATAATGTAGCTTTCCATAGGCGAAAGAATTGTTAAAATCGGTCCAGTAGTTTCGGAGCCTATTCGGTACAAACAAACAAAAAAATCTTTCCTCTTTATAATATTATATAGTATAGATGTGGATGTTCTTTACCTGTGTATCAAAGAGTTATTCACACTTCGGGTACGTAGTAACTATTAAGTAATCTGTGCTTCGGGCATGTATTCCTATCAAGAAATGGGACAAAGATGTCGTGTAAAGTACGCAAGCATTTCACCAATTTTAAAGGGGCTGGCTATTGTCACTAATCGGGTACAAAACTCCCAGACTCCAGCTTGCTTCTAAGGTTTGTCGCCAAGGGAGAACTCAATAACACTGGCATACAAGGGTATCGAAAGAACGCATCTATAAATTCCTCTTTGTGTTTAATCGTTTGTGCATTTTGCATGCGGTAGTATTTTTCTGGATTTTTTTTTTCAATATAACTTTGACACAAATGATTCAATTTCAAAACCTGTATTTTTAGGGTCCCGTTTTTACCCTTTGGGTACGGAACCCTAAAAATACAGGTTTTATAAATAAAGGGTAAAAACGGGACCCTATTACTGAGACTCCGCGGTCCGTCTGTCTGTCTGTCTGTCACCAGGCTGTATCTCATGAACCGTGATAGCTAGACAGTTTAAATTTTCACAGATGATGTATTTCCGTTGCCGCTATAACAACAAATACTAAAAACAGAATAAAATAAATATTTCAGTGGGGCTCCCATACAACAAACATGTTTTTTCTGCCGTTTTTTTGCGATTATGGTACGGAACCCTTCGTGTGCGAGTCCGACTCACACTTGGCCAGTTTTTTACCATTATTGAGCTAAGTAGTTATTCGCTTAAACACCTAGTTCCAGTAAATTTCTGCTTTCCTGGTAGTTTTTTTATTTAAAAAAACAATTAGAACAGTTGAATTATAAAACGTCTATCGATATCATTTATTACGAATCCTTCATGCTCTTCTCTATGTTTCATCGTGGGTGCGCTTCGAGGATTACTTTAGTTGCGCTTCATGTGGTGCGCTTCGAGGAATACCCCATTTCTTTACTGTAAAGTACAAATATAAATAGAAAAGCTTTTACCAGCATATCCACTGAACATGCGATCGAACAATATACGTAAGTAACATTTTCATAAAACTATGCACCCCCGGAAATGCTGAATGCAATAAATCCATTTAACTTACTGAATTTAAGGGCAAGAACAATGCTTTTAAAAATAATATTATTTATAATGAAAAATGCCAATAACAGTTAGGCACGAGAGTTCTAAGTACCAAAAATAAACATTATCATGATGCCTGTGCACCCCGGAGGGTTAGGCAGAGATCATGTATACAGGGTGTCCCAGAAATCGACGTCAAGCCGTAAATGGGTGATAGACCAAGTTATAACAGTTCTCAGAAAAATACGAAAAAAAATCTATCTCATGTTTTTAAAAAATTATGTTCACTTTAAAAATTTACTAAAAAAATCAATCCCTGTAATGGTTCTTTAACTCCAATTGCTACAAATCCCATAATTTATCAATTTTTTTTATTATTATGTAATCTTGAATAATGCTTGTGTAGATTTTTGCCTAAAATTTAAAGCCAACTCCTCCTACTTAGAAGAAAATTAAACTTTTTCAAAACCAAATTATTCAAATTTACTGTTTCGCCCAACTTTAACTGACTGTACTGAAAAAAAAATGTACTACGCTAGTTTGGCAAGTAACATGAAAAATTGGCGCATTTAATAAGGATTCAAAAATGGTGTAACACTTGCTAGATTACGTTTTCAACAATTGGTCAAATTTTTTTTTGTAAATAGTATCGGTTTTTACCCAAAATGTCCATACTTCCTTAAAATGACTTTAGCTTACCTAAAGCTTTGCTAAACTCCGTTTCTAGTTCGATAGAGACGGAGAAAGTCATTTTACGAAGTTTGAGCGAGATAAGAAATCGAAATTTTACGTAATTTAAGAGCAAAGTTATGATAGTGACTCAACCTTTTTACTTTAAGTCAGGACCAGATTTCTCATCTTAGAAAAAAAAAACAAATTATCAGATTTAATTTTTTTTTATTACAATAAATGTTCAAACTGCCTTCCTTCGACGGCAATGCAAGCACGACATCTTCTTAAAAAAGATCTGGTTATTTTCCGGGCAAATCTTCCCCTGTTTACAAAGACAACGGCTTCCGTTATTCTTTCCCGCAGCTCGGCTAAATTCTCTATTGTTTTTGAGTACACTTTCTCTTTTACCGCTCCCCAGTAAAAAAAATCTAGGGGATTTAAATCAGGCGAACGGGGTGGCCACAAGATTGTCCCACCGCGCCCTATCCACCTGAGCGGGTATTCTTCATCAAGATGTTCTCTTACTAAACGGGCATAATGCGCTGGGCAGCCATCTTGCTGGAACCACATTTCCCTGTAAACGTTCAGTGGCACGTCTTCTAATTAATCTGGTAAAGTATTTTGAAGAAAATCCAAATAAACTGCGCCATTCAAAATCTCTGGCAGCTCAAAAGGTCCAATTATTCTGCCATTTAGTATCCCGGTCCACATGTTTACTTTAAATCGATACTGTGACTTATCTTGCCTCATCAAATTTGGATTTTCTACATGCCACTCGTGCAAATTGTGCAAATTCATGTAGCCATCTTTTTTAAATGTTGACTCATCGGTCCATAAAATCTTCTCTAAGAATCGAGGGTCTTCTCTGTGCCTTTCTAGCATCCTTTGGCAAAACGCAACTCTGGGAGCGTAATCCCGTGGCATTTGGCTTTGAATTTTAGGCAAAAATCTACACAAGCATTATTCAAGATTACATAATAATAAAAAAATAAGATAAATTATGGGATTTGTAGCAATTGGAGTTAAAGAACCATTACAGGGATTGTTTTTTTTTGTAAATTATTAAAGTGACCATAAATTTTTAAAAACATGAGATAGATTTTTTTTCGTATTTTTCTGAGAACTGTTATAACTTGGTCTATCACCCATTTACGGCTTGACGTCGATTTCTGGGACACCCTGTATAGAAAGAAAGAAAGAAAATAAAGAAAAGTGTCACATGAACCTGCACATGTATCATATCATTCACATTTCGCCAGTTACGTTTAAGTACCATGTAATAGGGGGCGAGTCTTTTCCCATCCATCAAGCGGGCACAAATACTGACTCCAGGCTGCCACTGAGAAATTCCAGATGGAAAAATCCAATAACACTGCCCGACCTGGAAAATGAAACCAGAACCTCACACCTGCAGTTGTGCTTGCACTGCTTGCAATCACTAGACCAACGAGGCATCATTTACAAAATAAAAGGCCCACTTGCACAAAAACTTAACTCAGAGTTAGTTGCTAACACGAGGTTAAATTGACAGTTTGTCATACAATATTGTCAATTTAACCTTGTTAGCAACGAACTCTGAGATAAATTGTTTTTGTGCTAGTGGGCCTAAGTCCTAATTACCAGGGAATCATGAATCATAGGAACATTGCACGATTCACTTTCTCCTACAAATACCTATTCGCTCTCACATCTTACCTCCTATGTTAGCCTAGTACTTCATAACTTCAGTATCGATTCTCTAGAACCTTGCATCTGTACTCCATACGTACCTGTGACCCTGAATATTATAATGTATTACGTGTCTCTTTCACTATCATGGTAAGGACGTGTGTGTGAAAGAGATAGAGGACTGTGCAGTCGAGATGCGGTGGAGTAATGAGCCGTGGAGATGTTTGATAGAAAGTCTTGTTAAGAAGTACCACTCGTAAGATATTAGATGCTAAGAAAAAGGGTAAACAAAGTGTTTTGTAATACAGCATAAATCCTGAAGTGGATTAGGGAACCTTTGGCAATGATGCCGCGGATGAACTTGCAAGGAGAGGTTCCGAGATGATAGTGCTAGGCCGTTCGTGGATTCGTCAAAGATCAACCGAACTGCATAATAACAGATGGTTACGGGCAACAGAGTGTAGACATTCAAAAATGGCCTCACCGAACGTAAACCCGCGATTAACCAAAAATATTCTTAGCCTAAGTAGTACTTAGAATAATCACAGGGACAATTACAGGCCACGCCCCTTCTAACAAACATCTTTTTTACATAGGCGCCACAGACATGAAGCTGAAACTGGCAGCCAAAACGTAGCAGCCAAACTACCCAGGGCCGTAAATAGTGTGGGGCCCTGTGCAACTCTTTTTTATTTTATTTCTAACATTAGATGGCAGTTTAAGGAAAAATTTAGATTATTTACTTGAAAATTAGGCAACGACTTTAAGTCTGATTTTCGAATATTAAATTATTAATGGATCAGATTTTTTTTAATGAAATTTGCCACACGCGCGCCTGTGTGAGTGTGGCTGTTGGTGGAGTCTGTTTACTTAGGGAACAGAAGAAGCAACCATGACATTTTCAAGAAAACTTTAAGAAATACGTAGATTTTCTTATTTCCTAACATCGCGCAAAGATGGAAAATTCTATGAATTGTCCGACACACTCTAGTAGACACCTAGTAAATATTTAAGCATGATTTAGTAGGGAGCACAAGATACAACTATGACATTTTTGACAAAACTTTAAGAAGTTCGTAGATTTTTCTATTTCCTAACATCGCGCAACGATGGAAAATTCTGTAAATTGTCTGACATACTCTAGTAGATGCTTAGTTAATATTTATGCATGATTTAGTAGGGAGAACAAGATGTAACTATGACATTTTTGAGAAAACTTTAAGAAATTGAAGAAATTTATAGATTTTTCATATTTCCTAGTGTCGCGCAACGATGGAAAATTCTATAAATTGTCTGACACACTCTAGTAGACGCCTAGTTAATATTTAAGCATGATTTAGTAGGGAGCACAAGATACAACTATGACATTTTTGAGAAAACTTTAAGAAATTGAAGAAATTTATAGATTTTTCCTATTTCCTAGTGTCGCGCAACGATGGAAAATTCTATAAATGGTCTGACACACTCTAGTAGACGCCTAGTTAATATTTAAGCATGATTTAGTAGGGAGCACAAGATGTGACTATGACATTTTTGACAAAACTTTAAGAAATTGAAGAAATTCCTAGATTTTTCTTATTTCCTAACATCGCACATCGATGGAAAATTCTATAAATTGTCTGACACACTCTAGTAGACGCCTAGTTAATATTTAAGCATGATTTAGTAGGGAGCACAAGATGTAACTGTGACATTTTTGACAAAACTTTAAGAAGTTCGTAGATTTTTCTATTTCCTAACATCGCGCAACGATGGAAAATTCTGTAAATTGTCTGACATACTCTATTAGATGCTTAGTTAATATTTATGCATGATTTAGTAGGCAGCACAAGATACAACTATGAAATTTTTGAGAAAACTTTAAGAGATTGAAGAAATATGTAGATTTTTCCTATTTCCTAGTGTCGCGCAACGATGGAAAATTCTGTAAATTGTCTGACATACTCTAGTAGACGCCTGGTTAATATTTAAGCATGCTTTAGTAGGGAGCACAAGGTGTAACTGTGACATTTTTGACAAAACTTTAAGAAATTGAAGAAATTCGTAGATTTTTCCTATTTACTAACATCGCGCAACGATGGATAATTCTATGAATTGTCTGACACACTCTAGTAGACGCCTAGTTAATATTTAAGCATGATTTAGTAGGGAGCACAAGATGTAACTGTGACATTTTTGACAAAACTTTAAGAAATTGAAGAAATTTATAGATATTTCCTATTTCCTAGTGTCGCGCAACGATGGAAAATTCTATAAATTGTCTGACACACTCTAGTAGACGCCTAGTTAATATTTAAGCATGATTTAGTAGGGAGCACAAGATGTAGCTGTGACATTTTTGACAAAACTTTAAGAAATTGAAGAAATTCGTAGATTTTTCCTATTTCCTAATATCGCGCAACGATGGAAAATTCTATGAATTGTCTGACACACTCTAGTAGACGCTTAGTAAATATTTAAGCATAATTTAGTAGGGAGCACAAGATGTAACTACGACATTTTTGAGAAAACTTTAAGAAATTGAACAAACTTATAGATTTTTCCTATTTTCTAGTGTCGCGCAACGATGGAAAATTCTATAAATGGTCTGACACACTCTAGTAGACGCCTAGTTAATATTTAAGCATGATTTAGTAGGGAGCACAAGATGTAACTGTGACATTTTTGACAAAACTTTAAGAAATTGAAGAAATTTATAGATATTTCCTATTTCCTAGTGTCGCGCAACGATGGAAAATTCTATAAATTGTCTGACACACTCTAGTAGACGCCTAGTTAATATTTAAGCATGATTTAGTAGGGAGCACAAGATGTAGCTGTGACATTTTTGACAAAACTTTAAGAAATTGAAGAAATTCGTAGATTTTTCCTATTTCCTAATATCGCGCAACGATGGAAAATTCTATGAATTGTCTGACACACTCTAGTAGACGCTTAGTAAATATTTAAGCATAATTTAGTAGGGAGCACAAGATGTAACTACGACATTTTTGAGAAAACTTTAAGAAATTGAACAAACTTATAGATTTTTCCTATTTTCTAGTGTCGCGCAACGATGGAAAATTCTATAAATGGTCTGACACACTCTAGTAGATGCCTAGTTAATATTTAAGCATGATTTAGTAGGGAGCACAAGATACAACTATGAAATTTTTGAGAAAACTTTAAGAGATTGAAGAAATTTGTAGATTTTTCCTATTTCCTAGTGTCGCGCAACGATGGAAAATTCTGTAAATTGTCTGACATACTCTAGTAGACGCCTGGTTAATATTTAAGCATGCTTTAGTAGGGAGCACAAGGTGTAACTGTGACATTTTTGACAAAACTTTAAGAAATTGAAGAAATTCGTAGATTTTTCCTATTTACTAACATCGCGCAACGATGGATAATTCTATGAATTGTCTGACACACTCTAGTAGACGCCTAGTTAATATTTAAGCATGATTTAGTAGGGAGCACAAGATGTAACTGTGACATTTTTGACAAAACTTTAAGAAATTGAAGAAATTTATAGATATTTCCTATTTCCTAGTGTCGCGCAACGATGGAAAATTCTATAAATTGTCTGACACACTCTAGTAGACGCCTAGTTAATATTTAAGCATGATTTAGTAGGGAGCACAAGATGTAGCTGTGACATTTTTGACAAAACTTTAAGAAATTGAAGAAATTCGTAGATTTTTCCTATTTCCTAATATCGCGCAACGATGGAAAATTCTATGAATTGTCTGACACACTCTAGTAGACGCTTAGTAAATATTTAAGCATAATTTAGTAGGGAGCACAAGATGTAACTACGACATTTTTGAGAAAACTTTAAGAAATTGAATATTAAAAAAAACTCAAAAAAAGAATAAGTAGATAAAGAGAGAGAGAGTAAGATAGTATAAGAATAAAAAAATGATTTATTTCATCATCTATTTGACTATTAATAAATGTTAATGATTACTAACATAAATATAATTAAATATAACTAACATGGAGTAAAACGTACCTTGGTGGAGTCTGTTTACTTAGGGAACAGAAGATGCAACAATGACATTTTCAAGAAAACTTACGTATTTCATATTTCCTAACATCGCGCAACGATGGAAAATTCTATAAATTGTCTGACACACTCTAGCAGATGCCTAGTAAATATTTAAGCATGATTTAGTAGGGAGCACAAGATGTAACTATGACATTTTTGACAAAACTAAGAAATTGAAGAAATTCTTAGATTTTTCCTACTTCCTAACATCGCGCAACGATGGAAAATTCTGTAAATTGTCTGACACACTCTAGAAGACGCCTAGTTAATATTTAAGCATGAATTAGTAGGGAGCACATGATGTAACTGTGACATTTTTGACAAAACTTTAAGAAATTGAAGAAATGCCTTGATATTTCTTATTTTCAAACATCACGCAACGATGGAAAATTCTATAAATTGTCTGAGACACTCTAGCAGATGCCTAGTAAATATTTAAGCATAATTTAGTAGGAAGCACAAGATGTAACTATGACATTTTTGACAACACTTTAAGAAATTGAAGATATTCGTTGGTTTTTCTTATTGCCCAACATAGCGCAACGATGGAAAATTCTATAAATTGTCTAAGACACTCTAGCAGATACCTAGTAAATATTTAAGCATAATTTAGTAGGGAGCACAAGATGTAACTATGACATTTTTGACAAAACTTTAAAAAATTGAAGAAATTTATAGATTTTTCCTATTTCCTACCATCGCGCAACGATGGAAAATTCTATAAATTGTCTGACACACTCTACAAGACGCCTAGTAAATATTTAAGCATAATTTAGTAGGGAGCACAAGATGTAACTATGACATTTTTGACAAAACTTTAAGAAATTGAAGATATTCGTTGGTTTTCTTATTTCCTAACATCGCGCAACGATGGAAAATTCTATAAATTGTCTGAGATACTCTAGCAGATGCCTAGTAAATATTTAAGTATGAGTTTGTAGGGAGCACAATATGTAACTATGACATTATTGAGAAAACGTGAGAGTTGCGCGATGTTAAGAAGTAGGAAAAATCTAAGAATTTCTTCAATTTCTTAGTTTTGTCAAAAATGTCATAGTTACATCTTGTGCTCCCTACTAAATCATGCTTAAATATTTACTAGGCATCTACTAGAGTGTGTCAGACCATTTATAGAATTTTCCATCGTTGCGCGACACTAGAAAATAGGAAAAATCTATAAGTTTGTTCAATTTCTTAAAGTTTTCTCAAAAATGTCGTAGTTACATCTTGTGCTCCCTACTAAATTATGCTTAAATATTTACTAAGCGTCTACTAGAGTGTGTCAGACAATTTATAGAATTTTCCATCGTTGCGCGACACTAGGAAATAGGAAATATCTATAAATTTCTTCAATTTCTTAGTTTTTTCAAAAATGTCATAGTTGTATGATCTGCTCCCTCCTAAATCATGCATAAATATTAACTAAGCATCTACTAGAGTATGTCAGACAATTTACAGAATTTTCCATCGTTGCGCGATGTTAGGAAATAGAAAAAATCTAAGAATTTGTTCAATTTCTTAAAGTTTTCTCAAAAATGTCATAGTTACATCTTGTGCTCCCTACTAAATCATGCATAATTATCAACTAAGCATCTACTAGAGTATGTCAGACAATTTATAGAATTTTCCATCGTTGCGCGATGTTAGAAAATAAGAAATATCGAGGAATTTCTTCAATTTCTTAAAGTTTTGTCAAAAATGTCATAGTTACATCTTGTGCTCCCTACTAAATTATGCTTAAATATTTACTAGGCGTCTTGTAGAGTGTGTCAGACAATTTATAGAATTTTCCATCGTTGCGCGATGGTAGGAAATAGAAAAATCTATAAATTTCTTCATTTTTTTAAAGTTTTGTCAAAAATGTCATAGTTACATCTTGTGCTCCCTACTAAATTATGCTTAAATATTTACTAGGCATCTGCTAGAGTGTCTCAGACAATTTATAGAATTTTCCATCGTTGCGTGATGTTAGGAAATAAGAAAAATCGAGGCATTTCTTCAATTTCTTAAAGTTTTTTCAAAAATGTCATAGTTGTATGATCTGCTCCCTCCTAAATCATGCATAAATATTAATTAAGCATCTACTGGAGTATGTCAGACAATTTACAGAATTTTCCATCGTTGCGCGATGTTAGGAAATAGGAAAAATCTAAGAATTTCTTCAATTTCTTAGTTTTGTCAAAAATGTCATAGTTACATCTTGTGCTCCCTACTAAATCATGCTTAAATATTTACTAGGCATCTACTAGAGTGTGTCAGACAATTTATAGAATTTTCCATCGTTGCGCGACACTAGGAAATAGGAAATATCTATAAATTTCTTCAATTTCTTAGTTTTTTCAAAAATGTCATAGTTGTATGATCTGCTCCCTCCTAAATCATGCATAAATATTAACTAAGCATCTACTAGAGTATGTCAGACAATTTACAGAATTTTCCATCGTTGCGCGATGTTAGGAAATAGAAAAAATCTAAGAATTTCTTCAATTTCTTAGATTTTTCAAAAATGTCATAGTTGTATGATCTGCTCCCACCTAAATCATGCATAAATATTAACTAAGCATCTACTAGAGTATGTCAGACAATTTACAGAATTTTCCATCGTTGCGCGATGTTAGGAAATAGAAAAAATCTAAGAATTTGTTCAATTTCTTAAAGTTTTCTCAAAAATGTCATAGTTACATCTTGTGCTCCCTACTAAATCATGCATAATTATCAACTAAGCATCTACTAGAGTATGTCAGACAATTTATAGAATTTTCCATCGTTGCGCGATGTTAGAAAATAAGAAATATCGAGGAATTTCTTCAATTTCTTAAAGTTTTGTCAAAAATGTCATAGTTACATCTTGTGCTCCCTACTAAATTATGCTTAAATATTTACTAGGCGTCTTGTAGAGTGTGTCAGACAATTTATAGAATTTTCCATCGTTGCGCGATGGTAGGAAATAGAAAAATCTATAAATTTCTTCATTTTTTTAAAGTTTTGTCAAAAATGTCATAGTTACATCTTGTGCTCCCTACTAAATTATGCTTAAATATTTACTAGGCATCTGCTAGAGTGTCTCAGACAATTTATAGAATTTTCCATCGTTGCGTGATGTTAGGAAATAAGAAAAATCGAGGCATTTCTTCAATTTCTTAAAGTTTTTTCAAAAATGTCATAGTTGTATGATCTGCTCCCTCCTAAATCATGCATAAATATTAATTAAGCATCTACTGGAGTATGTCAGACAATTTACAGAATTTTCCATCGTTGCGCGATGTTAGGAAATAGGAAAAATCTAAGAATTTCTTCAATTTCTTAGTTTTGTCAAAAATGTCATAGTTACATCTTGTGCTCCCTACTAAATCATGCTTAAATATTTACTAGGCATCTACTAGAGTGTGTCAGACAATTTATAGAATTTTCCATCGTTGCGCGACACTAGGAAATAGGAAAAATCTATAAATTTCTTCAATTTCTTAAAGTTTTCTCAAAAATGTCATAGTTACATCTTGTGCTCCCTACTAAATCATGCTTAAATATTAACTAGGCGTCTACTAGAGTGTGTCAGACAATTAATAGAATTTTCCATTGTTGCGCGACACTAGGAAATAGGAAAAATCTATAAATTTCTTCAATTTCTTAAAGTTTTCTCAAAAATGTCATAGTTACATCTTGTGCTCCCTACTAAATCATGCATAAATATCAACTAAGCATCTACTAGAGTATGTCAGACAATTTACAGAATTTTCCATCGTTGCGCGATGTTAGGAAATAGAAAAATCTACGAACTTCTTAAAGTTTTGTCAAAAATGTCATAGTTGTATCTTGTGCTCCCTACTAAATCATGCTTAAATATTTACTAGGCATCTGCTAGAGTGTGTCAGACAATTTATAGAATTTTCCATCATGCGCGATGTTAGGAAATATGAAATACGTATTACTTAAAGTTTTCTTGAAAATGTCATAGTTGCATCTTCTGTTCCCTAAGTAAACAGACTCCACCAACAGCCACACTCACACGCGCGCGTGTGAGTGTGGCTGTTGGTGGAGTTGGCGCGCGTGTGAGGTGTTGGCGCGCGTGGCAAATTTCATAAAAAAATCTGATCCATTAATAATTTAATAATCGAAAATCGGACTAAAAGTCATTGCCTAATTTTCAAGTAAATAATCTAAATTTTTCCTTAAACTGCCATCTCATGTTAGGAATTAAAAATCTTTAAAGAGTTGCACAGGGCCCACACTATTTACGGCCCTGGGTAGTTTGGCTGCTACGTTTTGGCTGCCAGTTTCAGCTTCATGCCACAGACAGCCCATTTTGCAAGGTCTGCCTTAACGCCGAGGAATCAGCCGCCCATGTTATCCTGGACTGCCTCGGAACAGTGAAGTCGCTCTACGAAGCCTGTGAAGCCCCCAGGAATCTTCTGTGCTTTTGGACGAGGCCAAACTGGCTATTATAGCCGGAACCCCCACGCACAACGGACCAAATGTGTGCTAAGTGCGAAAAAGGGAGTTCCCCTTCTATTCTATTCAAAAATGAAGAAATATGTGAGGCTCTTTGATGAAAAGAGATGCCTGCTATTTAAAGACATCCAGAACTGGTGCGTAGGAAACGCATAGATAACGAATCGAAACCCGTAGATAGGACTTAAGTCTTTCTTCACACGAAGTTTGATTTTGTCACATCTACAGTTCGGAGTACGGAATTGCTGAAAATCATGCCCGTGAAAGACTCTCTAAGCCCAAGTTTCGGCTGTCATAAACCATAGTAAGAATTGTCACTGTCCGTCAGTTGAGCGGCGGTGAGTAGACGATGACGCTCAGTGACACGCATGGTTTTTACGGGCAGTGTTGTCATTACGACTCCGTAGCGGCGGTTCTCTGCCGGAATCTGTTTCCTGATGATTTATTCTTCGTTCGGCCCATTGAGTTTCGTCCTATATGACAAAATCCTGGTTCGTCCCAAACAATATGCTTGATAGCTACAACCTGGGTTTTTTTAAGTCAAGAGTGAATAGGTTATTTCTAGTCCAGCGTGCTTCACCGTCGACTACATCATCGCTTACCATCAGGAGATATAGTGGTCAAGCGCAAGCCTATCAAAATAGAAAAGCAGGTTTCCGGCTCGCAATACTAATACGATCCTATTTATACACTTGGCTGAGCTTGTACTGCTGCAATTCCCTGTGCAGTGACTCCAGTGAGTATACTGTGCGCATTTGACATTGACATAGAAGGGCGACCGTAAGATGTAGCTAATACATTTGAAGAGACAATCAAACAAGTCGCGAAGCGGAACCGAGCGCGACCTTTGATATAAATGTCGTATAGAACACGTTAGGTAAATCAAGATAAACAGCAGTGTCTGTCAGCAGTCAATTCTAGACATTGTTGTGGATAAAGAATTAAAGCCGCGCGGGTCGATCTTTAAGGTTAAGCGACGCTTGCCGAGGTCAGTCCGTGGATGGGTGACCATTCACTACATACCAAGACTCCTTCGTGAATTGGAAAGCACGTTAAGGCATTGGTCCAGGCTGTAATTTGTACGTCTTTGATACTCGTTACGGATAGTGCAAATCCTGTAATCTGACACCAGTTTTGCCAAGGGTCTGGGTGTTACTCAGTAACTGGGTTATGGAGATCAGATAGCCAATCGCTCCAAGTAACATACTAGTATTCAGTTATATCTGGTGAGCCTGGAAGCCGACTTAAGCAGTTGGGAGTAGGCCTAGCCTTTTCAAATGATTATAACACAGATTTGGTAGACCAAGGGAAAAACCGAGAACTATACCAATTTATGCCGCCAAGCATCGTTGCCGGGTTTGAAGTACCCCGTATCATCATTTCAGCCAAAAGACGTCCACCGCTGGACATAGGATTCACCCAAACGTCGCCACATGTCGCCACACTGATCGGTCCTGAGCGTCTCGCATGCACCGGACTCCCGCAGCTTTGACCAGGTCGTCGCTCCAACTAGTGTGAGGCCTTCCAACGCAACATCTTCCAGTTCGCTGTCGCCACTCCAGAACTCTATAATTACAGACATTTCAGGTTTCGTACCGGGAGTGTAGTCTGCGATGTCTCTGGTATTGCAGATGTCCATAGGTGGATTACTAGGTATGTTCCAGTCAATCCTGAAGCAGTTAAATACTAGTATTTTTACCCGACTGCCGAAGGAGGGTAATGTGTTTATCAGTCTATGTATGTATGTATGTATGTATGTTTGTTCCTATGTGGCGTTCCAGAGACCAAACGCGTTGGCAGATTTTGATGGTTCATACGTCAATCGATGCGTCTTAACCGCATCTTAGGCGGAGGATACACCAGATTTTGGTCCGCCAGCCCGCGAATATGTATCCTCCGCCTGCACAGCATGATTTTTCCTTGTTTACGACTTTTTAGTTCGCTTTTGAAGCAGTCGGGTTTTTTGATTTTTTGAATTAAGTTTTTTTATTTGACATGGAGCGACTTCCTTTCTGACCTTCACCCTCACTCCACACAGTAACTAAATAACAAGATACCCAATTTCGTGTGTACTTGAAGACTCTACACCTACACTCCTACATCCAAGTTCCAAATGCTCGTATTCGGCGTTAAATATTGAATGTAGACCGTCATTTGTTTCCATAATAAAAGCTGTAATAAAAAGTGATGGTTCCTGTTCCCTGCTCCGTTAAATACGTAAACGTTTCTTATCGGAGAGTTCATCGCACGAAGGGAATGCTCAAAATTATTCCTGGTAAAAATAAAGGAGTTTTAGTCGTAGATTTGGCGATAATTTTCATTGACTTATTAGACAGGTAGTAAAGCACTGTTATTTAGGTACATTTTTCTGACACCAAGCAACGTTGATGTATTCTAATTTGAAAAGTAAAAGCATATTATTTCAATCCATGGTAAAACCGTGGAATGGGGTGCTGCTGTAAGAATACTGGGTTTTTAGCAAGGAATAAAAAGCATAATTAGGGTGAAAAGTTGATAGCGGAGTAGGTGCAGCTTGCTGAGAGAACACCGAGATTATATCTGAAAAGTTTCAGATAGGAGCTAGACACCGGTCAGGGGCCCTTTTTCAGATTTCCAAAAATGACACTTAACGAGCAGGACTGTGTGTTACATGGAGGGCAACCCAGTTATAATGTAACACTATACCCCTTTGTAAGTCTGTTTGTCAGGGTTTCGGGCTCTTGAATATCCGTAACGACTAAGAACAGCTACATGAGACATTTCACCTTTGTCTCTGAGATGGCAAAGCATCTGCAATGGCCCTGGTAATTCAAAGGTGGTAACTGTTTACCGCGCGCGCACTGCGCGAACGCATCAGGAATGAGGATAACCGCAGGCAGGCCAAAGTTGCCGACATAGCCCAAAGGCAAGAATGCAAGGCACATAGCTCGCTAAACGGATAGTCGATGGGGTCAAAAAGTTCTAGACTGGCGACCGCAAACCGGCAGCCTTTGCGTTGGAAGGCCTCACAGTAGATGGACCGATGGCCTGGTCAAGGTTCCGGACGAGACACACGGGACCGATCATGCGGCGACACTTGGGGAGGCCGATGTAAAGTTAAGCAGTGGACGCTTCTCGGCTGAAATGATGACAATGATGAACTGCTAAACAAAAGCAGTAAGAAATCACCTTAAATGGGAGCATCCAGCACTTGGGTATTACTCACAGGAAACCGTGGGCTTGCCACATTGCAATAAATACTGAATCGCTTAATCAATGAGTCAATACTCATTGTGTACTTGTACATGCGTAAACACACTTTATAGAAATTAAAATAAGGGGCAATATCGCCTGGCAAAATAAGTCGATAGTATTATTTGCAATACGCAAAATGTTGATTAGTCGAAGGCGTACATAATGTGTATGTTATGTTTATCTGAGTACATAAAGCGCGGTCACTTTGTCTTCTACACAACGATGTTTGTAAGTAGGTAGTTTTACAAAGGACTGTCTTCCTTGGACTGTTGCAAGTCAACATCAACATCTTTCTGGCCTTGTCCTAAGTTACCTGGGGTCAGCGCAACACGTTTTCTTCTTCCATACCGTCCTGTCCACCGTCACGCTATCACTGACTCCTTTGTATCTGCAAATTCGAGGCAATTTTATTCTGGTTTCTAAATCTTCGATCAGGAATTTCTCTGCACCTCGGAGTCTAGATTTGTACCAGGTTGATGGTAATGGGAAGAACCAGAACTAGGACGTTTGGCAGATAGAAATGTAGGCCTCTAACACACACCAAAAAAACCCAAAAAAAGAAACCGTGCCGACGCGGACGCGACGTCGACGTAAGCGTAACTAGCGTTTTTTGGCGGACTAAACCGATAATTTTATTAGAAGTACAACGGTCAACGGACGCCGTCGGTTCTCTCCCAAGCGATAGATGGTTTTAGGACTTGCAAGTAAAGGGATTTACTCGGTTCGTGAATATTTATTTCTTTAAATACAGTGACGTTTTTTCATAGTACTTATTTTTTTGCAACGAAGCTGTAAAAACAGCTTCGTAGCATCAAAATGTGTTACAATAAATTTAAAAAATCGAGTGGCATGCCTCAGAAATTTAAAACCACGGCATCTAGTGCATTTTTAATGACCCGTTCAAATAATCTTTGAAATCTGAATTCAGAGCCCAGTATTCCATAATTTTGTGCTTAGTAGAGTTGATTAAAGAAAAACATACAATTTTTATGATTGATTCAAGAAAATGTTAATTTTACACACAATTCAATAACAAATTGATGCATATCGCGCGATATTTATTTGAACCAAATTTTCTTTTTTAGCGCTGGGGCCCCGTGCCTATACATACCCAGAGGAGGAGATGATTCCAGGCTATGATGATAAAAATATGCTCATTACATGGGACTTAGTAGTGAAGTATTCACCTGTGCTCTTTCAGGGCATACAGGCGTGGTGTGACTTCTGGAGTCTCCCTCAAAAAATTATAATCATACGTAGGTACACTTCGATTCAACTAAAAGGCAGCTGTGCAGTTCGCTTTACACTTTGCTATACCTCCCTTCCACACCCACTGTGACTAGCCTTGTATTCCGAGCCGCCATTAAGTTGGAATCTACCTTTACCATTGGACCCAGTAAGAGAAGTGTGGAAAACATGAAGTGTTTGTAATTGGCAATATATCACGAACTGTCATGTCCACATAGATAAGTTACATAGATAACTGACAGACGCGAGTCCGGCTGATAAGATAACAACGCTTTCACTAGACAAACATCACGCTTGTATGCACCACAAGGCCCGGCAGGTAGGAACCCCTTAACCGAAACATTGAACAAGTAAAATTTAAAAAATCCCGACACATTTATATTTCATGCTACATAATATATCTATTAGTAGACACGCTTCGATCGACAATATACACACGAATGACACAATGACACAAAAAAATGAACACGAATGACACGAATGATGGCACGATATCTTGCGAAAACACCCCGATTTAAACAGTAAAACGCCCATCACTTTAGAACGGCTGAAACGATTTTCATCAAACATAGCTAAGAACACTCTCGATAAATTCACCCTTCAGAGAAAAAATACTAAATCAAATTCGGTTTATCCGTTTAAGAGCTATGATGCCACAGACAAATACACATGTGAAACTTATAACAACCCCCTTTTTCTGTCGGGGGTTAAAAAAACCATTGTGTCTCGCGTGAATCCAAGTTTTAGGCACTCAAGGGCTTAAAGGTCTCCACACGAGTCCACAAACAGGCGTGACTCTTCAGTCTTCAATACAACGTTAAGACGTGTTCATTTAAAATAAATGCTGGCTTTACTTTAGAACAATTCCACCTTGCCCGTTCCATCATCGGACTACAAGACGTACGGCGATACATGGTGGACATCCCACCCATTCGAACACTGAACGTTTTGGTAATACCTACTTTCATAGTGCGTACAGCTATGGAGTGGAATTCCCTGCCGAAGTCTGTGTTTCCTGAAAGATAGGTTACTTCTAGGCAAGCGTGCTTATCGTCGCTTACCATCAGGTGACATAGTGGTCAAACGCGAGCCTATCGTTAATAAAATATATATCCATACTAATATTATAAATGTGAAAGTAACTCTGTCTGTCTGTCTGTCTGTTACCTTTTCACACTTAAACCGCTGTACCGATTTAGATGAAAGTTGGTATGAAGATAGTTTGAGACCTGGGAAAGGACATAGGCTATATAGGTAGGGTAGGGTAGGGTAGGGTATTGCAGGGTAGTGTAGGGTCGGGTAGGTTAGTGTAGGGTCGGGTAGGTTAGGGTAGGGTAGTGTAGGGTAGGGTAGTTTAGGGTAGTGTAGGGTCGGGTAGGGTAGTGTAGGGTAGGGTAGGGTAGGGTAGGGTAGGGTAGGGTACATAAATGTTTGGTCTTTTTATGGCAAAACAAAGTTTGCCGGGTCAGCTAGTAGGTATATAAAACAAAGAAAAAACTTCTTTGTTAAACCTCTTCATTATCATATACTTTAACGCTGGCTGCTGTCAATTATCTCAAGTTTGGTGAATCAGGATGCCTGTGACGTCATCGTCACAACATGCTGGGCTGGCGCGTCGGCAAGGGCGCTGTGCGATGTGTAGCTCCTTATACGGCTAGCTGTGGGTGGCGAGAGTCGAGAGCTGACCTCGGAGAGAACTGGGCTTTGTTTCCCAACTTAGCAGCTATATACATGCAGTAAGCCACTGATAGAAGCTAGTAAAATTAATGTAGTATAGATTTCAGTAATAAAAACCGGCCAAGTGCGAGTCGGACTCGCGCAGGAAGGGTTCCGTACCATTATCGCAAAAAACGGCAAAAAAATAACGTTTGTTGTATGGGAGCCCCCCTTAAATATTAATGTTATTCTATTTTTAGTATTTGTTGTTATAGCGGCAACAGAAATACATCATCTGTGAAAATTTCAACTGTCTAGCTATCACGGTTCATGAGATACAGCCTGGTGACAGACAGACAGACAGACAGACGGACCGCGGAGTCTTAGTAATAGGGTCCCGTTTTTACCCTTTGGGTACGGAACCCTAAAAAGGATTTGCGTCCGGTTAGTTCGATCAAATTACATGGACCTTAAACAAAACCTTGGTGAAATGTGAGTGAACTACATTACTCTTCCTAACACCCTGGGGATAACAGTGGTAATGTCACGCCTAGACCGACGCCAAAGCAGACAATTGTCATTTGGCAGTATAACATAATAATATATGCTGTGAGTGGTCGCATATCGAACGCGAGTCGACATACCTCGTGATACATTGTCATGTTGTCGCAGCCGTGCGTGCTACCGCTGTCTCGTACAATATGTAAGGACATCAGTATTTACGAGCAGGACTCTTAAACTACATCAGGGAATAGGAGTTTATATTATGTGATTGGTCCATATCCGAAGACGAACGAAGGCATACGAGGTCGGACAACGAATTTCGGAACGCAAATGGAGCTCGGCAGGACAGCTGGCAAGGCGCGGTGACGATAGGTGGAGTGAGGCGGTGACCGAGTGGCGTCCAAGGACTGGAAGAACAAGTATCGGTCGCCCAGCGGTGAGATGGACATATGACATCGTTGCCATCGCAGGTAGGTTCTCGATGAGGCTGGCACCGCATGAATCAATCAAATGAAACAATCACGGCTGAATGACTGGTTTGACCGTATCGCACACTGGTAGAGTATATGGCCTGGCCTGATACTAATCTACACTTTTTATCTCAGTAGTACGTTGACACGTGTCAATGGGATAATTTTTGACATCACGCGAATTACTGTATTTTGGTCATTTGTTCCTAATAGTAAGTAGTGTAATCATGTAACATGTCAAGAGATGTGCTGACGTGCGTCGAGTAGTTTTTACTTTCTAATAACCATCCGTTTGAGTAAAAGCATGTTGCTGTTATGTTCAAACCTGTTCTGTGATGTTTTATGATATTTGAGCGCCGACCAAGCGGCCCAACTACATAATGGTGTTTACTGATACCTTTGGTCATGTTCAATCATATCCTCCCGTCAGAATTTCGGTCACGGTGGTCAATCTAAACGGAGATAGTAAGCACGCAGGAGATTATTATAGTGAACAATAGTGTGTGCTCAAACACTCGGGCGAGCACGGCCTCTGTCATAGGCTTGCTTGAGTCACGCATTTTATCACGGTATTTACAGCCAAACTGTGATAAAAATGTGTGAAAAATGTTACAGTAGGCTGTACCTGCCCGGCTGGTGCAATCTGTTCCTTTACTCCCATAGTCCCATGGGAAGGGAATCCGACACGACCGGGGAAAGATCAGGCCCAGCATTAAAGGCTCCACGTGCTTTTCAAGACACGGGGTTGTCACGCCACTAACTTCAAACTTCAGGTTGCTACTGAGAAATTCCAAGGAAATCATCCATGGGAATCAAACCAAAGACCCCACACTCGGCAGTCGTGCTTTTGAATGGAAATGTCTCAAGTGCCGGTTTGGGAATTTTAGAATGTGGCATTTTGGGAACGAACGATAACATCAACACTTACACTCTTCAAAACGAAACAAAACAACGCTGCTGACTATTTCAAACGGAGAAAATTGTTCCGTAGTGGCAGAATTGAATCATATTACGAAATAATCCTTGATAAATTACGCGCAAAGATAAAATATCGTAATAAACTGCATTGACGCACCTCAAGGTTGTTTGGTCCACATTCAACAAGTCAACGACAGATAGCGACTAACGTTCAAGAACATTATGTTTCATCATCGCTACAAGACATACGGCGATGCGCCATCGGTACATGGTGGACATGGACATCCCATCCTATCCATACCCACTACATGTTTCGGGAATAGGTACTTTCATTGTGCCCACAGCTAAGGAGTGGAATTCTCCGCCAGAGTCTTTGTTTCCTGATAGCCACAACCTGTGGGTCAAGTCACGAGTGAATATGTTACTTCTAGACAAGCATGCTTCACTGTCGATCACATCATCGCTTACCATCAGGATAGAAAGGTGATTGACTGCGAGCCTATCAATAATTATAAAAAAAAACCATCGGGCATTCTAATACATTAATAGGTATTTCTTATTATATCTTGAAAACTGCCCAACCGATTTTGATGAAACTTGCACTATGACCTAAGTTGAGAGATACTTAAAATACTTGTGCATGTTTAAGTATTTACAAATAAATAACGTATTGTAAGGGAAATCTAAGTTCCTTTCTATTTGCAAATTGAGCACATATTCTTACTCAAATACAGTGATACTTATTCTACGCAAATACCGTCCAAGGTTTAACATCTAAGTTCCTTGAGAGATTCAGAAACAGTTGTATTATATATGTGCGCGGCACACTCATTGAGTCGCTGTGCCGGTGCGGTAAGTAATGTCAAGTGTGGAGGTGGGGTAACGCGTAGCAAAAAGCGTGCTTCTCAGACATCATTAATCGACCTATATTAAGATGAGGATTACATCATGTGGAAGAAAACATGATAATAAAGAGTAGGCAGAAAAGATTACCTTAAATAGGTCAAATGTGTACCATTTGTACTACTTTGTAATTCCTTTTAAGGCCTTATCACGTCAATACAACTAGAATATCGTCCCAACGGAAACGGCAAGTAAGCGTCAGAAAAGAGAGTTTAGTTAAAATATTTTCTAAATAAATTTTAAAGAACAATGGCGAGATTTTAGCTGACTTAAATTTGAGCGTCTGAAAGTGAGTTATATACGAAAGACGTTCTAGTATTTGTCTATTTTTTTTTAATATATTATTGGGCTGGTTCAAAACGGATAAAAAAAAAACATAATAAATAAAAAGTTATTTGATTTTTTAGTTAATTTCTTTAGCTTGGTGTTGCCATTATATATTTTATCTGCTAAGTGACAAGTAGTAACTATATTAATTAATAATATAATTAATGTATTTATTGAAGTAAATGAGTTAACAATACAGTTTATGTCTAAGTATAGATGTTCCTCGCAGGTAGGTAAGAATATTGTAGTGCAGTAGAAATAAATTAATTACTTTTAATTAATGATTGGCAAAAAGACAAGTATCCAAGTTTAAAAAATATAGCTTGGTTGTTGACGAGGACGACGACCTTTTGATAAACGTCAAAGTCGCTTAGTTTAAATAAATATACTCTTTCCAAAGAGTATATTATACATTTCATGCTGAAATAACTAGGTAAGGGAAAAGCGAATGCGATATTCCCCTTTCACTTCCACGAAATTGAATAATATTACCTGTTAAACACATTATTAAAAGTTACCCAGACATAACCTACAAAATTTTATGACTGAATATCTATTATTCTCGACATTCTCGAACAAAAATTCTTGCACAAACTAATTCAGAACATCACCCTGAGTTAAACCAGATATTTTTCATTTAAAGACGTAGGAATTTAATCTCAGCTAAAAAAATGTATGGGCACCTGCCGTTGTTCTTTTACCCATCCTAAGTAACCATGAGTGTCACGAGCATGCATGGAGGTCATGACACTTGGCAGCAAGTGTTAAGTGTCCACAATTCTGTCACGTTCACGATGTCACGAGAGCATCACAACTGTCCTCGACAGTGTCATGAGGGTCGGCGCGAGTGTTAGGACTTTCATCCCCTGACAAAACTCTATTTGTAACTCACTTGTTAAAAGATCAGCTGCTATTTGTCCACATATTCCGATGTCGTTCAGTCTGTGGAGACAACTGATCCGAGAATTTGATTCATAAGCGTGACTCAGGCGTCGCCGCGCCGGATTCCTAGCGTGCCTTACCGCTGTACATCATGCCATTGTACTCCTTATGTCACCTACAGTTACAGTCGGTTATCGCATGCACGACTGACGTCAGAATACTTTTAGTTTTAACGATATAATTTGTTGTATTATTTTAATGTTAATTCGTTAGAAAGGAGTTTTAGTGAAATTCTTGATAATTGATGTTCTCTAATAACTTTTACTTGTCTTGTTTTTTTAAGATTTCAAAAACATTTTTAACATTGGCGCAACAGTTAGCGACGAGGAATCAGCTGCCCACGTCATCCTACTAGCAAGGCTTCTCAACAAAGTCTGTGAAACCCCCAGGAGTAAGCTTCTGTACTTCTGGGCGGAGCAGTAACCGAATGGGAGTCCAAGAGCTGATACTGGCATTCACATACGTACTTGATTTGTATTGTTGATTCAAAGCCTCGCGATGGACCACTATCTCACCTGATGGTTAGCGATGATGTGGTCGACGAACTAGAACTCGTAGAAATAACCTATTCACTCTTGACTTAAAGACCACTAGATTGTAGCTATCGGGAAACACAGACTACTGCAAGGAATTCCGCTCCTTAGCTGTACGTACAATGATATCAGTCGAAAGACGTTCACTGCTGGACATAGGCCTCCCTGTCACACACAGTCCTGTGCTTAATATATCCAGGCTACTAGGTGCACGGTCCACCTAGCGGGAGGCCTTCCAATGCTGGTAAGATGCGGTAGTATGTCATAATCTGTGAAAGTAAATCCGAGAGTAATCTTGTTCTGAGATAGCATACCGGTACCTATAGCTATGGTAGTATTATGTACAGTCGCCTTATGTAACTGTGACGGTGACTTTGAGAGACTCCTAATGAGGACTTCTAACTGATTTAATGAGTTAGTGGTAGAATAATGTGTGATATAGGCATCTTATATAGCTTACTGATGCTGTGAAAACTTACAAACAAGCAAAGTAGAATCACAGATAAAATGTTCTTACTCGAGATTCGCACAGACAAGGGCAACATGGCAAAATCAGTGTCTGTAGAAAAAGACAGGTCGTTAAACTCCAGCACCCTAACTGCGTAAACGTTTTGCCAGCTTGCACACGCGCGCTTCTTTTCATTTTGGCAACTCAACAACGTAAAACACGCAATGAATACTTACATTACGTGTTTAGGCGTGTAGTTAGTAGCCTTTTCAGCCTTTCAGAAAACTGTTGCAAGATTCAAGTAACTTTGAAAACCCAGCTCACCTTGTACCACAAATGACATAAACACTATTGCTAAGCTTTGCACAATACATATAGAACAATTGATGCAACACAGAACACTGCATGCATAGTGACACAGCCACAGGCCGGTGATGATTCATATACTACGCACGTGGGTGAAGATACGCTACAGATAGTGTAAGGCGATTTCATGGCGAACGGCGAGCCAGCTGACATGACGGCCCATGATGGTGAGTGTTCATCTCTGCGTACAGTAATCTTCAATCTTTTTGGTCGCTCTGAAGTTGGCCACAATGGTTGCGCAGTAGTAAATCATAAAAACTAAACAGCAGCGCGCCGTGCTTTGCGCATCGGAAGGCCTATGTTCAGCCCGGCCAATAAGACTGGGACTGCTGTATTCTCCTGAACAGAGACGAAGCAGAAATGCATGTTCTAATTAGTTATCATTATTGGCGCACTCAAGATTGACTTTAAAAATCCCAGATTATAGCTGCCTGCCTAGCCATAACTAAGTATACATGCTTCCAGTCTAACCGGATTCAGCTGGATATAAGAATGTTACATGGGACTGCCTATCTGACCTCCACAACCCAGTAACTGGGTATCACGATATTCTTTGGCAAGGCTGGTGTCAGATTGCCTGCCTTCTGACTATCTGTAACGACTGTCAAAGATCTTCAAATGACAGCCGGGAGCAACACCGAGTTACGGATGAATCTCGGTGTATAAAGATGGTCACCCAACCACGGACCGACTTCAGCAAGTGTTGTTTAACCTCGAAGATTGATCTGTGCGGCTGTTAAACCTTCTCCTAGGTAAACAACAGTGTACTTCTCCCAATATATCTTTATAAATTACTAGCTTCTGCCCACGGCTTCACCCGCTTTAAAAAGTTCAAAAAAGAAATGCTCCGTTCGCCACCAAACTTCACAGGATTATCCGCTAGGTTATCTTTTTTGGGACAATCCCACCGCACTATTCCCAAACCACTGCAACTCCTGAAAGCCAGAATCAACAGTGGCGACCACCAGAAAAGCGCCGAGGCAATGAAGCTCGACGAAGTCCCGGAGAATGAATTTACTTGTCTTGTAGGTTAATCAAAATCCGCTAGGTATCCGCTAGGTTAATCAAAAGATTGAAAATTTCATTAAAATCGGTCCAGCCGTTTCGGAGTCTATAAGGATCATACATACATACTTTCTCTTTGTAACCGACATACCAAAAAGGAGGAGGTTCTATGTTCGAATTCATGTCATGTATGTTATGTATGTTCACCGATATCTCCGTCAATTGAGGACCGATTTTGAAATAGTTATTTATGCTACAAGTGCGGAAGGTAGGTGATTTCCGATGAGTTGCATTTTTATTCACGAGCGAGCGAAGCGAGTGAGTGGATAAATCGACACGAGTCGGAAATCATCTTACGTACGTGTATCATACAACATTTTACTATGCATTGTGCGAGAAAATAAATAAATTAATAAAATGAAATTAATAAAATGGCGGGCTTATTCAAGCGTGTTCAGCATATCCACAGATTAACTAATAGTTCGTCGGGCATATCTACTGCGCATGTGCGAATAGCTGTCAGTGCTGTCATATCGTAACGCAATAAGGCACGAGCAAAATATACGTTCTGCCAAACATATTTAATGAATATTTAAAATTAATTTATTGATCAAAATCTAAATCTAGAGTAATTAAAAACGCCTAAAATGAAGTATTAGTTTTATTTTACCTTTTATATGAATGATAATCTGTACATAACTAATTTGTAAAACTTTTCTCAAATAATAAAAACTATGCGTCGGGCTGACGTTGGAGTAAGAAATTAAAAAAGTACAGGAAAGTAAAAAGCACTAGTGAAAAAAAGTTACACTTTCCGCACAGTTTGGCTGCTTGGAAAACCGCTCTTTTCGAGGACATGCATTGTAAAATCTTTTTTTGTTTGAAAGGGTATATATGTTTCGAAATTAGTCCCATTTTAATTTGGTGAAGATCTGATGAAGAACTTCGGAGATATACAACAGAACTCTTCAATAAATAACGGCAAATCATTCGGGATTGATGCAATCGCATGTCTGTTTATTGTTTGTTCCATTTCAGGACATAACATCACGCCAGTACGCTCTAAGCGCTTGCCAAGAAGTAACTTATTCTTTCTTTTCTCGGGCGGTCGTGCACTGTTTTGTCATAAGATGCAATCAGCTCCATACCTGACGACGTAATACGTAATATTGTATTGTGCTCTTAGACACACTATTGCGCACTCTGACGCAATACACGGCACACTTTTTCAAGGACGCACTCTTTCGGTAGCTAAGTTATGGAGTCAACTATTAAATGTGAACGCCGAATATTTTCTCAGCTTTATTTCTAATGAGTTAACTTTATTTTTAAACAGCTTGAAAGGTAACTTGATCTTCTTCTTTTCGTGTGTGGATGTGGCCACCTCTAGTGTCTATTTGACTTGGCTATTTCAGACTTCAACATCATCATCATCATCAGCCCACTGCTGGGACACAGGCCTCCTCTCTGTGAGAGAGACTGGGCCGTAATCAAACACGCGTGACGCGGGCGCAGTGCGGTTTGGTGGATGTCATGTCTTCGGATTTTTGGTTCTAGGACATGCCGGTTTCCTCACGATGTTTTCCTTCACCGTTTTGAGAGCAGTGGTGACAAAATAATTTGCACAAGGTAAAGCGCCTGCCTGGGTTCGAACCCACGACCTACAACTTGTAAGTCGCGGCCGTTACCACTGGGCCACCACTGCTCTATTCTCTCTATTGATTTCAGACTTACATTAACTATATAAGCCCAGGTTTTCTCACGATGTTGTCTTTCACCGTTGCCTGTGATGTCCAAGATAAACTTAGAGAGGACATAATTATGAATTTGAAAAAGTCACATTATAACTTGTCCGGATTTGAACCCACGACCTCAAGCACGAGAGCTCCTGTGTAGAGCAATTTCAGATTTAGATTTGTAGGAATCGGCGTCATCGCCGCGTTACATCTCTTCTTGCACTGTCGCGTCGATTCTGCTAGAGGAACCTTTATGTCCGCCTACTTTACTTTAACCTGTCACCGGCACTGAGACTTCTTCCAATCGGAACATGACAGCAATAGCTAATTAAGGTGAACCGACTTGCCGGGTAAACCAAAACTCATTTTCTAATACAAACCAAAATTCGTTTGAGATTTCATGAATCCTTCTAACTCAAAGAGATTTTTAGAGTATTTAATTTGAAGAAGCGGGGAATCCGCAAAGGAATCTGCAAGCGTATCTCGCCTTATTGATCAATACGCCACATTTATCACAATAGTTACGAAAGAAATGTCGTAGCAGTCGAGAATTCGACACCCTTTGCTTCGGGTCAACCAGTACATTTGAATATTTTCTCCGCTTAACAAATAAAATGTTGGCGAGTTGGGCAGGAAACATTACTGCTATCACGGTTAGAACCTGGATAACGGTGGCACAGGAGTGTGGGGACTGGTACAAGAAAATATAGGCCTATGCCCATTAGTGGGCGAAGCCAGACTACGCATACGCATGACGGATGCCAAACAAAAAAACGGTAAGTACTGTGAAGGCCGCTATATTGAAATACCTCCCACATACCTAAGCAGGAACTAAGCTATTATGTTTGTGCTCACATATGCTACAATTTACCTGAACAGTTAATCTTTCTTCTACCCACGAAGTCAGAACCACAGAACGAAATTGTTACGAAAAAAAAAGTCGTGAAAAACCAGTATGCCCATTTGTGTTCAACCAGTTGGTCTACTGTCTAGCCATGTTTAGAACGTATAGCATGTGTAAAATAGTTCGTGCCGTCGACTAGGGCAACCTTAAGCGACGCAATTCGACCGAGTAGCACTTTAAATTATCTTAGAAAACACGTGCGCAATATCGCCTATCGATGCAATTTACTTTGCTTTGTGCTATCAGGAAAGTCCCTTAGACTTACATAGGTAACTAACTCTGAGTTAAGTTTTTCGTGACTTTCAGTGGCTATTTTAATTGTAGTCTAGTTTGTGATCAGACACGTTTTTCCATCGCTATAGAAACAGATGCGTTAGTTCACCTGTGACTAAGTACACAGTGAGTGCACAAAAGAACTCAGGCTGTGCTGTATTCTTTCCCACGTATGTTTAGCGATGCGACGGAAACGGCCCACAACTTGTGCTATTATATTAGAACTGTTTTATAGACAAATTGAATCAATCAATCGTTTCAATGGTTCACTTCAAATTGGGTATGATTATAACGGTGAAGGAAAACATCGAAAGATACCAGCATATCGTGGTGGATTCCGGCCCAGTCCCTCTCACAGAGAGGAGGCCTATGTCCCAGCATTGGGAACATTGAAAGGCTTGATGATTATAATTATGAACACCTTGATTATTGACACATCGAAAATACACATTTTTATAGTGTTAGAAGGAAAGTCACTCAGTTATGCACTTATGATGAGTGACATAGACAAATCCCTACGAGATAAACTTGGAGGAAGATCCATAACTTAACGCCTCAATAATCATCATGTTCCTGTCCTTGTCCCATGTCACTTGGTGTCAGCCAGCACAACACGTTTTCTTCTTACATTTGCAATTAAAACCTTATGTTGCTGTATAACGCTATCCGACCTAGAAGCCAATCATAACACGATGACGTGGTTTCCCAGTGACTAAAACCTCGCCTCTCTCACTTGAGGTCGTGAGTTCAAATCCGGGCAAGTAACAATATGACTTTTTCAATTCGTATGTCGTTTCTAAGTTTATCTCAGACATCTCTGACAAAGGTCAAGGAGAATGTCGTGAGGAAATTTCTGCCCCATTGGTGTAATTACTGCAAGGCATTCCAGTGTGAGGATAAACGATTAAATAAATAAACAAAGTGTCTATTTAGGGCAAGGCTAGCCTGATTGTTATTCAATAATACAGGGTAAATGCATTGTATTATATTTTTGTCAGAGATCGAGTCTATTACAGAAATAACTAGTTTATCTTTATTGTTTAATCTCAAATTAGTTATTAGGGTTCCGTACCCAAAGAGTAAAAACGGGACCCTATTAGCTATTACTAAGACTCCACTGTCCGTCTGTCTGTCACCAGGCTGTATCTCATGAACCGTGACAGCTTAACAGTTGAATTTTCAAAGATGATGTATATCTAACATGACCAGACGTCCCGTTTTGAACGGGACTGTCCCTTTTTATAATTATGAGTCCCGGTGTCCCCGAAATGAACTCTGGGACGCAAAATTGTCCCGTTTTCTGAAAACGCGCGAAAATTTAAGTAGTTGTAGTAGTTGAGGACGGCCGCCGCATGTGTTAACGAAATTACAATCATCTCTGAAAAAGCAATTAATAGGTATTGGATGTGGAGCACATGTAATTCACAATGCAATAAAATCTGCTGCAGACAGGCTAACCTTAGATTAGGAAAGCATTATTGTGCAGATATATTAATTTTTAGGGTTCCGTACCTCAAAAGATAAAAAAGGAACCCTCACAAGATCACTTTCTTGTCCGTCTGTTTTTATATTTACACGATTCGAGTTGAAGCTCTAAAGGAGTTTTGCGCCGAAACTGAAAAGGAATATCAACAAATGCTCGGCTATAGCAAAACCAGATGGCTTGCTCTTATGCCTGCCTGCGATAGGGTTTTAAAAATGTATCAGCCATTAAAAAACTACTTTTGAGTATTGAAGAAAAAAAATATCCCCTGTTACTAAAAACTTTTTTGAAGATCCCACATCCGAATTGTGGCCAATGTCCCGTTTTGAGTCAAAGAATAAATGGTCACGTTATGTATATCTGTTGCTGCTATAACACAAAATATTAAAAATAGAATAAAATAAATATTTAAGTGGGGCTACCATACAACAAACGTGTTTTTTTGCCGTTTTTTGCAATAATGGTACGGAACCCTTCGTGCACGAGTCCGTCTTGAGTCGCACTTGGCCGGTTTTATTTAGGAATTTTAGGTAAATAACACCTTGTGTGCCAGCAACGTGGATCCACGCGAGACACAATGGCTTTTAATTGTTTCGGTAATTACGGCATTGAGCCCGTTCATAATACACTTGTGTGCCAAGATATTCTATATTACTATTCAGGAAGAGGCTAACCACAGAGTCGTAAGATAATCCTCCGAGCATATCATTGCACAGGAAGTGACACATTACATGACAGTTAAGAACTTGTCTATATGTGCCATCGATACATGGTAGACATCCCACCCATACGCACAAAACGTTTTGGGAACACTTTTATTATGCGTACAGCTAAGGAGTGGAATTCCCTGCCGGAGTCTGTGTTTCCCGATAGCTACAATCTAGGGGTCTTTAAGTCAAGAGTGAATAGGTTATTTCTAGGCAAGCGTGTTTCACCGTCGACCACATCATCGCTTACCATCAGGTGAGATTGTGGTCAAGCGCGAGCCTATAGGTTATAAAAAAAAAAAAAAAAAAAAAGTCATTATTTAATAGCAGTGTATCTTTTGAAATTATCACTTTTTTTTTGCCTAGCTCTTTCCCGCGGCTTCGCTCCCGTGGCATATTTCACAAGAGTAGTAATTTTTTACAAGACAAAAATTAGCCTATTGCAACAATAATGTAGTTTTTTTAACAGATAAATAATTTTAATTATAATTATTTATTATCTAGCTTCTGCCCGCGGCTCCGCCCGCGTAAAAGTTTTTTATCATCCCAAGGGAATACAAACTATCCTATGTCCTTTCCAGGGTCTCAAACTATCTCCATGCTAAATTTCATCGGAATCGGTTCTGTAGATCCAGAGATTAACCCCCTACAACCTCATAAACTTCGCCTGCGTGGACTACACGATTTTGGCTGTTTCGTTTTTTGCAATTTTGGCGGGATATTGCAAATTATTATCCAAACATAGCTTTCAACCCGCGGCTTTGTTCGTGTAGACTACAAAATTTGCTCAACTTTATTAATTTATCGAATTATAAAAATGATATGTAAATTGATATAAAATGAGCATAAACTGAGCTGCTGTCGTGTTCTAATAGCTAGAGCGTTGGACTTTCATTCTGGCGAAATTCAAAAAAACCTTCAACACATGTTTCTTTAATTGTATTGAAGAGCAGAAATACTAAGTTTCAAGTAATTTTGATGATAAACAATTTATTTTTCGTACAAACATTAACACCCCTTTTTAATCCTGTAAGGGATGAAACTCAAAAAACAGTCACTACGTGTTTCTTTAATTGTATTAAAGAATAGAATTACTAAGTTTCATGTAATTTTGATGATAAACAATTTTTTTTTCCGGCTCTGGGTGTTTGTGTATGTGAGTTTATATGTTTGTAAACGCACCCACGATACAGGAAGAAATTCCTAGTGTGGGGCAACGTTTTTAAAAAAAAAAAAAAAAAAAAAACCTTTCTATCTTTCAACACCTCGTTTTACCCCTTTAAGGGATGAAAATCAAAAAATCCTTCAAGAAGTATTTTTTTATTAATATTTAGAGGGTAAATACGAAATTTCATTCATTTCAAATTAAAAATGACAGAGTCTCATACAAACTTTCATCTCTTATTTAACTCCCTTAGGGGTTGAATTTCGGAAAAACCTTCCTTATTCCTTGTCTTCATTATAAAAGGAACCTCTGCGCAAGATTTCAGCTTTCTAGGTCCAAGGATTAGGGCTGAGCATTGATGAGTCAGTCAGTCAGTCGGGACTTGTTTTTTTTATTTATATAGATAGATAGAAGATTGTAACAAAATAATTGGAACAAAACAGCCAAGCTAAAACGGGCCTGGGCAGGACATCTCTGTAGCACATCTAATGGTTCATGGGCCAAATCTATCAAAATGTGGGTCCTCTTTTTTTATTTTTTTGGTTATGGGGGTTAGCCCTGCAGTGATACTTGATCTATTTACTTTTCAGAGATTACCTCCTACAAACAAACAAATTAATATCAGCTTGGATGTATCATCATCAGTGTCTCATTTTGAGATGATAACTTTATTATCTGCATGATAGCTGTGATTCTGAGAGCACAGATAAGCACATAGTGTCTGTCTGTTGTGATAAGGGATTTACATTCATTCAGTTTTTATTATCTTATCAAAAAATCGTATTAATAGCAAGTGAAGGGGGGTGTCTGGGGAAATACTTAACACTATACAGTTTTATTTAGAGCAGTTGTGATTCAGAGGAATCGACCGCGACTTACAAGTTGCTGGTCGTGGGTTCGAACCCAGGCAGGCTCTTTTCCTAGTAAAAATTATTATCATCACCAGTGCCAAAACGGTGAAACAAAACATCGTGACGAAACCGCCGGACAAAATTCGAAGCCTTGTGACGGCTGCTGATGATGTAAGGTTCAGTTAGACAGCAAACATTTTTTTATGTTATTGTTATTAAAGCCCACCTGATGGTAAGCATCTACAATACCAGAAGTATCTCAGTTGCTTTACATCCCAGTACATCATCCTCCTGCACTGGCACAGCATGCACATAATATTCTTACATAATATTATATTATACATAATATTATAAAATTCTTACGTAATAATTCTTACATAATAATATCTAAACATAATATTCTCATAATTTTCTAATATTCTCAGTTTTAGATGCTAAGTGCATCTAAAACTTAGAATATTATAATATCTCATTCAAATAAGAATCTGCTAAGATAATAAATGTGGAAATACCTAAATATGTAATTACTCATATTTCTTTAAGTTTGTTTTTACCAGAAATTTTTTAGTTAATTATTATCCTAGGCAATGTTTAGCAGTAAATTATGTAGCAGAAACCTAGCTAGGTCTGGCCCAGCCTAAGAATTGATAAGATATCACTTGTTATTAGAACTTAATAGTGTTACTGATTACAGAATCAAACTGATACACTATCATTTGACCCAGAATCAAACTGAGACCCCATCTTGCTACAAAGTTGATGATTATGGCAATTTCCTAAACCTAATTTAAGTAGGTTTCTGCAGAGGCCAGCCATCATGTAAATGGTGGAATCATAAATAAAATTCAAGTACATAGGTAGGTAGTTATTTACCATCTTAGTAATAAACGCAGAATAAAGTTATACCAGGTATAAACCTATGAAAATGTATGGGTATACCTTTATTATACCTGGTATAACTTTATTCCGTGTTTATTAGTAAGAGCCTTTAATCTTTTTCTTGAACATTTTGCTAAACTTCAAAATGAGTAAGTAACACTGCTGTATCTCATAGTAAACGTAATGAATAGTTTTCTCACAGTTAATTCTCATAAACTGGTTCATTAACTTTTGTAATTAAAATGATTAATAGAACATAATCTCATGCTCTATGGAAAAGTTACATTCATAAAAGTGAAAGACCAAGGCAATGAATGTTCAGCCAGCTATAATGAAATTATGATAGAATCTGAGACCATGAACTGTAGCACATTAACGCAAACAAATACGTTAGCGTTCCGCCTCCGTGCACTGCACTGCCTGCGATTTCACATTACGACAAACCACGACGAACGGACGCTGAGACTAGGCCGTTGAAAGATTTCAGTTTTCGAACGTTCTTTGTCCGCGGCCAGTATGATTACGAGCCCTGACTCATGTACTCACCAGCAGTTCAGCTTCTTTATCGCGCTCAGGTCCGATTGTTTAGATCGTGCGATCACCATTTCTTCAGTGAGACGAGCCATTGTTAATCACTGCACTTACACTGGTGTTTGTATACAAAACTCGTAGAAAAACTAACACTGAGACTCGTTATTACGGCGGGGTTTGCGCGGAGTTCATTGCGACGGAACACGCGACGGCAACACGCCCCGAGCGCGTCCAAATAACTGAAAACAATGCGACGAGCGAGCGATCTCGCTCGGTGTTTCCGCTCACTTGACGTTAGCGGTCGAGATAATCGTTGTGTACGTTTCCACTAGTCCACGATGAAGCAGCTGTGTGCAGCCGAACAAACAGCTGATTACACTTACGAGGTGGAATGAGATTCTAATAGGAATCTGTTACACTTTTTGCAGTAAGGACAAATTATAACGAACCATGGAGTTTTATTGTACTTCTGACAATACAATCAAGATAATAATTAATTTAATGATTCAATACAGTTGTAAAAGAAGTAAAATTCCAATAATTTGTAAAGAAATTTTAAATACCTAATTGTAATAGCCTTAGAAAGAAAATTCGTGAAATTGGAAAGAAGAAGATAATCTTTGTTTGACAATTTCATATTGACAGTGACTGTTAAAACAATGGAAACAAAAAAGTGACTTTTTGAGTTTTCCCAAAATATTGCTAGATTTGAAAACAAAAACCGGTAAAAGCACTATAACAGAGGCCTGAAAAGATCGATCCCTCTCTTTCGGCAATCCATGGTCTTCAATCTGTTTTGGCACAAAGTTCACATATTTTCATCATAATCATCAGCCATTTAACGGTCTCACTGCTGGAACACAGACCTCTTCTCTGTGAGTTTGTGAGGGAGGGAATGGATCACCACGTGGGCCCAGTGCGGGTTGGTCACTTATAAGACTAAACTTGGCGTTGGCGCGTCCGCGTGACTCTTTTCTTGACTCTCCTCATCGCTTACCATCAGGTGAGATAGTGGTCAAGCGGGAGCCTATATTGAAAAAAAAAAAAAAAACTCTTATACTTTTGTTTGTAGATAGCAACACTGAACCGTAAATGTCTTTTTGACAGTGACGTTTCAATTTCAACGTCAATCCAACCGAGCCTGCGGGCTGATGAAGTTGTGATTTTTATTTGTCCCAAAAAGTGGTCAAGAAACCAATACAATTATGGATTCTAACGATATATTAGACGACAAGGATAGTGGGCCGGAGGTCCAAATCAACTTCCCGAGCTCCGTGATGAGTCGAATTGAAGAAATGATGGGAGGAACAGAGCAATTTGATAGTGCAGAAGTGAGTTGGACTTTTCCCTATTTTGTTATTATTTCTTGTTTGTTTACTGCTTTTGTTTAAATCTAAATTTAATTTCGTACTATGATTCATGAAGGCAACCGATGTTGAGTCAATGATAACCGTTTTAAGGGCTTTGTTTCAGCTAATGATTTGCATGTCTCCTTTTTGATTTTTCTCTACGAAATCTTAATTTGAATGTTATGAATTTATGTTTTACAGTTTGATGCGGTCGCGTACATCAATCGCGTGTTCCCTACGGAGCAATCCCTGTCAGGAGTGGAGAGCGCGGCGGCTCGCTGCGAGTTCCACCTCGCCGGCGTGGAGCACGACATACGGCGGCTTGTGAGGGCGCAGGCCGAGCAGAGAGACGCGGGACAGAAGGCGCTGGTGGACGCTCAGCGGTGCATCGGGGAGCTGGCACTGCAGGTACAGTAGTGAAGACAGTTTGGAGTGCAATGAAGTTTTTAATATACCTAAAGGGTGTCTCAGAATGATTTTCATTTTTTACACGCTCTTGGTATGTGTGTATCTATGTAACGACATCTTTGAATGTGATTTTCACCCCCTTCAAAATGTCGGATTAATTTCAAACTTTGCAAACTTATCAAGGACCGATGACAATGCAATAATTTAAATAGTTTGTCTCATTATCCTTACAAAGATCTTCAAATTAGCGGTTGAACTAAAAAGTAAAAAATAAATAAGTTAAAAAAAAAAACTATAAAACATGCTTTAATAGAAAACCAAACTAAAAAGTAAAAATAATTTTCAATGAATTCAAATTAAGAATAGTGTGATTAACAAAAAAAAATAATTTATTATAAAAAAGCATATTTTTTTCTTTTTATGATATTTTTAAAATGACTCTACTTTTACCAATATCGGTCAATAAAATATTATAACAATTATCATCAAGCACCCCATGCTATTTTTATTAAATATTTTTTTTCATGTTTTTAGTTTAAAAACAGTACTTATATACAAAAGATAAACATTAGAATTCTTTACTTAAATTAATTGATATGACAGCCCAAATAGCCCAGATATAACGCCTGCTGATGTTTTCCTATGGAGCTAATTAAAAAGAAAAGTTTAAAAACCATTGCCACCCAACCTGAATGTTAACAAAAAAATCTGCTTTTTAATTTCACAGTAAATAAACTGAGTTTGAACTAATTCTAGTGTATTTTTTTTAAGTATCAAAAACAAAAAACATTCTGAGACAACCTTTATAACATAAGAAATGATGTCAATACTCAATATCTGTCTTATTCTATACCACAATAAGAACTTAGGTGGAAGATTTAAGGGATTTAATCATCATAGGACCCTGTAAGGCTGATAAATTGGTTTATAGTCATTATTACTACATGTTATAAAACAAAGTCTTACGCTGCGTTTGTACGCAATTATCTCAAAAACAACTGAACAGATTTTCATGCGGTTTTCACCAATAGAAAGAGTGAGGAACGAGGAAAGTTTTTGTGTATAATTTGTCACACGCGAAGCCGGGGTGGGTGTCTAGTAAATAATAAATAAAATCTATACATATAAAACGCTTTGTCCTAAATGACTGACTGAAGGATCAACGCACAGCCTAAACCGCTGATCGTAGAGACCTGAAACTTGGAGGGTGTGTTCTTTCTATGACTTAGGCATCCAATAAGAAAATATTTTTGGAAATTCCACCCCTAAGGGGGTTGAAAGTTTGTATGAAAAATCTAATCCCTTTGGCCAATATATTTGAAATTTGGACCGAATTGTAATCTAAGTAAATGATAAAGGTTGCCATTATTAGTTTTCGAAAGTACCCCCTAAATATGATTTCGGGGTTGCTGAAGTTTGTATGGAAGATTCTGATTTCGTGGATTAATAAACTTGATACTTGGCACAAAAACGAAACTAAATAACAACAATAATGTTGGTTTTTCAAAACTACCCCCAAAAGACGATTTAGGGGGTGTTATTTTTTTTCTGGCAAAACTTATTTCTTGGGTTAATAAACTTGAAACTTAACATAAATACCAATTTAATGAATGTGGTAAGCAGTGGAAGCTTGTTGTTTACTAGGTGGCTTCTTATGGACAATTCCAAACTTCAGGCAGCTTCTTTTTCTTTAAAGAAAAAGCTATAACATGGCCCTGGCATTAAATTGATCTACTTGGTACTAGATGTAATAATTCAGACTATAAAAATTTCCATCTACCCAGGCCCAGAGCCCTATGCTTAGCTGTCACATATAGATACAATAGGAGAGGGACTCCATTTCCACACTTAGACTCCCTAGCCAGTCTAGCTCCGTGCAAAAGCACAGAAACTGTCTGGGGGCTTTACAGGCATCCCGGAGCATCTCGGCGTTTAAGCAGCCTCTGCAAAGTGGTCTGTCTGTGGCGCCTATGTTAAAAAAGATGTTTGAGGGGTGTGGCCCATAATTGTCCGTATGATTATTCTAGAGTTATTTCGGAAGAATATTTTTACATTGGGTAAGGCCGTTTTTGACTGTCTACAGTCTGTTATTCTGTTATTATTATTGTCCACAGATTGTTGCAGATGCAGTTCGGTTGATCTGTGGTGGATCCACGCTCAAATAAATTCTTACTCGTAAACCATTATTTTCAGGTAGCAGATATAAACAAGAAAGCGGAACGCAGTGAGAGCATGGTTCGTGAGATAACGTCGGAGATCAAACAGTTGGACTGTGCCAAGTCCAACCTCACCGCGGCCATCACGGCTCTGAACCACCTGCATATGCTGGTGGGAGGCGTGGACACCCTCAGGAACATGACGCAGAGCAGGCAGTACAAGGAGATTGTGCTGCCCATGCAGGCTATCATGGAGGTAAGCCTTTAGTTTCAATTTCTTTCAATTTTAAGGCTCTAAATATTAACAACCACACGGGGAAATCTTCAAGGTATAGCAATGATTGCCGAGGTCAGTCCGTGGATGGGTGACCATCTTTACCTAGCAAGATTACTCGGTGCCTAAGAAAGCACATTAAGCTGTTGGTCCTGCCTGTCATTACTTATTAACCTAACCAATATGTTTGTTTACAGGTACTACAACACTTTGAGTGCTACAAAGAGATCAGAGAACTGTCCACACTCCGAGACCAGGTGACGTCTATTAGACAACAGCTAGCCACGCAGATACTCGCCGACTTCAAAGAGGCTTTCACTGGTGAGGCTCCCAGTTTTAGATTACTGCTGATTAGGAGGTTCTGGGTTCGAATTTTTGGGTCAAGCAAATTGTTATTGGTTTTTTTATCTAGCGTTTCTCAGTAGAAGCCCGTAGTCTGGATTTGAAGTATCTATCCTCAATATAATATATATATATATAATAATATTTCAATGGTACCAACAAAGTGGTAAAATATCGCACACCAAACAGCCTTTCTTCCATACAAATCTAATATATAAAAATATGTCGGGTTTTACTCCCTGACGCTATAACTCCAGAACGCACGAACCGATTTCGATGGTTTTGCATTCGTTGGAAAGGTCTCGGGCTCCGTGAGGTTTATAGGTAGGGTAGGGTATGGTAGTGTAGGGTATGGTAGTGTAGGGTAGGGTAGTGTAGGGTAGGGTAGTGTAGGGTCGGGTAGGTTAGGGTCGGGTAGTGTAGGGTAGGGTAGATAAATGTTTGGTCTTTTTATGGCAAAACAAAGTTTGCCGGGTCAGCTAGTAGAGTATAAATTACAGCTGGCAGCAAGGGCGTGTTTGTCGCAAGCTTGTAGCGTGATAAACATTCTGGTGGTCTTATGTGACAGTATTGTGCTGGTAATAATAAACCTTATGGCTGTAATATGCCATATAAAAATTAATAGAGTGTACATTACAGCTGGCAGCAAGAGTGGTGTTTCCCACCGGACGCTGTCGGAAGCTTGCGGCGTGGTGGACATTCTGGAGCCGAAGGTCAAGGCTGAGCTGTTGAAATGGTTCATCAACATGCAGTTGCAGGTTAGCTTATGTGGACACTAATCCACTAAGAGAAAATAACGACACGATGTTTAGCAAAAAAACGGCGATCCAAAGTGTAAAATGCTACCAAGTCTTAAACGGCGGGACCGATTTTCACAAAATATAGCTAAGAACACTCGATAAAGTCACTTTTCAAACAAAACAAACTCAATCAAAATCGGTACATCCGTTTGGAAGCTATGATACCACAGACAGGCAGACTAACAGATACGCACTTCTATTTTCGCCGGGGTTAAAACGAAATTAAAATACTTCTTATACGTGATTTGGGACGGATTTAGATATCCGGCCCGCATATTGGCAGCCTATATCCTGCTGCTTTCTGGTTTTGTGTTGGGATCGGAGCGTTCTGTTTTGTACCGCATCGTGTTGTTCCGCATTCGTATTTATTGATTCACCACCGTAATTCTCTTTCCAGGAGTACCAGCACCTGTTCTCGTCAGAGCAGGAGTCTGCGTGGATCTCCCACGTGGAGCGCCGGTACGCGTGGCTCAAGAGGCACCTCCTCACGTTTGAGGAGTCCACCGCCACGCTGTTCCCTCCGCCCTGGCGGCTGAGTGAGAGGGTCACGCAGCAGTTCTGTAAGGTAAGCTAGCTTGTAGACATAGCTTAGAAGTGAGATGGGCCTAAAGTTCTTCAGTAGGGCATTGTGACCCTTCTCAAAGAAGAATACCACCATACCCCTGCACCATGCCTGTGGCGTTTTCCCCTCGAGTATGACGAAGTCAAACAGCTTCTGAAGGGCCCTGATTACTGGTTTTCCGCCCGCCTTGGTGACTTGGCCGTGATTCCATCATCACCCGGTGCCTTGTTGTTCATAAGCTGTTTAAGAGCCATCCTAATCTCGTACAGGCTGACGTCCGGAATGTCTTCGGTATAGTGACGGGTCAATGTAGCTCTAGGGTCATTTGCTAGATTCGCGACGGGTTTACTGGTTGATGTTTACAACTGCCCATAGAATTTTGGATCTCCCTCTGAAGCTCAGGGTTTGGCGGATACGATCCTGCCATCATAGGTCTTCAGTTTCGTGACCTGGCTCTGCCCAATAGACAGATCTCTTGCAAAGACCTCGGAGCCCTTGTTCCGCTCAATCGCGTCTTTAATACTTTCGGTATTAAAGCGGCGGAGGTCTTTTCAAGGACTTTGAGATCCGTATATTTAGCTAACGCATCGTCTGAAGACTGCAGGATCATCTCACGCCTCTCCTTCATGAGCTTGAGAGTAGGATCAGAGATCTTTCCGGACCTCATGAAACACAGTAAAGTAGTTCCATTGTTTATTATTATTAATTTTAAATTTATTTTTTTGACGTTTAAAAGTGGCGCTGGATGGCCTAGTCGAAATAAATAATTTTTGTCTTTTTCTTTGTTCCTATCTGTTCGGCGACTCTTGAAAAACTTAGACCCGACCGTTTGAACAGCTTCCACGAACACATCGCTGTATTCGTCCACGGAGCTCCCTAGGCACTCGACACGATCCTGGAGTTTTTATTATTATTTTTTAGTTTTGAATTTTTTGCTGAAAGGTTTCGGGGTTTTGGATCTGTGCTGGACGGAGCGGTAGATTTCATCAGTCGAGACCTTTCAAGCTTAATATTAATGTTCAATGTGCCTCTTACCATGCGGTGATCGTGCCCGGTTTTTACCGAATTGATCACAGAGATTTCGTTTCCAGTTGCACCATCGGGGCTTTGCCAGGTCCACTTCCTATGCTCACGCTTTCTGAAGAAGGAGTTCATCATGTAGAGGCCTTCCTTCTCCATAAAACTGGCCAGTAGGTGACCCCGGTGGTTCCGACGTCCAACTCCAAATTGCCCCACTTGCAGCTCATCCTCGTCTCGTTTGCCCAGTTTCGCGTTGAAGTCCCCCATGGCAACGGTGAAGTGAGTTTTGAAACCATGTATGGCTCTAGAGATATCCTCATACATGGTCTCTACCTCGTCGTCGGGGTGTGCCGAGGTTGGGGCGTAAATCTGTATGACCTTCAGCGAATATCTTGGTCGACACACTCTCGATCTTCACCACGTTGTTCAGCACCCAGGTGACTGTGACTGCCGCTCACCCTCTCGGAAATAGAGAGAGAGATTGTTCGCACCCCTTGCCACGCCATCGCCTCGACCGCTACCGTAGTCGAGAGCAGACGGGCGCCGGGCACTCGGGGCCGTTTTTTCTTTGTGCTATTAATTCTAACTCAATCTGTATATGGAATAGCTGATATATTGTTTGTTATGTTACTACAGTAATACCATGTCATTGCCACCAGTTAACCCGCACAGAGCTCAGCCGGCTGATGGAGTCGCGTCGCGTGGAGGTGGACGTGAAGCTGCTGCTGTACGCCATACAGAAGACCTACAACTTTGAGCTGCTGCTGCACAAGAGGTTCACAGGTAACACATGACATGACACTGTAACAGATAATAGCTGAGTTAATTTAACTTGCAAAATTTGATTACAGACACCGGTGAAGTAAATAAAAGCTTGTAAGAATAACTTTAAAGCCCGTACCGTTTAGTGTTCGTCACAAATGTTTTCATGATGTTTTCAATAGTAATTATTTGAGATGAGACGGCCAAACAGCTTTCTAGTGTGACCGGATACCGGTTATTTGGCAAGCTACTTCCAGCCACCGGATATTCGCCCCATGGTCGCGTTATGTTTTGACGAGTTTGATTTGAATTAAAGAGATTAGAAAGATTCGCGATCGCATATTCGGGTGTCATTGCACACGTGACACTTAGGAACTGTATCAATGACGTGTCACAATCAAGAAAAAAAATCTCTTTTATACCATTCCCCCTCTAAAAAGCTTATTTTATTCACTGAAAACAGTGAATAAAAAGCACTTTTAATCACTGTTTTGGTGTTTGAATTTGGAACACACCAATGTACTAGACGTCCATCTCAATGCTATATAACCTCCTTGCGCCTCCTTGCGCAAATAATACTCGATACACAAACTCCTTCTTCGATTTTAATTTTGAGTTTGTTATTTAGGATTTTAATAATGATTTTGATTTTAATCTACGATATTTATTGAATACTTGTTTGGATTGTAATTCTAATATTAATTGCAATGGTATTTAATTAATTATAATTATGTCACGTAACGGAGGTGGTTACTGGTCCCTGAAACACAGGTGCTGTTAACTAGCTCAGGGGTCAGGGTTTCACATTTTATATAAATTTTGAAGAATAAACCATTTATTTATCTATTTATTACTCGTAATATTCCTTGTGCTTTTCACTTAAATCTTTCTTTTTCTCGAAGTCATGGTATAAAATATAGTATGCAACTCTTGAATAAAACGGGTTTATATCGAGGGCCATGAATCACTCGCGTCGCTCATGATTCTAACACTTGAATCACTCGCTATGCTCGTGATTCAATCATCATGAATCACTCCCTACGGTCGTGATTCAGTCGTTAGAATCATTCACTTGCTCTTGATTCATCTATGGCCCTCGCTTTAAATCCGTCTTTTATTCACTAGTTGCATAATATACTATTTTTCACAAAAAATCATAAAATGTTGATTTCTGAAAATAAAGGAAATTATGTTTCAATAACCTGTACATGTTTTAATAAAAATAACTCGCAATTGGCAACAAGGGTTTACATATACACATTGCATATTTTTTGAAATAATGTTTATTTGTGTACAGGTACAGATTTGGGCGCGGAACCGGCGGAAGTAAGCGTGGAGAAGCCAGCGTTCGACAGCGGCGACAGTAAAGATGTAAGACTGCTTCTCTATTTATTAATATTCACGATATTCTACGTTATCTTGGCTTATGGGCAAATTTTTTCATTGATATGACTACGATCGACCGATGGTCAGCGCTTACCGTCGGTCGAGCACTACATCCAGTCCAAAGCAATTTGTTCGCGTCAATGATGAACGACAGTGTCTAAATCCACCCGAATTTTTAGTTTTTAATATCTCCGTAATCAGCACAAAAAAATCGCTAAAGATCCATCTAAATTGTATTTTTCAATAGATTCCGAATAAAAAAAAATACACCCAAATTAAATTCGTTCTGTTGTTGTTATTATGTGTCAGCGACCACACAGCCCCTAGACGCCTAATAACGGGCGAGCGATGTCTGTCAACACATATGACTAAAAGATCGTATACAGGTCGCCACTCGACAATTTCGATTTAGTAGCGACCACTTCTGTGAGCCGCAAACACTGCCGCGTCAATCAATAAAAAATTGATGTTACAAATATTATAATGGCCTCTTGCACAATACGTTTGTACGATAACAACAGCCATACTTCGAGTTTCCGGAAAAATGGCATAACATTTCATTGATAAGTTAATAGTTACATAAACATAATTAGATTTATTTTCTGATATTATTTTTCGGAGTTCATATTATACTGGTCAAGTTTGTAGGTGAAAACGCTCTCCGCATGTTTGCGTCTCTTTCTTTTTAAAGTAATTTTGTCGCTATCTCTTTTCCTCTATGATTTCGTAAACAAAACTAGTGATGCACCATATCCTATGACCAAATCTGTTATCGATAAGACTATAAGAAACGTGAGAGAGTACGTCACGCTCGTACAATAGTTTACTTTTACCTGTTTGTGTCCTTAGACTGTGTTAATGTACTTCCATTATATACCTTTTCACTGTTGACGTGCGTTAGAACTTATTTAAAGACCCAACACACCCTGATAAGAAGAACATTCCTACAAAAGTTTATTTTGTTTTGTTTTGTTTAATTGGGGCGCACGGTTGGCGCAGTGGTTGAGCGATAGACTGCTGCGCTGTTGATGATATTTGTATGACCTACAGATAGTTGTTCCAGCTCTGGGTGTTGTGTATGTGAGTTTATATGTTTGTAAACACACCCACGATACAGAAAATTTCCTAGTGTGGGGCGTGGGTAGTAGTGGGGGGTGTGTTTAAAAAAAAAAAATTTTTGATTACGTTTTTTACTAATATTTAATATTACTATATTTAAGAACCAACAATCGAAAAAAGTATGAAACCTTTAGATTTTTTTTTATTTGTAACATTTTATGTTATTACTAAAACATTAAAAAGCCGTATAATTAATAATAAAAAGGTAATATTAATGAAAAAATATAAGTACAAATACTATTTATAAAAATATCGATACCTTTCTGGTTTTATTTAAACCTGTCCCACCCTTATGAGCGTATGACCTCGGTAACGGACCAATCAGAGCGCAGTCGTCTCGTCCTTCATACCTCAGCTAGTTGACAGAATTGTTATGAATTATGATGTATTAGATCAAGCATTAGGCGTCTAGTGGCTGTGTGGTCGATGTTATTTGCTGTTGTCTATGTGCTTATTCGAAATTGCGCAATTATATACATTTTTATACACTGGAAACTCTCGCATATTCATAGTTGATAAACAGCATCGATTTTTATTTTTTCGCGGTTTTTTTTGTTCTATAACTCAAAATATAATTTAGTCATATAGTAACACTACCTATAGGACGGCAGTATAGGATGAAGAATTTCCATTTAAACAGCTTATCTCTGCAGGCCACATCGTCAGAGCTGAACATGGAAGTGTCAGGGCCCACCGGCTCCGCGTGGATCGGCCTCATCGGGGCCTGCTTCGAGCCCTACCTGTCGCTGTACGTCAGCTCGCTGGACGCCAACCTGGCCGAGCTCATGGAGCGGTTTGTTCAGGTCAGTCATCATCTTCATCATTTCAGCCGAAAGATGTCTACTACTGAACATAGGCTTCCCCCAAGTATCGCCACTTTGACCGATCCCGTGCGTCTCGCATCCAGCGGATTCCCGCAAACTTAACCAGGTCATCGGTCCACCTAGTGGGAAGGCTTAAAAATCTGTTACCGTCCCTCTGTAGGACAAAGCTCTCTGGTACGAGAAGGCACGAGTATTAATTACCACGCTTACTTAATGCGGGTTGGCGTTTTCAAATTCATAAACTTTTAGTCTAGGTTTCCTCGCGATGTTTTCCTTTAGCGTGAAAAAGATGGATGTAGCAGATATGCGAATGTTGAGATGGATGTGCGGAGTGACGAGAATGGATAAAGTGAGAAATGAGTTTATTAGAGGAAGTTTGAAAGTGGCGCCAGTCACAGAAAAGTTGAAAGGAAACCGTTTGTCGTGGTATGGCCATGTCATCACATGGAGAGATGAAACGCATGTTACTAAAAGAGTTATGAATATCGATGTGGATGGATGGAAAGGGAGAGGAAGGCCAAGGAAAAGATGGATGGACTGTGTGAGGATATGAAACTGATATGAAAGCAAAGGGAGTCAGTGATAGCGTGACGAGGGACAGGACGGTGTGGAAGAAGAAACGTGTTGTGCCGACCTCAATTAACAAGGGATAAGGGCAGGAAGATGATGTTTTCCTTCAGCATTGTCAGCGATGTCCATGATAAACTTACAAAGTACATATAAATCGAAAAATTCACGTTGCTACACCAAGTGGGAACAACTCTCCTACCCTTATCAAAACACTATACAGGGTGTAAGGGACATCGACGCACAACCAACATGGATGCAGATCATGTACTGCTATCTATATGTCGCATCAAGGCTGGCCGATAGATGCAAACCATTGGGAAGTCAGGATGTATTCCCTTAGGCTAAGACATCGTGTGTGGGCAGGTCGTTGGGTACAATCGTGCAAATGAAATCACAGAAGTTATTCGATACACTGGGTTTATTTAAATATTCACAGTTACAATCCTGCTTACTAATATTACGGATCGACACTGATTCTACGACGTGTTAGCTCTACGGCGTTCAGTACTCAACTGCCATATTCTACCATCCCCACCACGCAAGTGGTTAGAGAAAGCGCGCCAAAGCGATAGCGATAGTTGTTCGTGCTTTGCCGCCAGATGGCGTGCTTGCGATTTGTTTTGACGTCCGTACTATTGACTAAACCCGACACGGCCATCCTGCGAGACAGGCGTCCTCGTCTGTTCCTCATTGTCAGGTTTTAACAGTGTATCGAATCATGTGGAAATTCTCATGAATGTCCTCAGCCCTTGGGGAAGCTGAGGGGTCTGTCAGACTCCTACTGACTAAAACCACATGGTGTTCTCTAGGCCGTAATATCTTTTGAGAGGCGAGCGTGGAACACAGCACGTCGCCTTCTCGGGCCTCTCTCAGGTGACAGATCCCCAAATCTATCACCCGCAGGCATCATCTTCTTGTCCTTGCTCACTGCCATCTCATGTCGTGTTGCGCCACACATCCTCTTAGTCTACTCCGACCCGCCAGTCTCCCATCATACAAGGGATGTTTTTCTGAAACACAAAATTTCCAAACAGTATTCACTCGTCCAATCCTGACTCATACTCTAGAGTGAGGAAACATTTCGAAACAATCAAACATGATCATTTAAATCTCTGTTCACCATTGCAGGGAAGGTAATTCTATTTTCAATTTAAAGAAAATAGCAACTTAATGATCGATCTGGTACCTAAAAGCACCCAATCTTCGTGATTACAAAGTCCAAGTACCACTGATAGTCATTAATGTCACATTAAATGAAACAAAAGAAAAAAAGACACCAGGTATCTTATTCACGACCTTTAGCCATCACATAGCTCTCCTAGCTATCTTCTCAATTGCTCTACTCGCACAGCACTACGATGTCGAGTCAACTCAACTCTCTGAACTAAGAACCTGTTCACACAGACACTCAGTCTGTCCTATGTTACGTCAATTCATCATCAACTTCACTTTCAATCTCAATAGGTACTTGAGCTTTGTGTATCTTACTAACACAATCTACGCATAGTAATCAAAATTAGAAAACCAAAATTATTTCAATTTTCGTAATGAAGGCTTGACGATTCGAACGTCATCAACATTAACATGGTGACCTCACCTCTCGCGTCACTATGCAAGTTTACTTTATTTTAACCTCATAACTCAACAGGAATCCTCTGTAAGGTTCCTTACTTGTTTTTTTACACCGACTTACAGGTGCCCTACAGGACCACAGTTGCTACAAAGACCTCCAGTTGCCACACTGGCCTACAGTTGCCATAAAGGCCTCCAGTTGGCACACTGGCCCTTAGTTGCCACACAGGCCAACAGTTGCCACACAGGCCAACAGTTGCCATAAAGGCCAACAGTTGCCATAAAGGCCAACAGTTGCCATAAAGGCCAACAGTTGCCACACAGGCCAACATACAACGCTCGGCTACTCCTGACCAAACTATATCATTGGGTTCGTGATAATAGGGAAATTTTAGAACTCTGATTTTTAACTAAATCATTACCCTGGGCCATGTACCACCAGTCGCTCAAATCAAACTTTAAAACTTCTTCTGCAGCAAAAACTGCCAAACTTACAGAAACCCTCGAGTAAAACCTCTAACGCCACGGCTCTGTAGCCGAACAGCAATTATATTGCTCTCACACAACGGTCTCTCAAGACCCCGACCTCCGCCAGAATCCACTGGTACGGTCAAACATAATACGGCTGATAGACTCAATTACTCGACATTTTAAGCTTACTCATCATCATTAAAATCCTTTTAACATCAACATCGACTGGTACATGACCCGCTGGCATCTTCCTTAACCTACAGTTTGCGTACTTTTAGGTTTTAAGCGTACCCATTTAAAGCTTTCGGTGTATAATGATCACTGTCCTGTCTTTATCACCTATCGCGGACTTAAAACAGGGCCTATCTAGTTTTCCCTTCTAGACTTTCCCACAGAACACTATTAATCAGAAAAAGGTCCGATGATCAACAAGTTCAAATAAACAAAGTAACTAAAATAAGAGTAACAATTCTGTTACTCTTTACCACAATTCAAAGGCAATGCATACCCAATTCATAAAACCTCTTCAAAAACCCATCGCCACATGTTACGCATGAGGTGCGGTCCAGAATTGGTCTTACGAGTAGACATGTTACACTGTCATCAACTATGACTTACAATTCTCAAGGAACTTGGTGATTGGGGATCCTTCTCACAAGATTCGCGCTTTTTACTCAAAGATTTTGGAAAATACTGACGGCTTATAAAAGGGAAACAACTAACCCTGATAATATTAAGGAGCTTCACGAATTAACTCTGATCAATATCATTAATATCAGATTATCAACAGTAACCCTTTACTGTCGCTCACTAACTCAGTTTTCATGTAAGAAAAATAATATTACTTTGAAAGTAAGCAAGTGAATTCAGATCTGAAGACGGTGGTTGTACATCGTTACGCAACAAGATCCGTCCTGAATACACGCAAATGACCAGTACCGTTACTAACTCGATACAATTACGATAGCCCAACGCCATCACTAACTCGCTTTGCCACTGAAAACGACTAGTTATTCAGTCATTTTGGATAACTCAACTCCTTCATATGGGCTATCTCATCCTAAAGTTCGTACTGAACCAAATTTTTAAACTAGGAAAGTACTAACAAGCCAATAGGTAACTTATTAGCTACTTGCTTTATACTTGGTGTGTCTTAATTACCTAGTGATAGTGCTAGGTATAACCACTACCAACCAATTCAGTGTTCCAACATGAACACTCTTAAAACTCGAAATAGCATCTCATCACTAGAGAACATTCGACTTCACTATCGAAATAAAATGGAAGCGACTCACCGAAAATTCCATTCCAAACTTGCGCGCGCTCGTAACGTTCGGCTACGACCTGCGAACTGCTAACCTGCCGTTCCTCTTAACCTCTCAGATGTTGACATGTCAACCTTCGCGCTCAGCAACTGAATCGCTAGCCTCTAGTAGAGGCTTCAGGCTGCGACACAATATGGTATCTGAAACATGAAAAATATTACGAGAGTATATGTTCACACGGTTATCTTAACCATACACAGCTTTGATGGAAATTAACCGGTGCACTGGTGTAGTAACCTAAACGAATCAATCTGCCTAGCCTTTTCCCAACTACATTAGGGTAGGCTTCCAATCCTAACGGATTCAGCTGAGTACCAGTGCTTTACATGAAGCGACTGCCTATCCGACCTCCATAACCCAGTAAATGGGTAACACGGTACCCCTTGGTAAGACTGTTGTCAGATCTCAGGCTTCTGACCACCCGTAACGACTGTCAAAGATCTTCGAATGATAGCCGGGACCAACGGCTTAGTGAGCTTTCAGAGGCACAGAGAAAACTCAGTATGTTAAAATGGTCACCCATCCACAGTCCGACCTCGTCAAGCGTTGCTTAACCTTAATGATCGACCAGTGCGGCTGTTATTATTTAGCCACGAGTTTCTTGTAGTAGTAGTAACCTAAACCAGCATGGCAAAATAGGTTATTATGGACACAGAATGTGATTGCAGAGTTCCTGTCCAAAAAAAGAACCACACATCACAGTTTCCCAAGTGCCCTACCCAGGTATTTGGGCTTTAGAGAATCCAATGAATGCCATAGCATTTTAAGTCGCAATTATTGAGGCATGGTAGGGTTTTCCACTTTTTAGAAAGTTTGGCCCACCGACCACTAAAGAAGAATAATAAGCTTCTTCTCAAACTTAGTTAACTCACTAAATAAAACTACAAAACACACTACAAAACTATTCAAAATATTTCATTTGGAATTATCATAATTTCCAAACTGAAGTATAAGGTAAAGGTACGGTACGGTAAGAGGAACAATAATAGTCAGTCAAGGTCAGTCAAGGGTTATTTCCAGTGATAATAGAATAATAACCCTTCAACAACACCAAAACTTGACCATCGATAACTAACATGAAACTATGAGCTGACACGGGCCACCCCGACGAACCACTGACCACCATACCGTACACAAAACCAGAATTTTGAATAATGAACACACTTTTCCATAGTCATAACAAAATGAAAACGACTCACCGGATTGGCATAAAGATCAGTGTGTATGGATCTTTCCACACGTCCACACGATCCTCCTTGACCTGTCCAGCTCCTTGGTTGTTGCTAGCGTCCTTACTGCTCCTCTCCGGGCTGATTTTTCATTATTCACGACTGAGGGTAGTCGCAGAAACGAACTACAATTGTTTCCATCTCAAATGACACCGTATGTTTTTGCAAGAATGTAACCGCCATTTTCACTAGCATTGTTTTTACGTGTGATCTCATTAGCACGACCGAATCCCAATTCTGATGTCGCATCAAGGCTGGCCGATAGATGCAAACCATTGGGAAGTCAGGATGTATTCCCTTAGGCTAAGACATCGTGTGTGGGCAGGTCGTTGGGTACAATCGTGCAAATGAAATCACAGAAGTTATTCGATACACTGGGTTTATTTAAATATTCACAGTTACAATCCTGCTTACTAATATTACGGATCGACACTGATTCTACGACGTGTTAGCTCTACGGCGTTCAGTACTCAACTGCCATATTCTACCATCCCCACCACGCAAGTGGTTAGAGAAAGCGCGCCAAAGCGATAGCGATAGTTGTTCGTGCTTTGCCGCCAGATGGCGTGCTTGCGATTTGTTTTGACGTCCGTACTATTGACTAAACCCGACATATATATCTATCATGTACTTCTATCTAGATTTCTCAGCGTTCATTTTTGCTGATACCACACACACACCGTCTACTGTTGTTGTAGCTCAGTTTTTTTTTTTTTTAACAAAACTTTGCCCCACACTAGGAATTTCTTCCTGTATCGTGGGTGCGTTTACAAACATATAAACTCAAATACACAACACCCAGAGCCGGAACAACTATTTGTAGGTCATACAAATATTTGTTCCGTGCGGGAATCGAACCCGCGACACACAGCACAGCAGTCAATCACTCAACCACTGCGCCAACCGTGCGCCCTAAGTATGGTTAAACTGTGCATGTAAATCCTAGCGTCTATGTGTTCTGCAAAACTCTGTTATGTCTGTCGGTAATGATAAATGATTTTATTTCTGTAAGTTGGTTTTTACAAACTCTTTTACATGTCGATCATATTTTTTAAAACTAGATGAGGTCGGCGTTTCCTATCTGACTACTCTGAGAAGAAAGGCCGAAACAAACTCAGACGTCACAGTCTCTTTTAAAGTCCTGACAAAATCTTGGTTAGATCATGTGAAGACCATGTAGACAGATGTCTGAAATGGTCTTTTGAGGAAAGAACCAGCCAGATTGAGTGGACCTGTCCAGTCAGTGCACGCATTTGTCAATAACCGAGCAGCTCAACTCAGAATTTAAGGAGCTCAACGATTCGACGAACAATACCAAAGAAAGGACATTCGGGTAGGCCTAAACTACTCAAACTGCCAGACAGACAATGATTAAAAACTAAGATAAAAAAAAAACAAAAAAACCGGCCAAGTGCGAGTCGGACTCGCGCACTAAGGGTTCCGTACCATTTTCGTAAAAAACTGCACAAAAATAACGTTTGTTGTATGGGAGCCCCCCTTAAATATTTATTTTATTTTGTTTTTAGTATTTGTTGTTGTAGCGGCAACAGATATACATCATCTGTGAAAATTTCAACTGTCTAGCTATCATGGTTCATGAGATACAGCCTGGTGACAGACAGACAGACAGACAGACAGACAGACAGACAGACAGACAGACAGACGGACCGCGGAGTCTCAGTAATAGGGTTCCGTTTTCACCCTTTGGGTACGGAACCCTAAAAAAAGATCCACGTACTCTTCACATTCACAATAATTAAAATAAAATAATACTTTAAAAAGTAAATATTCTTGTCATTGCAAGAAAACATAAAAAAAAACAAACAAAATATCAAAATTAAAAACAAAATTCATGGTGCAAAATATAAAAATCAAAATTAATTGGAGCAGCTCAATCCCAAGCCTTTTTGTCCTCAACGTAATCTTTAATAGTATAAAACGCTTTCTGGCACAACTTACGTTTAATGAAAGATTTGAATTTATTAAGACTTAGATCTTGTACGTGGCTTGGAAGCTTATTATAAAAGCGTACACATTGACATCTAAACGAGCCACCTATCTTCTTGAGCCTTGTTGTAGGTACTACAAATTTGTGTTTGTTCCTAGTATTTATATTATGGATATCACTGTATTTTTTAAACAATTTTATATTTTTATGGGCATATAAAAGATTTTCATAAATATACTGAGAGGGCACAGTCATTACATTAATAGAATCTAATGATATCCTTAGTAACCGTCAATACGGCTTCCGCCGAAATCGGTCTACTGGGGATCTTCTAGCGTATGCCATTCACATATGGAGTGAGGCCATCGAGAGACACGGGGAAGCACTTGCCGTCTCCCTCGACATCTCGAAGGCTTTCGATAGGGTCTGGCACGAAAGCCTCATTGGTAAGCTTCCTTCATTCGGTTTGCCCGGTGGTATGTGTGATTGGATTGCAGACTTCCTGAGAGATCGGTCCATTCGAGTGGTTATCGATGGCTGCTCTTCGGACCAATTGGATATTAATGCCGGTGTCCCTCAGGGGTCAGTACTCTCAGCAACATTGTTCTTGTTGCACATTAATAATCTGCTAAAACCCGGCACCTTTGGGTATGCTGACGACAGCACTGTTGCTGAGAGATACTTGTCCAACGCACGGGCTACCGGGCCGCAGATCCGGTCTCTCCGTGAGGCCATGGTGGAGCGTTTGAACCTGTCCTTGCAGGCAGTCTCCGAATGGGGCGATGCCAATCTGGTCAGGTTTAATGCTGCTAAAACCCAGGCGTGTCTTTTTTCCGCTAAAAGGAGCCAATTCTACCCGGCTCCTACTTTCCGTGGTGTAACCGTGCCGGTAACGGACCATCTTGAGCTTCTTGGTGTTTCGTTGACATCGACTCTCAATTTTGGCCCATACATTGAGGGAAAGGCTCAGCTGGCGGCCAAAAAGTTGGGGATCCTTTCGAAGGTGAGACGGTATTTCACGCCGGAACAGCTGCTCAACTTGTATCAAGCGCAAGTTCGATCATGCATGGAGTACTGTTCTCATCTCTGGGACGGATCTGCCAAATACCAGCTTGATGCACTTGAATCGATCGAAAAGCGGGCCAAGAGACTCATCGGCAATGAGGCACTGGTCAAGTCAAAGCTCCAAAGCCTTGAACATCGTCGCCGAGTTGCCAGCTTGTCGGTTTTTTACCGGTTGCATTTCGGGGAGTGTGCGATGGAATTGCATGATCTGATTCCGCCCAGCCCGTTCCATCATCGGACTACCAGACGTACGGCGATGCGTCATCGGTACATGGTGGATATCCCACCCATACGCACAAAACGTTTTGGGGACACTTTCATTATGCGTACAGCTAAGGAGTGGAATTCCCTGCCGGAGTCTGTGTTTCCCGATAGCTACAATCTTGGGGTCTTTAAGTCAAGAGTGAATAGGTTTTTTCTAGGCAAGCGTGCTTCACCGTCGACCACATCATCGCTTACCATCAGGTGAGATAGTGGTCAAGCGCAAGCCTATTGACGATAAAAAAAAATAATAATAATAATAATTAATCTCCTTAAATTTCTCTCTGAGAGAGTGTCTCGGGCTTAATTTATAAATTGATCGAACAGCTCTTTTCTGCAAAACAAAGATAGTCTGGATATCGGCGGCATTTCCCCACAACAGAATACCGTACGACATTACACTATGAAAATAGCTTAAAGTATACTAAACGGGCTGTCTCTATGTCAGTTAAATTACGTATTTTTCTAACAGCATATGCTGCGGAGCTTAGCTTCTTTGACAATTTATCTATATGTGGGCCCCACTGAAGCTTAGCATCCAAAGTTAAGCCTAAAAATATTGTGCTGTTTTCAGGATTAAATTCTTCGCCCTTTATCAACACATCAGTTTTCACCTGCCTAACGTGAGGTAGGGTAAACTTAATGCATTTGGTTTTTTTTTCATTAAGGAGTAAATTGTTAACATTGAACCAGTGAACTACTTTTGAGATCGCGCTATTTACTTCGTCAGTAACCAGCTGCTGACGTTTAAGTTTAAATAAAAGTGAAGTATCATCTGCAAACAACACTATATCATGGTTATCCTTTATGAGGTAAGGCAAGTCATTTATATAAATAAGAAACAAGAAAGGACCAAGAATTGATCCCTGCGGGACTCCCATTGTTACTATAGATCCGGGTGATCTTTTTCCATTAACGTCAACAGTCTGAATCCTATTACTCAAGTAAGAAGTAAGAAGATCCAGAGCGCTGTTCCGGATCCCGTAGTGGCGGAGTTTCCTGATTAGCGTTTCATGAAGAACACAATCAAATGCCTTGGACACATCACAAAAGATTCCCAGGGCATCGCACTTATCTTCCCATGCATTATAAATATGTCCTAAAAGCTCAACACAGCATCAGTAGTTGAACGACCCCTTGTAAAATCGATCTGTTTGCTATGTAATAATTTATGCTAATTAAAAAATCTTTGCAATTGCTTTAAAATTAATTTCTCAAATATTTTACTAAAAGTAGGTAGTACTGAAATAGGTCTATAATTTGTAGGGTCTGATGTACTACCTGATTTAAACAAAGGCATTATTTTACTATTCTTCATTAGGTCAGGAAACTCCCCACAGTCGATACAATTATTAAAGATAATAGCTAAACTAGGTGCGACAACATCTATAATAGACTTAGCAACTTCTACAGAATGACCCCACAGATCTGCAGTCTTTTTAACATTTAAAGTGTGATAGGTTTTAATTATGTCTCTACAAGTAATATGTTCAAAAAGAAATTCCGTATCGCAGACATTAACATTTTCTTTTAGCAAAGACTCAGCAACAGAAGGTGATGAGTTTAGGGATTTAGTAGTTGAAATGGGAATATCCGAAAAGAAATTTTCAAAGGCTACTGCGACTTGTGAGTCTGATTTTATGATATTGTCATTAATAGACAGGCTGTAGTCAGTATTTCGGTTACCAGATCTTCCCGTTTCACTATTAATAATATTCCAAGTCGTTTTAATAACATTACAACTGTTTTTAATCTTCGAACTCAAATACGACTACGACTACGACTTGGCCAAACTACACACTTTTTTAAATAATTTTGAATAATTTCTAACATATAAATTAAATTCAGCAGTGTTTACATAAGGCCATTCACTGTAGGTACAGCTCATAAAGCCGTGTTCTACTTTTATGAATACCAATGGTCGCCCAATCACCGAATGATGCGTTACTATTAACGGAGATATTCTTGGGAATAAAGGTCGAATTAAATTGTTTACAGTATATACTAAAAAAATCATCATATAGATGATTAGGATCAGCATGAATTGACAAAAGCTGCCAAACGACTTACAGTTTTGGGGTTAATAGTGATATCCTTTTTAGCCACTTTGTTGTTTAGGTTTTGTATAGTAATCTTCTGCCAAAATGATCAGAATCTAGTGAATTTATAATTTCTTTGTGGACAGGTATAACATTAGTATAAATATTATCTAAGCATGTGGCACTAGTAGGGGTTATTCTTGTGGGCTCCAAAAATAGGTTTCCAAGATTGTAGACTGTAATGCTTGTTAATCTTCAAACAATATTATCCATTGGGAGACAGTTTGTGGTAATGTGCTGTTACTTGTGCCCATTCCATTTTGTCCGCGCGCTTACTAGAGGGCGCTTGGGTAATGATTGCACACGGGTGCTACATAGGCTAGAGACGCCTCTGCTTGTTAGTAGAGATGAAACATAATAATACATATAGTAGTATGGTCGGATACTTGACATTCGGCAAGCCTCGCGGCTGGAGACCCGCAGGATTATTACGTATGAAACAGCAATTAACAATATTTGCGCAGAGATTGTACAATCATCGCGCGAATATCACTTTACGTCAAAAAATTGGAAGGCTTATTTTTGCGAAATAATTGCTCTTCAATCGCGAATCCGCATTATATATGAGCTATAGCCACACCATAATAATTTTACGACAGCACTGCTAACAATAAAAATCTGTTAACTGAAATGTGCATTTATCGCAAGGTGATCGCGATAATTTCGTATTACGTATGGTTTTTGTCAGCAGAGCGACAGCGATCGGCGAGCAAATGTGGCTGTCAAATTGCGATTACTTTTTCCCTTGTTGTTGGTCGATTGCCAATCGCTCGCTGATGGCTGAGTAGGTACAGAAGTTTTTGAGTTTTTGGCGGCTTTTTTATTATATTTTGGCGGCTTTCTTATCCACAAATTAGAATAATAATATAATAATAAAAATTGAAATAACAAATTCCTAGTGAATATTGTAAATGTAAATGACAAATTGGTGTTGTTTTGAGTCTCTAATGTCTACGCAACTGGACTATTTGTTGAATCATTGAAACAGAAGTGATCACGGTGAAGTGGAGGATTTTTTTTATATACAGTATAAAAAAATCCTGTGTTGGCTGGCTACCTGAGCGATGCTTATATGTTTACTACTAAATACTTACAAACACATGAGAATGTGATAAGTCCGCAATAAGTAGCTTCTATTATTATTATTTTTTTATATGGCAAACACCGTAGCGACTATTCTGCCAATGTCTAAATTAAATTTGAAAAATCTTTTTTACGTTTCATAGCTCAAATACGAGATAATGTAGCCTACTAAGTGATGTTCTAATGCGTTATCGATTTAATTTTGAAAACAATCGACAATTCGAAGAAATTTTAATCGATTTTACACATTGACATACATGTAAATAAAATGCAAATATCAAATTTTCACTGCCATATTTACTTTACACAAATACTTTACATCTGCGAATATAAATTTATCGGAATATTGGAGCTAAATAGTAATCAAATTGACTATTGCAAAAAAACAGCCTCCACGAAGTGTTGCTCTTTCATAAGCTGGTTCATCAAACGATACATCTGCGATACATTTTATAAATCATCGGACAGATAAAATAGCTTCTGTTAAAAGTGATTGTCAAAAAAAAAGACTTGACTTAAAGGCCTCAGTAGCCATGTCACTAAATTGATCGCGCAATAATTGTACAATTATTGCTACTTGCTGTTCCTTACGTAATAAGCCCGCCGATATTCGGCACCCTGTAGCGTTTTAAATTGAGACTAGTTTGATTTGAGTGAAAAAGATTGCAAAGATGCCGGCGAATTCTTATGTTATCGCGCGTGAGTGGCTAGCATGCGTCATTTGTTTACGTATTTATTGTAGTTAGATTCCTTTTTTTTCTTGTTGCACGTGGTTTCTTGTTTCCTTGTTAAAATAGTACATTGTGATACAAGGGTGGAAAGTACACACCCGTGTATCACACGACGTTTTTCAATACCTACAGCTGTGGGAAATAGTAAAAACAAATCAAAGAATGAAATTTGTTTTGTCCATAAAATAAAATTATTGTAAGTCGCCATACATGTTTCTCGAGATTTTTGGGGTAAAATTTCATCCTGCGCAGTTTTTGCCTCAGATAAAATATCAGGCTAAGTTAATTCTATTTCATCACTTCAAGTACAAGTGAAGTACAGTTTCATCTCATTATAAAAGAAATAATCAATATATCACTCATGAAATTAAAATTTTCAGAAAATGGCGCGTTTATGCAACTGCGTTTATGCATTCGTATCCATCAAAAGGATGTCCGTAAGGTACTGCGCAACCTCGACGTAAACAAGGCTAGCGGCCCTGACGGAATACCAGCAATAGTTCTCAGAACCTGTGCGCCTGAACTGTCTCCGATCTTGACACGCCTATTCCGCCTTTCATATGAGACTGGAAAAGTGCCGAATGCTTGGAAGCTAGCTCGACTAGCCCGTGCCCAAGAAGGGTAGTCGAGCTGACCCGGCCAACTACAGACCCATCTCTGTAACGTCCATACTCTTACAGAGTATGGACGTATACTTAACACGAAGCTCCTGGCATACCTAGAAACTAACGAGATCCTTAGTGACCGCCAATACGGCTTCCGTCGAAATCGGTCTACTGGGGATCTTCTAGCGTATGCCATTCACATCTGGAGTGAGGCCATCGAGAGGCATGGGGAAGCGCTTGCCGTCTCCCTCGACATCTCGAAGGCTTTTAATAGGGTCTAGCACGAAAGCCTTATTGGTAAGCTTCCTTCATTCGGTTTGCCCGGTGGTCTGTGTGATTGGATTGCAGACTTCCTGAGAGATCGGTCCATTCCAGTGGTTATCGATGGCTGCTCGTCGGACCAATTGGATATCAATGCCGGGGTCCCTCAGTGGTCGGTACTCTCAGCAACTTTATTCTTGCTGCACATTAACGATCTGCTAAAACCTTTGGGTATGCAGACGACAGCACTGTTGCTGAGAGATACTTGTCCAACGCTCGTGCTACCGGGCCTCAGGTCCGGTTTCTCCGGGAGGCCATGGTGGAGCGCTTGAACGTGTCCTTGCAGGCTGTCTCCGAATGGGACGATGCCAATCTGGCCAGGTTAATTGCTGCTGCAACCCAGGCGTGTCTTTTTCCGCTAAAAAAAGCCAATTTTACCCAGCTCCAACTTTCCGAGATGCGACCGTCCCAATAACTGACCATCTTGAGCTTCTTGGCGATACGTTGACATCTACTCTCAATTTTGGCCCTTACATTGAGGCAAAGGCTCAGCTGGCTGCCAAAAAGCTGGGGATTTGTATCAAGCGCAAGTTCGATCATGCATGGAGTACTGTTCTCATCTCTGGGACGGATCCGCCAAATACCAGCTTGATGCACTAGAGTCGATCGAAAAGCGAGCCAAGAGGCTCATCGGCGATGAGGCGCTGGTCAAGTCAAAGCTCCAGATTCTTGAACATCGTCGCCGAGTTGCCAACCTGTCGGTTTTTAATTGGTTACATTTCGGGGAGTGTGCGATGGAATTGCACGATATAATTCCACCTAGCCCGTTTCACCATCGGACTACCAGACGTACGGCGATGCGCCATCGATACATGGTAGACATCCCACCCATACGCACAAAACGTTTTGGGAACACTTTTATTATGCGTACAGCTAAGGAGTGGAATTCCCTGCCGGAGTCTGTGTTTCCCGATAGCTACAATCTAGGGGTCTTTAAGTCAAGAGTGAATACGTTATTTCTAGGCAAGCGTGTTTCACCGTCGACCACATCATCGCTTACCATCAGGTGAGATTGTGGTCAAGCGCGAGCCTATTGTTATAAAAAAAAACGACATTTTTTTTACAACGAAAACAGCCTATACAGCCTATTCGATTTTTGACAAATGTTGATGTGAAAATAATTAAATAAAAACTGTTAATTAAATATATTAAACAACCATCTAAAAGACTTTTGAGAATTCAATGCTAAGACGTACGGACTCATACATTTTTCCTCTAATAAAATCTATCCCATTTTATTCTATGTATGAAAACTCCTTGCTACTAAACTTTTTAAATTGATTTATAATTTTAAAACTAAACTGCAAACCTAATGATCGAGCGCGTAAACAAAAGTCACGACCGCGTAACAGAAAGATGCCTGTGCAACAGATTTGATTTTCGAATCATAACTATAGCCTCTGAAAGTGCGCCATGTTTAACAACTGTATTGAAAAATAATAATATAGTGAGTGGTATGTTTTATGTTGTGTGATTGTATTTTTTTTTCATATTCTGTGTTTGGCCAGATAGTTGGTTACTATTCGGTATCTGACCGGATAGTAAAAATTGGGAATAGTTACCGATTTTCCGTTTCATCTGTACTTGTAAGCTCTTAACTATCATGCAAACCCTGTAACGTGCACGGCCTTCTTAATTGGTTTTCAGTTATTTTAATTACCATTGATGTGTCTTTTACCATCTTAACGACCAGTATTCTATGTACATTTTCCCAGGACGCCAAGAGCTCATCGATGTCCGGGGGCGGGGGTGGGGGCGCGGGTGCCGGGGGCGCGGGGGGGCGCGGTGATCGCGTCGTGCGCGGACCTGTTCCTGTTCTACAAGAAGTGCCTCGTGCAGTGCGCGCGCCTCACCACCGGCGAGCCCATGCTGGGTGAGTCACACTGTGTAGTATCATCACTGTTCTACAAGAAGTGCCTCGTGCAGTGCGCGCGCCTCACCACCGGCGAGCCCATGCTGGGTGAGTCACACTGTGTAGTATCATCACTGTTCTACAAGAAGTGCCTCGTGCAGTGCGCGCGCCTCACCACCGGCGAGCCCATGCTGGGTGAGTCACACTGTGTAGTATCATCACTGTTCTACAAGAAGTGCCTCGTGCAGTGCGCGCGCCTCACCACCGGCGAGCCCATGCTGGGTGAGTCACACTGTAGTATCATCACTGTTCTACAAGAAGTGCCTCGTGCAGTGCGCGCGCCTCACCACCGGCGAGCCCATGCTGGGTGAGTCACACTGTGTAGTATCATCACTGTTCTACAAGAAGTGCCTCGTGCAGTGCGCGCGCCTCACCACCGGCGAGCCCATGCTGGGTGAGTCACAGTGCTTATCATCATCACTTCAGCTGAAAGACGTCCACTGTTGAACATAGGGCTCCCTCAAGTGTCGCCACATTGACCGGTCCCGTGTGTCTCGCTTCCAGCAGATTCTCGCAACCTTAACTAGGTCGTCGGTTCATCTAGTGAGTGATCTTCTAACACAACGTCTTCCGGTTCGCGTTCGCCATTCCAGAACTTTTCTGCCCCATCGGCCATCCGTTTTGCGAGTAATGTGCGCTGCCCACTGCCACTTAGGTTTGGCAATTCTTCGGGCACTGTCGGTAGCCCTCTCGCCCTCCTCGCTAGGTTCTCTAGCTAATGTCTAAGTGAGTGTTACTGCTCTCCCTCTTATTGACCAGTCTTTGCCGATGGACAGTTCCTGTATAAACCGACGTCAATCAACATCGAACAATATTGTTGAAATTACAATTTTTTTTGCATATCTTTGTAAACATCTAAATAGATGGTCCAAGTCATGTATGTTATCTCCGTCGTCCCCGTGAATCTCAGAAACTAGAAATTCGATTCAAAGTATTCTTTTTTATCGAATTCAGTATATTTCAGCTTAGGCAACAGTGCAAGTTGCATCGAAATCGTTTCAGCTTGTTTGTAAGATATGGACTTGTTATGTGTTGTCCTAGAAAATCACGTTGTTTATATTACGCAGCAATTCTAAATGACCTTTATATTAAAACAGATAGATTTGTTTTTTGCAATTTGCTCAGGGCAATCCAATTTCTGCAGTAAATATCCGCCATCGTAACAAATATGGACTTTATTTATAAAATCTTTTTAACCATATGAATAGTTTAAATTAGACATGAAACTAATTGTAGTTCTGCCGGATAACCGTATATCCTGCTGCCAGACATTCAGACCTTTGTTGCGATACACGTCGTGACGAGTTTGATTGGAAAGATTTCGGCGATTAGTTTGATGGGTTGCTAAAAACAAATATCACAAAAAACGATCCCCTAATTGGCAATTATTTAATTGAAACAGTAAATTACAAGTATTCGGTAGGATTATAAAAAAAAAACTGTTGCTCATTAGCTATTGTGGTATATTTTCTAGTGTTAATGAGAGTTTTTTTTTTATATCCGGTATCCGACCGGATAGTGACTTACTATCCGCTATCCGATCGGATACTAAAATTGACTGGATAACGGATGGTTACCGGATATCAGTATCATTTCTTATTTATTCACTATTCAACAGATTCGTTTTCAAGTTCTACTTAATAAAAAAATATAGAATCTACTAGTCAGTATTTACACTAATCTCAAACTCGAAATAATTTAAAAGTTACTTTTGATTTGTCACAAGTTGAGTGTTTTGTTGCACATTTAGCGTCAGTAGGTCTCTATGGAGAAGAACCTGCAAGAAACTCCACGGTCACTCATAAGGTTAAAAAGATTTTAGAAGTAATTAACCCTAATTACTTCAAAAATCTTTGAGTAAGTATTTATCGAAGCACAATCGATCACTAAGGTATTATTCAACGGCATAAACGTACCGTTTGTTTGAAGCTTACAGTCATAACATAATATGTACCTACAATGTATTGGTGCCGCGCGCCGCTCATAAGACGCGTGCGGGCGACACGTGTGACGCGCCACGTGACACGCGAGCTCCATACAACAACATAAATACACGTGCACAGTAAGTGGTACGGTGAACCTTTTTTACTGAACCTTCTCTTAATTCCAGAGCCTGATTAAGTTATTTGCAATCCATACTAATATTATAAATGTGAAAGTAACTCTGTCTGTCTGTCTGTCTGTTACCTTTTCACGCTTAAACCGCTGCACCGGTTTAGATGAAAGTTGGTATGAAGATAGTTTGAGACCTGGGAAAGGACATAGGCTATATAGGTAGGGTAGGGTAGGGTAGGGTGGGGTAGGGTATGGTATTGTAGGGTAGAGTATTGTAGGGTAGTGTAGGGTCGGGTAGGTTAGGGTAGGGTAGGGTAGTGTAGGGTCGGGTAGGGTAGGGTAGATAAATGTTTGGTCTTTTTATGGCAAAACAAAGTTTGCCGGGTCAGCTAGTACTCTATATTAATCACAGCGGATCTTTGTGTCTCTGTAGTTGGCTTTGTCAACCATTGCGCAAGAAATAGTTTGTCATCGAGTATACTGCATACAGTAACCGAGGTAGGACGATGCGACAAACGTTAGCGAATGAAAGAGATAGTTATTACAATGCTATGTTCACCTTCATTCAACAACGACACAAAAATAGCTACTGCGCAGGGTCTTGCAGCCAATTCAGAGACACAAAAATACGTTGTGGGTATTATAATAGGAAACATTACGCAAAGCTGATCCAGCTGATAACGTCACGTAAATAATTGGTAAACAGTGGGCTTATTTTGAGTTTGACTAATGCTCGACCGCGTTAACGTAAACGTCAATTTGTGTTGAAACTGGATTAGCGTCGTCTGGTGACGGTAAGGGAAAACCTCTTATTTTGTATTCAAACTGACATAAGAGAAATGTTTACGTTAGCGCGATCATGTTAAAAACTCGTACTTGTTCTGAGGAGAACAAGTTTGAAAAAACCGGCCAAGTGCGAGTCGGACTCGCGCACGAAGGGTTCCGTACCATTATCGCACAAAACAGCAAAAAAATCACGTTTGTTATATGGGAGCCCCACTTAAATATTTATTTTATTCTGCTTTTAGTATTTATAGTGGCAACAGAAATACATCATCTGTGAAAATTTCAACTGTCTAGCTATCACGGTTCATGAGATACAGCCTGGTGACAGACGGACAGACAGACGGATCGTGTAATCTTAGTAATAGGTTCCCGTTTTTACCCTTTGGGTACGGAACCCTAAAAACGCTTCAACTGGTTTACATGACATGTCATGGTTAACAAGCCACGATCCACGCGAGACAATGGCTTTTTGATTGTTTCGGTAATTACGACATTCAATTAAACGGTTAAATATTTTTTTTTTTTTTTTTTAAATTACGTTTTATATTAAAAATTGCAATGTCTCTGCAATGTTTTGCAATGTCTCTGTGCAAAATTTTTGCATAAGCCAACACCGGGAAGTGGGACAAACTTAATTTGCAAGATTTGATTACCGACACCGGGACACGTGAAAGTAAATAAAAGCTTGTATTAAACAATTAACCAGTGCCAAAGCCTTTGAAAATTGTAAAAAGTGACAAAAAATAATAGTAGGATGAAACCCGTTGGAAAAGGAAGAGAATATAACAAGAATGAAAGGAAAAATAATTTACGCGCGATCTGAGGTCGGGAAGTGCAAGGGGGTGACTTTTTAAGGGTAGAAAACGGTTTATCTCGATTTCCGGCAAAACTACATGACGCGGCACTTAGTACTGACATTACCTCGAAATTAATCATAAAAATTACAGTGTGTTTGGGACATAAAAAGGTAAGTCACCAAACACCGAGTTTTTTTTTTGGTAAAATTTAAAAATAAAAATCAAATAACTGGTTATTTGAATTTTTGACATAAATTTTGAGGTTATGTCAAAAATTCGGTGTCGGTGGTTAGTTTTGTCCTGAAGGTTATTCGCACATGCGCAGTAGATATGCCCGAGAAACTATTAGTTAATCTGTGGATATGCTGAACGCGCTTGAATAAGCCCGCCATTTTATTAATTTCATTTAATTTATTTATTTATTTCCTTGCACAATGCATAGTAAAATGTTGTATGATACACGTACGTAAGATGATTTCCGACTCGTGTCGATTTATCCACTCACTCGCTTCGCCCGCTCGTGAATAAAAATGCCACTCATCGGAAATCACCTACCTTCCGCACTTGTAGCATAAATAACTATTTCCTTTCATTTGTGTTATATTCTCTTCCTTTTCCAATGGGTTTCATCCTACTATATTATTTTCCTTTTCAAAAATTACCCCTGGTTTAAATGTCCTCTCCATCTCTCCGCAGAGCTCGCCGGCGTGTTCCAGAAGTACCTGCGGGAGTACGCCAGCGCCGTGCTGCAGGGCAGCCTGCCCCGGGGTGGCGCCGCGTCAGGTTTGCCGCTCGGAGTGCCCAGCATTGTGACCAACCTGCACACGCTGCTCCGGGACGAGAACAGTGACAGCCGCTACACCAGGTGAGCGCGCACTGAGCCCAGGAGAGGCGGTGGTACGGTCATCGGAGTGCCCAGCATTGTGACCAACCTGCACACGCTGCTCCGGCAGTCGAGGACGAGTCCCAGGTACTTCATCGTCGACCCGACGCCGATGTGAACCCTCCTACCGTTATCTGGGACCCCGGCGGTGCCGCGTTCCGAGGACCATGAAAACACATGGCCTCGGACTTGCGCAGGGCACCTCGAGCCCCAATTGCCGGTTCATAGGTGCATCCCTGCCTAAACCTTCGGGGAATACAGTCATGTTGTTATGTGATGGTGCAAGTGGCCCTCACCGACATCAGCCTACATTGTTATGTGATGGTGCAAGTGGCCCTCACCGACATCAGCCTACATTGTTATGTGATGGTGCAAGTGGCCCTCACCGACATCAGCCTACATTGTTATGTGATGGTGCAAGTGGCCCTCACCGACATCAGCCTACATTGTTATGTGATGGTGCAAGTGGCCCTCACCGACACCAGCCTACATTGTTATGTGATGGTGCAAGTGGCCCTCACTGACATCAGCCTACATTGTTATGTGATGGTGCAAGTGGCCCTCACCGACATCAGCCTACATTGTTATGTGATGGTGCAAGTGGCCCTCACCGACATCAGCCTACATTGTTATGTGATGGTGCAAGTGGCTCTCACCGACATCAGCCTACATTGTTATGTGATGTTGCAAGTGGCCCTCACCGACATCAGTCTACACTAATACATAAAAATGCACCTTGTGAATATAACATTAACATTACAAAAAATACAAAATGTTCAACAAAAACTTCTCAAGTCTATTGTTGCGAGAAATCGAATCGGTATCGCATTAGGACATCACGTATGTATGTAAAGTAGAAATTAACCCATGCCGATTCCAAAATCATTTCGAGATTTTCCTTTGTAAGCCTTATTTTTCTATTTTTGTGTGATCATATTTATTTTCACAAAAATACTTTAAATCATTTGACTTTTACTTGACATATAAATGACGTCATAAAGTATCCTATAAAGTAAACTTTCAGTGCCTCTTCTAATGAAATAATTAAGGCACTAATAACCAAACCCAGAGCTAGTCACCAACACGAGGTAAAATTGTCAGTTCGTCTTACAATAGGTTAAAACGGGCTGGTTTCCGCAACTCCACGACCAAGCGCGTATTTTGCGTAAATATTGTTAATTTAACTTCGCGCTTACAACCAACTCCGAGTTAAGTCTTTCGTGCAAGTAGGATGTTGTTTTGTATGTCTGCGTCAATGTCAACTTCAACTCCTATGCCATTCAGTAGTCGGACGTAGTCTCTATGACGTCAACACGAACAAAACTTTAAATAAATATAAAAAATAACTACAGCTTCAAATAAGGAAATATTGAAATTCGTTGCTTAAAATAACTAAATATAAATTATAAATATAAAAAATACCTGAAAAATAATTACCGAATTAATAAGTAATCGAGCTGTCAAAAGGGAAATAAGTGGTTGGAAAAGGTATAAATACCAAATTTAATATTAGTTGCCTACAAACTACATCTAATCTGCCAAGCCAACCCAACTATGTTGGTGTCGGCCCTTATTCTAACCGGATTCAACTGAGTACCAGTATTTTGGAGCGACTGTCTGTCTGACCGCCACAACCCGGTTACGGGGTAACACGATAACCCTTGACAAGACCGGCTGAAATAAAGACAAAACAAAACTAAATAAATTATCCATTAAAAATATTTTTTTTAAACAATATTTTTTCGTATTCTTCTCATCAATCCTTTCATTTGATGCCCATATCATGGCAGTGAACAAAAAATAACTAGTCCGCCATCTTGGGCCGTCCGCCATATTGGATTTAGCTAACTGTGCATTGTCATCCCAACTAAACGTGTATGCAAAATTTCATCTTAAACGCTGGAGCATAACTGCTTTAAAATACAGTTGCAAATTTTGACCCGAACACACTTACATATATTGCAAGTTAAACAAAAACTTGTAAAAAATAGTAATAATTACTTTACGTGACTTTTTAGTGAAGCTGTTCGTCCATACAAGTTATACCTCCGTACTTCATACTCATTCTGACGCTAAGCATTTGGTAACACCTCGCAGGTACAGCAAGCAAGAGATCTCGAAGATCACCAGCGTCATCACGACGGCGGAGTATTGTCTGGAGACCACCATACACCTCGAACAGAAGCTCAAAGAGAAGGTTTGTTATTAAATAAAACCATATTTTTCTTATTCCTACATAAAAAAATAACCGGCCAAGTGCGTGTCGGACTTCGCAAATATAGGGTTCCGTACCAAAGAAAAAGTCTGATTTATCAATATGCTAGCGACCCGCCCCACCTTCGCCCGTGACAAATTATATACATAAACCTTCCTCGTTTCTTACTCTTTCTATTGGTGAAAACCGCATAATTATTAGTGATTGCTATTTGTTAACCCCCTCCGGAAAAAGAGGGGTGTTATAAGTTCACGTGTGTTGCTGTGTATCGGTGTATCTGTGTGTCTGTCTGTGGCATCATAGCGCCTAAACGGGTGAACCGATTTTGATTTAGTTTTTTTTGTTTAAAAGGTGATTTTGTCGAGAGTGTTCTTAGCTGTGTTTGAATAAAATCAAAATTTTCACAGATTATGTATTTCTGTGGCCGCTATAACAAATACTAAAAACAGAATAAATTATTTTTTAAGACATAAACCTTCCTCGTTTCTTACTCTTTCTATTGGTGAAAACCGCATAATTATTAGTGATTGCTATTTGTTAACCCCCTCCGGAAAAAGAGGGGTGTTATAAGTTCACGTGTGTTGCTGTGTATCGGTGTATCTGTGTGTCTGTCTGTGGCATCATAGCGCCTAAACGGGTGAACCGATTTTGATTTAGTTTTTTTTGTTTAAAAGGTGATTTTGTCGAGAGTGTTCTTAGCTGTGTTTGAATAAAATCAAAATTTTCACAGATTATGTATTTCTGTGGCCGCTATAACAAATACTAAAAACAGAATAAATTATTTTTTAAGTGGGGCTCCCATTTCTTGCCCGGTTTTTTCGATAATGGTACGGATCTCTTCGTGCGCGAGTCCGACTCGCACTTGGCCGGTTTTTTTTTAATTTCTATGGTATGCATCAACTTGCGCAAACAAACTCTTCTTCTCATTTCCAATGTCTTCATTCCATTCCAGGTGTCCCCCGGCCTAGCAGACAAGATCGACATGACTCCAGAACAGGACCTGTTCCACAAGATCATCAGCAACTGCATCCAACTCCTCGTCCAGGACCTGGAGCTAGCCTGCGAGCCAGCCCTGCAGGCCATGACCAAAATCTCCTGGCTGCACTTCGACAACGTAGGAGACCAGAGTTCCTACGTCACTCAAATCATAATGCACTTGAAAAATACCGTACCTAACTTAAGAGACAATCTATCTTCTTCAAGAAAATATTTCACGCAATTCTGTATCCGTTTCGCGAATTCTTTTATCCCGAAGTTTATTCAGAACATTTATAAGTGTAAGCCTATTTCGACGGTGGGTTCTGAACAGCTGTTGTTGGACACTCATATGTTGAAAACCGCTTTGTTGGAACTACCCTCGATAGGGTCGGAAGTGAAGAGACCAGCCCCTGCGACGTACACTAAAGTTGTGATCAAATTGATGACAAAAGCTGAAATGATTCTCAAACTAGTAATGGCTCCTCTAGATGGAAACTTAGAAGGATTTGTCGGCCAGTTCGTGCAGTTACTGCCGGAATGTACGGTGGCGGAGTTTCATAAGGTGTTGGATATGAAAGGTGCCAAGTTGTCGAAGGCACAACAGTTGTCTCTCGATGCGTTTTTTAGGGAGACTTGTAAAAATGTTCATAGTGAAGCTGGAAAGTGAGGGTTTTGTATGAGAAGGGCAATTAGGTACTTAATATGAATCTGACATAGGTTGGGATCTTAACAGAAAAGTTGGACTTTACGTTTGTTGAAATAAAGTTTAAAATACAATAACTGGTTGGAAGTTAAACTTGTAATATCTAAAAACTAATGTCTAATATGACTATAGTTAGGAAAATTGTTAGTATAATTTATTATTTATCTGTTAAATGAAGGAAATCAGTGAACATAATAATGAATTAAGGTTTTTATAAATGAAATTAGAAAAGAGATAATTTATGTATTGATGAATGTAATATCAAACTTAAGCCCATTGCACGATAAACTTAACTCAGAGTTAGTTGCTAACACGAGGTTAAATTGTCTGTTTGTCATACAATTTTGTTAATTTAACCTTGTGTTAGCAACTCTGAAATAAATTTTTCATACAAGTGGGTCCTAGCACTTAAAAACTGTACCCACATCAGTTAGTTTGTGGATATTTAGACAGGAAGTCCATACAGGTAGACTCAAACTTAATGGCGGCTCGGAACACTCGGCGAGTCACTGGACAGTATCAATTTCATGTGACAGTGTGGCGGGGTACTGCACAGCAAGTAGCGAACTTCACAGCCGCCATTAAGCTTGGTTGGTTGTCTTCGACCTGTACCTGTCTACATAAAAAAAACTGATAATAGACGATCAACAGAAATGACAAAATCGGATTATCTACTTTATATTATTTTATTTAGTTTAAATATACCTTTGTTACAGTATGCGATTCTAAATATGTCTCACCGTGTTTTAGAGACAGTTGTGTTTGTCTCTGTCACTCACACCTGTGTGGCAGTCTCTTTCTAAAGCCCCATGTGTCATATTAACGCTAGGGTATAGGTAGATTCAAATTTAATTGCTTAGCGAATTCTTGTGACAGCAGAGCGAGAGGTACTGCGCAGTGAAAAGCGAACTTCACAGACCTACGCCTTTATGTTTGAATAGACAAGTGACATTCCATCAACGCAAGCGTCGCGATAACGGTTGTTAAAATGTCAATAATGTGTAGTATAATCCCCGGCACGTAACTTGGCAAGAGTCGTTAGATGCGCACGAGTCGTTTGCTCGCCCGGTCCCCGCGCGGGACCCAGGGAACCGTTCCTCACGCGCCATTGGCTGCTCAGTTTAACACAAGGCTCGACTGACCAATCGCCGAGCGTCCACGTTCCGTACGCTCTATAATGCTATATGGTGGTTGGTGAACTTACCCCCACTACACCAAAACATTGCCAAGTTACATGCCGGGGAGGGGGAGGGGGGACTATATCGCCAAGCGCTATAGAAATGTCTCGTGATCTATACCTTACATTTTGAGCATCACCATCGCTTAAATAATGGCACTTGTCGAGAGCCTCTGGAGCCTTACTAATTATCAAAACTTTGATGGTTGCACTGTGCAAAAGAGATAGTGCTATTCGTCTTGTAGGTACTGGATGTAACGGCAAGGTGTGATCATATGCTTCTGCCCATAGACTAGGTTAATTTTCAGAGACCGCCGGTCGCCAACGTTTCTTTGTGATGTTTTATGATTGGACCAGCATTGTGTGAATGTGCTGTTTTTGTATTTATTGTAAGTTACGTGATTGTGTCGACATTCCATAATGTATGTATTGTTTATAATGTGCAATAACTATATGAAATTACTAATAATACACAATTTTATTAACTGTAATTAATGTTTTTTTTTTTATCTGGAGTCGTACCTGGAACGTACAGTAGTCAGCGGATCTTTGAGTCTCTGAAGTTGGCTCCGCGAACCATTGCGCAAGAAATAGTTTGTCATCGAGTATACTGCATACAGTAAGCGAGATAGGAAGATGCGACAAACGTAAGTGAGTGAAAGAGACAGTTATACAATGCTTTCTTCAACATTGACACAAAAATAGCTACTGCGCAAGGTCTTGCAGCCATCTTCAGAAACACAAAGATCCACTGTAACTACTATACAAGTCTGGCGTTGAATAACAAACATCCGCCAACAACATACATTTACAGCCAATCGATTAAAGCCACACTTTTCACTATGAACTTGAAATTTGGTGAAAATGTTTGGACGCTCGGTTGGCGCAGTGGTTGAGTGATTGACTGCTGCGCTGCGTGTCGCGGGTTCGATTCCCGCACGGAACAAATATTTGTATGACCTACAGATAGTTGTTCCGGCTCTGGGTGTTGTGGATGTGAGTTGATATGTTTGTATACGCACCCATAATACAGGCAGAAATTCCTAGTGTGGTGTGGGGCACAGTTTAAAAAAAAATTATCTAACTTAAGTCCTATATTTTAGTAACAAATACCGTATTGCTAAGTAAATTAGATTTTCCTATGAAATTATCTCTGAAAACTTGATTTTGCGGTCAAGGTACGGAACCCTAAATGTGCGAAGTCCGATACGCACACGCTCAGTTTTTTTTCTCATTACGGGGAGGTATTGGACAAACGCGAGCATATCATAATAAAAAATACATCGTAACTTGAGTAAAAATTCACAACTTTTCCTTTTTACTCAAGAGACTGTTTGTTAAGCAAATTGACGACCGTCCTAAAAAGTTCTTTCTTCTGATACTCGATTTGAGCGGGAGGCCGGTACATGCCAATCTATACCTACTTGCTATGTAGCTACTTACACTATCCAGTACAGTATCCATTGATTTACTAAAAAAGATGACAAAGGCTTGAGGATTATGACTGGGAATCTCACGGGACTTATAACCGCAAAAGTACTGTATGATGGGCCATGCCCACTCAGATCACAATTTAAGGGTTCCCACACATAACTGCGAATTCGCAAAGCATCGCAAATATCTGCGAGCTCACACGTAGGTACCTATTATAAATATATAGATATCGCGTCGCACAGCATACAACATAGAGCAAGCACTGCAATATAGAGCTAAAGAAACCCAGTATCAAGTCAATAAGATTGAATTTAACATGAAATCATGCCTATTTCCCAAAGTGCAGAAACAGCAGGATGCCATGCCACGGTCACCTTCAACAATACATCTTCGTTAGAGGTCCTGAATAAATAAATAAACAACGATCCATAGAGGAAGGTGGGGCAGCCTCATACAGTTTTTCTATTTTATTTTTATAAATTTTTTTAAACAGTTTTTATTTTATTTTTTTATCTGACTTTGTATGAAATACATTTTCGTAACTGTGTTCATATGGGATTGACGTGGCATTGCGGAATGAAACACTTGAGTAGTAGATGTCGTATAATTACGGTAAATGTACACTAAGAATGCAGATAAAGGAACTATTTCTAATACAACAACCGATTGAAAGAAAACGCGCGGCGGTTAGGAGCTCGGGCGCGCGCGTCGGTTCGAAACGTGTCCCTGCGTGTACTGTGTTGCGTCGTCGGAACTCGGAAGTTGGTCGGCGCTCAGATGAAGAACTTTCTTCATCTGAGGGTAGGCACGCGAGCGTTTCGATTGCGTTATCGCTCTCCCTCTCTTATGCCTCGAGTGCATAGTCATTAAAGCGAGAGGGAAGGCATGCGCGGCGGCGTCCGGAAGTACGTAGGCTTGAATTATTTGCGACAACATGTAATTTGTGTAAATACACATGTGAGGCTTTTTATAAAGGTTTAAAAAAAATATAGAAATGTATGAATGTACCCCACATGCGGGGCAGATTCATACAAGGGCAAAAATACACAAATTAAGCAAGTAATGTTTTAATTATGTATCAAAATAAAATAATCAAAACACAACGTTCTCGATATCAAAAGCAATTAGTCTTTATGAGCAACTAATACAATGTAATAATCAAGTAATACTAAGTAAAAAAGAAAATAACTTAAATGTAGGTGGTTTCTTCTTCTTTTCGTGCCGATAAACTCAAATTTTTACTCAACTACTCTCAAATTTTGTCTGACCAGTAAGTAGCCACCTGGACCGCTCTGTCATTTGCCACGTTCAGGTCCTGAAAGGTACAGGTGGCTGGGCACGAAGGGCAGACAAGGAGGTGGGGCATATCCTGCGACGGGGCCCCACAATGGCACTGTGTTTGAGATGGGTCTATGAGACTCCATTTGGCCAGATTTTTCTGCAGCAACCAACCTGTACCCGCAATCGGTTTAGGGATTTCCAGATTGGCCACTGCAGTTCGTGTCCAGGAGGCAAATTCTCTGCCGGAGTGATGGAGTATGGAGGGGCAGGATGTGCGTTTTTCCACAGTATAGATCTCACGTCTGTTGCGCTGGCTTCCAAGGAGGTCGTATGTCTCAAAAAGCATTTGCGGCTTTATGGCACTGAAGCAACTTCGTTAACCTAACAGTATTTCTAATCAGTCAAATCATTATCATAATTCTTTCTTATGTATTGTAATTCATACAGTATGAATGTACCCCGCTTACTGCTGTATGAACCTACCCCATAAAAATAAAGTAAAATAATAATATTCCTAAAAAAAACAACCATACATAATCATTATTCACATATCAATTCACAAACTTGATCCTATTATCTTTGAAATAAAATAGTACTGAATAATCTAGATAAAAGCTTTTATTAAAATAAAGATGTTTAAAGTGAGGTCATAAAATTACTTATGCGTGGCCGAATCACGTTCCGTGTCACCTCGTCGAATGTACTCTGTGCCTCGTCGCCAGTTTCACACCGACTGACTGCTCATGACTGCTGTCCAAAGACCTTATACGTATTTCTTACTACTAGACTGTGCACTATGGCGCAAAAAACGGTCCGAGCGAGAGGCCTCCCGTTGGTAGTGTGTCACTTTCTAATGAGGTGACCATGACCAAACATAACAAGGGACAAATTCATTGTAAAAACAATAGTGTAAGTATCCCGATATATGTATAAATCCTACCTAACTACGCTACCTAAACCTACCAAATTCAAGGAAAAAAAAGAAACGTGTGTATATTTTTGGGAATCTACATCACTTACCGTATGGTGTCGGGCATAAAGAATTTCAACAGCCCATGTTTTTCCATTGGTGTCTTAAGAGGCGACTAAGGGACAAACCAGAGAATGGGCAGCAGCTTTCTCTGTGCATTTGTAACAACCATACTGGGATCGCCAACCCGCCTGCAAAGCACTCCCCATGAGTAGCACAAATAAAACATAGCCCTTAGTGCCCGGCAGCCTGCCTACCCTCGACTACGGTAGCGATCTAGGTTAAGGTAGGGCAAGGGGTGCAAAGAATCCCGGATGAGATCCGGCTACCCCAACAAATACCGACGATAGGACCTGGCAACGTACAACACGCGCACACTCCGGACTCCGGACCGACGATAAGATCACCGAACTCAAAGAGGAATTGAGCAGTTTACGATGGAGTATTATAGGGTTATCTGAAGTTCGAAGAGAGGGGGGGGGACTCGATAACCCTCAAATCCCAAGTCTGGATAAGTGTTGTTCTTCAAGACCCATCGTCGCTATCGATAGATAGGAACAAAAAGCTCTCTGATCTTACTCTCAAGCTCATGAAGGAGAGGCGTGAGATGATCCTGCAGTCTTCAGACGATGCTTTGAAATACCCCAAAGGATCTCAATTATTTCATTTAAGGTCCAGTTGCGTAGACAGTTAAGAAACTTAATTCACCAATTTTATTCCACTAGGAATCAATTTGCGAATAATATTAACAGCCGCTGAATTTTACTCGAACAAAACCCGCCAAAAACTCCACAAACCTGGTGGTCCTACATTTAGTATTACCAGGCCCAAACATTTAAAAGAACTACTCTTACACAGTATTGATGAATAATTTTTTAAATACAATGAATTGATGAATTAAAGGAACTGTAAAAATATTTAATACGCTTCAAAGTTTCATAGACTTTGAAACGTATTTAAATATATTTTTTATTCGTTCGTTTTGGTATTACATAAGAAAGAAAATATAAAATTTTCTACCATTTCTACCAAACCCAATGATTAGTTGAGCTGGCAAGATGTCAGACAAGGACACACTACCAGCGGGCACCCTCTCGCTCAGGACCGCTTTTGGTGAGCTACCGCTTATAAGGGAATAGCTAACCTAGATGTATGGTAATAGATTTCATTTTAGGTATACAAAAATTTTTGGTACACAGTCTAGTAGTAAGAAGTATAAGGTCTTTGCTGCTGTCAAACTCCGGGAGCCAGGAGCCAACACACACAGTAAGTCACGCCACAGACTACTTAGAGATACTACCGTATAGTCACGCAGACACGCCTACTCCTAAGTCGTTCAGATAATGCGCGCCTAACAACAGATATATCTAGTGTATGACGGTGCCCCTTGTATGAATCTGCCCCACTTCCCCCTATTTACTTCTATAACATTTAATTATTATTTACATAGATACAAGTATATACAGTGTATAAAATACTTAACTTAATAACTAAGACTACAAACAAATACACTTAAACCAAAAACTACTCACTAACTAAACCTAAAAATATACATAACTAAAATATGCCGTCGAAAAACTCCTCCCCATCGTTGACCACTGGTAATGAGCCCAAAAGATTGGCAGCATTGCCACGTTGTATGGCAATGCTAATTCTCTGACCAAGGTTAAAGCCAGCCCTTGGGTCACGCGAAGTGTCAACTAGGCGTTTGCAAAGATCTTTAAACAAAGCGTGAGCACTCGGACCCCACGCACCAAGAGTTTCAACCCAAACGGCTCGAAAACATTACTACCAATGAGGTTATTATATTTCCACCGCTTGAGGTTCTCTACAGCCGCAGCGGCAGCGCCAGCACAGCACGACGAGCTAGGAAGATGGGATGGTGCAAGAGTATCGACACAAGTAGCGTCCCACACTAAAGGCCTACCATCTTCCATGGAAACAAAGACATCGCGTCCGGTCTTTTGCCATCGTCGCGTGCCAGGCCATGGGGTTCCAATACGGCTGGAACGCCGACGGCGACGAGAGCACGTCGGATGATGTCGTTTAAATTTCCGTGACGCGCTATGCGACCCGCAGCCTAATTGTGTAAGTAAATTCGGCAACGGAAACAATCTGGTTCTTTGCCAAAAACACACACATACACAAAAAAGTTGAATCTTTATTCAACTTTTTTGGGTATGTGTGTGTGCTGTTTGATTTTTTACCGACGACATTTGGCTTGAAATTACGGACACGAATTGCATTTTGGAACGTACGAACGATGAGCGAGGACAGTCGACTGGCCCAGGCAGAGGCAGTAATGCTCAGCTACAAGCTACAGATTCTGGGTCTAAGCGAGGTGAGAAGAAACGGATTTGGTGAGCTGAGAACGCCCGGAGGCTTGACTTTGCTGTATTCGGGTAAAGAAAGTGAGGAGGATGTGCGCGAGCATGGCGTGGGGCTCCTTATTTCTAATACGGCAAGGAAAAGCCTTGTGAGCTGGAAACCGATCTCAGACCGGATCATGTGCGCCCGTTTTAACTCAAAAGCACGGAAGATCTCCATTGTACAGTGCTACGCCCCAACCAATGCATCACCAGAGGATACCAAAGACGACTTCTACAACGCCCTCAACGCCACCCTTAGGAGCATAAAGAAGCAAGTCATCGTCATAGTCATGGGGGACCTGAATGCAAAGGTTGGGAGTGTTAGCACTAACCGCGAACGACATATGGGGACACACGGTCTTGGAGTATGCAATGACAATGGGGATCGATTTATCGAATTTTGTCAGAACAATGACCTGACCATCGGAGGCACATTGTTTATTCATGGTGACCACCACAAATACACCTGGAATTCACCCGACGGAGTCACCAAGAATCAGATCGACCATATTGCCATTAGCTCCAAATGGCGTTCTTCATTGCTTGATGTCCGCAAACGTAGAGGCGCCGATTTGGATAGTGACCATCATTTGGTAGTTGCTGAAGTTCGGCTCAAGGTTGCGGTAACCCGTGCAACTGGAGAACACGGCAAAGTGGGGCGAAGGTACGATGTGAGTAAACTCTTTAATTTGGACACCCGTAAGGCGTTTCGGCTTGAGCTACGCAATCGGTTTTCTGGACTGGACGATGCTGCGGACTCAGTGGACGAGGCCGTATTAGAAATGCCTATACAGAAACCAGCTCCGTGGTCCTTGGGCATAGATCAACTAATGCGCGCGAGGACTGGATGTCACTTCACACGTGGAGCCTCATTGAGGATAGAAGGAAGTTGCACCTCAAACTGCTTGAGACGCGTAATGATGCCGAACGAGCCGAGCTCAATGCCCAATACCGCCAGAAGCACAAGGCGATTTATCGCAGTACGCGTGCAGACAGAAGGCGTTGGGCTGATCATATTGCTGATCGTGCTCAACAGGCTGCGAACACTGGCAACTTGAAAGAGCTGTATAAAGCCACTAAGACCTTGGCAGGAAACAGAAGGCTCACGAAGAAGAAGCCGCTTAAATCCAGAGAGGGGCAGCTTATTGTGACGTCGGAGGGCCGGCTGCAGCGCTGGCGCCAGCACTTTGAGGAGGTCTTCCGATTGTCGGCATCTCTGACGCCTGACGTGCTGCAGGGAGGTTCTACTCCACCTCGACCTCTTGACATCGACACGGAACCACCGTCAGCCTCTGAAGTGACTGAAGCGATCCTCTCTTTGAAGGCAGGCAAAGCACCTGGACTCGACCTGATAACTGCGGAAATGTTACAAGCCGACTTAGCATCCGCCGTCGACGTGCTGACGCCTTTAATTGAAAGGATATGTACTGCTGAAGAACTCCCGGATGACTGGAACAAGGGACTTTTAATCACCGTGCCCAAGAAAGGTGATCTCAGCAGTTGCGATAACTGGAGGGGCATTACGTTGCTGTCGACTCCCTCAAAGGTCTTCTGTAAGGTACTACTTGATAGGCTGTCGAAGGCCGTTGAGCCTCTACTGCGCGGGGAGCAGGCGGGTTTCCGTTCGAGCCGCTCATGCACGGACCAGATCAACACTCTTCGTATCATTCTCGAGCAGGCAGCAGAATGGCAAAGGGAAATTTATCTCACTTTTGTCGACTTCGAAAAGGCCTTTGATACGCTGAAGTGGTCCAGCATCTGGTCCCGCCTGTTAGACATAGGAGTGCCGCCAAAAATAGTCTGCCTGTTGGAGGGCATTTATAAGAAAATTCCTGTAAGGTGACTCACGAAGGCCTCATTTCGGAGAACATCGCAGTGCACACTGGTGTCCGCCAGGGCTGTCTTCTTTCGCCCCTCCTTTTTATAATCGTTCTCGACGGAGTCATGTCGCGCATTAACGAAAGCAGGCGTCGCGGGATAGAGTGGGGATTGACCAACGTCTTGGAAGACCTGGACTATGCTGATGATCTATGCCTGCTGAGTCACACTCATGCCGACATGCAAGCGAAACTGGACGGCCTGCGCCAGGAGGCGGCGAAAACTGGGCTCAAAATTAACATCCGGAAGACCCAGGAGATGCGTACAGGTGTGAAGAATTCGTCTCCGATGTTAATCGGCACAGAGGTTGTGGAACGCGTCCACAAATTCACGTACCTCGGGAGCGTCGTGTCAGAGACTGGAGGAACTGAAGAGGACATCACTTCACGGATTGCCAAAGCGCGAGCAACCTTCGCACAGCTGAGACCTGTGTGGCAATCGCGGAAACTGACCCGAAGGGTTAAACTCAAAATCTTCGGGTCCAATGTCAAATCCGTGCTGCTCTACGGGTGCGAAACGTGGAAGGTAACAAAGAACATCTCGCGCCAAATCCAGGTCTTCGTCAACCGATGTCTTCGTCGCATCCTCGGAATTTACTGGCCCGAGATCATCTCTAATGTAGAGCTGTTGGAGAGATGCCACGAGACCCCGATCGACCGCCAGATCAAGCGGCGTAAATGGTATTGGATTGGTCACACGCTCCGGAGGAATTCCGATCACATTCCTAAACAGGCCTTAGATTGGAATCCTCAAGGAAAAAGGAAGCGAGGCCGTCCCCGTCAAACCTGGCGACGCACCATATTGGCTGAAGCGACGAGTATCGGAATGGCGTGGAGCGAGGTGAAGCGCGAAGCTCAAGACCGGTCTCGATGGAGGACTACTGTGGACGCCCTCTGCCCCAGCTAGGGGTCATAGGATCTTAAGTCAAGTAAGTCAAGTGTGTGCTGTAGGTAGGCTGCCGCACTTCGGCTGCATGAAAGACCGTGGTTACCGAGGCTGTTGACAACTTCGCCACAGTGACAAAGATGAGGAGTACAACAGGGAGTGCCAAGGCGTAGGGAAGCAGCGAGGTGGAAAGTAGTGTCGTCAAACAAGATGCCTATGTTCGACGACGGAAGTGCGTGAAGCCAGAGGCCCGACTCCCACTCACCCACAGCCAGCAGACGAGCGCGCTCGGCAGGAGTGGCAGAAGTGGCAATTTGGTGCTCCTGAACTGCTCTGCAGAGCGGCTCATCCCACCGTCTCTGGGATGATGGGTAGTCGGAGAGATGACAATTCGGGCAAGCGAGTCTCCAAGCTCAATAGCCTCGGTGAAGCACAGCACATCAAAATTAATCAGTATGGGTCTTAGAGCATTAAATGCTCTAAGGTATGGGTGCTGGGATATTACTGATTAATTTCTCAGTACCGTGGACCGAGGATATAAATGCCGGTAAACTTATACTAGAAATTTTGCGGACGCCGAAGCCTCCCATACGGATGGGAAGAGTAGCTTGTGCCCAAGCTCGGTCGGTGTATGACGGATAATTTGGTCCATTTTTTCTAAGGAGGGTGCTTCCATAGATGGGAAGCACGAAGGAAATATGTTAATTTGGGGCCAAAACAACAAAAGCGAATTATGGTGATAGCCGAATATAAGTTATTTTGGAGCAATCTTGCCGAAATGTTGCTAAAATTTTGTTTTTTTTCCGCAATAAAATCGGGAAAGGAATCATCGAAGACTGGGGACCCGAGGAGACGAAGAGAGCTTTTTTCAATAATTTTGATTTCTGGGGCTATTTTATTGAATTTTGAAAGTGTCACTTGTCTGTCGGAACTGTCAGATAAAAATAACTCACATTGAAAAATTTAGATCTAGTCCTATAGAATGTAGTTGATGTTTTAAAAATTGCAGGTCATCTAAAACTGTGTCTACATCGCCTCCCAGTGTTCTATCATCGAGATAAAAACGTTAAATTGAGAATTTAGCTGTCGAATAATTGGGTGGATAGCCAGACTGAAGATCACTGGCCCGAGAGAGTCACCTTGTTGACAGCCAACAGCGGATTCCAGAAGGTTGTCCCGATAAAGTAATTTAGATGGATACCTATAACATTGCCAGAGAAAACTAAAAATTTGAGGTATTTCTGTTTTAGTTCCTGCCAGCAAGGTGTCCCTATTAACCGAATTAAATGCATTTTTAATCTCAACCGTCAGGATGACCTCTCCTTTGCCATAATTTAGGTAGGTCGATAATGCATGTACGACAGCCTCACAGCCCCCTTTTGAGCAGTAACCAAGCTGCAGGGGCTGAAATTTATCCGAAACTACCTCACCATACAATTTACAGCAAATCTTTGCTGCCATAAGCCGGTAAGTAGTTCCTACGGCAATGGGACGAATCCCGCCATCCCTTTTGCGCATGGCACATAAATTGGCCCCGTACAAGACATCGATGACGGATTCGTTTACCTTACCGGGCAGCATAAGGTTCATCAGAGCCGTAAGCTCCTTCAAGAGCAACCCAGCTTCCCCAGCGCCTGAACACATAAGGTCCTTTATGTGCTGAGGACTCAGGCCGTCAAGCCGCCAGCAGAGCCACTCCGGAAGGAACACACGGCTCTGATAACCTCTCGACCTGTAATGGTGAGGGTATTAATATCAGGCCCGACCCTGATATTAATACCCTCACCATTACAGAGACCATCCACTGGGGAAGGGTGTTTGCTCTCCAGAGCTGCAAGAGTATCTGGAGAACAAGGTGCCACCACATCACTACAAAAAAATAAATAAAAACGAATAACTCTATGAATAACTTCTACCTATAACTACGTTCACATAATTAAACTTAAAATTGTATTTTTGTAAAATGCATTGACGGGATCGGGCAATGTGGCGACGCTTGGGGGAGGCCTATGTCCTAGGCCTTGTCTTTCGGCTGAAATGATGATGATGCTAAACAATTTTTTTTGCATCGATACATATCTATCGTACCCTATCGTACCGTGTAATAAAACTATTTGATACGTAGCTAATTTCGACAGTTTCTAGAATTTTAAGTTCTATGCAAATTGTATACAATAGTTAGATAGACAAATTGCAATTAAAACGTTAAGCAAAAACGAATAACTAGCAACAAGAATACTAATTTCCGCAAAACTTTATTGTCAAATCACCAATAATAACTCCCAAGCAAAATAAAATCCTAAACAGTTTCCTATCCTGATAAGGCTGAATAGCATGTTTACGATTGCCTTTCCTGTTTAAAAAAATTAAAACTGTAAACAAACATGGTTGAAGCGAAATGTCAAAATCAGTTGGTCGCGGAAAGCGGCGCGATGCGGTGTCGTGTAATTTAAAAACAAACGAATAATGGTGCATTTCCCAGTGCGAAAGTGCTACCAAGCGGCCAAGTTGGCGTTGTTAGTTGTTCTGGTCGTGACTATCTTGGGTTTGTTTGAGCAGTGGCGAGGCGGAAAGAGGAATGCGAAAGCTGCTTACTCAGACCCCCTAGAGGACGAATACGAGCGGCAGATATTAGAAGATGAGGCGAGAATCATCCCAGGGTTGGGAGAAGGAGGTGCCGCTGCACACCTCATCGGGGAAGAGAAGAAGTTGGGCGAGGAGTCGGAGAAAAAGCTGGCAATCAATGTGTATCTCAGTGACAGGATACCTTACAACAGAACTTTAAAAGGTAACACAAAAATAAAATAAAAAACTGCTGAATAATATTTATGTATAACTTAGAAATATCTGAAAACTCTTTATCGTAGTAATTACGTGAAGTTTGCTCGTAATTGTGTATAAATTAGTCATTGTAGTTGGTCAGTTAGCAGTGAAAGTATGCTTGTTCCAACATTAATATAGTCGAGTGTCGAGGAGCCACGCTCTACATGTACTCGGCGTAATCTCTATAATTCCACACGAGTAGGACTAGCATATAATTGTAATTTTAACAAGAACTAATGCACTGAGCAGTGTATTTTTTGATAGGCTCAAATTTGACCACTATCTCACCTGATGGTAAGCGATGATGTGGTTGTCGATGGGGCACTCTTGCCTAGAAATAACCTATTAACTCTTGACTTAAAGCGCCCAGGTTAAGAGCTATCAGGGATTACAGACTCCGGCAGGGAATTCCACTCCTTAGCTGTACGCTCATTAAAAGTATTCTCAAATTGTGTACGGCTCAAGTTTAATTTATAATTCCATTAATTTACACATTAATATTGCTGTGTATCAATATTACAACAAATATGATATTATCTTGTATTATGGACATTTACATGTTACAATTAATTATTACAAATAACACATAGCATAAGATAAAATACAGCTGTATCCTCCGAAGGGTTATAAATAGTTCTCAGATTCACTTAATCATAGCAATTAATTAAAAAATAAATAAAGTTCTTTGAGGACTTTTGCAATTTTAAAGATTGTAAAAGTAGAAATTTAAAATATTTATTGGCATAGGTATATTGGATGGCATTTAAAAACTTTTTAATTGCCATAGGATAGGATAGATAGATGGACCCCTTTTCCCGCACTTAGACTCGCATTTGGTCTGTTGTGCGTGTAGGCCTCCTCTCTGTGAGAGGGAATGGGCTGTAATCCACCATGCGGGCCCAGTGCATGTTAGTGGATGTCACACGTTTTAAAATTTTTGGTTCTAGGACATGCCGGTTTCCTCACAATGTTTTCCTTCACCATTTTGAGAACAGTGGTGATGAAATAATTTACTTAAAGTGAAGCGCCTGCCTGGGTTTGAACCCATGACCTGTCGTGTGGTGATAAAGTCGCGGCCTTTACCACCACTGCTCTCTACTTTAATGTATGTATGTACTTTAATGGTAACATGCAAATGGGTAACTTTATGTAGGATTTTGCTTATCTGGTGTCTCCAGTGCAGTTCACTAATAAATATTTTTTCTTTCTTTCTTAAAATATTCCTCAGTAGTTGATTTGATCCTTCAATGTAAACTTTTTCAAATAAACCTGCAGTCACCTAAAAAATTCAAGCAATGGCCCGATTAAAGTATACCTAAACAACCAAAATGAATTAAAGAACGAAACATGGATGTATGTAAAATTTAACAAATATGCACCTAAATTGCATGCGTTTCATGAAAACTTTTCTAACTTGGTTTGTTATATTTTTCCGAAACATGAAGAAAATATCATAACTTGGTCCTACAATTTATGCAACCATATTGCATGTTACTATATATAATGTACTTGAGCTCATTTAATTCACATCTCTAAATAGTATAAAACAAAGTGGCTGTATGTCTGTCTGTTGCTCCTCTTACTACTTCTAAATTACGTAACGGATTTTCATACAGTTTTCACTGATAAAAAGAGCAATAAATTTACAATCATACTTTTTATTTCGTTCCCTAGGGATAATTGCCGACTTTTACGCGGGCGAAGCCGAATAAAATACCAATAAAACAGAAAATATTTAAAATTAGATTTGGTAATAAGCCCAACAGCCTGCGGCATTGAACGTAGAGTGTAATTAATTATCACTATCAGCGTACTAAGATTTAATCTGCAAATAATTATAATGTACCATAAAACTACTTGATAACATGGAACCAAAGAAAATCAAGCATATTTAAATATTTGTTTTGTAATCAGTAGCCACGTCGAGAGACTCATGGTCAAGTCCTACTCCTATGAGGTATTGGGTTACCTAGTAACTGGGTCTGGGTCGTGTATGCCAGGTAGGCGTCGCTTCTTGTAACACATGAACAGCCTTACTCCTAAGAGGTATCATGTTACCCAGTATAGGTGGACTCAAACTTGGTGACGTCTGTGATCTTCGCCTTTCGCGGCGTAGTACCCCACTTTTAACCGCCGCTATAACATGAATTACTACTGTGCACTACTGCTCAGTGTCTCGTGGAGTCTTCCGACCCGCCATTAGGTTTGATTATACCTGCAAGTGGGTTGAAGAGTAGAGGTCAGACAGGCAGTCGCTCCATGTAATATACTGGTGATTAGCTGCATCCGGTAAGACTGGAAGACCACAATATAGCTAGCAAATGCGTGGCAAACAATGAGTTGCTATGGCATGAGGAATTCATGTTACGTATGGAATGTAGTACTCGTAGATTCCTTGCTATCTACAAATTGAGGGGCTTTTCAAACATAATTCTCCATTTATAAGCCTGTATTTTTAGGATTCCGTACCCGAAGGGTCCAAACGGGGCCCTATTGCTGTCACTCACATGTATATCTGTCTATCCGTCGTCTGTCACATAATTTGTTCTGAAGAATATTTTAACTGCTTAGTGACCTATGTACTTGATATTTGGTGATAATGTTTAAATTGACGACACCGTGTCGGGGGTTCGATTCCCGCACGGAACAAATATTTGTATGGCCTACATGGTTGTGCCGGATCTGGGTGTCTTGTGTATGCGAGTTTATAAACAGAAAACGCAAACGCACCCACGATACAGGAAGAATTTCCAAGTTTGGGGCAACGTTTAAAAAAAGCAAATTTTGTTATGTATATTTTACTAAACGTCAATATATTGAAAAATCTGATTTTTCTTTTGTACGAAAACCTAAATGTGCGAAGTCCGACACGCACTAAATGTGCGAAGTCCGGCACGCACTTGGCCGGTTTTTTTATTTATTCTTAAGTTTCGCCAGTTATGTTTAGGCATCCCATTGCCATTAAGACGGTACCCTGACCAAAAAATCGGCATGAGATATGAGCGTTCCTATTGGTCTAGCGGCACTGGTGGCGCATGAATTACAGTAGTGAATACGCCCAGATTTTAGAATAAAATCGTTATAAAATCGAATTTTGGTCTTTTGAAAAAAATAATTCTACAAAAATGTTAGTTATTAAATTGTCTATCCATTAGTGTTAGTACAAAAAATAATCAATGAACATTTTACGAGGAGATGCATAATATCAATAATTATTTCTCATTTTTATGTTTTTTTGGAAGTAGATTAGTGAAATATATACAACATTTAAAAAAAAAACTAAATCTACCATTTTAGAATCAATATTATGTAGAAATTTAATGTATTTTTATTCATTGATATTTCTTTTTAAATAACGAGTAGATAGCTCCTAAAAACAGCACAAAAAACGGCTTGCGCGGCGTTTTGCTCGGGGTACCGCCTTAACTGGACACAAATTCTCATTCCGGGGTATTACTAAAAATTTGTGGCAGAAACCAAAAACATTGTGTCCGAACCAGGCATGGAACCCAAGACCTCACGCTTAGCATCTTGCTTGCGACCACTAGAGTTGTCACATTGTTTCGTCACTGTTGTCACCTTAATTAAACGGATGAGGCAATCAAAAAGCTATTATGTATTTTTTACTAAGCATTAGGCATTGCATGCATACTGCCAAACTATTTTTAAACCCCGACTAAAAAAGAAAATTATTATAAGTTTTACGTGTGCATCTGTGTGTCCGCCTGTGGCATCGTAGCTCCCGATTTTGATTTTGTATTTTTTTTGTTTCAAAAGTGACTTTCATACAAAGTTTTTTTGCTATGTTTGATGAAAATCGGATTAGCTGTTCAAACGTTTTGCGTATTTTACACTCTGAACACTCGCGTTTGCGTTTGTCTTGTCGTTTATCTTATGTTAGTCTTGTCTAGTCTTTTAAGTCACCCAAAGGGCAATAGAGATAGTTATGATCGGCGTTTTATTGCATGATTGCATCAGAAATGAGAGTATCCGCAGGGCATCCAAAGTCACCGACATAGTCCGAAGAATTGCGAAACATATGTGGCAGTGGGCATAGCATATCGCCCGCAGAACGGATGGCCACTGGGCCGAAAAGTTCTGGAGTGGCGACCGCGAACCGGAAAACGTTGCGTTGCAAGTCCTCCCAGGTGGAGCGATGACATGGTTGCGGGAATCCGCTGGATGCGAGACGCACGAGACAGGACAATGTGGCGATACTTTGGGGCAGCCTATATTCAGCAGTGGACGTCTTTCGGTTGAAATGATGGTGAGGTGATGGGGTTGAAAAAAACACAGAAGTGAGTCGAGCGTTTTACCGCTAACCAGCCCTTCCTCTCTTTTGCTGAATAATACCTGAACACCGTGTGCGCAGTGTGTTTAGTAGATACGGGAAGTGTATTGCTTGCCCAACAACACTGCCCAACTTGGCCTTTATTGCGGAGTACTATGTGTGGTTGACGCTATTAGTGGTTTTTTAAAGAGACACGATTGGCGCAGTGACCTAGCGATTGGATGCTACGCTGCGCGTCGCGGGTTTGATTCCCTGTTCCGGGTCTGACAGTTTGTTTATGCGAAACTCCTAGGATGTCGAAATTAAAAAAGAAACGGAGCGAATGTATTAGTACGTGGACTACAGGCTTACCTCTGAATGTTGTAGTGCTATTGCCAGCGTGAGTCGCGCTACTAATTTCACGGTCATGCTCCCCTAACCCGCACTGTAACGTTGGTATAGTACACGCACGTTCGGCGCCGCGTACTCTTTCAAACATAACGTTATTGTGATATTGCAGCTCGTGGCCAAATCATTACAGCACGGCTCGATCTGCAAGGTTAAGCAACGCTTGCCGAGGTCGCTCCGAGGATGGGTGGCCATCCATCACATACCGGGAGTCCTTCGTGACTCATCGTTGCTCCCGGATGACAGAAGCAGAAAATCCTGCCACCAGTCTTGGTAAGGGATATCGTGTTACCCAGTTACTGGGTTGTGGCGAAATAAGCCAGTAACTCCATGTACAATTCTGGTACTCAGCTGCAGTCTGACCAGTATCCTACACAGGCGACTGCTTATCTAACCTCCAAATCTCAGTAACTGGGTAACACGGTATCCCTAAGTTAGAGTGCTGTCAGATTTACTGGCCTACTTATACATGTATTATAAATGCAAAAGTCTGGATGCATGGATGAGACATAGATTATCGTCTGGCATAGCACTTAGTCTACTTTTCATCCTGGTATAATGTTTGCTAGGGATAAGAAAACAGTTTTCACGCGAGCGAAGCCTGTGGCAGGATGTAGTATTTTATTTAATCTATAATGTCCTTTCCCCAGATTTCCGCAACCCAGCGTGCAAGCGGGTAATCTACGACGCAGAACTACCTTCAGCGTCCGTCATCCTGATATTCCACAATGAGCCCTATTCCGTGGTAGTAAGGACTATCTGGAGCGTCGTGAACAGTGCGAGAAGAGACCAGCCCTGGTATAAGCACGCCAATTTTGTGGACAGACTGACCGGAAGGGTCACTACTGCGGGTGAGTTTGAATTTTATGCTTCTATGATTAGAGATCAACTTGGAAACTTGTTATTGAACATATCATTTATTTGCATATAAGATTGTCAATCACACAAATGCAATGTTCTTAATACTGTGACTCAGTCCTTCTGTGACTTCATGCGAGTGAACCTGCCGGGCAAATGTTAGTAAACGGCTCAACGGATTTGGATGAAATTTTGCGCACAGATAGTTCATAATCTGGATTAACACAGGATAATTTTATCCCGATAAACTCGGTATAAATGATCCCTTAAAATAATAAAACACTTACAACGCGGTCGTGGCCGTGCGCAGGAGCTAGTTAACTATAAGTCCCTTTTCACACGCTCCGGTTTCCGGGTAGCCGGTGCTGGGTAACCGGCGGCGAAGTGTTTAGCCATGTATGTAAGCTTTCACACGTACCGACGTAACTTGTCCGGCAACCGACCGCCGGGTACACGCCGGAGCCACCACTGTACGTCCGGTCGCCGCCTACCGGTTAGCCGGCGGCCAAACGCACAGTGGTGTATGGGAGACGCACCATGCTTTCATACGCACCGGCAGCCCGTCGCCCAGGTCACAGATAATATAATACTAGCATACAGATGCCTCATCCCATACAAAGAAACCGTGCCGACACAACTAGCGTTTTTCATCTGATTAATCTTGTTATTTTTGTGAGTACATCAATCGCGTTCGATCCCGTTTCACGGCAATACTCGTAGATGGTGTTAGCAGTGACTTGCAATTAAAAGGGTTTACTAGGTTCGTGAATATTTTTTTCTTTAAATACAGTGAAGGTTCGTTTTATAGTATTTTTTTGCACGTTTTTACAGTTTTCTTGCACCAAAATGTGTTACAATGCAAATTTTAACAATCGAGTGGAATGCCTCAGAAATTTAAAAATGCGCCATCTATTGGCATCTATTTTAAATGACCCGTTCAAATAATCTTTGAAATGTGAATTAAGAGCCCAATATTCCATAATTTTGTACTTAGGAGAGTTAATTAAGGACGCTATTACATTTTTCTACAAATAACAGTACTTTTGAGGTACCATTTTAATGTATAAGCAATCACCGATGTGAAGATATCATGGTCTTAATTTAAAGATAATATATTCAGCTCCAGATAGGCATCAGAAAAATTGTATGACATCATACAACATTTTCGCACAAATACGTTTTGCCCATCACAATAATCGCAAAAAATTAAAAAAAGTAGGGTCCGAGTAGGTTCCAGTTCAGGTAAATTTACAGCATATTTTATCTTCAAAATTATAAAAAATTGCGGTATATATAGTCCTTTACAGGTTCAGCTAATTATTTTTCACCTAAATAATTATATTTTTTAATTATTAGCTAAAATAAAATCTCTTGCCGACGTCTTCATACATTTTGTACCCGCCGCTGCCGCTCATCATTCCGCGCTCAGAAGCGCTCGTGGAAGGACAGGCGTATCGCTTTCTCGCAGGAAATAAATACGATAAAAGTAATAGAAAGATTGTAGTGTGCATGCGTGTGAGTACCGTCCTCGTCGTGATCGAAAGGAGTTGATATTTTATCGGACGTATGCCGTATTTTTGAGTTTCCTATTATTATTAGAATGTGATTTAGAAATTATTTTGGGTAAGATCGGGATTTGAATAGTTGGTGTTAAGCAGTTGTTGACAAGGTTGAGAAATGGATGGGTGGGTTTAAACAGCTCTGAGCAAGGTTAGGATTTGGATGTAAGGTTAAGCTGCCGACGGGGAAGTTTAGAAGTGGATGGGTGGGAGGAGATTTATGATTTTAACCGGTTTGTATGTATGTATGTATGACAAATACGGGGCCATAACCAAAATACAAAATGGCGCCGACGAAAAAATGGCCGCTTTTCGACATGGGTGTCATTTTCATGGTTATTGGGGTCGCTTTTATCGATTACGGGGTCAAAACCAAAATACAAGATGGCGCCGACTAAAATTTGACACCTTTTCGTCATCGGTGACATTGTCATGGTCTTTGGGTTCGCTTATATCGAATATGGAGTCAAAACCAAAATACAAGATGGCGCCGACGTAAATTTTGCCTGCTTTTCGACATGGGTGTCATTTTCATGGTTTTTGGGTTCGCTTATATCGAATATGGAGTCAAAACCAAAATACAAGATGGCGCCGACGTAAATTTTGCCTGCTTTTCGACATGGGTGTCATTTTCATGGTTTTTGGGGTCGCTTATATCGAATATGGGATCAAAACCAAAATACAAGTTGGCGCCAACTAAAATTAGACAAAATTTTCGTCATGGATGACATTTTTATGGATTTTGGGGACGCTTATATCGAATACGGGGTCAAAACCAAAATACAAGTTGGCGACGACGAAAATTTGACATCTTTTCGTCATGGGTGTCATTTTCATGGTTTTTGGGTAGTATGTCATTAGCTTGGATTACAAGTTGTAGGTCGTGGGTTCGAGCCTAGGCAGGCGCTTTACTTTGTGTAAATTATTTCTTCACCACTGCTCTCAAAACGGTGAAGGAAAACATCGTGAGGAAACCGGCATGTCCTAGAACCAAATATTCGAAGATATGTGCATCCACCAACCCGCACTGGGCCCGCGTTGTTGGTTACAGCCCATTCCGTCTCACAGAGAGGAGGCCTGTGTCTCAGCAGTGGGAACATTAATAGTGACTGATGATGTTATAGTAATATTTAATATATTCCATATAATGAAAAATGTTCAAGTCATTTTTTAATCCTTGTGACCGGAAATGAATTCGTTTTAGGTATCTACTTATTTCACGTAGCGTTTTTTTTAAAATACCTACTTACTACAACAAAGTGAAAAATAAAATTCTTTTCGGAAGTCGGTGTCGGTACCTATTGTTTTTCGTCACAGGAAACCTATTATTTTTCTCTTTAAATTTTGTGTAGTTACCCCATATTGGGTATACTAAATACATCTGTTCACCCCCTAAAACCGTACAAGCGTGATGATATATTATGGTATGGTTAAAACAAAACATAAACATACGATCACAGTAATCGCAGGTCATTTGCTGTTTGTTATTAAAGAGTTCCATTGTCTATCTCCGAAGATCTTTATCAGATCCTAATATATTATACAATAAAACCTTCCCTGAAAATACCATCACATACATTTATCGATGAAATCCCGATAAGTATCGGATAAGTAGTTTGGCCGAATAGATAGAGCATCTCCTTTTTTTGAAGTCGGTTGAAAATATTAACCTACTTTTTACGACGACGGTTTGTAACAGTTATCAAATGCATTTTCAAAGTGCCAACTAACCTTCCTGAATCAACTTCAATAAAATTAAAAAATAATATCAAGGACCAAGATTATTTCCGTGATGTATAAAATCGAGCGCTCAGTAGTTTCAATGTGTGCGTACGCGTAATGTTGCTGTGTGCGACTAGATACCTAAATTTGAGTTCGTCGAAAATGTAACAGCGTCCTTAAACTAGAACATACAATGTTTATGTTCAATTCCAGAAAATGTTAATTTTACACACAATTTTATTGAATTGAGTGTACACGTCTCGCCATCTAGCGAGATTTATTTGAACCAAATTTTCTTCCTTAGCAATGAGACCCCGTGCCCAGGTACAACCCCGGACAGAGGACGCTCACGATTTTTTTCTTACATCCTCGTATCTATAGGGAACATTACTGCCAATTGCTCCCGCCAGATGGCGCTTGAAGGATAAAAGTAAACAAAAACATAACAACATGGCGTCTACTACAGTTTGTGTTAGTGGTTACCGAACTATTTTTACTGTTTTAAGTATAACTTGTGTTCAAAAACTAAATAATAATATTGCTAGCTGTTGGTCAAGAATGCATCAGTGTTGTGTTTATGGATGCAGAAATAAAACCGGCCATATGATCCCAGAAAACGCCAATATTCGCAAGCAATGGGAAATTACTATTCGTCGCAGGAATTTTACAAAAAAGTCAAGGCTGTGTCCTGACCGTTCTAAAGCGGAATATTTAATAAAGAAGGTATTTTACAGGTCAGTGTATTATCCTAAGGCAACCTTTATTCAAATAATAACAGTAATTATTATGTTTAATGCTATAGACATTAAAAAGAAGGTACATAACATTGTGTACTAATTAAACACAACTACAAAATGGTTTTAATGTCTACATAAATACGCATGTTTAACCATATGGTGTTAATAAAACCTAATTTATACTTACAGGACTGAAACTAGGTAAATAGAAAAATATTAAATAAGGGGGTTACCTACCATTGTTTGGAGAAAAAAGAGTCGATGAAAGATAAACAGAGAAGGAAACTTTGAACAAATTGAGGAGAAACAATCAGCACTTTAAATTTCCGGTGCTGTTGGAATAAGTTTCACAATAATGTCTTAAAAATAGTGTTTCAAAAAGCTAAATTTCATTTGTGGTAAAACAATAAGAAAACACCTTTTGTAAGTAGAATAACTTAGCCCTTAAGAATGTAACTTTGATATCATGGATATACCCAGATAGCCTAGATTTAGACTCAACTCTAGACCTAATTTTCATGACAATAACCCTTCTAAAACTCTTGTTAATTGATGTGAAATATTGTTAATAAAGAAATATATTTCTTTTTAACTTAATTTGATACTTGGACAATAATATAGATTCAGTACCTACTCTCAGAAATAATAAGTTTCACCGGTTACTTACTTTAACAGTTGGTCTATTTTTAACGGTTTTGACACATTACTCAGGTTGACCAGGATTTCTTCGATTATATTGGCAGACAACATTGTATATGAATTGTATTAGTAATCAATCCTAAGAAAAATAAATAACATACAAGTACAAAGAATTTTCATTTATTTCTTGTTATAATTAAGTAACACACAGTAGGTACATTTTAATAGCTCAGCACTGAAATTTTGGTAAATGTAGGTACTTATTTTATACACCACTATCTAGCCCTTGACCCTTCTTGAAAATAGGTGTGATCCTATGTTATGACAATATTGACAACGGAAAATAACACCACTCAAAACAAATTTTGTGTGTATTCTAGATGTTAATTTCAGTTTTCATCCAGGTGACATAAAAATAATAATATCTATTTTGTTGTTGTAAAAATAGGTACTGATATTTTCATGGAGGCCTTAGACCGGGTGGTGCAATAAAACATAATAACAAGCATTAGCTGCAAATGCCATTCTAACGTGCAGCAGATACGCAGATACATTTTCAGTCCTTTTTCTATGTTTAGATCAAACCTGAAAGAATGAAGACAGTAGATGTAAATGAAATGTAATAATATCAAGTGCCAATAAACTTATTTATGATTCAATGACAAGATTTCTAATTTTAGAGTAAGAACTATCAAAACAAAGATATTTAATATCTGCTTTTACAAATCACCTTCTTAAAAGAATATATATATTTATCCGAAATGATTAAGGGTGGTAAGGAAGTCAGCGTTTAGGTCTTTGGTAAGGCTTTTGGCAATTAATAGTGCATTGGACTGCTGTCCACCATCAAAATGTAACCGTGTGCAAAACGGTTCCACTGCAAAGTAATTATGTAAGTCATATAAAATCAACCTGGAAGTATTGTTTTGAATATTAATTGGAAGTACATTGATCTCATTACATATTAAATTGATATAATATCTGCAAGTTACACAAGATTTCCAATGTTCGCATTCATATTCGTACCTTTCAACTAAATCCGTTTTCTTTTTCCTTTTACTGATGCACCGCGCTCTTGAAGCCGGGTTTTTAGGTACAGTATGGTCTGATTTCCTCAATTATTAGTTAGCTCCATTTTTCTTTCACTATTAGCACATGCTATTAGTTTTATATTTTGTATGCTTAAACTGCGAAATATTGTCGCTCCACTTTGACAGTATAAAAAAAAACGTAGTGTTACATACTCTTTGGTATAGTTTGTTAACCTCCCGGCTTAGGGTATATATGTTCTGTGGTTATCCTTTGTTTTCAGTGGCGCCATCTGAGCTCAGCTTTGCGGATAGTTCCCTATTGTATCGCCGTCCCGGGCGAATAAAATGATAACTGATATTACCATAATTACCATATTTCAAGCCTACGGTCCCTAATACATTTACTTCTACTTTTTTTGTGATTTTAAGATAATGCAATCCACTTGGACGTCAGCGTTTTCGAAATTTTATATAGCGCTAACGTTACAGCGCAAACCAATTGAAAGCGCGTAAAAAAAACCGCAAATCTTCCTCGTTTAAAATGTTTCCAAAAAAGGAAGGAAGGATTCCACTGTCCGTCTGTCTGTCACCAGGCTGTATCTCATGGACTGTGATAGCTAGACTGTTGAAATTTTCACAGATGATTTATTTCTGTTGCCGCTATAAAACACATACTAAAAACAATAAAATAAAGGTTTAAGTGGGGCTCCCATACAACAAACGTGTTTTTTTGCCGTTTTTGCGATAATGGTACGGAACCATTCGTGCGCGAGTCTGACTCGCACTTGGGCGGTATTTTTTTTCAGTTTTATTAATGAATTGAAAGTCACATTGGTACTTGTCCGGATTTGAACCCACGAACTCAAGCACGAGAGGCGAGCTCTTAGCCACTGGGCTACCATGACGATCACTCTGGCCGTCGCTAATTTGCATTACCTTATTATATTATATTTACCTTATTCCCCAGGCTACCCCGGCCAGGACCCGTCGTCGAGGTTCGTGTACCTGAAGGAGATCATCCTGGTGGACGACAACTCCACGCTTCCCGAGCTGAAGGGCAAGCTCAGCCACTATGTGAGGACCAGACTGCCGCCAGACCTCATCCGGATACTGCGCCTGCCGGACCGGTAAGTGGGGTGGAGTGTAGATAGGTGGACGCATTTGTGTGGGACTATTTTAAATTTTTCGCAAACTAAAATAATTTTTAAAATCGGACCACAATTGACAGAGAAATCTGTGAACATACATAAAAAAATATATACAGTCGAACATAGAACCTCCTCTTTTTTGGAAAGTCTGTTAATTGGCCATTTATCCCGAAAATATTCAATTTTAGTTGCATCCCATACTTTTAGGGCCTTTTTTATTGAAAATAAATTGAATATTTACATTTTTATTTGGTTCCCTTTATTTAGCCGTTCCATACAAATGCGTTCAGTTCCACCTAAAAGCAATAATGTTGTCTTAATGCAATTTCATTTACAGACATGCCTTCCAACTTTACTTTTCTAGGAGGCGGGCATTTTATTACAGGATAAGTCTCTGTGTTTTAATTATACAGGAGATTCTACATCTTGAGTAATAAGAGAATTGCTTCCTGTGAATTATACAAGAGATCTGCATCTGCCGAATTATACAGGCTGCTCTAAATCTTCCGAATTATACACGGCGATCTACACCTACTGCATTATAAAAGTTGCTCTAAACAGCAGGTGCTGTTACTAAAGCTACCGAATTATATAGGATGCTTTAAACCTTCCGTATTATACAGGTTGCTCTAAATCTCTGAATTATACACCTACTGATTTATACGACATGTTTACACGGTGATGTAATACCTGCTGGGCTATAGGCTGATTAAGTCGTTTCAAAATATATAGGTTGATCTGCTTCCCGCAATTTATACAGGTTGATCTATTTTTTCCAAATTATACACAGGGTATTCAACCATGAATACTCGTACACAGGGTATTTTAATATCTGCTAGTGATACAGGCTTATTAACTCGTTTCAAAATATACAGTTTGATGTATTGTTTACTTATTATACAGTTTGATCTGTTCTTTACTTATTATACAGCATGATTACACAGTGATTAACTCCTATCAAAACATACAGATTGCTACTGCTGCCTAATTTATACAATTTGATCTACTGTTTCCGAATCACAACGTGTTTACGTCTCCAGCCGGTTTAATCCTTCGATATAATTGGATTTATATCCTACGCAAGATATTTATTTATTTAAAACTTCATGCAACATACTGGTACAAAGGCGGACTTAATGCCTGAGGCATTCTCTACCAGTCAACCAAGGGTGGTGGAGAGATAACATGGCAGGTGCATAAAAAAATAATAATTATTGAAATAAAATTGAATAACAATAATGTACTGTTCACCCACATATTATAAGACAAATTACAGAATAACTAAACTTTATTGCAGATATTGTACACTGACTCACCTAATAGTTTGGTCAAAATAGATATTACAAATTGCATTCATTTGTATAAAGCTAAAAATTAGAAGAGCTTTTCAGTACACTATTACAAACGAAATGGGCTTAGTTTACAATTTTTGACTGATCTATTTTACAATAACACTTACCGTTTACGAGAAAAATAACGTTTTTTTTTGCGACGTCGATCGAGACATCGATCGGTCGATGGGGACTTTGCACACCTTTAGAAAGAAAGTGACCTAAGCCGAAATTTCTGATTTTGCTATAAACTGACATTGAAAAGCCTACTTTATAACCTTGTGGTGAAAATGAGCCCAGAATATGAATAAGGACGGACAGCCTATACACAGGTCGCACTGAAAGTTTTTAGAAAAAAAAACGTTATTATGTAGAAACCTGTTAATATATTTATTGCTTTTCCGAAGTAGTCTCCGTTCCTCTCTAAGCACCGTTGCATGCGATGGAACCATTGACTGAAGCAGTGGGCCCACTTTTCTTCAGGGATTTTTACGCCTTTTTCAAACGCAGCCACGACATCTTCAGCGTTCATAAAATGCATTCTTCAGAGTTTATCTTTTATTTTTGGAAATAAATAAAAGTCACAAAGTATCAGGTCGGGACTGCAAGGAGGATGACTCACTAACTCCTCACCTTCCATAGACAAATATTCGATAGACCGTCTGGTGGAGTGAGCTGGAGCGTTGTCGTGGTGCAGGCTGATCCTGCTTCTTGGGCGCTGCTGTCTAACATTTTCAAAGACAACTGGTAAACAATGAGTGACACCCCAATCTGTGGTAAAATGTCTTTTATCTTCTAGCACAATTGTTGCGAAATGATCCGCCCGTCCAAAGAATTAGGCAATCATCTTTTGCTCCTGACTTCTGCCCTTCTTAACGTTTGTCGGCAAATTTTCTCTTTTAGTTTCGGGTTCGTAACAACATAAAATATCCAGCTTTCATCACCTGTGACGATGTCATATACAACATTCGAATCACTTCCGTCATACTTCTCTCTTCGAGCATTGAGCGGCACGTCCAAATGACGGCATTTTTGATTTTCCTTAAAATTAAGAGACCCTAAATGCTCATGAAAGAGTTTTTATACTTGACTCATACCAATGCCCGAGTCTGTTGATATGTCATCAGTGAGTTTGCTTCAAGCACGTTTAAACTCATTAAACCAGTTGTAAATAGTGGCACGGGGTGGGTTCTTCGTCATGCAATGCTAATCAAAGTCTATGATAACATTGTTGTTGAGTAAGACCGCAACGAATGTCGTAATAAATCATTGAGCGACATTTTCGCTCAATGAGAAGCTCAATGATGACTTGATGAATTGCGACGCACGACAGACACTTTAATTTGCCGCCAATTTGTAAAAACAAAGGACATATGAATACATTACACATCTACAAATACCCAAAAATTTCCTAATTCGATATTTAAAGTCCTACTTTTGGGGGTGCGTCTGTTCCTGTGACTGATCGGCTCGAGCTCCTAGGCATGGAGTTGACATCCAGTCTCAACTTCGGCGCCTCCATAGAGTACAAAGCCCAATTTGCGGCCAAAAAACTAGGCATCCTAAATAGAGTTTAGCAATACTTTACTTCTATACAAAGCGCAAGTCTGATCCTGCATGGAGTATTGCAGCCACCTTGGGATGGCTCAGCTAAGTATCAGCTTGCCGTGCTTGACTCAGTGGAACGCAGAGCTAAGAGGCTCATTCACGACATTGAACTGGTGGATGGCAAGCTTCACAGCTTGACTCATCGCCGCAAGGTTGCCTTCTTGTCGGTCTTCTACAGACTGTACTTCGGTGAGTGTGCTTAAGAACTCCACGACCTCATCCCACCAGCCTCCTTCTACCATCGAACATCTAGACGCGATGCAAGTTAATCCTTACCTGGTTGCCATTCCACCAATTCGCACCAAGCCCTTCCAAACATCCTTCATAATGCGCACAGCGAATGAGTGGAACTCACTACCTGCATCTGTATTTCTGAACGCATACAACCCGAATCTCTTCAAAGTTAGAGTGAACAGGCTTCATCGGGGTAAGCTCAGTCCATCGTCGACTCTGTGTCTATCACCTCTGACCTAGACTAAAGTCAAGAGAAAAAACATGTATTTTCAATGCTGCTTTTTTAATTGCCAATTTTAAAAACTTTTAGTTTGAACCACGTACATCGGTCTCTTTAGTCCAGAAAAGTACAGTCATCACTGTACTTTTTTGAACATTTTTGCTCATTTCCCACAAATATAGGCTTGTTTTAATATGTTCACTTTCATTCTGAGGGTGCTTTTTGACACTTCGTTTATAATAGTGTATCTCACTCTCTCTCTCTACCAATATTCAGCTCTATACTAATTATTGCAAACGAAGCCCTAGCTTGCTATGTTGTCCCTATTATATTTTGACCGGACCATAAATCTTTTCACCCGTATTTAGCGATTGCATGAAGACTAAAGTCTACGTGTTATTCGACTCTTGTTTTTATATCAATCCATTGTGTCCGTTTATTATGCATCAACACTAATGTTCATTTATCACAAACGATTACCTCACTTATTTACACAATCGGGTAATCGAACGTATGTTGAAAATACAGCGAAAGGAAAGATATACAAGATATTTAGTAAAACGGATGTGCTATACGAGTATGTCTTACTTGCCTTAATAGTTAGACGACGGTAATTTTGGTACATTAAAAAAAAACTTGATTTAAAACTCAACATATTCTTTTTTATATTAGCCTATACTGTCCCACGGCTGGGAAAATCCTATTCCAAACCTTTCCATTAGTTTTGTCTATTTTTAATTAAATTGCTTTGGACTGAGTAATCTCGTCGGATTTTTAGGTTCTTAAAAAATAAATTAATTTATCGTTATTGCACCAAATTTGTTTTACAGATTGATAATTACTGACAAAAACATTTGTACACCCAAGGGCGAAATATGTACGGAGTTACGGACATATATTTTACTCTATCCGTTTAACCGATTTTGAGTTCTATTATAGTGTTAAGGGATTGTTTTAATTTCTAATGTTAATATTATATTTCAAATGGAGTATCTATACTAAAATTAGAATGCGACTTATTCCAAAATATTTTTGAAATATTGCATGAACAAAATTATGTAGTTTGGTCTGCAGAAATTAAAGTAAAGTTCCAAATGGACAGTTTAGTATTTGGGCTCTGGAGTTCAGATAGGGAATCGCTTCATGAATACTGCATAGGTATTCAGCTCATCACATTCGATTCGAAGCCGACCCTGACGTAGTTAGGAAACGGCTATTTCTGTTGAATGATTGTGCTTTTCTATCAGTATATGTTCTTTTTAGGGTTCCGTAGCCAAATGGCAAAAAACGGAACCCTTATAGATTCGTCATGTCTGTCTGTCTGTCTGTCCATCCGTATGTCACAGCCACTTTTTTCCGAAACTATAAGAACTATGCTGTTGAAACTTGGTAAGTAGATGTAATCTGTGAACCGCATTAAGATTTTCTTACAAAAATAGAAAAAAAACAATAAATTTTGGGGGTTCCCATACTTGAAACTGAATCTAATTATTTTTTTTTCGTCAAACCCATACGTGTGGGGTATCTATGGATAGGTCTTCAAAAATGATATAGAGGTTTCTAATATCATTTTTTTCTAAACTGAATAGTTTGCGCGAGAGACACTTCCAAAGTGGTAAAATGTGTGTCCCCCCCCTGTAACTTCTAAAATAAGAGATTGATAAAACTAAAAAAAATATATGATTTACATTACCATGTAAACTACCACCGAAAATTGGTTTGAACGAGATCTAGTAAGTAGTTTTTTTTTAATACGTCATAAATCGTAAACCGCAATTTACCAAGTACGGAACCCTTCATGCGCGAGTCCGACTCGCACTTGGCCGGTTTTTTTTGTTTTACGTGTAGTCAAGGGTCAAAAGTGGACTCGCAATCCAATTAAGGTGAGAATGTCTAAAATGTAATTGTAACGATAGATCAATGTTCTTTCTCTTTTATCTATACCTACCAACTGATCTTCCTGCCCTTGTTCCATGTTATAGATAGTTCAACTCATGTTTGTGTTTGTGCGCGGCGCTATGTGTGGGTATGCACGTGTGGGTGGTTGTTTGCTCGGACTGCCACGCAAATGCGTAATGTATAATAACAAGCGCGAGCGCACACATGGCGCCGCGCGCACAGTCTAGTTGAACTATTTATACTTGTGGTCGGCAGAAAACGTTTTCTTCTTGATAACTTCCTGTCCCGGTGTCCCCCTGTCTCCATCCATCCACGCCGTTACACCCTGTATAATCAAAAATTATATACTATCAATTAAATTAGTTAAATTATTGGCAGCAATGGTGATTGCGACTGCACTTTTGAACCTTGGCTGCTTCGCTTGGCTGTAATAAATAAATGGTCACCAGAGTCACACATGTTTTTGCCCTTGACAGTACAGGAAATTATAATTAAGGTATAATGTTGCAATGTTCAGCGAAGTGTGGACGATGGTCACGTGACGCTCGCCAGACTTTATCGGCACAAACATTATTGTATAACAATCGTCACACACATAGACTTAGCAGAAATACCACGAGACATTACCACTTGAGCAGAGCATGGAGGTTAATCCTAGCTTGCAGACTATGCACATAATAAACACATAGAATCCCGTAGTTACATTGATAAGTCATCGATATGCCCGTAAAATCATCCATCCATGTACACCTATACACCATCAATACGCACCTGGTAGTACCCATTCGTCATATCCAGTGATTCGCTTTTCACTAAAACGTCCTGCAACACCCAGGATAGGTCTGACCCAAGCCAGGATGGCCGGCGCGCGGGATGCTGTGGGTGACGTCATGATCTTCTTGGACTCGCATTGTGAAACCCTGGAAGACTGGCTTCGTCCGCTCCTCCATAGAATCAAGGAAGACAAGAAACATGTGGTCACTCCACTCATAGATGTGTTAGAGAAGGGTGACTTTTTGTACGAGTCTGGACACATTAGTCAATTTGAGGTGATTCTGGACACTATAGGTGCGGGAGATCTTTTACAATGTTCGTTGAGATACATATAGACTTTGATCGAAACAAAACGTTGTATAGATCTAGCTGCCTTCAACTTCATAATTTATTGCAATTAGATCATTTGCTGGCAGGAACTGTATAGGAGATGCGTTAATCAAACAGATAAAACTAGTGGCCCTCCAAAATAGGTTTCTTTGGAGAAGAACTAGCAAGAAACAGTAAGAGCAAAATTTTGTATGTTACGGGGTTTTTCTCCATAGAAAACTACGCTTTGGAACGGGTAACTAAAGTCCCCGTCACGAGAAGCTATACATTTTGTAAATAAAGAAGTTACTTAGCGAATATTTATTCAACAAGAAATAATCCCAAATTCAACCCCTTGTGGGGTCGAACCTTTGCTCAGGGCGTCGCTGGGGGGCAGGCAGGCTAGGGCCGGATCTTAATAAAGTGATTCTACCATCCGTTTGGAAAAAGCCTACGTGGAGAAGAACGGACAAGAAACTCCATTTTTTTTACTAACTAGAATTTAACTACTGCACAGCATTGCGCGGGCTGGCATGCATATCTTGACGGGGACGTCGCGGCGGGCCTCGGCGGCGAGGACGGAACGAAGGCGGTTTGTGTTTTCGAATTATGCTGGTCTCTTTGTTGCTCTCTTGGAGCAGGTTAGTGGCGTCATTGGGGGTAGAGAGAGTGAGCCTCGGTCGGCGAACTCGAGAGATTTGGGAAGGTTCGTAGCGGGAGGCCGCTTGAATCAGGGGGTTATTATGATTGACAGCAGAGTCGAAAAAGCGCTTGGTAATGCGTTTCATAAGCTGCTGGATTGTGGGGATTCTTAGATCGACATGGAGTTCCTGATTACAAACGAACCAGGGGGCTCCCGTGATCTTACGGAGGAATCAGTTTTGAATAGCCTGAAACTGAAAAAAACTGAACAAAACATTATGCGACAGCACTTTATATCGCAAAAATATAACCCGACCAAGTGAAATTGCTCGTTAGATCCGTATTACACGTATGTTACTTTGAGTTGATTAAATTTGCGATTATTATTGTCGCTAAGTAACTTAGTAGAAGTTATTTATTTACAAAAAATTTAGTTTTTCGTGACGGGGACTTTAGCTTGCATTACCTAATTTAATTGATTTTATGCATTCGTAAGAGATCTCCTACGTCTCGTTTTGTTGCCAGTCGTGTCTAAGGCGTTGTTCAGCATTCATTGTTAAGTTTAGGTAGAATTAACAAAGTCAGCCACGGTAGAATAGCCGCAGTGACAAGTATAAAGCAGCGATGTAAACTTTGAACGTGTGCTGGTTTACAGAAGTTGATAGCTTCGTAGTTTTTGGGGAAAGTGTTGTTTGGTATCAAATATCAGATACAGTACATTTGAACTAAAGTATAGTGTGTTGAAATAACTTTGTAGCGTTGTTTGAATCAGTTCATTACAATGATGACGTTATATCATTGTCTCTGCTTGTTCTACGTCTGAACTATCTAATCTCTTTTACATAACTTCTGACTTAATTCTTCCTATAACATTTCATGTGTTTTTAAATGTATATTTTATTAGTTTAACACGATGTTTTTTTGTTCGTGCAAACATGTATCGTATTTTTACTTGAATATGTGAACTTCTTAACGCTTTATTAACAAACTTTTTTTTAATAATATGTAATATTTTTTATCACTATTATTATAGATATTTCGTCTAGATTATAAGCTTTATCATTTATTCGACTTAAAAAGATTTGGGTTTAAAATCAAATCTAATATTTTATTAGAGTTTAATTTATTTATAAACATCTTAGTGTAATTTATTTTACACTAAGGCACACCTGCACGAAAAACTTAACTCAGAGTTAGTTACATAGAAGCATACAGCGCACCGCCTCGATAATCGTTCGGTTCGCACGTTCGGCAACTGCATTTTGCTGTGGACAGTGAGGAACAGTAGTATGATGCCGGATTCCACACTTACTCAAATACTGCTTAAATCTCGTATTGATGTACTCGCCACCATTATCGCTTCTCAGGATTTTAATTTTTTTATTAGTCTCGTTCTCTACAAGAGCTTTAAAAATCAAAAAACAATCAAAAACTTTGTCTTTCGATTCTATTAAATAACAAAACGTCTTCCTAGAAAAATCGTCTATAAATGTTAGCAAATATCTCGCACCGCCTATAGATTTCAATGGCATAGGGCCGCACACGTCCGTGTGAACCAGTCCTAACAACTCACTTGCACGTGAAAAGGATTTCTTAGGGAAAGGTAAATTAGTAACCTTACCTTCAATACAGGCGATACATTGCTCGTATGTGGATACATCATAGTCGATACCAGCCGCCATACCACTCTTGAGTAGGTTCATGCTGCGACTATTCATATGTCCAAGCCGACGATGCCATAAACCCTGAGATGGAAGATCTACGCTACGATCTACTGGTGTACGCGCGAATCGGAATTTATATACGCATCCCCGGTTTCTAATTTATAAAGACCGCATGCATCCCGTTTACTACCCTACCGTACAGCTACTACCTTTCCGTTTTTGTAAATTTTACAAAAAATCGATGTAAATTTTACTTCAAAACATTTTTGTGTCAAAATACTGACAGATAACAGATTACATGACAAGTCCGGTATAAAAACCAAAGACCTTGTAGTAAGAAGTATAAGGTCTTTGATAAAAACTACATTACTGACAGTTACCCATTGTTTTTGTAAAAAGAGTTTCACATTACCACTACACCCGATGTAAAAAGTTTTTCACCGTTCGCAACGCTTATTTCCTTTGGCGTATCACACACAAAATCATGAAAAATGTCTCTATTTTTGGACATGTGGCAAGTTGCACCACTGTCAACGTACCACACATCTCGATCCAGCTTCACCGTCAGAGCCGACAACATAGGCGTCCTACCAGGAGTTTTCTGAACCTTCTCCTCCTCTTGACAACTGGAACTAGATGACTTATCCTTATGCGGTGCTTTCTGTCTGCAGTCTCTAGCGTAATGACCTAATTTTTTGCATCGAAAGCACTTGGGACGCTTCGAGATCGACGTCGAAGTCGTTAGGGCATTCTGTTCCGTACCTTCAGCATCACCTCGTCTCTGTGCGTGGAGTAGTTTACTTTTCACCAGTTCACTTGAGAGAGAAAGGCTACTATGCTCTAACGTCATAATGAGTGGGTCAAACTGCTTGGGAAGCCCACTGAGCATTATTATAGCAACGAACTCGTCTTCCAGAGAAGCATTTATGTCTTGCAGTTGTTGGGCAGTATCTAGAATTTTTGTAACATACGCCTCCATACTCTTAAACTGCTCTAATTTTAAGCTAAATAGCATTCTGAGGAGACCTAATCGTCTACACAGACCTTTATCCTCGAACGATTTCTGTATATTCTTCCAGGCATCAAACGCAGTATTGCAATTCCTGACAACGGAGTAAACAGATGGCTGAACACTGAGGCAGATTCGTGCTAGCGCTTTTTCCTGTTTCTTCTTGTCTTCGCATTCCGGTTTATTTTTCTTATCAACCTCGTAGACACATTCTAACAAGTCTTCATGAATAAGCAACATCTTCATTTGAAATTTCCAGGTGGTGTAATTATTTACTCCGGAGAGTTTTTCAATTCCGACGGACTGGTATTTTCGCGATTTCGTAATTTTTACTTGATAATATAATTATTTATATCATACGCGTTCTGCTTCCTCACGCTCTGCTACCATATTAGAGAATGGGACACGGTTGCAGAAAGAAAATACTTATTTGTAGTGCAACAGAAAAATATATTAATTTTCCGACTTTTATTACCACGGTTGCTAGGACACGTTAAGCAGTAGACAAGATATAGTTTATAATAAACTTATAGGTTTGCAACCTCTAACACAGTCAAGGGGTATTTTTATGGAATTCCCCTATTTTTTTCCTATTTATCAATGTAGTGTACATAGTGATGGCCCAAAATCAAACATCTCCTTTGCACAAGTTTTTTCTCGTGATTTTGCATTTTTTTATTAAGCTTGTTTTGTTTAAATTCTATTGTAAACAAAATATCCAACATTAGGGTAGGACTGATCCGAGCGAGACTGGAGGGAGCCAATAATGCAAGCTCCGATGTGATGATTTTCTTGGACCGCCACTGCAAGGTTCTGAGATTGGCGACTGGCTGCGCCCACTCCTGCAGAGGGTCAAAAAAAGCACTACCACTGTTGTCGTCCCTGACATCGACTTCATTCAGCAGGACACCTTCCTCTCCGAAGAGACTGTTTATTATGATCTGGTAGTTAGCTCTTCCTGATTTGGACTGTATGTTCAATGTGATAGAGTTTTCATTTAAATGTCCAAGTGCAGCACTTGTGGTTTTAATGGTTGTTGTTCCTCTTGGTTTGTGTTATTGTTGGGTACGTGTTCTTACTGTAATAACTTGAACGTCTGGTTGTTATATATGTTCCTATGTGCCTCTGTCACTATTCTTAAGCCATGTACATGATGTACACAGCTTCAATTTGAAACGGTCCCAACTCTTGCAGCATTTCTTTGTAGCCTCTGTAGAATGGTGTTCAAACTGTCACTTTTGACATACACGTGTATAGCAGTCGAAATTAGAAGGACAGTGAAGCTTCAGACACCATATGCAGTGTAACTGTTAACTGTCACATCGATCTGAGCTGAGGCTCTATATAAATGACATTCTAGCAACGAAAGCGTAGCTAAGAGGTCACGTGATCAATCCCTTACATTTTGTCATTTCGACCGTCACCATCGCTTATATCATGGCTTTTGTTTTGTCTAGAGCAGTGTTTCCCAACCTTTTTGGTCTGCGACCACTTTGATTTCTTTGTTGTTATCAGGGATCGCCAAGTCCAGAAGAAAATATAACTGTTGTTGTGTTAATTTAAAATTAAACTTCATCATCATCATCATATCAGCCGAAATACGTCCACTGCTGGACATAGGCCTCCCCCAAACGTCGCCACATTGATCGGTTCCGTGCGTCTCGCATCCGGCGGATCCTCGCAACCTTCACCAAGTCATCAGACCACCTGATGGGAGTAAAATTAAACTTAATTATCATAAATTCAAAATCGTAGCATGTGGTACCTATATTAAAAAATCAAAAGTATTGTCAGAAAACACAACGTTTCTGTTCTTCTTCTTATTTTCGATTCGATGGCACATTTAATTAGATTGTCTGGGCCCAGTAGGCGGCCACGCTTATTGCAGCGTCAGAAGCACCGTACAGGTCTTCCAGGGTGCAAGTGAATGGACAGCCAGGACACTCCAGCAAGTGGGACATAGTCTGTACAGGGGCACCACACTCGCACCGAGTGTTGGACGAAACAATAATCCCCCATTTCGCCAAATTATATTTGCAGTGGCCCACCTTGGTACGTAGCCGATTCAATGCCTTCCATACAGGCCACTGCAATTCATGACCAAGGGGCAGATGTTCCTTGGGCTCAACAAAGTCATGGGGTGGTGGGCACGTTTCTGTTAGAAACATAAAATCACTCTGCATCAATGTAATTTTTCAGTTGAAAAATTTTAAACCATTCACGAACCATATTTAGTTATGTATACTTTATTGTACACCAGATTTAAACTCGTGGTCCGCGGACGACAAAACTTAACAGGTTGGGAGTCAATGGTCTAGAGCCTTTGTTAATGGTTACGTACAGGCGCATAGTGCCAGGACTTCTTCATTTCGATCTATTCTTATGTTGTTTCCGTAACTCTTTCCTAAGTTGCGTGTCGTCATCTTAAACGCAACAATTGTTGATGGTGCTATTGTATCATAGACTCTGAATAAAACATCGCAAAACTTGCAAGCAGATGTGATTTTACATAATATCATTAAAAACCTTTAAATGGAAAGGAAGAAGGAAGCAAAACAAAATATGGATTTAGTGAGGAATGAAAGAAACGGAAGTCAAGACGGTACGGAAGAAGAAACCGTGTTGCGCCGAACCCAAGTAACATGGGACAAGTAACATGGGACAAGGGTAGGAAGATGATGGAAACTAAAAAGTTTTATCAGGATTAGCTACCAGCTTGTAAGTAAGTCTGACGTGATTGATGTAAATCTGAAATAGCCAAGAGGCCTATGGGGTTCTCAGAGGCGGCAATATTCCTCACACGAAAAGAAGAAGACTAGCTTGTATTGTAATTATGAATTCTTATGTTATCAGTTATCTTGATTTTGCAAGACATATTATGACTTTATTATATTTTTCTTTGACATTATTTTTTTTCACTAACCACAATTCTCTATGACATTTTATGATTTGATTATACCTCTGACATTATTTTAATATATTTTTTTAAATTTGAATTTATGATATTTTTATGATTTGATAAGGATGATGACGATCTATTGTTTTTTTTTTGGTTTTTCTGACATTCACTTACGATCAATTTATTGTTTTGTTTAATATTTATAATCTAAATGTTCTTTATAACGATCTAATTAATATAAATAATTTTGTAAACTTTATATTTGTACGGCTCGATAGGCAAAACATGTATGTGCTACAAATTTAGTCAACATCTTGCATGCATAAGGTATGTAAACACATGTTATAGCAAATAAATTATCTTTATCTTGATCTTTGGTGACATCACCAATTCACCACAAATAAAATTACAACTACAGTCTACTTACAGTGAGTCGAGCAATGGATACTAAATATTGTTTCTCTGAGTTCAGCCATTTTTTCTTGCACTTTGGCGGAATCTCAGGGTGCCACTTATTGTATTGTCCTCTGTGTATCTTGTGCCATTACTGGTCAACCAGGATCACGAAAATGTGTGTGATCAGTTTTTGAGTGTAGTATTTGTGACTATATCTGTTAGCTCGGGTCTTACCTGTAAAGACAATTGTATGTGTGAATGAATAAATAAATAACTACGTAATGCATAAAGTAATGGAAGTAATTCTTCGTCGTTTCGATGATTCCAAACTTCAACAGAGTAGTTGACGAAAAATATCAATTTAGTCCATCAGTTAGATAACGTAACAATATTAGACACGTATTTTTGCTTTTGCCACGTAAACAAAAAAATACGGAGATACAGTGCGTTGAAATATCGTGTGACGTCACGGTGAGCTACACTTTATACTGACAAAGTGACGTCACAAGCCTTGAACTTTAATGCTTTATCTTTGTCAGTTTTTATTTATTTGATAAAGCCAAAAACACGTGTCCAATATTATTTGATAATCTCACTGACGGAATAAATAGAATTATCATTTTTCTACCCAGGAAACATCCCTATTATCGACCAAAATTGATCATAGATTTGCCATCTTTGGCATAGGATAGCGGTAGCACTAAACGTCAATAAACTCCGGACAGGACAGGGATCATCCGAGCTCGACTGGAAGGCATCAAAATGGCTACCGGTGACGTCATAGTAGTTCTGGATACGCATTGCGAGACCCGCGCCGACTGGCTGCGACCGCTCCTACAACGCGTCAAGGCGAAGCCCAACGCTGTGGTCACGCCAGATATTGACAGCATCCTCAATGACGACTTCATGCTTGAAGATACTCAAACGCAGGTAGCTGCCTTGCGTCGACTGTTCACCCTCCACACGCGCCGCGTTAGCCGCGTGACAGGTGATGGGTGATGGGTTACTGTCAACGTATCTAATAAAATCTAATGATAAACCATCCCTTTAGATAGAGAGGCGATTGGGAGGAGTTGCGTCACTTTACTTACTGAGCAACTTAGACAGGATGCCTTTACTATCGACGTGAAAAGAAGCACCTTGGATTCAGTATATGATTCTGGACCCCCCATTGTTGAAATTTTTCGTTAGTTTTTTCCAAATTAAAAAAAAATCTCAATAAAAAAATTATTGGTTACCGTTTTACACAAAAAAAAAAAAAAAAAAAAACTCAAAAGCGCTACCTATGAGTTGATTTCTTAAAATTCACAATCGATGACAACGCTGCCGGCGTGTACCTACACGCAGCGCGCCGCACTGGCTTAATCACTTTGTCGGCTCGCCGCCAAATAATGGATAGGAACAACGAATTTGAACATATTATAGTACAAAAAACACAGAATCTTTATTAAAAAATTAGGAAAATGTTGACGAGAAATTCCAATGCTAGGGGAACCAAAATCATGTACTGGAATCCATGGTACTCCTTTTCCCGTCGGTATCGGAGACTTCCTGTATATCACGTCGTTGCCTCATTCCTGCTTACCTTGTTACTATTACCATCTATGCGTTTAATTGTGTTTAGTGAATGTACAACAGACACCGAGTCTGTTGTACATTCACTAAACAAATAAGAAATATCTTGGTATTTTCAAGTCAGCTCTGTCTTGTAAATGAGTTCATTCTTAAAACTTTATGTTTCGTTTATCGTAATGTAGCTAATGTTTTGAAAATCTTGGCAAATAGTAACGTAGGATATTGTTATTTGTCTATGTCTTACAATCTATCTTTTCTGATTCTGATTAGTAATACGTAATATGGTGGCTTCCCAAAATAATATTGGTCTCAGTACAGTACCTTATGTGACTTTACAGAGCGTATTACTGGTTTCTGAATTTAGAATTACTAGTTGAGAATCGTCAAACTTTAGGATGAGAACTTTACAGTGAAAACTTGATTCAGAAACTAGGGGTTATACGGTGATAAAGTCGTCACAATCTAAGAAGTCCGTTGACGTTTCTCTTTTTACATGCCGCGATAACTTTCTACGTAAGAAATTGAAAATCCTAATGTATTACTATTTTACCCATAATTTAATTATTATTAAGTATTTTTATAGCTGTCAAAACGGGCCTTTTATATTTTGACAACTTTAATACTAAATAACTTTCAAATTATTCTATGCGATTATCTTCCTGATCTAGTATTCGAAATTTAGAACGTAAACATGCTTCTATTATACAACATATACAAGACATCCACATTCAAGGACTAAGTTCTTCACGTTTTAGAAATATTAATGATTCCGTCAGCATTGTCAATAAACCTGTGGTACTTAGAACTGGGACTGATCCGAGCTCGACTGGAAGGCACCAAGCCTGCCGTCGGTGCTGTCCTGGTCTTCCTTAACTTACACTCAGAGGGGTTCACCGACTGGCTGAGACCACTGCTCCAACGAATTAACGACAAAAAAAACGCTGTGGCCGTCCCAAGCATTGACGCGATCCGCGTAACGGACATCTTCGTAAAAGCCTGTCAGCGATGAGGTAGACAAAACAGTTAGCACCTTCTTTCTCGTTTTAAAGTTGAAAATCTAACTGGATTTGTTTCTTCTATCCCTTCGGGAAAGTGTAATTGTTATGTGTTTGTGAGTTATGACTGACAATAACTATAATTGTCCTTTAGTTCACATGTTGATCGATGTTGGTCCCAGAATATAACCTTGTGGAACTCCATGTAAAACACTCGAATTTCTTTAGAAATTTAATTTCAATTTGTTTACAGCATAAATAATGTTCAACCGATTACGGTTATTTACTGGTAATAAACAAAATATTATTGGGTTTTATAACTCTGTTCAAAATGTCGTTATGATTTAAAAGTCAATTGCTGTTATAAAATCGAAACATATGAATTCTATCGATTTTTTGTCAAAAATTAGCGTCGCTTAGACGTAACGCAGTAATTATAAAGAAGAAATTGAAAAACGTTATGAATATTTTCTATAGGTAACGAAACATTCCAGTTTTAAAATAAAGCTAGATCTGCCATACTTATTTTTGCCGCAGCTGCGTTGCTGTGGTCCGGTAAGAACGAACCTTTGCTCGTTAGTGCGTGGATAGTTACATGCACTTGATGCATGTCAGCCTTATTTCCGGGGTGGCAAAGCATCTGTGCATAGGTTACGAACGTGCCAATGACCATTAAATGTAACGTAGACTTCGTTTTTATAAAAAGTTTACATAGTTAGAATTTTGTTTATTGTACTAAATCAGTTATACAATATTGCCAATACTTTGGATACAATGGCGGTTTTACCATACTAGACAACTTTGACAAAATTTTACTCCTTCAAGACTATCCATTGAGTTGTTCTATCAGAACAGGTTTGATCCGAGCTCGTCTGGAAGGCGTCAAGGTCGCCGACGGTGATGTGCTGGTCTTTCTCGACGCCCACACGGAGGGCGTCGATGATTGGCTGAGGCCCCTCCTCCAACGAGTTCACGACAAAAGTGACGCCGTACCCTTCCCAGCCATTGACGTTATCTCTCAAGAGAGCTTCCTATTCGCTATGAGCGATGAAAGCAACGAGGTAGAAATGGCTGTTTAGACTTTATGTCTCTTGTGATTAAGTTGAAAATTTAATGTTGCGAATGTAATGTAATTAAATTACAACGATCGTTGCACTTTTTGTACTGGTACATATAGTAGATGTTCCTTTGTGAGTCTCGATAACTATTGTTCTTCCTTTTAGTTCTTTCTGGGATATATTAGCGATTAGCGAATGACGAATTTATAACTGACCAGAGTCTCGCAATTAAAACTTTTCTTCACTAAACTTTCTGAGTGCTCTGGTATTCATTTTTGTTTAGTGTATTAAAAACTATGTATCACACTGCAAATGCAATTTGTGTAAAGCAAAGACCTTATACTTCTTACTACTAGACTGTGCACTATGGCGCAAAAACCGGTCCGAGCGAGAGGGCTCCCGTTGGTAGTGTGTCTCTTTCTAATGAGGTGACCATGACCAAACATAACACGGGACAAATTGATTGTAAAAACAATAGTGTAAGTATCCCAATATATGTATTTAGGCTACCTAAACCAACCAAATTCATAGAAAAAAAAAAAAGTTATATTTTTTGGAATCTACGTCACTTACCGAGTCGGTGTCGAGCGTACAGAATTTCGACATCCCATGTTTTTCCATTGGTGTCGTAAGAGGCGACTAAGGGACAAACCAGAGAATGATCAGCAGCGTTCTCTGTGCATTTATAACAACCATACTGGGATCGCCAACCCGCCTGCAAAGCACTCCCCATGAATAGCACAAATAAAACATAGCCCCTAGTGCCCGGCAGCCTGCCTAACCTCGACTACGGTAGCGGTCTAGGTTACGGTATGGCAAGGGGTGCAAAGAATCCCGGACGAGATCCGGCTACCCCAACAAATACCGACGACAGGACCTGGCAACGTACAACACGCGCACACTCCGGACTCCGGACCGACGATAAGATCACCGAACTCGAAGAGGAATTGAGCAGTTTACGATGGTGTATTCGGGGAGGACTCGATAATCCTCAAATCCCAAGTCTGCATAAGTCTTATTCTTCAAGACCCATCGTATAGATATGAAAAAAACTCTCTGATTTTACTCTCAAGCTCATGAAGGAGAGGCGTTAGATGATCCTGCAGTCTTCAGACGATGCTTTGAAATACCCCAAAGGATCTCAATGATTTCACATATTGTCCAGTTGCGTAGACAGCTGAGACACAAAACTACACCAATTTTATATCACAACATCCACTGGGAATCAATTTGCAAATAATATTAACAGCCGCTGAACTTCACTCGAAAAAATCCCGCCAAAAACTCCAACCTGGTGGTCTTACATTTAGTATTACCAGGCCCAAACATTTAAAAGTACTACTCTTACTCAGTATTAATGTTTTTTTTTGATTAATTATAGGAACTGTAAAAATATTTAAATACGTTTCAAAGTTTTATAGACTTTGAAACGTATTTAAATAAATTGTTTTTATTCGTTCGTTTTGGTATAACATAAAAATATTAAATATAAAATTTTCTACCATTTCTACCAAATCCAATGATTAGTTGAGCTAGCAAGATGTCAGACAAGGACACACTGCCAGCGGGAACCCTCTCGCCAGGACCGCTTTTGGTTAGCTACCGCTTATAAGGAAATAGCTAACCTAGGTGTATGATAATAGATTTCATTTTAGCTAAACAAAAATTTTTGGTGCACAGTCTAGTAGTAAGAAATACGTATAAGGTCTTTGGTGTAAAGCCTTCCAAAACAGTTAAAAACAAGACTTAACAAAAGTATAATGTTGAGTAGGTACAAAAGTAACCGATGTATAGGCTGTTCTTTTATACTCATCATTCGGGCTCTGGAATAGAATATGCTTTTTTGGCTCGGTGTTTAGAAAATCAAAAATTATCGGCATTTTTAATTAGGTCGCCTTCATTCTAAAGGTGCGATTTGAGAGCGCTGAGGCAAACCACACAGAGTTTTGATTCTTTGTTTGAAAATAGTAGCCGAACCAACCTGCTATCTAAAATTAAGATTTGCGAGACATTTTCATGCATGTCATGTCCTGATATGAGCAGGGCGTCCTGCTCGCGGTCGACAAGACGCCGATGCCATTGACTTGTGTGGTGCCTACAGCGTGGGGCTCACGCGCGCTCGGCTGGCGGGCGCGCGGTACGCCGCGGGCGATGTGCTGGTGTTCTTGGACTCGCACTGCGAAGCCCAGCCCGACTGGATGCGCCCCCTGCTGCAGACCATCAAAGACGACCCCCACGCCAGCGTCGTCCCCATCATTGACGTCATCGAGGCCAACAATTTCTACTACAGCGTGCTCGACCCCAGCGTGTTTCAGGTTCATTTTGAGGGCGTTTGTGGCAAATATTGGTATGTTCCGACACTTTTACTGCATCATGCATGGGCGTTCAAAATTATTCTCAGTGTTGACGCGTTCATAATGCTCGCAGACTAGCTAGGAGAAGCTCGTGGCTAATAATAAGGCTGGACGGGTTCATCTTCAAGGTTAAGCAACGCTTGCCGAGGCCGGTCCGTGGATGGGTGACCATATTTTTCATCATCTCTGGCGAAATTCCTACGCGCCTCGGCAAGCACGTTAAGCTGGTCCCGGCTGTCTTTTGAAGATTTTTAACAGTCGTTACGGGTAGTCAGAAGCCTGAAATCAGTAGTCAGGCAAAGGGGTATCGTTTTACCGATATAGTGGGTTGTGGAGGTCAGATAGGCAGTAGCTCCATGTAGAACACAGGCAGCCTGATTGAAGATTGAGAATATTTCGAGAGCTAGCTGAAAATGTCCGGTATACTGTTAGTTACGATACGATACAAGGTAGGTTTAAAGCTATACTCAAAATCAATTAAGTATGCCTCATGGCAATTTTAATGCAATTTGACTTCAATGGGAAATTAAGCGATAAATATATTAAATTATAAATTGTTATCGCATTCGGTCATCGTCTAATCCGAAGATTTTAACTTTTTGATACGAGCTGGTGACTGATTTGGTTAAACAAATTCATGTTTATGGGCTTTATGAACTGTCTGATCTTCCCCTCACAACCAAAGTAATAAGACATCAACCTGCTGAACCTTATCTCAAATATATTGTGGTTGGCTGCCAGTCTAACCGGATCCCGCTGCGCGCTGAGCACTGAGCACCAGTATTTTACATGGAGCAATTGTATCCTTTATTCAATTACTAGCTGACCCGGCAAACTTTGTTTTGCCATAAAAAGACCAAACATTTATCTACCCAACCTACCCTACCTTATACTACCTACCCTACCCTACCCTACACTACCCTACACTACCCTACACTACCCTACACTACCCTACACTACCCTACACTACCCTACTCTACCCAACCCTACCCTACCCGACCCTACACTACCCTACATTACCCTACCCTACCCTATCCTACCCGACCCTACACTACCCTACATTACCCTACCCTACCCTACCCTACCCTACCCGACCCTACACTACCCTACACTATCCTACTCTACACTACCCTACCCTACACTACCCTACCCTACGCTACCCTACACTACCCTACACTACCCTACCCTACACTACCCTACCCTACCCGACCCTACCCTACCCGACCCTACCCTACCCTACCCGACCCTACACTACCCTACACCATCCTACTCTACACTACCCTACCCTACACTACCCTACACTACCCTACCCTACCCAACCCTACCCTACCCTACCCTACACTACCCTACCCTACCCGACCCTACACTACCCTACACCATCCTACTCTACACTACCCTACCCTACCCTACCCTACCCTACCCTACCCTATGTCCTTCTCCTGGCTCTAAACTACCTCCCTGCCAATTTTCAGCTAAATCGGTTCAGCCGTTCTTGAGTTATAAGTGAAGTAACTAACACGACTTTCTTTTATATATATAGATTTTCTAAATTTTTTATTAAACTTTAAAAATCTTAAATAGAAAACAGTTAAAAATATAAAAATAGAGGTCCAAATCCCACCACAATCAACAGAAACCACCGAACAGAACGAGCCGTTTCCAGAAGTAGGCACTGCTTTCTGTATAAAGCCCGACCCAGCCGCCTGACGAGAGCCTCCTAGTGACTAGTATTATTATGATTGCTGCCAAATACTTGCCACACGCCAGTACTCCAATGTTTTCCATTCCTTGTCGTCCGCTACATTAGTGCGAGTACTTGCACGTGTGTCTATTTGCACTGGACCGCTCGCGCCGATGTCAACATTAAACAACCTTCCTTTGAGTTGCTTTTCAGGCTTTCATTTTTACGAAAGGCATTTTTCATAAGCTTTGGCTGAAGGAGAACCTCGGGCGCTGATTTTGTTCCCATTGCCTATAAAGGGGGGAAATCGTTAGCTTAAATTTTTCAGGCCTTGTGGCATTCTCAGAAGGAATTTTATAAATATTATTAAGTAAATTTTCAAAAATAAATCTTCAGATATAAAACTCAAACTCAACAAAATAAAGCTGCATGGCATTAACAGTACCTACAACCTTATTTATCAAAATCTTGACATATTTTTTTTCGATTGCGTAGCGCGTTCCATATTCAATTTTCTCTAGAGAATTTGTATAAACATTCTGTTTATCATTTGCTAAACAGCTCAGAGATTTTTATAAGTAAGGTCCATAAAGTAATAAATCTATCAACAGGTGAGTATTTCAAGTGGGTGTGGATGGTCAAATACGAAACTAAGAGGAATAGCGAAAAACTCTCAAAGGACTCACGAAGCCGATTTTGATGAAAACTAAAACTGCATCATGGAATTTTGAAAAATTAATATTCCTAGCCGTGAATCTAAATTGTTGAATAAAAAAATCATAATATGCTGTATTATTACATCATTCGATAGTGTCGCTAATAAGGATCAAACTCTGTGGTGAATTAAGGAAAGGGCAAATTTTTAACAAAATATTGAATATTGATTTAAAAAAATTCAATGATTCAGTTTTAGTTTTCATCAAAATCGGCCTCGTGACTTCTTTGAGTGTTTTCTGCTATTCCTCATAGTTTCTGATTTGGCGATACACGCCCAGTTGAAAAACTCACCCAGTATATAATCCTCTATAAGAGAGGGAGATCCTTGGAATCCACCTTGCGGACACCGTGGTTGCCACATGTATAGAATTCTTAGTTCTGTTAAACATGCCTGTTTATCTCTCGATGTTTTAGAAAACATTGTCCATGATTAGAAAATTCGAATCGCTGTTTTCCATACCTTATTGTTACTTTTGTCCTAACATAGCGGTTGTTGATATGCGCCTGTGTTGTTCGATAGTACGATTGTTTAATATTATTGCGCAAGCTTCCGATGGCACGCGTTTAGGCTGGCAACACAGCATGAACTGAACTAAGCAGATTCTAGATCTTGCTTCTGTCATCCCAATCTCTCGCTTATGGTCCAAATATACTCTTAGATACATAAGGCTTGCCTAGGAGATGACTATAATGCCCGCTAGCCTTTACTTCTGTTTGCACGAAACACGACACACACGAGATTTTCCGAAGCACTCTTTCATTTTTGGGTTCTGAACTCTTTGCTACGTTCAATCCTGTTTTATTTTCCACGTTTAGGGTGACTTATAAATCTTATATTCTTCTTGGCAGGAGTATATAATTTAATATATTCTTCATGGTTTCCTTTGATTTAAAATGGTGCCTTCTTTTATTAGTTTCTGTTATGGTTTCGATCACAGGGTTCAGAAACGTGTCGACGGCTGCTAAAGCCGTGTCTGAGAGTGTCACCGTTTATACAACAAAGACGGCACACGACAACACTGAACTGAGTATTTGTAGTTAAGTTACGTGTCAAACCCAACTACTCGGTTGTTTGCCGTAATTACTGAAACAATTACAAAAACATTGTTTCTCAGCGTGGATCCACATTTTAGGCACTCAATGTGACAGGTTTTCAGGCTGAAGTAGAGTTTGACAAATATTCAACATCAAAATCTTAATGAAAAGAGCGAGTTATTTTTAATATGTGTTTGTAAATTCTTTATTCAGCTATCGGGGGTAAGCTGAAGCATACGACGTATAGTGTAGCCGCTTCTGGTGAAAATTCGATCTTCATCATTAACTTTTCTGTCATAAAAGATATCATCGACTTATAGAATAAGAATCGTTCGTCAGTCCTGTAGGTCTCCATCTACTTTCATTTTCTTTTCGTTATCCAAGGTCGGTTCGACGCCATTATTTCTAATTACGGTGCCTATGTTTATATGTTTTTCAATTAAGTCTACAAGTATTCCATTAATTGTTTCTATGTTATGTGTACTGTACATATACTATGTCTATGTGGTGTGTTGGGTACACGATTATGTTAATTAAGATTTTATATATACGCTTGGGTTTTTTGTTTTCTTCTGCGGGCCTAAATTTGTGTGCATTCCCAATGAAGTTAAGCAATGTTTATTTTGAAGATGGTCAAATTGGTTTCTACTTAAGATTTTTACTTTAATTTGAAACAGCCAAAGTACCATTTTATAAGAAGTTGGTATTTATAGACTGATGCATGTTTGATACTTTTTGAATTAATTGAAATCTGACATATCTAATGACTTGAACATTATTGAGGTTTTGTAATGTACATTGGATAGTTTATGGTTCTGACTGTACTAGTCGAGCTGGTGTGAAGCAGCTCGTCCGGGATGTACTACCACCATACATATGTGCACCTACAAGCAACTGTGTGTGGGTATGGGTGCCTGAATGGTTATTGGCACATGAGACCACAAGTCTTGAAAATGGCAAAGCTTCTGCGATGTCTAGTCTATACTAACTTGAAAACCAAGTATATGTATCTTACTCCAGCTTGATATAAAGGGAAGTGGTGATTATGTTGATTATTATCCAAGACAGTTGAATCATTCATCGTCGAGCTTCATTGCCTCGGCGCTTTTCTGGTTTTCACCTCTATTGATTCCTGTTTCCAGAAGTATAGTTACAAAATGATTGCCGTCGCGAGGAAGATCTTCTTTATCGTGGCCGCATTTACACATATTTAAACTTGCATACGCAAACAGCCAGACCCGGCACACCTATCTGTAGACCATACAAATAATTGTTCAGTGCGGGCATCGAACCCGCAACGCTCAGCGCAGCAGCCAATCGTTCAGCCAGTACCCCAACTTTGCCATCTAGTTTTTTTTATTATTGATACGCTCACGTTTGACCACTATCACACCTGATGGTAAGTGATGCAGTCGACGACGACGAAAGGTTGACGGTGAAGCACGCTTGTCTAGAAGTAACCTATTGCAATGCGGTATTGGTTGCCTTTGCAGCGAAAGAAAGAAAATATATTTGTTTGTAGCTATAACACAAGAGGTACAGACATTATATTAAAAAAAAATAGGAAAGGATCCAGTGCGAGGCCAAAAAGTCCTCTATCTAAGCATATGCAGGAATAGTTGACGGTGGAAGCCGCTGTGTTCACTGCCCAGTGTCATGGTTACAGGCAGGGCCTGATACTCGCCCGTCTCAAGGGCGCGCGCTTCGCCCGGGGCGACGTGCTGGTCTTCCTGGACGCGCACTGCGAGCCCATCGCCGACTGGCTGCGGCCACTGCTCGACCGCGTCAAGCACAAGCGGGACGCCGTGCTCACGCCCATTATTGACGTCATCGACCAGAGCACCTTCGGATTTGAAGCCCCCGAGGCTTATCAGGTCCGAACGACCATCATGATACTAAAACTAAAATGCTTGATGCTGATGATGAAGACAATAAAATGCTTGTGGACACAAGAATTCAATAATGATGAATGAGCTTTAACTATTGATTGAAATGCTTGAAACAATAACTTGAATGAAAATTAACAATACTGATGAATAATTTGGATGTGGAGATATGACATATTGAATTTTTAACAAGTAATGCTTGTGGTAATAATGTACTCCTGTATGTTTGTCGGTTAAATGTAAATATTACAAATCAAAGTCATTAATAATCTGTCTGTAGTTTTTGACAGTTATCGGGTATCAAAGATAGCCATCAGCAGTTGTCGGCAGTCGTGGTCAGTTGTCGGCAATTGTTGACAGTCGTCGGCAGTCGTTGACAGTTGTCGGCAGCCATTGAATATTATCGGCAGTAATTAACAGTCATCGGCAGTCATTGACAGTTATCGGAATTCGTTGACAGTTTTCGGCAGCTGGTGACAGTCATCGGCATTCGTTGACAGCTATCGGCAGTCGTTGAAAGTAGTCTGCAATCATACATAAATAGTTGTGTCAGATTTTGAGACATATTTTCTCGGTACCGCATTTAACCAGCAAACAACAGGATTACCAATAACTTTCGGTGGTGGTTGAACTCACGAACTAAACTTAAGAATCAGCAGACCTGCTATCGGTCCGTGGCTAGTTTGTACGGATGGCGGCCATTTTTAGACTTCATAACAGATATGTGAGCGAGGAGTTCAATAATAACAGCCGCACGGTTCGATCTTCAAGGTTAAGCAACGTTGGCCGAGGTCGGTCCGTGGATGGGTGGGTGACCATCTCTACATAGCGAGATTCCTCCGTTCCTCGGCAAGCACATTAAGCCGTTGGAGCTGGCTGTCATTTGAAGATCTTTGAAAGTCGTTTCGGGCAGACGTGAGAACCTGAAATCTGATAACAGTCTGGTATGTGGAGGTCAGATAGGCATGCTCGATGGAAAACACTGGTACGCAGCTGAAGATCCTCGTATGAAAAGGTTCCACTCATTCAATGCATTCAAAATTCAATTAGCTGCATATTTAATCACAAATAACACCCTTCCTAAAATCTGAATGCGCTGGATGGGTGCTTCATAATAATTGTGAAACCGTGACGTCTGTGACGAACTTTATATAACTTACTGAAAGCTTGTTTTAATGTGACTTTGTGTCTTTTTTGAGAATTAATCTTTAAACCTAATCCGGTTAGAATGGAAGCCGAGCCCAACATAATTGGAAAAAGGCAGGCAGATTGATTGCAAACTTTGCATGCAATGAGATGCGGATGAAACAACACAAGAGGTGTTTAAAAGTGTCAGTAATATTATGAAAGCTCTTCGTCATCCTGGAATGCGAGGCAGTGGCTTCTCAACGTGCAGAATTTCTCGGCACAGTGAGGTCGCTTCTCGAAGCCTGTGAAGCCTACGCTTCTGTGCTGTTGGGCGGAGCTAGGCTGGCTATTTTAGTCAGATCCCCCAAACACAACCGACGAAATGAGAGTCTACGTGTGAAAATGGGAGTCCATCAATCTTTCTAAGTTCATAATATAATAAGAATCTATAAAATAAACCATCGTTTCTGTACTCAGTTCATAAAACAACGGATTGGGTGTGATGGACACATCATTTATTTTAATCTTTTTATTTGTATTATAGCTATTTTCATCAACTTAAAACCTGTAACACGCTTGTATTGGGAATGTAGACGGAGTCGGGTGCTGTTCTTGTATGCAAATACTAACGTTTGTTATTACTAACCGTTGTTCACTCACGCCTCATCACTTATTTAGATAATTGAGTATTTTCAAGAAAATTTACGCCACCAGTTGGCGTCACTTTAGCGAGAGGTCTTCTACTTGGCAAACTTAACTTAAATCATCAACATGGACGTTGACGTCAATTAAAATAATGTCAAAAAACAAGCATTTGACAGGTGCCTGGACCTCACGCCTCTGTGCTGCCACCTAGTATACATGATTTCAGATTACCCTCATCAGTCGGGGAATGATAAAGTTAAGCACTTTATCATCTTTTTTTAGCACGACGTTGCCTGAATAAAAGTCTTATTAATTGAGTAGATAAGTTGTCTGACAGTGCTTAAAGTTTTCATTCACTTACTGTACTTAATAATGATTGCTCCATTGGCTTAAATTAGTAAGTTTTCAAGAGCCGTTAAAATTTTTAGCCTATCACCGAGGTGGAGGCAAGCCCATGCTGAAAAATGCAAATAAATAAATAAAGGCGTTGACTGTACGTTAAAGTAGCCTATTTATACAAGCTTATATTATTTACTATCACCTGTTCGGTGTCTGTAATCAAATCTTGCAAGTTCAATTCACCCACTTCCCGTATCCGATTGAGTTGAAAATGCATTTTTTTATATAAAAGCTTGTTTAAGGAGGTACCCCGAGCAAAACGCCGCGCAAGCCGTTTTTTGTGCTGTTTTTAGGAGCTATCTACTCGTTATTTAAAAAGAAATATCAATTAATAAAAATACATTACATTTCTGCATAATATTGATTCTAAAATGGTAGATTTAGTTTTTTTTTTAAAGTTGTATATATTTCACTAATCTACTTCCAAAAAAACATAAAAATGAGAAATAATTATTGATATTATGCATCTCCTCGTAAAGTGTTAATTGATTATTTTTTGTACTAACACTAATGGATAGACAATTTAATAACGAACATTTTTGTAGAATTATTTTTTTCAAAAGATCAAAATTCGATTTTATAAAGATTTTATTCTAAAATCAGGGCGTATTCACTACTGTAATTCATGCGCCACCAGTGCCGCTAGAAGACCAATAGGAACGCTCATATTTCATGCCGATTTTTTGGTCAGGGTACCGTCTTAAAGAATCTTTTTTTATTAAATAATCTTGTTTATGGTCTTGTTATTAAAATCGGCAAACTCTGATATCTACTGCTAAGTTAAGTCAAGTGGAGTATAAAAGTAGAGTACCAAGTAAGTATTAGTAAGTTGGTAATTTTAAAACAATATATGCCCCTTATAATTTAACTATGTACTGTGTAAAATCTATGTTGTTGTATAGGCAGAACTGGGATGGTAATAATATATATTATTATGCAAACTATCTTAATCATTGATCAAATCATATTTTGAATACTGCTTCTACCCATGTGAACAACTTTCTCCAAGGACGTCATAGACAATTCCCAAAAAAAAATATGGACTGTACAGGCAAAGTTGTCATCAGCGGTCCAAAATTTGTATGGGATATACATTTCGGCTTGTCCGATTTTGACGGGACTTTCACTAGCAGATAACTGATGTTATAAGGAGTAACTTAGGCTACTTTCATTATGTAACAAAGAAAATATGGTTCCGTGCAAAAAAAACTAAAACCTTTATTTTTTTAGTTTTTAGCGTTTGATGCGGCTAAATGTCCTAAACATCTGGGGTGACAAATACTATGAGCTGCCAATTCCATCAGGACGTATATCACCTTTTTCAAAACGGATTCATGATGCCTTCCATGGTTTCTATTCTATATTCAATATTAAAAGCCAGCGCGTCTTAATTCTGCTTAAACTGCTTTTCAGACTGCTACCATCTCAGTCTTTACAAAGTGCGGGGCTTATTCATAAAAAAAGTTTTACTATGCGCAACCGTTTGTATTACTGAACTGTAGAAAAGGATTCACTTCCAGGCAGAAAGAAGCCACTACCATCCTAGTTCGCCTGTTCTCCGCCAGAGATGCTAGTGTCGGCCTCTGGCCCACCGACCTAAATAAATTTGCAATAAATTTAATTTGAATTTGAATTTGACCTCTTTCGTCCAAAACTTCACAATACTAATGTATGGTTCTGTGCAGGTTGGGGGGTTCTCCTTTATGGGACATTTTACTTGGACGGACGTGCCCGAACGAGAGAAGAAGAGACGAGGATCCGATATAGCGCCTACTTGGTTAGTATTTATACCTTGCTTTCGTATGGCGTCCGGCAACTAGTAATCTATTATTGAAGCTCTTCCTAGCATCAGTAACTTTGGAATCATTGACATCATATGGAACCATAGAGCTGGTCTGTTGATGGAGCCGGAAGGTAGCCATAGGAACTCCTCAACCAGACCAGATAGCACCATCTTGTTTGGGCTCATTGGATGTGAAGTGACAAGTGATATTACAATTAGTACCAGTCAGTTCAGAAAGGTTGTTTTAAAAAAAGTATGTTTACCATATGTTTACTTAACACTTATTATTCAATGATAATGCCGCTTAAGACTAGAATACTGTAAGAAAGTCATGTTTCTAAATTGTAAGTATTAGCCATCTTCATTGTAGACTTCCGTGCAGAGCGGCTCCGGCAGCACTGAAATGTTCCGGAAGAAGGTCTTAAGTGCCGTGTAATATGCGTCGCTTAGTACGCGTTCCAGTCAAGCCACTACCGCGGCCGCTCTTGTGGGCCTGTAGAAGTGAGCCTTTACCGTGTCCTAAGACCCGTCTGACTGGAATGAAATCCAGGGACCGTACCAAAAGCTCTTAGAGCATGGTTATTTACATTGTGTGTAAAGAACAGATGTACTAGCGGGCGAACGAGGTGGGCGACCGGTACGATGCGTTTCATACGCTCTTTGAAATGCGCACTAAACAAGGCTTATACGACTTTCATACTTCTGTCCCTTACGCACAGTGGAAATAACTTTGTTCTAAGAGATCGTGGTAGGGCTCCAGCTGAATGATCCACCAACGCACTGTTCCTCCACACGGCCAGGTCCCCGACAATGGCGGGCGGCCTGTTCGCGATCAGCCGCACCTACTTCTGGGAGCTGGGTGCCTACGACGAGCAGATGGGCGGCTGGGGTGGGGAGAACCTCGAGATGAGCTTCCGGATCTGGCAGTGTGAGTCATTATCATCATTTCGAAAAACGTCCCCTGCTGAACTTGGTCATCCCCCAAACGTCGCTTCTTTAACCAATCCCGTGCGTCTCGTATCCAGTTGTTTCCCGCAACCTTTACCAGGTCATCGGTGCACCTATTGTGAGGCCTTGCAACGCTGCGTCTGCCGGTTCGAGGAAACACAGCTAATTACGTTCTGGCGCGTATAAAAACGAGAGGAGGGGAAGAACTCATTAGCATCAAGAAATACTCCCTCATCGCTATCAATGGAATAAGTGTCTGTGTTCTTTTTTATTTTACAATGTTGTACATAACGTTGCAGGCGGTGGCACCCTGGAGACGATCCCGTGCTCGCGCGTGGGGCACGTGTTCCGCAGCTTCCACCCCTACGGCATGCCGGCACACATGGACACGCACGGTAACACACCACCATACCATGGCCCCTCCCTTCACTCTGACTCGAAACTAAAAAGGAGGCATTTTTTTTGTTTATGATATGCAGTCGGAGGATACATCTGGTTTTGTCAGCCAGCTCGCGAACATGTATCCTCCGACTGCACAGCATGATTTTCTTCTTGTTTACATCTTTTTAGTTCGGTTTTTAAGTAGTCGTGTTTTTTCGGTTTTTTTTATTAACTTTTTTTGATATTTATTTACATGAAAGAGTCATGTTTTGGTTGTTGTTTTTACATTATTCCAGTTACATAAAGTTATGCTGCCATGACCACTGTAATCTAAAGATTATAATAAATAAACTAACATGCATTATTTACTATACGCCACAAATTGTGTGGTGGGCTTATTCGTTATACAATAAAAATTGTCTCCTTTACTGTTCAAGAGATAAAACTATCAGATGAGTGCAAGAATTTTCCTTCGCTCATTTGACACTCTCTTGATTGTTTGCATACTGGTTCCTGGTTGGTATTGCTACCCGACATGCCATGCATGCATTAGTATGTGTCTCAAATATCTACTATTTTTTGAGATTCCTTACTTTTGCCCGTCCTCTAAGCAAATCCTGAGTACGCCCATGCACTATACACTAGATAGGTAGTCGCTTCATGTAAATTACTGGTACTCGGCTGCAGAAGCAGCTTCGCCTTCCAGTCTAACCAGAAGGTTAGACTGGAAGCCCCAACATAGTTGGTTGACGGTGACGCAGCTTGATCCCAATTTAACATGTCTAAGAAGGAGTATTTCAACAAGCCGTTTGTTTTCTTCAGGTATCAACACGGCTCGTATGGCCGAGGTGTGGATGGACGAATACGCAGAGTTGTTCTACCTGCACAGACCTGACTTGAGGGTGAGTGAGCATAACAATTCCTGTTTGTACTGTTGCCAGCTGGGGCTTAGGGGCCCTACCATAAGCTCTTCATCATCACCATTATATCAGCCGAAAGACATATACCGCTCGACATAGGCCTTCCCAAGCATTACCACATTGACTGGTCTGGACTCCCGCCACCTTCATCAGGTCATCTGTCCACCAAGTGGGAGACTTTCCAACGCAGCAACTTATGTTCGTACTGAACTGTTGCAGAACAACCCGAAGATCGGCGATTTGACGCACCGCAAAGTCTTGCGCGAGAAGCTGAAGTGCAAGAGCTTCCAGTGGTACCTGGACAACATCTACAAGGAGAAGTTCGTGCCCGTGCGCGACGTGTACGGCTACGGCCGGTGAGCATCCCATTATACATCAATTGTAGCCATTTTCCCTCTGTTTTTAATCGTTTGTAGCCATTTTAACCCCAGTTTTTAATCCACTTGTAGTCATTTTATCTCACATATTCAAATATTTAACTGTAGCTCAGTTCCAAGTTCCATTGGTAGACATTGTGTCCTCTAATTTGAACCAGATTGTAGACATTTTACCCCAGTATTAAATCTTTTTTAGCCATTTCACCCCCAACTTTAATTTATTGGTAGGCATTTTACCCCACATGATAAGCAATTTTTATCGCCGGTTTTTATCCACTTGTAGCCATTTTACTCTCAGTTCCAACAGATTAGTAGACATTTAACCCCATTATTTTGCCATTTTAGCTTAGCCCCAGTTTTTAATACACTTGTAGCCATTTTTCCCCAGTTTATACCCATATGTTGCCATTTTATCTCACATTTTGAAATATTTTAGCGCCAGTTTTGAACCCAATAGAAGCCCATTCCTGGGCAGAGGCCTCCACCCATTCCTTCCATTTCTCTCGATGTTGTGCTTCATTCATGTGCTTCAGTTAATACTTTGTTATAAAATAATATTAATGTATAAAAAAATTCAATTATTTTTACGAATTATTGTGTTTACAAACGTCGCATCGTTTGCTACACGTGGGAATGTGTGATTGCAGTCTCTCAGCTCCACAGCGGCCTCGCGTTCGGTTCGGTCGTCTGTTTCCCATCGGCTGCAATGAAAAAGTTTGCCCACTTGTATTGTTGACCATCTCAATGCTCAGGTTCAAGAACGAAGAGACGTCGATGTGCCTGGACACGCTGCAGCGCGAGCAGGACGCGGCGCCGCTGGGCGCGTACCCGTGCCACGCCGACCTGCAGGCCACGCAGTACTTCTCGCTGTCCCTGGCCGGTGAACTGCGCGACGAGTTCAACTGCGCGTCCGTGCAGTCGTCCAGGTCACTACTATACTAACCTACCGCGCAATAACTTCTTGCTGTCCCTGGCCGGCGCACTACGCGACGAGTTCAACTGCGCGTCCGTGCAGCCGTCCAGGTTACTACTATAGTATCCTTCTAAGCAGTACTTCTTGCGGATACTGGCCGGCGATCAGCGCGACGAGTTCAACTGCGCGTCTGTGCAGATGTCCAGGTAACTACTATACTATCCTACCACGCAGTACTTCCCGCTGACCCTGGCCGGTGAGCTGCGCGATTCATCATCATCATCATATCAGCCGAAAGACGTCCACTGCTGGACATAGGCCTCCCCCAAGCGTCGCCACATTGACCGGTCCCGTGCGTCCCGCATCCAGCGAATCTCCGCAACCTTCACCAGGTCATCGGTCCACCTGGTGGGAGGCCTTCCAACGCATCGTCTTCCGGTTCGCGGTCGCCACTCCAGAACTTTTCTGCCCCATCGGCCATCCGTTCTGCGAGCAATGTGCCCTGCCCACTGCCACTTAAGTTTGGCAATTCTTCGGGCTATGTCGGTAACCCTGGTTCTCTTGCGGATCTCTACATTTCTGATTCGATCACGCAAGGATACTCCGAGCATAGCCCTCTCCATTGCCCTTTGCGTGACTGTAAGCTTTCTGATGAGGCCCATTGTGAGCGACCACGTCTCAGAGCCATAGGTCATCACTGGCAACACACACTGGTCATAGACCTTCGTCTTGAGACACTGTGGTAAGTTGGACGAGAAGACACCGCGCAATTTCCCTAACGCTGCCCAGCCGAGTCGGATTCGACGGTTGACCTCTTTCTCGAAGTTGGCCCTACCCAACTGGATCGTTTGTTCCAGGTAGCCATAATCTTCCACAACTTCGAGTGTAGAGTCTCCAACCCTGATAGGAGTGGGTGTTACATGGGCATTCAACATAACCTTGGTTTTGTCCATGTTCATTTTAAGACCCACTCTTTTGGAAGCTCTACTGAGGTCATCGAGCATTATACTGAGGTCCTCCATGGTCTCAGCCATGACCACTATATCGTCGGCAAACCGAAGGTGAGTGATGTACTCGCCATTGACGTTGATGCCTAGCCCTCTCCAGTCCAGAATCTTGAAGACATCCTCCAGTGCAGCGGTGAACAGTTTCGGAGATATGACGTCTCCCTGTCTCACACCTCGCTGTAGAAAGATAGGTTCCGAGGCCTGATCCTGAAGTCGGACTGACATGGTGGCGTTTTTGTACAAACACTTCAACACCTCGATGTACCGGTAGTCGATTTGGCACCGTTGGAGAGACTGCAGTACAGCCCAGGTCTCGATTGAATCGAAGGCTTTCTCGTAGTCCACAAACGCTAAACAGAGAGGCAGGTTATACTCTTCGGTCTTCTGTATAACCTGCCGCAGCGTATGTATGTGGTCTACGGTGCTAAAGCCTTTTCGGAATCCGGCTTGTTCGGGAGGCTGGAAATCGTCAAACCTGCGCGCGAGACGATTCGTGATGACTCTTGAAAAACAGCTTCTAGACATGGCTAAGAAGTGAGATGGGCCTATAGTTCTTCAACAGGGCATTGTCACCCTTCTTGAAAAAGAGTACCACCACACCCCTGCACCATGCCTTTGGCGTTTTCCCCTCGAGTATGACGGCACCAAACAGCTTCTGAAGGGCCTTAAGTATTGGTTTTCTACCCGCCTTCAGGAGTTCGGCCGTAATGCCGTCATCACCCGGTGCCTTGTTGTTCTTAAGCTGTTTAAGAGCCATCCTAATCTCGCACAGGCTGACGTCCGGTATGTCTTCGGTATAGTGACGGGTCAATCTAGCTCTAGGGTCTTTTACTAGATTCGCGACGGGTTTACTGGTTGACGTGTGTATAGAATTTCTCGATCTCCCTCAGAAGCTCCGGTTTGGCGGATATGATCCTGCCATCGTCGGTCTTCAGTTTCGTGAGCTGGCTCTGCCCAATAGACAGATCTCTTGCAAAGACCCTGGAGCAATTATTCCGCTCAATTGCGTCTTTAATACGCTCAGTATTATAGCGGCGGAGGTCGCTTTTCAAGGACTTTGAGATCCGTCTATTAAGCTGCCGGTATTTCAACGCATCGTCTGAAGACTGCAGGATCATCTCACGCCTCTCCTTCATAAGCTTGAGAGTAGGATCAGAGATCTTTTTGTTTATATCTGTACGGCGGGTCTTGAAAAACTTAGACCCGACCGTATGGACAGCTTCCACGAACCCGTCGCTGTATTCGTCCACGGAGCTCCCTAGGCACTCGAAACGATTCTGGAGTTCGAGCTGAAAGCTCTCGGGGTTTTGGATCTGGATCTGTGCTGGACGGAGCGTTGACTTCATCAGTCGAGACCTTTCAAGCTTGATATTAATGTTCAATGTGCCTCTTACCATTCGGTGATCGCTCCCAGTTTTCACCGAGTTGATTACAGAGACATCATTGAACATTTGCTTCTTGGTTGACATGATGAAGTCGATCTCGTTTTTTGTTGCACCATCGGGGCTTTGCCAGGTCCACTTCCTATGCTCACGCTTTCTGAAGAAGGAGTTCATCATGTAGAGGCCTTCCTTCTCCATAAAACTGGCCAGTAGGTGACCCCGGTGGTTCCGACGTCCAACTCCAAATTGCCCCACTTGCAGCTCATCCTCGTCTCGTTTGCCCAGTTTTGCGTTGAAGTCCCCCATGACAACGGTGAAGTGAGTTTTGAAACCATGCATGGCTATAGAGATATCCTCATACATGGTCTCTACCTCGTCGTCGGGGTGTGCCGAGGTCGGTGCGTAGACCTGTATGACCTTCAGCGAATATCTCGAGGATATTCTGAGTATAAGGTACGCCACCCTGGTCGACACACTCTCGATCTTCACCACGTTGTTCACAAGGGACTTGTGGACGATAAACCCGACACCACCCTGGGACTGCCGGTCACCCTCTCGGAAATAGAGCAGGTTACCGGATTTGAGGATTATCGAGTCCTCCCCCTCTTTTCGGACTTCAGATAACCCTATAATACTCCATCGCAACCTGCTCAATTCTTCCTCGAGTTCGGGTATCTTCTCGTCGGTCCGGAGTGTTCGCGTGTTGTATGTTGCCAGGGCCAGTCGTCGGTGTTAATTGGGGTAGCCGGGTTCACTCCGGGGATTCTTCGCACCCCTTGCCACGTCATCGCCTCGACCGCTACCGTAGTCGAGGGTAGACGGGCTGCCGGGTACTCGGGGCCGTTTTTTATTTGTGCTATTCATTTGGTTTGGGGCCTTAATCGCCACGCTTGGCAGGCGGGTTGGCGATCGCAGTTTGTTGTAGAAGAGCACAGAGAACGCTGCTGCCCATTCTCTGGTGTATCCCTTAGTCGCCTCTTACGACACCCACGGGAAGATATGGGATGCAAGGTCTTTATTTTAGACAGTAGGTTTTTGTTCTTTGTGAAGAACAAAAACCGGCCAAGTGCGAGTCGGACTCGCACACGAAGGGTTCTCACTATCGCAAAAAACGGCAAAACAATCAAGTGTGTATGGGAGCCCCACATAAATATTTATTTTATTCTGTTTTTAGTATTTGTTATTCAACTGTCTAGCTTTCACGGTTCATGAGATACAGCCTGGTGACAGACAGACATATAAGTGCCTAACTGCCTACTGAGCAGATTAGTAGTAATACTAATTTACAGGTGGTCAATAACATTAATAACGTTAGCAATTCTGCTATTAATATTTATAATTTAAACTAGTTTTAGGACAACGGAGGGTACCAATAACGAAATAGTTAGGAGTAAATCCACCAACAAGAAGGTACCTTCTTGCTCTCACATAGTTAATTTAAAAAAAGGGGCTAAGCAGAATTCTTTGAAATTAGTCCATCAAAATATAAATATTTTAGAAAATAATTCAGATAGCAGTAGACTATTAAATCTCTTCAAATCATTTAATTTGTCGCATGTGTTTGAGGAACCAACCCGAACAACTGTGACTACTGCTACATGTATTGATAATGTTGTTTGTTGCTGCGAATACATAAACAAAGCCATTATGAATTGTCTGCCTTCGGATCATAGTGGGCTACTGGTAACATTTGAGTCCAGCATACCAATACAACAAGTGCAGATTCAATCCAGACCAATAACATCCGGTAAATTAAATACATTTAACAGCACTTTAATTGGTAAGTTAAGTTATTAGGACCTCACAGTGAACGATGGTAATATTTTATACAAAAATGTTTTCTTAGTTGTTCAAACAGAATTCAATAATAATTTTAAGAAGAAAACTAAAACTATATGCCCTAAGTTTTTATTCAGTGACTGGGCGACTAAAGGAATCAGGAAAGGTAGGGAAAGACTTTACGAGCTGTATGGCCTTAAGCCTTATATTAACACTGAAACTTTTAGTAAGTATGTTGCTACTTACTCAAGAATTTTTTTAAATACGTGTAAACTAGCTAAGGCTATATACATTAGCAATAAGGTTAAATTCGCAGAAAATAAAATTAGTACGGTTTGGAAAATTATAAACAACTAGCTGACCCCCGCGGCTTCGCTCCCGTCAAAATTATAGGCTATGTTACTCGGGAATAATGTAGCTTTCCATAGGTGAAAGAATTTTTTAAATCGGTCCAGTAGTTTCGGAGCCTATTCGGTACAAACAAACAAAAACATCTTTCCTCTTTATAATATTGGTATAGATGAAATAAACAGGAACAAAAAAAATAATACTGATTACACGCTTGAGACTACACATGGACTTATTAGAGATAACAAAGAAGTTGCTCAAGAATTTGTAAATTTCTTTACCAGCATCCCAATTAAAACTACTGAACCCTTAAATTCTTCGCCGTCGCTTCTGGTTTATTACACGCTAACGTTTCAGCCTGCCCGACTGAATTTCACTTTTCACATATAAACCCAATAACAGTAATAAAGGCTTTTAAGCAAATAAAGGTAAAACTGACCGAAGATCTATGGGGAATGTCCATCAAAGTTTGTACCTCTATTATTCAGACTATAGCGCCGTACTTTGCTTTGATTTTTAATTTGTGTGTAGATCAAGGAGTCTTTCCGGATCTAATGAAACATAGTAAGGTTATACCACTTTTTAAATCCGGGGACAGTAAAGACACAAATAATTATAGACCAGTGTCCGTGCTGCCGGTTTTCAGCTAAAACAAATGCTCATTCATTTTAATACGAAAAAAAACACGAGAAACAGTATGGTTTCACCAAAGGACGTTGTACAACCGACGCTGGTGTCACCTTATTAAAACACATCTATGATGCGTGGGAGGAGGGGCAAGATGCCATAGGTATTTTCTGCGACCTGTCGAAGGCGTTTGATTGCGTTGATCATGAAACATAAAATCCTATTTGAATGATAGACAGCAATTAGTTCAAATAAACGGTGTCAATTCGTCGGGGTTGAACGTGAAAATGGGGGTACCCCGGGCTCAATTTAAGGTCCTTTCTTATTATAGTATACAATAACGATTTACCCCATCTATTCAAAAACAAACTAAACATGGTGTTATTTGCTGACGATACTTCTTTGATTTTTAAGATAAATAGACGTACGAGTAACGTTGTCGACGTAAATAATGCATTGCAGCAAGTTCTGAATTGGTTCACTGCTAATAATTTAGTTTTAAATGCTAAGAAAACTAAGTGTGTAAAATTTGCCTTGCCGAATGTCAAAAGTTATGATTGTGACATTATATTAAACAACGAGAAGCTAGAATTCGTCGACAAAACGGTTTTCCTGGGGATCAAGCTAGACTCAAGGTTACAATGGGGTCCTCATATAATATCACTTGCGTGGCGGTTAAGTTCGGCAGCTTATGCTGTTAGAAAAATGCGTCAATTTACTGATGTAGATACCGCGAGGCTGGTCTATTTTAGTTACTTTCATAGCATAATGTCTTACGGTATATTACTATGGGCACGGGGTCTCATTGCTAAGACAGAAAATTTGGTTCAAATAAATCTCACTAGATGGCGCGACATATACACACAATTCAATAGAATTGTGTCTAAAATTAACATTTTCTGTAATTGAACATAAAAATTGTATGTTCTTGTTTAATCAACTCTGCTAAGTACAAAATTATGGAATAATGGGCTCTTAATTCACATTTCAAAGATTATTTGAACTGATCATTTAAAATTGATGCCAATAGATGGCGCATTTTTTAATTTCTGAGGCATTCCACTCGGTTGTTAAAATTTGAATTGTAACACATTTTGGTGCAAAAAAACTATAAAAACGTGCAAAAAAATACTATAAAAAATAACCTTCACTGTATTTAAAGAAAAAATATTCACGATCCTAGTAAACCCTTTTACTTGCAAGTCGTTGCTAACACCATCTATTACCGTGAAACGGGATCGAACGCGATTGATGCACTTACAAAAATAACAAGATTAATTAGATGAAAAACGCTAGTTACGTCGGCACGATTTCTTTGTACGGGATGAGGCATCTGTATGCTAGTATTATATTATCTGTGCTATGGGGAAGGGCTGCAGACATTCAGTCAATTTTTATTCTGCAAAAACGAGCCATCAGAGCGATATACAATCTTCGCCGGCGCGATTCTCTAAGGGAACTGTTTAAGGACATTAACATCATGACGGTACCTTGTCAATATATTTACGAAAACATCATGTACGTGAGAAAGAATTTACATCTTTTTAGTAAAAACAGCGATAGACATAGTAATGTTATTAGAAATAGGGACCAATTAATTCAACCAGGTTTCAGGCTGGCTAAAGTAGCGTCATCTTTTATGGGGTACTGTATAAAATGTTACAATAAAATACCGCCTCACATTCTAGAACTGAATGAGGCGAAATTCAAAACTTTTATAAAACGCACACTATGCTTGGCTCAACGCTAGTCCAGCTCCACAGTCACTAGGGCACAATAACAAGTAATAAGCAGAAAAGTTCACCGTCGACCACATCATCGCTTACCATCAGGTGAGATAGTGGTCAAGCGCAAGCCTATAGACGATAAAAAAAAAAAAAAAAAAAAAAAAAAGTTCTGAAGTATTGTTGGACCTGCTGAAGACTGTATGAATGTACTTGTGTTGTATAAACTCAATTTATTTTTGTATTATATAACTGCACAGCACATATGTGAGTACTATGTACCAACTGTAAATCTACCATTTGCTGTACCTTTGTGTCGTTCGTTGACTTCAGTGTGCCCTGGCAGTTGATAAGGTGTCATGCTCTCTCTAATGTCTCTCTGATGGTGGCACGTGTGTTGGATCATTCGGTTCCCTTCATGATGGTTGAGCTGAGTGGTGCTGATCCATGTGTCATGTTCGTGAACGGGCGCCATCAGTTGGGATTGGTCATAACTTAGCTGCCTCCGCCTGTTTTTAATTACCTATTTATTGTATTTTAATTGTTTGTTTTACTGTAGAAGCTTTTAAGTGCGTTACTTTTATTTATTTTTTACATCGTTCTCACATATATATATTTTTTTTTCAACGAGATAATGTAATACTTGTAAAACACATTTTTTTGAAAAGAGTAAGTGTGGAGTTTCTTGTCCATTCTTCTCCACAACAAGCTACATTTCCGAATGGACGGTAGAATCAATTAATATTAGTTATAAATATTTTTTTTTTTACTTTCGAAAGTGCCGCTTAATGGCCCAATTGAATAAATAAATTTTGATTTTGATTGATTTTGATTTAGGGCTTTTATTTTTCTGTTTATCTCATTCCTCTGTATATCTCATTACTCTGTCACAAAATCGATTATTACATTGATTAAACGATTCTTAATAATTCTTATTTCGTAATTCTAATTACTCAATAAATAGTATTCGTACAGTAATTGAGAAATGGTAGTATATACAATGGCTAACTTTATTCAAAATTGAGTTTTAGCCCAGCACCCACTCAAAGATTTGAGTGATGAAAAAAGACGAAAAAGGGTAGAATCCCGTTGCTTTATTTAAACACTAGAACTAAATTGAATATAAGGTGTTTCAATCGAATATTCACGTTAACCACGTGTAGTTTAATGGTAAACTTACTTGAAATAATAACGCCGTCTTTGAATCGATTTGATTTTCTCATCACTAAATAGTGCTCATGACGTCATAGTAGGTAGTCAAAAAATGGCACGCTTGGTTTTCATACAGTTTGTGATACTTGCGTTATCTAGGTCTATCTATGTTTGTGTGGTCGACGGTGAAGCACACTTGCCTAGAAGTAATACCCCTTGTCGGTCCAACAATCTTATTAAGATTACCAATTTTTTGTTGAATTCGGTCACGCAATCTTAATAAGATTGTTGTGCCCGCCATTTCGCGCGCGTTCGTTTTGACTGTTTTATGCTTCCTAGGCCGGGTCTACACGTGTGTAAGGACGCATACGTTTGCGGACATAGACAAGGATGACGTAAATTCATTCAAATAACCGGCAACACCGATACGGGCTCCTTGAAGATTTTTTAAAGTCGCCACATCTCAGTAGACGTCTCGACTAGAGCTTAGTGACGTGGCCGCCTTTGTTTTGGTGCCAGTTTTTACGTAAATTATTCTGTGAGTGAGTTTGTGCCGAAAGAAAAATATGGAACGGTAAGTGATGAACAGTTTTTACCAGCGGCATTGTGTGTTTGACCTAAATTCCATCAGAAAAATGTATTTCAGCGAAAACAGCACTCAATTGTTCTCGCCGCGCCAGCCATTGACCTTTTTTTCTCGGGAGTGTTTTGTTTTGTGATTTTGCAAAATTCTTATCAAACTATCGTTGTTATTATTCCTACACTAATTAGTAACGCCTCGGAAGCCGCTAATTGAAGTGATAACGCCGGTACTTTGATTTTAGTAGAAAACAAAAACATTTGACCCAAAAATTCACCGGGAATCGTGACGTCACAAACGATATTTCTGCGACCTTGAAACACTGGATGTGGCATACGGATTTTAGTACCTGTAATATTTTTAGGAGACTGTTTTTTGGTGTGGGTCGTTTCTTATTGCTTTCTTTCTACTTTTGGATGTACATTTTTTTTTTTTTTTCAGGGTGCGCCTCGCCTGATCCGCCATCTTCGCCTGTGCGCGGGTGCGCCTCGCCTGATCCGCCATCTTCGCCTGTGCGCGGGTGCGCCTCGCCTGATCCGCCATCTTCGCCTGTGCGCGGGTGCGCCTCGCCTGATCCGCCATCTTCGCCGGGCGCGCCTTGCCTGATCCGCCATCTTCGCCCGTTTTTTTTTTAAACGGAAAGATTCTCGTCTAGGACGATGTCTCATTGTTCAGTTTTAATTTTGAGTCATGAGTGCAAGTACGCTCAGTGCGCTCAGTACTGCGTGTCGCATCCATGTTACCGTAGATCTTTGTATGTGTTTTTTTCGTAAAATTTATCATCTTGCTGATTGTTTTTTGTAATGTTTTTTTAGGCAACAAGCCTTTGTTTTGTGTATTTTCATTAGTAAATATCATCATCATGTACATTGTGCAATAATATTTCAAAGAAATACAATAGTACTTGCTCTGTGTCCAAATTACGAAAGGTCTTTGTTTTGTCATCATTTTCAAGTGTTTACATTGTGACTCATTGTTCGTAAGCTAAACAATTCTAACACCTAAGCCCTTGTCTGCGATAAGACTGTGTTTCAAATAGCGTAATAGGATACTATACCAAGCCATGTGGCGGACAGAATTCTCGAAACCGAAATGTAAACATACCTTTTTTTTTTTGTCGGCGGCCGACTCAAGTACCTGGAGCGTAATTTTGTAAAGATTGTGTTTTGAAAAATATGTATGGGGAGGTGTAATCTAATGATTGATTTATGTGAAATAGAGTGTTCTTTTGTAAATAAAATAAAAACTTATTGAAATAATGGTTTATTTTTTCATTTCTAACTACATTTGTACACAAAACTGGGAAAAAATCCCTTCCACTGACTTTACACATTTTTTGCAAATTTAAAATAATTCCAAACATGAAAATCCATTTGAAACCTGATAGCTTAGTTCAATGACATTACAACAACATAAGTTTCATGTATAGCTCACATATAAAACTTTCGAGATAAAGGCGTTTTAGTTTCGCGCGGCAAAACCGCGCGAAACTGCCCGGCCGGCCCCAGACCCAAGGCCAGAGCGGGCGACTCGCCGCGCGACCGACCAAGGGCTAATCCCTCTCGACTTAAAGAATTCCACTTCCTAACTGTAAAAGTACGCACAATGAAAGTATTTCCAGAACGTTTAGTGCGTATGGGTGGGATGTCCACCATGTACCGATGGCACATTTCCGTACGTTATGTAGTCCGATGATGAATGGGCTAGGGGGAATTAAAGCATGCAATTCCATCGCACACTCCTCGAAATGTAACCGATAAACAACCAACAAGCTGGCAACTCAGCGAAGCTGTTCAAGGCTCTGGAGCTTTGACCCGACCAGTGCTTCATTACCCTGAGCCTCGTGCTCTGTTTTCTATCGACTCAAGTGCATGAAGCTGGTATTTGGCAGATCCGTCCCAGATATGAGAGCAGTACTCTATGCATGATCGAACTTGCGCTTCGTACAAGTTGAGTGGCTATTCAGGCATGAAATATTGTCTCACCTTAGCAGGAACTCCCAACTTTTTGGCAGTCAGCTGAGTCTTTGTTTCAATATATGGACCAAAATTGAGAATCGATGTCAACGTAACGCCAAGAAGTTCAAGATGGTCTGTTATCGGCTCGGTTACGCCACGGAAAGATGCAACTGGGTGGAATTGTCTTTTTTAGCGGAAAAAGGCACGCCTCCAGGGTTTAGCAGCATTAAAGTGACCAGATTCGGTTTAGTTTTTGTTTTCATTATCCTGGACTTCGTCGAGCTTCATTGTTTCGATGCTTTTCTGGTAGTCGCCACTGTTGATTCTGGCTTTTTGGAGTTGCATTGATTTGGAAATAGTGCGGTGAGATTGTCGTTGACCAGATTGGCTTCGCCCCATTCAGAGATTCTTTTCAAGGACAGTTTCAAGCGCTCAACTATGGCCTCGTGCAGAGATCGTATCTGACGTCTAGTATATAGCCCGTGCTTTGGTCACGTATCTCTTACCAACAGTGCTGTCGTCTGCATACCCAAAGGTTTTATCAGATCATTTGTGTGCAGCAAGAACAGTGTAGGTGAGTGTACCGGCCCCTGAGGGACCCCGGCATTATTAATCAATTGGTCGGACGAGCATTTATCAATTACCATTCGAGTGGGTAGTCGCGGTCCAGTTGGGTAGGTCCAAATTCGAGAAAGAGGTCAACCGTCGAATCCGACTCGGCTGGGCGGCGTTCGGGAAGTTGCGTGGTATCTTCTCGTCCAATTTACCGCAGAGTCTCAAGACAAAAGTCTATGACCAGTGTGTGTTGCCAGTGATCACCTATGGGACCGAGACGTGGTCGCTCACAATGGGCCTTATCAGAAAGCTTAAAGTCACCCAAAGGGCAATGGAGAGGGCTATGCTCGGAATTTCCTTGCGTGATCACGTCAGAAATGATGATATCCGCAGGAGAACCAAAGTTACCGACATAGCCCGAAGAATTGCCAAACTTAAGTGGCAGTGGGCAGGGCACATTGCTCGCAGAACGGATGGCCGATGGGGCCGAAAAGTTCTGGAGTGGCGACCGCGAACTGGAAGACGATACGTTGGAAGGCCTCCCACTAGGTGGACCGATGACCTGGTTAAGGTTGCGGGAAGGCGCTGGATGCGAGACGCACGGGATCGGTCAATGTGGCGACGCCTGGGGGAGGCCTATGTCCAGCAGTGGACGTCTTTCGGCTGAAATGATGATGATGATGATTCGAGTGGACTTCCGGTCCTTCAGGGAGTCTGCAATACAATCACTCAGACCACCAGACCGAAGGAAGAAAGCTTACCAATAAGGCTTTCGTGCCAGACCCTGTCGAAAGCCTTTGAGAAATCGAGTTAGTTTGGCTGGTGCTTCCTTTTTTTTTGTTCATTTAGTCTATCCGAAGGTTGTCTGGTAGATATCGCTGTCAGCAATAAGACCGCAGTTGTACCCGTATAATTAGATTTTTTGTAAAAGAGTTGTGTAACAATTGTGGTGTACAATTTAGTATATTCTATCTATCTGGAGTTCTGCTTTATGTACCACAGGAACGATCCCAACGAGATCTCGGATGAAGAGAGCAAGGTGGTGGTGATGACGGCGTGTCACGGCCTCGGGCGCGAGCAGAAGTGGCGCCGTCTGCGCTCCGGACAGCTGCAGCACGCCGCCACCGGCCTGTGCCTCGCCGCGCCCGCCGCCGTCAGCGACGTGCGCGCGCAGCCCTGCCGGCCCGGCGCGCGCGACCAGGACTGGGTCATCGACTATACCGAGGACAACAACTTCCACGCTAGTAAGTCTTAGTCTTACAGCTGCAGCATGCCGCCACCGGCCTGTGCCTCGCCGCGCCCGCCTCCGTCAGCGACGTGCGCGCGCAGCCCTGCCGGCCCGGCGCGCGCGACCAGGACTGGGCCATCGATTATACCGAGGACAACAACTTCCACGCTAGTAAGTCTTAGTCTTACAGCTGCAGCACGGCCACCACTGCTCTCAAACGGTGAAGGATATCATCGTGAGGAAACCGGCATGTCCTAGAACTAAAAATTGGAAGACATATGACATTCACTAACCCGAGCTGGCCCGCGTGTTGAGTTACTGCCCTCTCTCACAGAGAAGAGGCCTGTATCCCAGTCCCAGTAGTAAGAACATTAAAAGGCTGATGATGATGTTGTTGATGAAGTCGGGAGAAGGCCTGTTCACTGCCTCAGTCAGTAACGTGACGCGTTGGTTCGCAGATGAGCTGAAGTTCGGCGCCGAGCGCGAGCAGCGACTCAACAGGCTGCGCGGACAGCGGTATGTACTCTGTACTTGTAGTGTTCATGTATGTGTACCGCTACCCGCGGTCACTCGGAGGGTGGCAGCCAGTGCGGTAGCTCGTGCTCGTGTATCAAGCTGTTCCCGTTTGCGAATCTAATACTGGGCACACGACTGGCGTATTGGTTGACCGATCGGCTGCTGCGCTGCGGGTCTGTGTGGCACGGGTTCGATGCCCGCACGGAATCAATATTTGCATGGCTTACAGATAGTTGTTCCGGTCTGGTTGTTTGTATATGTAAGTTTAAATGTTTCTAAACGCACCCACGATACGGAAGAAAATCAAAATAATAATAATACTTAAACCTCTTGGATGATCGCTTTTTCCATTAGTAAAGCCCGTATCCGTTGTTTGATTTTAAAGTGAACGGTAAAACAGACAGACAGCGAATATGTTTTATATTATTATAATCATATTAATATGATGATGAAACTGTTATTATACAAAGGTAGAGTTGTTCGTGTGTTTATATATATATTTGTAAATTATTCCGTGTTTAATAAGCTATTTTACCCCAATAATACCAATCAGTAGGCCACAAGAGCGAAGCAAAATTTAATATTATACGTTTTAAACAATGCACCTGCCATTTTGTCTCTTCACCACTCTTGGTTGACTGGTAGAGAATGTCTGAGGCATTAAGTCCGTCATTGTACCTTTGTGCATAAAGTTTAAATAAATAATATATATACATAAACTTTTTCCCATGGGGGTCGACAGAAACTACAAAATGCCACCTGCTACGAGCCTAACATACTGCTTTTGCTTTACTCACGTACATACATGTAGTCATACACGCACGCCGGTTATGAGTACTGCGCACCTGACCATTCGGAACAACATCACCTATAAGGTCTATGTATGTCTTCCTAGGCGTCCCCTCCCGGCCCCGGCGTGTTCAGTCACGTACGGCTGCTTCATTTACTGATACATATTCGATTCATATGTGAATTTAAATTCATCGGAATATCGAGTCTAAAGAGCACGTCGCTTCACTATTGCAAGCGTCCAAGAAGTTATTGCATTTTATTGTCTATGTTATTACAGCTCGGTCAAAATCCAAGTACTTATCCGAAATGACAATGTTATTCTGTCGTTTGACTCTGGCTGTTGGCTCCCGAGGCTCTGGCGGTGCGCCGGCGCCGCGCGGGTAGGTGGGGGCAGGATCGTTTGATATTTCGGGTGCTCACAGCTCAGTTATTTTGAGTAGTAATTTTGGAACTTGATAGGCGTGAATTAAGTAAACTACAATCGGAGTGATTATAAAATAACTGTATTTAACTGATAGAGTGGCAGTTCAGATAATAATGTGTTAATCCTAAAGATACAAGGTACCTAAATTATGTTAAGATGACAATTGTTGCGTGACGACAATGTCCTACATTATAATAACTTACTCATTAGATTTGTAAGACGCTGCACTGCTGACGAAGCCAATTGTAGTGCCCTACTTCCACACAAACTTGTGCTTATTTGAAATGAATGGCTGGACGGAATATAGTAAGTCATAACCGTGTGTGCCCCATCCAGTCGCATCTCCCGCTCGCTGCTGTCGGTGAGGGAGCCGGGTGCGGGGGGCGCGGGCGGCGCGGGGGGCGGGGAGCCGCGCATGCGCAGCTCGCCGGTGCCGAGCGCCGAGCGCACGGAGCGCCGCCACACGCACAAGGTACGGTTATCGTGAAACAAATGTGTGCAAAACCTTGTAGAGATAGCGGTTAATACGCTGTGTGTTTTAAGACTGTCGCGTCGCTTACATTCGACTCGTTTGTGCTTTGACCCTTACTAACAATTTTTTGAATCATGGACAAAAATCAAACAAAATAACTTCCATGTGCCAACCTGTCGGGCCACAGAAGCCGCACCACAAGCGGCACGGTCGCAAGCGCTCGCGCTCCAGCAAGAAGCACGTGAAGAACAAGTTCATCCTGACGCTGCAGAGGACCCTCACGAACGGCTCCGAGGAACACCTGGAGGTGGACATCCACTGCAAGCACCGGAGGCTGTTCCCCAACAACAGCTTCGTGCGAGACCTGGTCACCATCCTCAACGATAAGGACGTCAAGGTAACGGTTCGCTTGTAAAAATTCACCGACGTTGACCTGTGAATTTTCTCTAGATCATTTCATTGACATAAAAAGTATGATTTGTCGCCATATTAGTTATTAGTGACCCCGAAAACCACGACGAAAAGTTAGAGAATTTCGTCGGCGCCATCTTGGATTTTGATTCGTTTCAGTGTTTTTAATCTATTAGAGGGAAAACTGGCCAAATTCTTGAGCAATTTTCTCAGGGCAAAAAGTTGATAGCTAAGTAGATGCGGCTTGCTGAAAGAACACCGAGAATATACCTGAAACGTTTCAGATTGGCGTCCTTTGGTCGGCGCATAGTGGCCAGTTTCGAGGAATAAGCGGTACAAAAATCATAATGCTCAAGTTGAGGATAGATTAAATAATAACTTTAAACTGTTTAGTGCTATCTACTACACAATACGACAAAGTCAATTACCCTTCAAAAAATTTTGTTCGTCACTACGGAAGTGGTTCTTGCAGGAATGTTTTTACTCAATTCACGAATTTTTAGTAAAATGTCGCAGTTTTTTTTCTCTTGATCTGGCATGAAAATACAGGCTTATGTGATTATTTAAGTTAAATGATAATATGTTAAATGTATTATTTTATTTAATGATATGGTAAAAATGAAAGTGTGCAGTGTATAGATATATAATGATTGAGATAATATTTTAATATTAATGAATACGGCTGAATGACTTCTTTGTCAATTTGTATAGAATAGAATATTTATTTGCTAGAAACATGGTGTTTACAGAGGTGTTCATTCCATGATATTGCATAGTGCTACATGTCTCACCGTTTTAACGGCATGCAAAATCGAATACCAATTTAATGAAATTCTTACATAAATTTTCAATTATATTACATTATTAATATTAAAATATTATTTGAATTTAATTTTCATTTCATGCCAGATCAAGAGAAAAAAAACTGCGACATTTTACTAAAAATTCGTGAATTGAGTAAAAACATTCGCAAGAACCACTTCCGTAGTGACGAACAAAATTTTTTGAAGGGTAATTGACTTCGTTGTATTGTGTAGTAGATAGTACTAAACAGATTAAAGTATTTTTTTAACCTACCCTCAACTTGAGAATTATGATTTTCGTGCCGCTAATTCCTCGAAATTGCTAGAAAGCACCACTATCTAAGTTCAGGTAGTATATCCTCGCTCATCAAGTCACCACCGAGCACGGAACTCAAGTCAACAGTGAATAGGTTTCTTCTAGGCTAGCATGCTTCACCGTCGACCACATCATCGCTTACCACCAGGAGAGATAGTGGTCAAGCGCGAGCCTACATATAATAATAAACAAACTGCTGCAGGTGATCAACAACGGCCGCGTGTTCGAGCGCAACAAGGTGACGGAGCTGGACGCGCTGAAGCCGCCGCGAGTGCTCAACAAGCTGGACATCGACAACCACCAGCCGAGCGAGCCCGAGCGCGCCCGACTGCACACGAAAGAAAGCACCAGGGAGGGGGTAAATTGCATTATTATTACTAGCCAAATAGCATGAAGGGTTTGTCAGCAAAAACGCCTTTATGCGTAAGATGTCCTAATGTAATTCAGCAAGGTATTTGAGAAGATAATGCTTTATCAAATGCTCAGACATTTTAATACGAATAACATATTGCACGATACACAGTATGGTTTCACCAAAGGAAGTTGTACAGCTAATACCGCTGTAGTCCTCGGCATGTAACTTGGCAAGGTTTTGGCGTAGTGGGGTTAAGTTGGCGCGTATTTCGCGAACTGACCAACCACCATATACATATAATTATAGAGCGTACGGAACGTGGACGCTCGGCGATTGGTCAGTCGATCATTGTGTCAACCAATCGCGCGCTCGGAATGGTGTTTAACGTTCCCTGCGTCCCGCGGAGGTAACCAAAGAGACCTAAAAAAAACTATTACTATTTAGTCTAGGCTAGAAGAATATCAACTTCATACAAAAAAGTAAGGCCGGGTTTGCTGCCGTCTGGTAGCACTCCAGAACACCACACCGAAACGAAAACATAAAAAATATCTATCTATAGAAAGAAAGAAAGAAAGAAAGAAAGAAAATGAGTTTATTTGCATTAAAACAAAAACACCTTAAAATTAAACAAAATAGCTAGGACTCGAACTCGCTACCTTGGCTGTAGTAGGCCACCGGGATTATCATTAGGCTATCCAGACGGGCAGCAGCAATGGCGAAATTACGAACCACATTGTATACACGTCAACGTCATTATTAACCTAATTAAAAAACCTAAAACCTCATAAAACGTAATTTTTAAGTCTCGTGCCGTATTATGTCCTGAATTATTGTTTTTACTCGAGCCACACTTGAAATAGCCCTTGAAGGTATATCGTTGATTCGACATAGAGAGTTGATCCCCTGCTTCGCTGCCGCCCCGATAGAGGCGCGACGGGCGGGTAGTAGGCACCCTACCTACCTACCTACCAATATTTGTTCTAGGATTTTTCTGCCGCGGAAAATCTTAACACCGCCATTCCAAAAATGACGCCAAATGCACAACGCCGTCTATCGAATATGGAGCTTAACAGTCCGAGTATCTGAATTGCGTATGTTGTGATATTTTACTTCTTCAACACTTTAAATTCATCTAACTTTTGATAGAGTGAACCGATTGCGATGAAACTAAAACTATGTAATACTTCAAATCACGCACATTTTTTTATGTATAAAAGTTATCTACATTGGTTTCGTACATTTTACGTGATGCGTGCACAAATAATCAGACAAACAGAAAACAGAAAAAAAAACCAAAATTCCAAAAATGCTGGAAATGGGTTCTGTTAGTTATCCTTTAACACCCCGGCTATTTTTATTTTGAAATATTTTCGATGTTCAAAAACGACTATTCTACAGATTTATTATATGTATTGATGGATGTCGCAGTCCCACGCGCCTCGTTGTATAGTAAAGGTGGTCTGTTCCTCCTGCAAACAGGACATACAGAGTGGTGGTACACGGAGCGCTAACGAGCGGCTGTTCCGTAGCAGCGGGAGTACCTCAGGGCAGCTGTGTCTGGCCGCTCTGCTGCACATGTTACCTTCGACGGAGGACTCCTAGCTCGCGCTGTGCGCTGACGGCGCCGCGGCCACATACATGAGCGGTGTTACACAACACAATGCCGCTCACACAAACACAATGACTCCTTAGTCTGGAGCGTGACCGGTCTGACCTGGAAGCGTAACAGACGGGGGCCAAAAAAGCTGACACCTATGTCATGGGTCGTCTTCACTGGGCCTTGACCCGCCAGGGGAATTATGGTTACTCAACCATAAGTCTACTGGAGAGGACAGACTGCCGAGCTGTCGTGAAGATACACGCGGCTCCCACTGAACACAATGCACCCACACAGATAGGCAGCACCCAGTCCAGATATGAATCCCAAGAGAAGAGACCGGAGCAGAAAGCCATAGACCAGCCTTCGACCATAGAAAAATTAATTTATTAGCGACTCGATGACAAACATACTTTAGATAAAGACTACAGAAGAATTGAGGTCGGCGTTATTAGAGGAGTGGGACGAAAGCCCTCAAGACACTGTCAAAAATTCATCAGAATAATAAACAATTGACTGCGAGCTCTGTTTAGAGCTAAAAGTACTGTTTTTTATGTTTAATAAAAATAGTTTCATTTATAAAATTTCAATTTACAACACATTTTCCTAAATTCCCATTTGCCGCCACTTTCACCAGGATAGCAATAATTAAAAAAGTATTGAATAAATGTTGACTATAATGAATGGTACCAAATTAAAGCTGAGGTTTCAAGCTTTTAAACACCGTATATTTTTTTTTAAATAAGTAATGTTATTTTCGAAAACTATACATATATTTTACTCGCCAAGCCAAGCCAACCAAATCGATTCGAACGATATGGTTGCTCGCGAGTATACCTAGTAACGTTGACGTAAATTACGCCCTACTGCAGCTCCAAAATTGGTTTACTGCTACTAATTTCGTATTAAATGGAGACAAAACTTAGTGTGTAAAATTTGCCATAGCGAATGTCAAAAGTACTCATTGTGACAAACAAGGTGAAGCTAGAATTCTACGGAAAACTAAAAAACAGTTTGCCTGGGGACCACGCTTAATTGAGTCTACCATTTACTGTACATGTCGGTCGTTGGTGCCAATCCATGCGTCATGTTCGTAAACTGGTGCCATCAATTGGAAATGGTCTAAACTTTTTACTTGCACTTCTTTTTTACATCGTACTTTCATATACTCGAATGTAATTTCTCATTAAGAATAATGTAACTAAATTGAAAAGACTTTCTGTTGAGTTTTTTCACGTTCTTCTCCATAGAGATCTACTGACGCTTGCGAATGTTCAACTAGCTTCATCATTTGCTTGACATTTCCAAAGTACCATTTAAATAATTTAATTGAAATAAATTGTTTTGGTTTTGTGGACGTGTTTCGGCTGAAATGATGATGATGAAATTGTTTTGAGTTTAATCGAAAATTGTATGTGAACTATTGTGTATAAAATAAAGAATAAGAATACGAGTAGCTTGTTTCCGCGCATTTTTATTAAATAAAAGTACCTGGGCGACCGAGCTGGTGAAAATAGAGAAAACGACGTTTTCTAAAAACTGAAACCTAGCTAGATCGATTTATCGCCCCGAAACCCCCTGCATACTAAATTTCATGAAAATCGTTGGAGCCGTTTCCGAGATTCAGATTATATACATATATACAAGAATTACTCATTTAAAGGTATTAGATAGTTATAGCCTGAGACACTCAGTATCAGCGAAATAATTTTCGATTCGATATCTCTTCGTTCTGCTGTAACATTTCACATCTTCGATACGAGATTGTTTGTGAAACCTGGCTCGCAACCTTTCTTATGAAGACAATCTCTCCAACAGTCACGAAAAGAGAAAAGCATAAAGAAACACAAAGTGCGGGGCACACCGGCGCGGGTGTTCCAGGCGAGTAGCGAGCCGCCCGCCAACAAGATCGTCATCGAAGACTTCGTGGAGCTCCGGGGCTCCAGCCCCGTGCCCACTGTGACCACGGAGCCGCCGCTACAGGAGGTTAGCACTATTATTATTGATGTGTAACATCGTTATCTTTCCTCTAACTTTCCTACAATCTCTCCTTCTTCTTCCTAGCTCTATCCCATTTTAGGCGGGATCGGGGTCGATCTTCTAATTTTATGACGCCAGGAAAATCTGTCCTGGGTTGTCGGATCGGGCAGTTCTGCCTGCAATAAGAGTTAAGTCATGCTAGTCCATCACGTAGCGGAGGTCGTCCTCTACTACTACTCTCTTGTGTTCAGGTAGATGCAACGCTTTCTTCACTACATGTTCCTCGTCTCTTCGCATAACGTGACCACACCATCTGAGGCGGCTCTCGGTTAGTTTCTATGACTGTGTAACTACCGTGGATGTGCTCGTTTCTTAATTTGTCCAATCTCGTCACACCTCCAGACCACTTCAACATCTTCCCTTTACTGCATTCTGTTGAAAGTGATTTCGTGAAAAGGGATGGAAGTTTGTAGCAAGAAGCCGAGGAAACGCGTATATTTGATTTGACTAATGAGCGCGCGTGGTGGTAGAGTTGGGCGTCAGATAGCACCAAACCCGAGATTGGTACTGCCAGCCAACAGTGTGTGCGTGTGTGCGATGAGAAAAGGAATAAAACATATAACGTATATAAAACGAAATAATATTAATGTTGCTTATTTTCAAGGTGACATGTCAGATTTCGTCATCATAATGCAAGGTTCGCCCGTTTTTTAAATTTAATTCTTTAGGCTTCCAGTCTGACCAGATGCAACTGAATACCAGTATGACTTACAGGTAGATAGACCTGCTCAGCTCAATAACTGGGTAACACAATATTTCATAACAACCATTAACAACTGTCAAAGATCTACACATGCCAGCCGAAACTACTCTAAGAAAAGACAGAGTGACTGTGCGGCCAAAGCCTGTAGGTCGTTGTGACGAAGGTGACACTGACAGCCATGGACCAATCAGAATCTAGAAAATAAATACTATGTCTGTATTCACTTCCTATATACAGAGTGCAGCAGCAAGCAGAGCATTGATGATGCATTTGTATCTATATTTAATTTAGTGTTGTAATAGACACTCGCGGTTTGGATCGGACATCTTTCATTTTTATTTCTTGATTGCAGCACGTTGGCACTCATTGGCATTTTACATTACACTGACATTTGCATTGTCAATAATTAATGTCCAGGTTTGTTTTGGTCCTTCGAGCCGGATAAACCACCGGAGATATAGATTCAGTACAGACCCCCTAGAGAGTGAAACATCTTTTACGTAGTAACTTCTCTAATCTGTGGCCTCGTGTAGGTACAAGCCAGTGATGTTGACCTCGATCGCGAGGCGGCGCTTTCGAGTTTAATTTCCGTTATTGTTTTTTATGAAAACAGGTCATTTATGTTTTTTTTTATTAAGTTTATTTTTCAGTAATTAGGAAAAAGCCGACGAAAAAATCTAACGCTAGGTGATCCAGAATAATGTATTGAATCCATGGTACTCCTTTTCACGTCGGTGTCAAAGATACCTTGTGTAGGGGCACCGCATTTAACACAAATAATTGGGTTGGACTTATGACTACGTCGATAAATCATTGATGGCAAGTGTTGTCGGTCCCGCAGCACCACCTGCGCAAGCGCAAGCACCGCCGTCCCGCGCCCCCGCGCGCCCCTACCGGCGCGCCACCCGCGCCCCCTGCGCCTTCCGACGATGAGTACACGAGGGAAGTGCTGCAGAAGAAACTGTCACAGAGACTGGGAGAAGACACGGGGTGAGTGCTTTCAAACAAATTATAAACTTCCGTTACTTATACAAGATTATTTGAAAAATACTTAAAACGTCGTCGACCACATCATCTTACCATCAGGTAGGATAGTGGCCAACCGCGATCCGCCTGATTGCAACATTTTCCCGATGAAAATGTATGAAACAGATGATACCATTATTTTTTTTGTTATGTTTATCAAAGTAAAAGTTGTTTTGTAATCGTGACTGCTTTTGTCCCCTGAGAGGTTGATAGAATTTTACAAATAACCCTGTATATTGTCAACACTTAAAATATTGGGACTTTAGAAATTGCCGTTTTATTAAAGGCAAAACAAAAAAAAAAGCGAAATATTTTGAACTGTGGTAATTTCTAAATCCATGTTAACTTTTTATTTAAGGCATGTTATTGCTCTGTACTAATCAGCTATTTCATATCAGGATTGTTTTTGGCAAAATATGTAATCGAATTTGTGAGTAATTCATAGGTCGGCACCGCGCGACTCACGCGAAGGAGCTGAACACAACGCCGCCGGTGGCAACAGAGTTACCGCCGACCATGATCGTGGCAATATAGATGACGGCAAGTATGATCGTGGCAACAGAGATACCAGAATCTATGACGGTGGCAACAGGGATGCCGGTTACCATGATGGTGGCAAAAGAGAGAACGGCGACTCGATGGAGAATCTGTTAGACGACAGTATGGACCGCTCCGCCGGCCGAGAAGACTGGTCCATCGGTGAGTCATACAGCGAGCTACGGAAAGGTGTTCTCATATTTTAAAAACTGCTTCTGCCCATTTAAATGTACAATTTTCTGCAATGAAGTTATATGCAATTGCCAAAATTGTATCTCCCATATAAATGATAACACCATTCCGTTACAACTTACAAGAAATTAATGCACACATACTTACACTAGTTTATTTTTTATATGATTGAATTGGATAAAGCAAAAACGATTATTTTTGTTACGTTTATGTTTGTTTTCTGCATGTAATGATTAAACTCAAAATGAGTAAGTAGTTATACGTGGACGCCTCTCAACTATTGATTCTATATTATCTGTAAACGGGACACTTGAAATTTTATATTTACGCTCCTGATTGATAAAAAAAATCATGTTATATTGGTTTTTGAAAATTCCACCCGTAAGGGGTTAAAAAAGGGGGTAGAAAGTTTTTATGAACTACAGTTTGTAAGTTAGACCGTAAAATTTTAGGATATTGCTGTTGTTTGATAAAAAAAATGTATTTATTTTTATGTAAAGGTTTTCATTAATAGTTTTTCAAAACTACTCCTAAAAAACGATTTATAGGGGGTGTTCGGGGTTGGATTGAGATAGAGATAAAGGATGAGATAAGAGATGAAAGTCAGTTTAAGGTTAATAAATTCACTGTATTGTCTGTTTCCACAAATATGAGATTAAGATTAATTTATACTAGGATGAATGGTGAACGATAGGGGATTATGAGTCACGCGCACGGTATGTTGCCGAATTACGTACTGAACTATTGCGGTGTAAGTGCAATAATATAAATGATGGAAACATACTGCACGGGTGGCGCAATAATGATGACCCAGGTAAACGTGCTGTACGGTGGTTGACCCGTACAGGGGGTTTAAAGATTTTGAAGAATTTTACTGTACAGGGCTTCTTTTTATGATGTAGGGGAGCACTAAGACGGGATTTTTGGAGATTCAACCTTTAAGGGGTGAAACAAAAAAATCATCTGTAGGATAAAATACGGACCACGCGGACGAAGTCGCGGGCGAAGTGCTAGTAATTATAATTATATGAGAAGTGTCCACTGTCCCGGTGCAGTCCGTAGTACGAGTGTCTGTTGAGCACCGCTATGTGCGGCCGCCCGAAGTGTTGGGTTCAATTACCAGCAATGATAAACCTCGCTTGCGGCTCGGTTTACAGATTCTCAATCATATTTCACTCTATGAGACAGTCGACAGTTATGGATGGTCGATGGGGTGACAAGTTCGAGAGTGGCGACCGCGTACTGGAAGACGCTGCGTTGGAAGGCCTCCCTCTAGGTGCACCAATGACCTGGTTAAGGTTGCGGTTGCATTAAGTCCGCCTCTGTTCATTTGTGTGCTTAAAGTATTAAATAAATCCGCTGGCTGCGAGACGCACGGGACCGGTCGCTTGGGGGAGGCCTATGTTCAGCTGTTGACGTCTTTCGGCTGAAATTATGATGATGAGTATCATAACTACTATTGTTCTATCTCAGGTGAGTCTCGTTTCCGCGGCATCAGACGCTCTCACCCAGGCCGCCGCTACAACAACAAGCTCTCCTCTCACTCCGGAGAGAAGCGACTGTCGCAGCCGGGAGCTGCCAGTGAGCGTATCAGTGCTGGCGCCGGTGAGCCTGTCAGTGCTGGCGCCAGTGAGCGTGTCAGTGCTGGCGCCAGTGAGCGTGTCAGTGCTGGCGCCAGAGAACGTGCCAGTGCCCGCGCCAGTGACTCGTCTGGCGAGGCTCCACACACCCACAGCCGGAAGGACACTAAAGATGAAGTAAGTGTTTATTTCTCAAACATGCTTGGCAATTTGAGCAGATCAGAAACATGCTAATAATAATCTACAACCTTTTTATTTCATTCCGTTACTTCAAAGAATGGCGCATGCGCCCTTTGCTTGCATTCATTGTTTCATATATTCAACAATAAGTTTATTCGACTGCGTAAACACGCAATGAATACTTTGAGTTGTCAAAATGTAAGGGAACGCGCGAACTTCGTTAAAACAATTAACAATTTAGGAGCTGGATTAGCACATCAAATACTTTTTATTCAGATAGACTTGGTATATTTATCCTTCGGAATAATAAAACAATTTTAACGCGAGTTAAACCGCGGACAGAAGCTAGTTTGCTACAATATGGAGTCACGACGTCCCGCCAGCACATCTCCCACCAACGCTCTGCGCGAGAACATTCGTTGCGCTACCGTTTGATAGCTAAGCTGTGTGTTCCACTGTCCCTAACTCCTCCGTGTTGCAGCCGCGCGACCAGGCCGCCTGGCAGGCGTCGAGCTCCGCCGCGCCCGTGAAGGTGGTGATGAGGAGCAATCTTACCTTCAACCTGGGCGACGAGTTCTTCTCCTGGAAGAATAAGGCCACCAACGACCTCGTGTGAGTAGCTCTGCATCATCTGACAGCCTGGTACCAACTGTGTACACGCCAACCACTAACGAACTCGTTAGTACCCCTACTTACACCGACCTCGTTAGTATCCCTACCACCAACGACCTCGTGTGAGTACCTCTGCAACATCTGACTGCCTCGTACATACTGTGTACACTCCTACCACCAACGACCTCGTGTGAGTACCTCTGCAACATCTGACTGCCTCGTACATACTGTGTACACTCCTACCACCAACGACCTCGTTTGAGTAGCTCTGCATCATCTGACAGCTTCGTACCTACTGTGTACACGCCAACCACCAACGAACTCGTTAGAACCCCTACTAACAACGTCTTCGTGTGAGCACCCCTTACACCAATGAACTCGTTAGCACCCCTACTACCATTGGCCGCGTATGAGTACCTTTTCTACCTTGTGTGAGCACCCCTACTACCAACGACTTCGTGTGAGTATCCCTACTAGCAGAGACCAAATGCGTAGGCTGCTTTTGATGATTCGTACGTCAATCGATTCGTCTTAATCCTGCGAGTGTCACTAGACCAGGGTAGAAGCCTTTAAAAATAATAAAAAGTGAAAAAAAAAATAGTAGGTTGAAACCCATTGGGAAAGAAGAAGAATATTATAAAAACCGGCCAAGTGCGAGTCGGACTCGCGCACGAAGGGTTCCGTATCATTATCGCAAAAATAGGCAAAAAAAACACGTTTGTTGTATGGAAGCCCTACATAAATATTTATTTTATTCTGTTTTTAGTATTTGTTGTTATAGCGGCAATAGAAATACATCATCAGTAAAAATTTCAACTGTCTAGCTATCACGGTTCATGAGATACAGCCTGGTGACAGACAGACAGACAGACAGACGGACCGCGGAGTCTTAGTAATAGGGTCCCGTTTTTACCCTTTGGGTACGGAACCCTAAAAATGAAAGGAAAAATAATTTACGGGCGATCTGAGGTCGGGACTACATTAAATTGAAAAATGGCGGTTTTGGCGCCATAATGTGCGGGTGGAACTTTTTTTGAGTGAAAAAGGTTGACTGGTAGAGAATGCCCTATGGCATTAAGACCGCCTTTGTACCACTATTGTACATGAAGTTTAAATAAATAAATAAAAAGGTGAGGAGAAGGCAACCCACAGCACACACTGCCAGGACACCATCAATGAGGGACTGGTCTGGAGACTGCGGGGACGCCCGAGCCACCCCGGGAATGTCCATCGGGCCCTTTCTTCTGGTCGCTAACCAGCACGATGGTGCATTCTGGGATTGTGCTGGCACACTACTTAGGCCCCCAACTACCTGCGGTCGGCCAGCGGCGCACCGTGCCTCGGAGCCCGCTACCCTCCGCGACCAGTCTCCCGATAGGCCCATAACAACGCGCGTCAGGCTGGTACGCCTGCAGTGGAACAGCTAACTCGACCCAACACAAGTTTAAATTATTTAAATATCAAAGATGTGTCATCAGCAAATAACAGCATCTTCGGTTGATTTTGTAATAAGTACCTCTACTACGAACGACATTTTGTGAGTACCTCTACTACCAACAACCTCGTGTAAGTACCACTACTATCAACGACCTCGTGTGAGTACCACTACTATCAACGACCTCGTGTGAGTGCCACTACTATCAACGACCTCGTGTGAGTACCACTACTATCAACGACCTCGTGTGAGTACCGCTACTATCAACGACCTCGTGTGAGTACCACTACTATCAACGACCTCGTGTGAGTACCACTACTATCAACGACCTCGTGTGAGTACCACTACTACCAACAACCTCGTGTAAGTACCACTACTATCAACGACCTCGTGTGAGTACCACTACTATCAACGACCTCGTGTGAGTACCACTACTATCAACGACCTCGTGTGAGTACCACTACTATCAACGACCTCGTGTGAGTACCACTACTATCAACGACCTCGTGTGAGTACCACTACTATCAACGACCTCGTGTGAGTACCCCTCTACTTCCACCGCTGCGGGGTCACTTGACGAAGCCCTTCATCAAAAAGGCTCACACTCACTTCGTTGTCTGTCTATCAGTGAGTTAAGACCTTTTTAGGGTTCCGTACCCAAAGGGTAAAAACGGTGTACTATTACTAAGACGTCACGATTCGTCTGTCTATCTGTCTGTCATCAGTCTGTATCTCATGAACTGTGATAGCTACAGCTGAAAATTTCCCAAATGATGTATTTCTGTTGCCGCTATAACAACAAATACTAAACACAGAATATAATAAATATTTAAGTGAAGCTACATGTAATTTTTAGACACGACAAATTAATCTGTAGACGAGCCGTTTCTGGACATCTGACTAATATTTTAAATGTAAAAGTATTATAGTCTAATTATAATTATATTAAATTATTATAGATTATAGTCTGGAATAGCACATATATAGGCTACTACCCGGCAGAAGCTAGTATCATAATTAAATTATACTTACATTTGCAATCCCTTGGAGCTTTAAAAAAATTCTTAATCATCCCAATTAAAAGATACGACTGTTTATGTTGCATATTCAAAACTCGCAAGGTAATGCAAAGCTATAGGGTGTTGCCCGTAGATTTAGAATCATAAAATTTGGCTAGGTCGAGGCATAATTTACAGTCATAATAACATATAATAAATACTTTCTCGATTCCAGGGATCAGTTCCTGGGTGAGCTAGCAATCCCCTCCAACAACATGAGCTCACCCGCGCCCCTCACCCACGAGCACGAGCACGAGCGGCGCTACCCCGAGCACGAGCGGCACGAGCCCGAGCACGAGCGTGAGCTCGAGCGGCACGAGGCCGAGCGCAGTGTCGAGCAGTCCGACAGCGAGTCCGACAGCAGCGGAGACTGAACCAAGCAGAAAAAATTACAAGAAATTGCACCACAAATAGCCAGCATTCCTATTTCCTGGGTGAAACGATAAATCCAATTAGTCCATCACTTATTTCAGTAAATATTGCACGCGTATTTCTACTTTATCCATTCAATAAAAATTGTCAAAAATAAGACCCCTCTCTTAAATTTTGATGCGTTTCATCAAAATTAAACAGAAGGGGTCTTGTGACGTCACTTCCAAGTGCTAAGTATATCAAGACATTAGTTTTACGTGACTAAAGAAGAAATACGTGTCCATAATCGTATTGTATTTGACGGACTAAATAGATTTTTATTAGGAATTTACCTTAATTGTTCGCGGGAAAATAAATTCCTTTTCACTTAAAACAAAACAATTTCTAATGAAGAAAACAAGATGGCTATTGAATTAGAAACCGTTCATATCAGTGATGGTGTTACTGTAAGGGAATACGCATGAAAATTATTAGTTCTTTAACATTGTATCAAGAAATACCAGTTGTATTTGACATCAACGCGAAAAAAAATACTATGTATTCAGTACATGAATACCATTTTTCACAGAAAATAGCTATGAAAATAAAATTCAAAAGCGCTACCTACCAGCTGATTAGCTATCGCTGCTGTGCACATCTACACATCTCGGCCGAGGCTAGTTCCTACACGCGCCGCACCGCCTACACTTTCCCTCCGACAAAGGAAAATAATTAAAAATCTAATTGTTTTACATAGGAATAACGATTTTGAATGGATTACAGTAAGAACAGGCAAATATTTTTTAAAAAATCGTGGGAATGCCGACGAAAAAGTCCAACATTACAAGTCCAGAATCAGTCATCGATTCCCTGGTACTTTTTTCGCATCGGTGTCAAACACCAGTATACAAAAAGATATTACTGACTATGAAAACAGATTCAAAAATGACCAAAAACAAACGAGTTGGAACAATTTTAAGGAAACACTTCCCACTCGAGAAGACACCGTTTTCTATGAAAGCTGAAAAAAATGACAATCATGCATATTCTCGTCACTAAATTTAAATAAACAAAATACATATCTGTAATAGTTGAAGTTGTGACCTCCAGCGTAGGGTTCTGAATGCAGGCACGTTATATGTATATAAGAAATTTAAGTTAATACAGATAGTAAATAAGTACGGAGGGTGAAATAAAACGACAAATATAACTCGCTAGCGTAACTTGTCGCTCGTGAAGGCTCCGGTGACGATATACCAAGCTCTAACTGGTTGGTGCAGTGGTCGCAAGCGTCGAAGTCAAAATTCTCTAATTCAAATAGGCCATTAAGCAGCACTTTTGAAAGGCAAAATATTTTATTGAATCTACCGTCCATTCGGAAAAGTAGCTTGTTATGGAGAAGAACAGACAAGAAACTCCAAAAATAATCTTTAAAAAAAAAAAATTACAATAAAAATTATTAGAGATGCCGCCAATACTCGCTATTATTCGGTATTCGGCAAATCTCGATTTTTTTTTGTTATTCGTCGAATACCGAATATTAGTGTATATTATTCGACATTCGGCGAATAGCAAATGTTTGGAAATACATTCATTATGCGTACAGCTAAGGAGTGGAATGCCCTGCCGGAGTTTGTTGCTCGATAGCTACCAACCGTCGACCACATCATCGCTTACCATCAGGTGAGATAGTGGTCAAGCGCGAGTCTATCTATAATAAAAACAAGTAAAAAGTTTAATAATAACTGAAACAAGACAAAGAACAATTTTTTTTTCTTCCTCAGGTATCAGTTCGTCTATGTTACCCGGGCCATAGTAAAGAATCGATTGACTCGTTATTCATCAAAATCGGATGAATAGTTTAGGCGCTTCGGACATATACAAACATTATATACTGCTAAAATCATAACCCTTCCTTTTAACTTCGCCGTAGTCGGGTAAAAAAGTAGGAAGTATATTGTTTGGTCATTATTATCGCATAATGTTAAGACCATCACGACGTGAGGTTTCTCTAGCTAGTTCCCTCCGACGGAGCTGTACACACTCCACAGCCTGCCATTCTGTGTTCGTGCGCCACGCAACACAATCGGCTGCCGACACACATTCCCATACACATTAGTTTCCGATCGAAACTGGTTTTTACAACTAAACTCGAAACCGAAACCGAATTTGGGCAACAGTCAGTTTCGGCAGAAACCGAAACTTGCTTACAAGGATCATGTTTTGTGGGAAAATAAAGAAACCGTCATTATAATCAGTCACTCTTTATTTTTTTTATCTTTAAAAATCACATAGCCATGCAGTCTTCAACATTTTCACTTATTGGTATGATAATCAACATAACAACCCCTCATTAAAGAAAATAATATTCACAAAAAATATTAGCATGGATGGAATTTAACGCGCCGAACATGACCGATCACAGCGCGAGATCTCCCGAATGCAGTTTCGGTTTCGGAATGTTTGCCGCCGAAACCGAAACTAAACTGAATATCGTTTTTTTTGCCGAAACTCTACCGAAATCGAAACCGAACTTTCGGTCGGTCACTAATTGACATTTTACCAACCGCTATCGCGACGCTTTCGTTTATAGCATGTCACGTGTATAATATGTATAAACCTATAAGATATTATATTTACATAGTGCATGCGGGTGCATCAGCCCGTTATTTTAAGGGATTTATAAGGGCCCATTATTAAAGACGATTACTTTCAAACGCGGCATTCTGTACACTTGCTCAAAAGAGTTATTGGTGGTAGAGCTGGTCATTTACAATACTACACATTCTGTTGGCATTAAGTCTCAAAACTTGCGACATTTAATTGAAAATGGCCCTTTAAATTTAAGGATAGAATCAAATTCGGCTGTCATAGTATAAATATAATGTACAATGTTTCCACTAGTGGGGCACGGGAATGGTATCTATACAGTATTCTGTGTTCATACAAACGGTCAGAACGCGAGTCATACCTACGCGTCTTGAGTTCGGTTTGCACTTGGTAATCAACAGACGCGAACTGTCACGAACAGTGTGTTGGTTTTGTAAGCAATCAGCGTGAGATTTGTGTATACTTGATTTGAATAAGCACAAATACTTACTTAATATGGCATAGATAAATTATAAACTGTATTGAGCTGTCTTTGGTTGCTTGAATTCTTTAATAACGCACCCAGAGACAAAATTTTAAAATGACCTGGAAACGCCGAAAGGTAAGACTATAAAATATTTTACAATGCATGTCCTCGAAAAGAGCGGTTTTCCAAGCAGACAAACTGTGCGGAAAGTGTCACTTTTTTTCACTAGTGCTTTTTACTTTCCTGATTTTTTTTAATTTTTACTCCAACGTCAGCACGACGCATAGAGTTTTTATTATTTGAGAAAAGTTTTAAAAATTAGTTATGTACAGATTATCATTCATATAAAAGGTAAAATAAAACTAATACTTTATTTTAGACGTTTTTAATTACTCTAGATTTAGATTTTGATCAATAAATTAATTTTAAATATTCATTAAATATGTTTGGCAGAACGTATATTTTGCTCGTGCCTTATTGCGTTACGATGTGACATGTGACAGCTCTTCGCACATGCGCAGTAGATATGCCCGAGGAACTATTAGTTAAGTTAATCTGTGGATATGCTGAACGCGCTTGAATAAGCCCGCCATTTTATTAATTTCATTTTATTAATTTATTTATTTCCTCGCACAATGCATAGTAAAATGTTGTATGATACACGTACGTAAGATGATTTCCGACTTGTGTCGATTTATCCACTCACTCGCTTCGCTCGCTCGTGAATAAAAATGCCACTCATCGGAAATCACCTACCTTCCGCACTTGTATCATAAATAACTATTTTATACACAGCTAATAGTACGTAATTCGTTTCTTTTTTAATAGGTAGGTATTAAAACTAAAAATAAACAGTAGGTAGATGAAACTAAAATACTGTAGGCGGACAGCCCTATCGCGTGTTTACGTACCGCGCGACTGTAGGTAATTATTTCAAGGACAAGGCTGACTCACAATACTGTATAGATATCATCACGGTGACGCAGGCCTCCGCTCTGTGAGAGGGAATGGGCTATCCACAACGCGGACCCATTGCGGGTTGGTGGATACCACACGTCTTCGAATTGGTGGTTAAATAAGACATCCGAGTTTCGGTTTCCTCACGATGTTTTCCTTCACCGTTTTCGTGAGCAGTGGTGATGTTATTTTTTGTGAATGCCGCCTGCCTGGGTTCGAACCCACGACCTACAACTTGCCTGTTGCGACCGTTACCACTAGGCCACCACTGCTTCGCTCAATATTTATTTTTTGGATTTGCCGCCTTTGGAAGTAATCGAGTTATATGCTATTATATAGTAAGTGACAAGAATCCGTCCACTGTCAATGTTGGCAGCATTTCATTATTTTTATAACTTTAGAGACGCTAGCATTTATATTATAAGGCATTCGGTGAACGTGAAATGTATCAATCATGTTGACTACACTGATTTAATATTAACTTTACTCAAACTGAACGCAACCGATTTTGAGTTCTATTCCGAGTACATAAGGATAGCATAAAAATCATAAACCTGTGACCAACACCAACTGTTTACTACAGCTGCCTTTTGTCATATCAGCAACGCAATAGAAGTCAAAGTCGGTTGAACGGACTGTAAAAAGGGATTGTTTGAATTTCTGATGTTATTACAAATGGAGTATAGCATGTCACTACAATGACGTAGCTTCAATTATTTCTACGTTTCACGAACACTTTGACAATACATTGATAATTAAGGCCTCTTGAGTGCCTAATACGTGGATCCACGCGAGACACAATGGCTTTTTAATTGTTTCGGTAATGACGGCATTCAACCGTTTAATGACATATGATAATTATCGCTCAGTAATAACTGATCTCTGCTTGCGAATATTTGTAAAAACAGTAAACATTCCGTCCTTTCCTATATTTCTAGACTACGCTACGCCACATTCTCGCGTAAAAGTATTCAATACATATTTTACAAAATGATTTCCAAAAAAGCTCTTTTCTTTTTAACGACCGGATTCACGGTCAGATATAACAACATAGTAATAATAATAATATAAGTGTAAGTTACGGGGCCAAATTATTGTATATTGTTTAAATAATAATGACAAGTGTTGTAAAATGTAAAGTTGTAACTAGTTATTGCTCAAAATGTTCCTCTTACTTTACTTCTACCAATTAAAAAAAATGTTTACAATAAGAATTAGGGATTTTATTACTTCATGTTTTTTTTCCAAAAAAGATGCTTGTCTCTGAAATTGTGGTAGGTAAATATATTTCTCAGACGACCATTTTTTTGTTTAGTGTACAGAAGTGTTGTAGAAGCTGGCGGAATGTCCCGCACCGCGCGCAGCTCGCGGGCGGAGGACCAATGTTCTCGCATAACAAATTTACTTTCGATGAAAATGAACTTAGGAATGGTCAATTTTATGTTTTGTTTGCTATGAGTTTCACTGCATCGCCGGTGTAGCGCTCGTAAGCGCTACTGCTGACCATGTGCTACTATTTTCGATTCTCGGGTCGAGCAATGTTATTGCGTTTTTACATCTGGAATTTCCCAATAGCAACCTGTAATCAGGACTATGGAAATATGCAAATGTTTAATATGCAACATGCAAATGCTTGTAATCCGGTGTCTTATTATGTTGGTTTCAATAAGACGTCTGAAGGACATCGTTATGTACCGCGTGATGCGCGCTGTGCTGTGCTGTGAAGGTGCGAGCTCCCCGCGACTGCGACGCGACACATGTCGCGGTCTCAGCTGGTGCACTGTAGAGACTGAGACATATTGTGTGTCTTCGCACAAAACTCTTCTCGTTGAAGTCAGTTATATTGTTGAAAATTATTATTCCACATTGTGACGGAAAACCCAGTTATTAAGTTAATATTGGAGTCTCGCTTCGCTGTCTCGCAGAACTCGCATCTTGAAGGTGGACAGTGCACGCTTCGTTCGAAACTGTTTAAGAATAATGTGTTGTGTTTTGCGTTCGAATTCACAAATCAACTCAATTTGAAGTGTTTGTTTCGATGTTGTTAAAAGGCGAGCTGTCTTCACTTGACGCCCGCTTTCACTAATTTGAAGCGGAGGAACGTCTAGTTAGGTAATGTCTAACGAAAGTTTGACAGTCACGAGCCAGGAAATCTGACATTGGTGTGGCCTGGGGTGGGCTTACAGTGGTAAGTACCCAGTTTGGGTTGTGGTGGTCAGAAAGCAGTCGCTCCATGTAAAGAACTGCAACTCAGCTGAATCCGGTGAGACTGGGCGCCGATTCCACCATAGTTGGGAAAAGGCTACCTACGCAGATACTTAGTATTAGTGAATATGGGCGTTAGTATAAAACTTTACGTCCCTCTAAGTTCAGTCGCGTTTGGGAATTCGAAAGCTACTTAGTTAAAGGCTTACTTACGTTTGTTTTGTACAGTAAAGGTATTTATAAGTAATAAATACGAATGTTTGTTTCTGCGTGTGTTTTATTTTATTCTGTCAGACCAGGAACTATACTATGACGTAGTGGCAAGGCCATCTTGACTTATGGGAGAGAGGACAGATATATAGAGTGCTCGCACGATAAGTCTGCGCGCGACGGGTGGCGTGCTTAATGTTGCCAGCATAACTGTTATTTTTTCCTACATTTAATCAATAGTCATTTTTCTCTCGAAACTTAAAAGTAATTTAAGTTAAGCATAATTAATTACTAGCTTTTTCTACTTGCATAGAATATGATGAAAGAAGCTTCATGAAATTATTGTAAATCTTTTATTGAATACTTAATAGTACCTACTGTTAAATTTGTTCTAACAATGGTCCTGCAGTGGCTAATACCTTCAATTTCAATTCTTTTTTAATTTCTTCTTCAAAAATTTTTGAAGAAGCTGCTGCCACTAAAAGTTACCTGTCAAATAAGCAACGCGGGCTCTATCATTGTAAAACGGTACCTTAGACCCGTTATTGTCTTGTGCACTTGAAGAAAACATCCCTGCCATCACTTTAAATTACTTTTAGCATAATGATGGCGATTATTTACTGCGGAAACGAATAAAAATACGGAATACAACACACTCTCTTGACACCTGACATAAATGACAAACGATTAGTTCCGTTTTTGGCCGCGCGCAGACTTAACTTGCGCGCACTCTAGTACTGTACCTTTGTCAAGTCATGGTAGGGTCTGCCCTACCATGACGTGACAACAGCTCTCCAGTAACATGGTGTCTGCACCATGTTACTGGAGCGCTGTTCTCGTGAGCTCGCTGATATAATGCCTGCCTACCATGCGCTGCACAATGAGCGGTGCTGTAGCACTCGGCCTGTGTGAGGGTGAGCGTGACGTGCGGAGCTCGTAGGTTTGTGCGATGACATGCGACATGCCGGCGAACTGACTGGATGCATGACGTCAGCACTTCCCGGGTACATACGAGTAGCACCAACATTATTGAGCAAAATTACTAAATCTTATACCTATTAAGATTTACGGATGGTTGATAGGGACGAAAACTTCTGGAGTGGCGACCGTGAACCGGAAGACGATGCTTTGGAAGGCCTTCCACTGGGTGGACAGATGACCTGATTAAGGTTGCCGGAATTGGCTGGATGCGGGACGCACGGGATCGGTCAATGGCGACGTTTGGGGGAGGCCTATGTTCAGTAGTACCGTGATTAATGTTTACCTTCAGCTTATGGCTAAGGAGCTCGTGGCTGAATAATTACAGCCGCACTGGTCGATCATTAAGGTTAAGCAACGCTTGACGAGGTCGGTCCGTGGATGGGTGACCATTTCAACATACCGAGTTTCCTCCGTGCCTCGGAAAGCACGTTAAGCAGTTGGCCCCGGCTGTCATTTGAAGATCTTTGACAGTCGTTACGGGTAGTCAGAAGCTTGAGATCTGACACCAGTCTTGCCAAGGGGTATCGACCCAGTTGATGGGTTGTTGAGGTCAGATAGGCAGTCGCTCCATGTAAAACATTGGTACTCAGCTAAATCCAGTTAGACTGGAAGCCGACCACACTATAGTTGGGAAAAGGCTAGGCAGATCGGTTTTACAGCTTCTGTAACTAATTGCCTTAGACTTAAACTGACGCCAATTGCAGGTTAACCAGCGCTCATAAAATAATAAAACACATAAAAAACCAAATTGAAACAGTAGTCAGAACTGAAACTCTGCTTTTTCATTTTAATGGCGTGTATCCCTTCTTCCCGCTCATGTGAAGTGCCTTCTCGGTAGTAAAGTCGGAACCACGTACACTTACGTGTCGTGGCGTGGCGTGGCGCGGGATCCACCAATCAAACGACTGTTCCAGCCTACGACATAACGCGCAACGAGTTTTGTAGCCAATCAGTAGATCCTATCTGCGTGGACCAAACTAAGTGCCTAACCTATCTTACACCGTCACTGTACATTGGTGTATATTTCATGGACCAATAATGCCCGGGCATTATGAATCTAGCATTGAGATAGAATATATATGGAGGCGCCGCGATGTTCTATACATACATTAGCGTATACAAATATGAGTGAAATACGATACAGAATGTGAAACATCGTTTTGTTTCATTCTTTCTTATGTAGTAATCGGTGTGATGAAAGAGACAACAATATTTCAGTTGTTGCTCATATCGGCAACATTTTGTCGTGACGTAGTGACAGTTGTAGGTAAGTGCCATATTCGCCATATTAAGTGACAAGTTTTGTGGTTGTGTTCGTGGTAGTCTTGCTGTCAAATGGTTGTTTACATATTGTATTATTGAGATTTGTGAGTGTGTGTGTGTGTTGCTTGATTGACACAACCTTAGAATCGGCGGCCATTTTATGAGACATTTTGAGGTTTAGGCACGTTTTTTTCATAGGTATTTCCAGTCCATATTATTTAGTATGTCTATGGAATCTAGTCAAGTCAAATCGGGTAATGAATGAATATGTACTGATTTAAACTTCTATATTTATCACATTAAAAGCAATGTCAACATTAAATAATAAATAAAAAAAAAACTTTTTAATACCCGGCCCATTATGTGATGGGTATTATTCAGAAAACTCGGTCCCTTTTAATTATTTCAACAGTTTTTATCATATTGCCTATTCAAATTGGGCATTATTCAAATTGCCAGGGCATTATTCAAATTGCTAGGGCATTATGAATAATGCCGTAGGTATTCATCACTTGGTCCATAATATAAATATGCAACAAACGTGTAGGTATTAAAAGTATTGTTCTTTTATTTTTAACCCCCGGCGGAAAAAGAGGGTTGTTCTAAGTTTGACGTGTGTTGCTGTGTAGAGTAGAGGTGGTCTGTAACAGGTTAAATTAGGTATCTGTTACACCTGTTCCAGTTCCAGGGAAATAGCAGTTCCAAAATCCTGTTCCAAAATAACAGCCTGTTATTTTGCAACAGCTACTAGTACTTATAAATAAAGCAGTGTACAGATTCATTTTTTAAATCTCCCCATACTTGATAAATTTGCCTCAAAATCATATCACTTTCATAAAATTTTCCCCATATTTTGTGGTGGCATTTTGTAATAAAAAAAGCTTATAATAAATAAATGATACGCGTAAAAGAGCAAAACACAAAAATTTGCGATAAAAGAGTTATTTATGTAGTTTGGCCACCTTTAATATGTATTTTATAAACTTGCTCATAATTTTGCAATGGCATACATATTTGAAAATCTTGTGAACAAAAATGCCTAATATTAACCCACTTTTCCTTTTTCCCCGATAGTTTGCACTTTTTCCCCAAAATTGGGCAATAATACCCAATCTGGATATACATTCACAGAAAAGAACCACAGATTATGTGACTTTTATTGCACTTTTGGATAAACGCACGATATTACACTATGTTCTATTTTTATTTTTAGCACGACAATGTGATCTGTGGGTTTAAAATAAATATTTCACCATCATATTTTTACATTACATAAAATATTATAAATAAAATACAATCATTATTACATTATAAAATCGATGGCGTAAACATTTTTTTATTCAATGGTAAGTTCATAATTGTGTATCCGAATGAGTAACAGTGACAGGCAGGGAACAGACGCTTTCTCTTTCTATTACAATTATTTACAATAAGTCAGAAGAGAAAATAGCTTGTTCCAGTCCCAAACTGGTACAGGCGCAGATCATTTTTGTTATACACACACTAGTTACGCAAAAGGTATGTTTTGACTTGTGACCACGCGGAACAGATTTTGACTGTTACTGCGACTGTGACTGTTACCTACATATCAGTTATCTGTGACTGTTACTGCGACTGTGACTGTTACCTACATATCAGTAATCTGTGACTATTACTGCGACTGTGACTGTTACTGCGACTGTGACTGTTACTGCGACTGTGACTGTTACTGCGACTGTGACTGTTACTGCGACTGTGACTGTTGTTGTGGGTCGTGGAACTTGTGGAACAGGCAAAAGAAGCTGGAACTGTTATTTCAATTTATGGATATCTGTTCCATGTTGCTATTTTTAAATACCTGTTTTTTTTAACTGTTTCGATAAATATGCCTCACTCCTAGTGTAGAGTGCGCGCATGAAGGTATAGATAAAGATGGAGACCACACTTCGAATACCTACTTGAAGCAAAACCTATGTATCACTATATCGCTCTCTGTGGGCAGACCCTCTCTGTCTAAGTAGGGTACTATAGTCCACACTAGAAAGAGAGGTCGGCCCACAGAAAGACGTAGGTATTTGTCTCAAGATTTTATTCCAAGTGTGGCCTCCATCTTTACCTATAACTTCATGAGTGCGCGCAAGATAAGTTTGCTCGTGACGGGTGGCGTGCTTAATGTTGCCAGCTTTATCTGATCTTTTTTTTTTCTTCATTTTATCAATAGTCATTTTTCATTACTCGAAACTTAAATTAATTTATGTTAAGCATAATTAATCACTAGCTTTTTCTACTTGCGATATTATGAAAAAGGCTTAATGAAATTATTATTTTTTATTGAATACTTAGTAGTACCTACTGTTAAATTTAAGTTTGGTCTAAAAATAGTCCTGCACTGGCTAATAACGTCAATTTCAATTTCAATTACAATTCTTTTTTAATTTCTTCTTCAACTTTTTGTGAAGAAGCTTTGAACATAAACCTTTATATTATATTTAGGTGACGGTGCGTTCAGAAAAGCCTAAAACAAAATAACAATTATTCATTTTATTACACGAGGCCGGTCCTGTCCCGCTGGTATATTTATGTACCACCCAAAAACCAATACTATCAGGCACCGGTAGTACGAAAATTCAGGGAAGTTTTAGTATAATGGTATCCCTAAAAGTTACCTGTCAAATAAGACAAGCGGGCTCTATCTTTGTAAAACGGGACAGTATGCCCGTTATTGTCTTGTTCACTTCAAGAAAACATCCCTGCCAGCACTTTAAATTACTTTTGGCATAATGATGGTGATTATTTACTTCGGAAACGAATAAAAACACGGAATACAACACACTCTCTTGACACCTGATACAAATGATAAACGATTAGTTCCGATTCTGGCCGCGCGCAGACTTATCTTGCGCGCACTCTACCTATCTGTGTATTATAGCTGTGTATCTGTATGTCTGTCTGTGGCAACATAGCGCCTAAACGGATGAACCGATTTTGATTTAGCTCTCCAGTAACATGGTGTCTGCACCATGTTACTGGAGCGCTGTTCTCGTGAGCTCGCTGATATAATGCCTGCCTACCATGCGCTGCACAATGAGCGGTGCTGTAGCACTCGGCCTGTGTGAGGGTGAGCGTGACGTGCGGAGCTCGTAGGTTTGTGCGATGACATGCGACATGCCGGCGAACTGACTGGATGCATGACGTCAGCACTTCCCGGGTACATACGAGTAGCACCAACATTATTGAGCAAAATTACTAAATCTTATACCTATTAAGATTTACGGATGGTTGATAGGGACGAAAACTTCTGGAGTGGCGACCGTGAACCGGAAGACGATGCTTTGGAAGGCCTTCCACTGGGTGGACAGATGACCTGATTAAGGTTGCCGGAATTGGCTGGATGCGGGACGCACGGGATCGGTCAATGGCGACGTTTGGGGGAGGCCTATGTTCAGTAGTACCGTGATTAATGTTTACCTTCAGCTTATGGCTAAGGAGCTCGTGGCTGAATAATTACAGCCGCACTGGTCGATCATTAAGGTTATGCAACGCTTGACGAGGTCGGTCCGTGGATGGGTGACCATTTCAACATACCGAGTTTCCTCCGTGCCTCGGAAAGCACGTTAAGCCGTTGGCCCCGGCTGTCATTTGAAGATCTTTGACAGTCGTTACGGGTAGTCAGAAGCTTGAGATCTGACACCAGTCTTGCCAAGGGGTATCGACCCAGTTGATGGGTTGTTGAGGTCAGATAGGCAGTCGCTCCATGTAAAACATTGGTACTCAGCTAAATCCAGTTAGACTGGAAGCCGACCACACTATAGTTGGGAAAAGGCTAGGCAGATCGGTTTTACAGCTTCTGTAACTAATTGCCTTAGACTTAAACTGACGCCAATTGCAGGTTAACCAGCGCTCATAAAATAATAAAACACATAAAAAACCAAATTGAAACAGTAGTCAGAACTGAAACTCTGCTTTTTCATTTTAATGGCGTGTATCCCTTCTTCCCGCTCATGTGAAGTGCCTTCTCGGTAGTAAAGTCGGAACCACGTACACTTACGTGTCGTGGCGTGGCGTGGCGCGGGATCCACCAATCAAACGACTGTTCCAGCCTACGACATAACGCGCAACGAGTTTTGTAGCCAATCAGTAGATCCTATCTGCGTGGACCAAACTAAGTGCCTAACCTATCTTACACCGTCACTGTACATTGGTGTATATTTCATGGACCAATAATGCCCGGGCATTATGAATCTAGCATTGAGATAGAATATATATGGAGGCGCCGCGATGTTCTATACATACATTAGCGTATACAAATATGAGTGAAATACGATACAGAATGTGAAACATCGTTTTGTTTCATTCTTTCTTATGTAGTAATCGGTGTGATGAAAGAGACAACAATATTTCAGTTGTTGCTCATATCGGCAACATTTTGTCGTGACGTAGTGACAGTTGTAGGTAAGTGCCATATTCGCCATATTAAGTGACAAGTTTTGTGGTTGTGTTCGTGGTAGTCTTGCTGTCAAATGGTTGTTTACATATTGTATTATTGAGATTTGTGAGTGTGTGTGTGTGTTGCTTGATTGACACAACCTTAGAATCGGCGGCCATTTTATGAGACATTTTGAGGTTTAGGTAGGCACGTTTTTTTCATAGGTATTTCCAGTCCATATTATTTAGTATGTCTATGGAATCTAGTCAAGTCAAATCGGGTAATGAATGAATATGTACTGATTTAAACTTCTATATTTATCACATTAAAAGCAATGTCAACATTAAATAATAAATAAAAAAAAAACTTTTTAATACCCGGCCCATTATGTGATGGGTATTATTCAGAAAACTCGGTCCCTTTTAATTATTTCAACAGTTTTTATCATATTGCCTATTCAAATTGGGCATTATTCAAATTGCCAGGGCATTATTCAAATTGCTAGGGCATTATGAATAATGCCGTAGGTATTCATCACTTGGTCCATAATATAAATATGCAACAAACGTGTAGGTATTAAAAGTATTGTTCTTTTATTTTTAACCCCCGGCGGAAAAAGAGGGTTGTTCTAAGTTTGACGTGTGTTGCTGTGTAGAGTAGAGGTGGTCTGTAACAGGTTAAATTAGGTATCTGTTACACCTGTTCCAGTTCCAGGGAAATAGCAGTTCCAAAATCCTGTTCCAAAATAACAGCCTGTTATTTTGCAACAGCTACTAGTACTTATAAATAAAGCAGTGTACAGATTCATTTTTTAAATCTCCCCATACTTGATAAATTTGCCTCAAAATCATATCACTTTCATACAATTTTCCCCATATTTTGTGGTGGCATTTTGTAATAAAAAAAGCTTATAATAAATAAATGATACGCGTAAAAGAGCAAAACACAAAAATTTGCGATAAAAGAGTTATTTATGTAGTTTGGCCACCTTTAATATGTATTTTATAAACTTGCTCATAATTTTGCAATGGCATACATATTTGAAAATCTTGTGAACAAAAATGCCTAATATTAACCCACTTTTCCTTTTTCCCCGATAGTTTGCACTTTTTCCCCAAAATTGGGCAATAATACCCAATCTGGATATACATTCACAGAAAAGAACCACAGATTATGTGACTTTTATTGCACTTTTGGATAAACGCACGATATTACACTATGTTCTATTTTTATTTTTAGCACGACAATGTGATCTGTGGGTTTAAAATAAATATTTCACCATCATATTTTTACATTTCATAAAATATTATAAATAAAATACAATCATTATTACATTATAAAATCGATGGCGTAAACATTTTTTTATTCAATGGTAAGTTCATAATTGTGTATCCGAATGGGTAACAGTGACAGGCAGGGAACAGACGCTTTCTCTTTCTATTACAATTATTTACAATAAGTCAGAAGAGAAAATAGCTTGTTCCAGTCCCAAACTGGTACAGGCGCAGATCATTTTTGTTATACACACACTAGTTACGCAAAAGGTATGTTTTGACTTGTGACCACGCGGAACAGATTTTGACTGTTACTGCGACTGTGACTGTTACCTACATATCAGTTATCTGTGACTGTTACTGCGACTGTGACTGTTACCTACATATCAGTAATCTGTGACTATTACTGCGACTGTGACTGTTACTGCGACTGTGACTGTTACTGCGACTGTGACTGTTACTGCGACTGTGACTGTTACTGCGACTGTGACTGTTGTTGTGGGTCGTGGAACTTGTGGAACAGGCAAAAGAAGCTGGAACTGTTATTTCAATTTATGGATATCTGTTCCATGTTGCTATTTTTAAATACCTGTTTTTTTTAACTGTTTCGATAAATATGCCTCACTCCTAGTGTAGAGTGCGCGCATGAAGGTATAGATAAAGATGGAGACCACACTTCGAATACCTACTTGAAGCAAAACCTATGTATCACTATATCGCTCTCTGTGGGCAGACCCTCTCTGTCTAAGTAGGGTACTATAGTCCACACTAGAAAGAGAGGTCGGCCCACAGAAAGACGTAGGTATTTGTCTCAAGATTTTATTCCAAGTGTGGCCTCCATCTTTACCTATAACTTCATGAGTGCGCGCAAGATAAGTTTGCTCGTGACGGGTGGCGTGCTTAATGTTGCCAGCTTTATCTGATCTTTTTTTTTTCTTCATTTTATCAATAGTCATTTTTCATTACTCGAAACTTAAATTAATTTATGTTACAATTCTTTTTTAATTTCTTCTTCAACTTTTTGTGAAGAAGCTTTGAACATAAACCTTTATATTATATTTAGGTGACGGTGCGTTCAGAAAAGCCTAAAACAAAATAACAATTATTCATTTTATTACACGAGGCCGGTCCTGTCCCGCTGGTATATTTATGTACCACCCAAAAACCAATACTATCAGGCACCGGTAGTACGAAAATTCAGGGAAGTTTTAGTATAATGGTATCCCTAAAAGTTACCTGTCAAATAAGACAAGCGGGCTCTATCTTTGTAAAACGGGACAGTATGCCCGTTATTGTCTTGTTCACTTCAAGAAAACATCCCTGCCAGCACTTTAAATTACTTTTGGCATAATGATGGTGATTATTTACTTCGGAAACGAATAAAAACACGGAATACAACACACTCTCTTGACACCTGATACAAATGATAAACGATTAGTTCCGATTCTGGCCGCGCGCAGACTTATCTTGCGCGCACTCTACCTATCTGTGTATTATAGCTGTGTATCTGTATGTCTGTCTGTGGCAACATAGCGCCTAAACGGATGAACCGATTTTGATTTAGTTTTTTTTTGTTTGATAGGTGATTTTGTCGAAAGTGTTCTTAGATATGTTTGAATAAAATCGGTTCAGCCGTTCATAATTTATGGGCGTTTTACTGTTTGAATCGGGGTGATTTCGCAAGATATCGTGTCATAATTACGTGTTCAATAGATTGCCGATCGAAGCGTATAGTCTAGTCAACAAGTTCAAAAACGTGTTACTTAAAAATAAAGCTCCTAAAATCCTTTGTCGCCCGTGTTACTACCAATCTTACTACCAGTAGTAATACTGGTAATTTGATTCCCTTTCTTACTACTGCAGTAGTAAGTTGTTAGAAGGGTAATTACAACTTTCCCGTGTTACTACCAATGATAATATTAAATAATTATTGATGCAACTCTGTGCGCCTGCCTGACGTCATGTATGGGGCAGTGGAGGGCGGTCCTTCACTATCCAGGATATCGACAGATTCAGGAAAACAGCGAACCTATAAGGATCGAGCGCGGCAGATTTCAGGGCGACAGTCTGAGTCCTCTGTGGTTTTGTTTACCCCTGAACCCCCTCAGTACACTGCTGGAGGGTTCGGGCCTGGGGTATCGGTTGAGAAGAGGTGGCCAGGTCCTATCACACCTCCTTTACATAGATGATCTGAAGCTCTTTGCCCTCAACAACTTGCAACTGATGAAGCTACTGAAGGTAACAGAAACCTTCAGTGACGCCATCAGGATTGATTTTGGTGTGGACAAATGTGCAACCATGCATGTAAAGCGAGAGGAGATTATGGAATCCGTGGGAATACAACTCTCAGATTACCATACACCTTCGATCCCTTTCCTCAACCGAAACTTACAAGTATTTGGGTATGTCGGAAGCACTAGGTATCAATGCTACTGACGTGAAACAGTCGTTGCTTCTTTGGTCGCCTGAAAAAAGTACTAAATAGTATTTTATCAGGCGGGAACAAGGTGCGCGCCTTCAACGGCTGGGTCATGCCGGTCTTGATGTTCTCTCTCAGACAGAACTTGACGCCATGGATAGGAAAGTCCGCACATTGATTACCGCAAAAAAACAACAACTGATCCACTAACTCTCCTATTTAACAGTAGTCCTGCACCAACCGGTAATTGTCCTTGGGAGCACTTAGGGATAATCATCGGTTGGTGACACATATCATGATACATATCTAACAAGGCCCCTGCGAGTTAGCTTCGACACCTGGCACGTTTTTTAAAAGAACCGGGACCCCAGAGTACCGAAATTGTTAAACTAATTACCTACTTACTAATTTACTATAGGAATAAAATAATATGAATAATAATATAGTAATAGTATGTCGTATTGTGGCGAAACACTTTTCTTTCTTTTTTTCTATCATTGGTAGTAACAAGGGCAAATCGTTATTACCCGTCTAACAACTTACTACTGCAGTAGTAAGAAAGGGAATCAAGTTACCAGTATTACTACTGGTAGTAAGATTGGTAGTAACACGGGCGACAAAGGCTAAAAATATGTGCCATGGCTTATTCGATTCGGAATAACGTCTAGAAAAATGTTTTTTAAGGGTTTATTAGCACATAAAAAATGCGATTGTTATTAACAAAATAAGATATCAAAAAACAGGTATTTAGTTTTTAACCCCCGCCGGAAAAAGAGGGGCGTTATAAGTTTCACGTGTGTTGCTGTGTATCTGTGTGTCTGTCTGTGGCATCATAGCGCCTAAACGGATGAACCGATTTTGATTTGGTTTTTTTTGTTTGAAAGGTGATTTTGTCGAGAGTGTTCTTAGCTATGTTTGAATAAAATTGGTTTAGCCGTTCATAATTTATGAGCGTTATACTGTTTCGGGGTATTTTCGCAAGAAAAATGTTTCGGGGATTTTTAAATTTTGAAATTTTACTTTTAATGACATTTAAGGAATTTCCTTAATGACATTTAAGGAAATTTTCAATCAAAAAGTCCGTAATCCCGAAAGTCTATCTCTATTATTTATAAAAAAAAAATAGAACTGAAAATAGGGTTCCGCGAGGTCGTTACGGCATAGGCGCGCCGTCTAAAAAGCCGGTATATAACCAAAACTATTTTTTCTGTATTAAATAACAATTTGAATAAATTATGGTGTAATTTAGACACTTGAAGGAAAAAAAAACCTCGGTGGAAAAAAAAGTTTATTTTTAATTAACATTTTTTTTTCCAATCTCTTGTTTTTATAAATTACGACATAAAAGTTTAACTAATTGATCTATACATTTTTCGCTTCGTGGAGCTCTTCTTATTTAGGTACTTAATAAAGTAATGCAAAAAAAAATGATTTTTAATTATTTTGTTAATTATATTTTTTTAAATTAACAATAAATCAAATTTCCAAAAAAAATTATTACCGGAGCTTCTGAGGGAGATCGAGACATTCTATGGACAGTTGTACACATCAATCAGCAAACCCGTTGCGAGTCTAGCCAACGACCCAAGAGCTAGATTGATCCGACACTATACCAAAGATATCCCGGACGCCAGCCTGTACGAGATTAGGATGGCTCTGAAACAGCTTAAAAACAACAAGCCACCGGGTGATGACGGAATCACGGCTGAACTCCTGAAGGCGGTTGGAAACCCGGTCCTTAAGGCTCTTTAGAAGCTGTTTGATTCCGTCATACTCGAGGGCAAAACGCCACAGGCATGGTGCAGGGGAGTGGTGGTACTCTTCTTCAAGAATGGCGACAATGCCCGGCTGAAGAATTATAGGCCCATCTCACTTCTTAGCCATGTTTACAAGTTGTTTTCAAGAGTCATCACGAATCGTCTCGCGCGCAGGTTTGACGATTTCCAGCCTCCCGAACAAGCCGGATTCAGGTATAACCATGTCAGTCCGTCTTCAGGATCAGACCTCGAAACCAATACTTCTCCAGCGCGGCGTGAGACAGGGAGACGTCATTTCTCCGAAACTGTTCACTGCTGCGCTGGAGGCTTCAATGTTCTGGACTGGAAGGGGCTTGGCATCAACGTTAATGGCGAGTACATCACTCACCTTCGGTTTGCCGACGACATAGTGGTCATGGCTGAGACCATGGAGAGCCTCAGTAAAATGCTCGATGACTTCAGTATAGCTTCCGGAAGAGTGGGTCTGAAAATGAACATGGACGAAACCAAGGTCATGGTGAATGCCCATGTAACACCCACTCCTATCAAGATCGGAGACTCTACACTCGAAGATGTAGAAGATTATGTCTACCTGGGACAAACGGTCCAGTTGGGTAGGTCCAACTTCGAGAAAGAGGCCAACCGTCGAATCCGACTCGGCTGGGCGGCGTTCGGGAAGTTGCATGGTATCTTCTCGTCCAATTTACCGCAGTGTCTCAAGACAAAAGTGTATGACCAGTGTGTGCCACTGATTGATGAAACGTCATTGCCAGTGATCACCTATGGCACCGAGACGTGGTCGCTCACAATGGGCCTTATCAGAATGCTTAAAGTCACCCAAAGGGAAATGGAGTGGGCTATGCTCGGCATTTCCTTGCGTGATCACGTCAGAAATGATGATATCTGCAGGAGAACTAAAGTTGCCGACATAGCCCGAAGAATTGCCAAACTTAAGTGGCAGTGGGCAGGGCACATTGCTCGCAGAACGGATGGCCGATGGGGCCGAAAAGTTCTGGAGTGGCAGGCAACCGCGAACCGGAAGACGATACGTTGGAAGGCCTCCCACTAGGTGGACCGATGACCTGGTTAAGGTTGCGGGAAGGCGCTGGATGCGAGACGCACGGGATCGGTCAATGTGGCGACGCCTGGGGGAGGCCTATGTCCAGCAGTGGACGTCTTTCGGCTGAAATGATGATGATGATGCATTATGGTATAGGTCTACCGGAATCTCATGGCAAATGTGGAAATAAAAATTTGTTGTGGCAATACTGGGGAAATTGGATTAAATGATCTTGATACTGTTTAATTTTAGTTTTTAGTATTAATGAACATGAGGTACCTATATTATAGTAGTCACAGCGGATCTTTGTGTCTTTGGACTTGGTCCTGCCAACCATTGCGTAAGAAAAAGTTTGTCATCGAGTATACTGCATAGAGTAAGCGAGATAGGACAATGTGACATACATAGTTTTATCACTCACAATCACTTTGTAGTTTTATGTCATCTCTCTCCATCAAAATGGTTCTTTTTCATTGACATTTAACATATTCAAACCCAATCTCTTAATGTATGAAGTCTGTAAAAAATAATAAAATTATCATGTTACTTTTAGTCATTCATCATCATCAGTCTATATAATTTTTTTTATGTAAGTTTTATGGCCTGGTTGCTAGGAACTTTTAGCCACGTCTTTGGAAAGAGTTTTGGATCTTATATTTATTTTTTAGTATGCTTTAGAATGCGGATGTAACAGATTCTAATGTTTTTTGGAGTATTTGGCAGCAAATTGTATCGAGTCAGTCTTCCCAGTAAGCTTTGCAGAGGCAGTCAATACTACAATAAAATACTTAGCTCTACTATCCCGAGATCGCTTCTGTCAATTATTTTACAAATTGTCCAGTTGCGTACACAGTTGAGACACAAAACTACATCAATAATATATCACAATATCCACTAGGAATCAATTTGCAAATAATATTAACAGCCACTGAACTTCACTCGACAAAATCCCGCCAAAAACTAAAAAAACTAAAAACTAAAACTAAAAACTGCAGGGCGCAGATTATTACTTAATATTTTTCTTACGTCAAAGATTCTCAATCTCCGTTAAAATCAATATCTTGTCGAAGAATTAGTTACAGTTACATTACTGTTGCCATTTCCTTCCGGCCATCATTCGATGTGCCCTGACCTACGATTCACCATATAATAGTAATGGAAAGAAATAAAAATTAAGTAAGAAAAATATTGCTGTATTCGGGTAAAGAAAGTGAGGAGGATGTGCGCGAGCATGGCGTGGGGCTCCTTATATCTAATACAGCAAGGAAAAGCCTTGTGAGCTGGAAACCGATCTCAGACCGGATCATGTGCGCTCGTTTTAACTCAAAAGCACGGAAGATCTCCATTTACCTACTTAAGATAGAGCAAAATAATAATTATTTAAAAAAACCAAACAAATATTGTCATATTTCTCTCAGTTTGAAGCCCATATGGCCATAACATAGCAGCGCATAAAAAATAAGTTGATCCACCATTCTTGGTATGTAAGATTGATAATAAAGGCTATATTATATCTATACTTATACTAATATTATAAAGAGGAAAATAAAATTGATTGTGTGTTTGTACCGAATAAGCTCCGAAACTACTGGACCAATTTAAAAATTCTTTCACCAATAGAAAGCTACATTATTCCTGAGGGAAATAGGCTATTTTTTAATCCCGAAAACGGGTCCTGTGGGGTGGTCCACGGTAGCGAAGCCGCGGGGAACAGCTAGAAAGGCAGGTTGAAAGTCACGACGGATTTTAAAGGTTTTGTTCATGAACTTGCATAGTCTGCTCGGTTCAATATGCGCAAGCGCAGCTTCTTTTAGGTCTTGCAAGTCAGAGAAATAAGTTACATAAACAATGTATTATTCCAACCTGTAATTGAAATATATAAAAAAAAACTGTTTTACACAAAATACTACCGATCTATATCTATACATATAATAAATCTGTAGAAAAGTCATTTTTGTACATTGAAGAAATTGAAACAAAAAATAGCCAGCGTGTGAAAAGATAAGTAACAGAACCCATTTCCATCATTTTTGAAATTTTTGTCTGTTTGTCTGTTTGTCTGTTTGTCTGTTTGTTTGTGCGCACATCACGTAAAATCTACGAATTCAATGCTGACAATGTTTATATACAAAAATTATACGCAACTTGAGGTTTAACTTAGTTTTTGTTTCATCGAAATCGGTTCACTCTATCAAAAGATATGATTAATTTAGTGAGTTCAAGAAGTAAAATATTACGTTACGCAATTAAGTATAGTACTTGCAACGACATCTTAAGACTAAAAATAGAACTAATGTTGATAGTTGAAATCTAAATCCGATAGATGGCGTTGTGCAAATGACGTCATTTTCTGAATCGCGGTGTTAAGATTTTCCGCGCGAGGATGACGTCCACCGTGTTTACTAGGCAAATTGGGTTTCGTTAGGTGTCTTAAAAGTTCTTGCGTGTGTCGTAAAAGTTCTTTGGTTGCTTGGTTTATCGATTTTCTAAATTGGTCGAAAAAAAAGTATTTGCTTATCTTATTGGTTTCGTTTGGTCAACTTTGGTCATTGGTTTGAAGTACGAAGTTAAGATTGTATTTGATTTACTTCGTAGTTTGAATCCAATAGTGCCAATCGTTATACAGTAAGTTAGTGTTGCCAATTCGTTGAGTCACGACCACGAACAGACGATACGTTGTCACACTAGACTGTTCGACGCACCGTTCTTTTAAGTTTGTAGGCTATTCAGTCATAAGTGTTGTTAGTTTTGTTTATTGCTTTAATTTTCCTTGAAAATGCCTCAAAGAAAAAAAACTAACCTTTCGCTGCGTAGCCGAAATGCGAAAAGGATGAGACTTTGTAGGTCTCAGGAATCGGAAGAAGATCGTGAAGCACGGTTATCTGCTAACCGAGAGCACATCGCTCTTTCACGTGAATCGGAAACGTTCACCGAAAGGGAGTCACGTTTAAGTTCACAAAGAACACGGACCGCGACTTTGCGGTCTCAAGAGAGTATCCAGGAACGCGAAGACCGGCTGTCTGCTGATCGGGAGCGCCACTCTCTCTCACGTGAGTCAGAGACATTCACAGAAAGGGAGTCGCGCTTAAGTTCGCAAAGAACTCGGACCGCGACTTTGCGTTCTCAAGAGAATATCCAGGAACGCGAAGTTCGGCTGTCTGCTGATCGGGAGCGCCACTCTCTCTCACGTGAGTCAGAGACATTCACAGAAAGGGAGTCGCGCTTAAGTTCGCAAAGAACTCGGACCGCGACTTTGCGTTCTCAAGAGAATATCCAGGAACGCGAAGTTCGGCTGTCTGCTGATCGGGAGCGCCAGTCTCTCTCACGCGAGTCAGAGACTTTCACAGAAAGGGAGTCGCGCTTAAGTTCGCAAAGAACTCGGACCGCGACTTTGCGTTCTCAAGAGAGTATCGAGGAACGCCAAGCACGTCTGTCATCTGACCGAGAGCGACACGTTCTCTCGCGCGAGTCTGAATCTCTCTCCCAAAGAGAAGAACGATTAGAAATAGCTAGACATAACTATGTAGGTGTACAAAGAAACAATGAAAGTTATCTTGCATCTGAAAGGGAAAGAATAGATGAACTAAGACGAGCAGAAACAGCAGAACAACGTCAATCTCGCCTAGAAATAGAACGAGCTCGATACCATATGAATAGAGAAACAAATAGCGGAGCTGATGAGTCCATGGAAAATGACGATGCAAATATTTTATTACCTTGGGACAATAGGGAAAAATCAGGGTTCACATATTCGTCTAGAATTAATTATGCTGGCTTTACTTTCGTGGGTGACATGAGAGAAATTTGTAATTTTTGTCATGCTTTGAAATGGAGGAAAGAGACAGATGGAATGTGCTGCTCAAATGGAAAAATTGTTCTTCCAAATTTCCAAGATCCACCACACTTACTTATAAGTCTCCTGAATGGCGATCATCCCCAGTCGAACCGTTTTTTGGATAATATTCGTTTATATAACAGTGCTTTCCAAATGACTTCCTTTGGGGCAAAACAAATAACGGAAGGACCGTTCATGCCAACCTTCAAAGTACAAGGTCAAGTTTATCACCTTATTGGATCTTTGCTGCCAGAAAATGAACCCAAATTTCTCCAAATTTATTTTGTATCCGATTACACGCAACAGCTCAATGTTAGAAATCACAATTTTCCCCAGCTCAATGCTGAGCTTTTGGGTCAACTTCAAGAATTGCTGCATCGCGTTAACCAGTACGTTCGTGAATTCAAAGCTGCATTGGAGTCAATTCCACAAGGCAGCAATGATTTCAAAATTGTTATAAGTGCCGATAGACGTCCTGTGGGTGAACACCGTGGAAGACACAATGCACCCGTCGCAGATGAAGTTGCAGTTGTTTTAGTCGACCAGGAGTGTGAGAGACGTGATATCGTGTTGCGTACACGCGACGATCGCCTTCAACGCATTTTGGAAACCCACCGAGCTTACGACGCCCTGCAATATCCACTAATCTATTGTCATGGTGAAGATGGGTACAATTTTGGGCTGTACCAAGTGAACCCTACTACGAGAGTCACTAATTATCAAAAAAAAATATCTGCTCAACAATACTATTCCTACCTTTTACAAATAAGGCAAAACAGTTTCGTATATTTGCAACGATTTCGTGGTTTGTTCAGCCAATTTATTGTGGACATGTACGCAAAAATAGAAACTGAACGTTTAGTGTATATTCGCACTAACCAGCGACGGTTACGCGCTGAAGAATACGTGCACTTGCGGGACGCCATGCAATCAGATAATAACGTCGAAAACTTGGGTCGATTGGTTATTTTGCCATCCAGTTTCACAGGCGGTCCGCGGTATATGCACGAACGAACGCAAGATGCTTTTTGTTACGTCCGTAAATACGGCCGGCCGGACCTTTTTATAACATTTACAACAAATCCAAAGTGGACGGAGATTTGCCAGGCACTTCTCACAGGACAGGCGTCATACGACAGACATGACATTATTGCTAGGATTTTTCATTTAAAACTCAAAGTCTTGATTAATCTACTTACAAAGGAGAAAGTTTTCGGTTCAACTCTTTGTTTTATGTATAGCGTCGAGTGGCAAAAGCGTGGTTTACCCCACGCGCACATTCTTCTGTGGCTGGAAGAAAAAATTCGTCCCGATGCTATAGACAGTGTCATAAGTGCAGAATTTCCGGACTATAATGCAGATCCGATTTTGCATGACATAGTAAAAACACATATGGTTCACGGGCCATGTGGCCTCTTAAACAGGGAATCACCGTGCATGAAAGATGGTCAATGCTCAAAAAAATACCCCAGAGCACTGAAAGAACTAACTATGGCTGGGGAAAATGGGTATCCGCAATACCGGCGAAGATCACCGTCACAAGGTGGTTTCACAGCTACTGTCAGATTCCGTGGACAAGAAATAATTCTAAATAATAGTTGGGTGGTACCGTATTCTCCAGTTTTGTCAAACGCTTTTCAAGCACACATTAATGTTGAAATTTGTAATAGCGTCGAATCTATAAAATATATATGTAAATATGTTAATAAAGGTAGTGATCAAGCCATGATAGCACTAAGAAATAACAACCAATTTGATGAAGTGACAAGGTATCAATCTGGCCGATACATAAGCTCTTCGGAGGCAGTTTGGCGCATTTTGAGTTTCCCTATTCATGAAAGGTATCCGCCAGTCATCCATCTTGACGTGCACCTGGAAGGCGGGCAGCGAGTTTACTTTCAGCCAGAAAATGTGGCAGAAAGAATGAACAACCCAAGACAAACCACCTTGCTCGCATTCTTTCGCCTTTGCGAAAGAGACAATTTCGCTAAGTCTCTGTTGTACAATGAAGTGCCACATTATTATACTTATAACAAGCAGCAAGGTGTTTTTAATCGCAGGAGACGTGGAACTGCTGTAGAAGGCGAGTCCGGCATTTTTAAAGAACACGTGATTGGAAGAGTATACACGGTGCACCCAAATAATGCAGAGTGTTATTATTTACGCCTTCTTCTTCACACAGTGCGAGGACCTACTTCTTTTGCTGAGCTCCGCAAAGTGGACGATATAGAATATCCCACATTTCAAGCTGCTTGCCGCGCACGGCATTTATTAGATGGCGATCAGCATTGGGATGATGCTTTAGCCGAAGCATGCGTCAGTGATAGTCCACATCGTTTGCGCCATTTATTTGCCATTTTGTTGACATTTTGTGGCCTATCGGACGCTGGGCAGTTGTGGCAAAAATATAAAGACGCGTTTGCCGAAGATTTTTTGAGACAGCAAAATATAAATAGTGAAACTTCTGACCAAGTACGTGAAAGCTGCCATAATAGGGCTTTGCTGGCTATACAAGATATAGTTACAAGTATAGGAGGGAACCCCCTCAGTCAATACGGCTTGCCGACACCGACAGTTGGTGGGGAACGAATTAATAGGGAGTATACATCTGAAATAAATTACAACCCCGAAGAGTTAGCAGAAATATTGCGAAATGGCTGTTCAAATTTGACGTCAGAACAACGTCAAATCTTTGATAGAGTATGCTGTAGTGTAGAACATTCATTAGGAGAAATGCTGTTTTTAGATGCACCTGGTGGAACAGGTAAAACTTTCCTCACTAAAGTTATCTTGGCTCAAATAAGGAGCCAAAACAAAATTGCCCTTGCCGTCGCTTCCTCAGGAATAGCTGCCACTTTATTACCAGGAGGAAAAACTGCACATACAACATTTAAAATACCAATCGACTTGGACCGCACAGAAAACCCTGTTTGCAACGTGTCTCGCAATAGTGATAAAGCAAGGGTTTTACGCGATTGCGCCCTTATCGTTTGGGACGAGTGTACGATGGCAAATCGTAAAGCTGTGGAAGCTGTAGATAGAACGTTGCGAGATATAAGACAAAATGACCGACCGATGGGAGGCTTAACGGTGCTATTCTGTGGAGACTTCAGGCAGACACTCCCTATAATACCCAGAGGAACGAGGGCCGATGAAATAGGTGCCTGTTTAAAGAGCTCTATTTTATGGCGTAGTGTCATATTAACTAATTTGAGCTTTAATATGCGAGCATATTTGGGAGGTGACGCAAACGCGCAGGTTTTCTCAAATTTACTACTTCAAATTGGTAACGGCACATACCCGACTCAAGAAGGAGGTAAAGTAACTTTAGTCGAAAGCCTGTGTTCTTCTGTTGCCTCACAGCAGGAACTCATTTCCTCTGTATACGGAGATCCATCAGAGATCTCGAACCATGACGCTGCTTGGCTATGCCAACGAGCTATTTTGGCACCTCGCAACGACCAAGCAGCAGCAATAAATTCTCAAATATTGGTACATGTTTCTGGAGAAAGTAGGGAATATTTATCTATTAACACGGTTTTAGAAGAAGGAGATGCCACCCACTATCCAGTAGAGTTTTTAGACTCTCTAAATACACCAGGTCTTCCAGCACACAAAATTTATTTAAAAGTCGGAGTACTCAGAAATTTAAGCCCACCAAAACTATGCAATGGAACTCGGTTGAGAGTAACAAATCTCCAACGAAATGTCATCGAAGCCGAAATCTTAACAGGTTGCGGCTCCGGTGATGTTGTTTTCATTCCCAGGATACCCATTATCCCCAATAATTTTCCGTTTACTTTCAAACGTGTGCAATTTCCTGTAAGCCTCTGTTACGCTATGACTATTAATAAAGCCCAAGGCCAGACGTTATCCGTTGCGGGTGTAGACCTTACTTTTGATTGTTTTTCACACGGCCAACTCTATGTTTCTCTATCACGTGTTAGCAACCCAAACAACCTTTTTGTATATGCTCCGGGTAATTCCACCGCTAACATAGTATATAGAGAAGCATTAACGTAATCAACTATACCAAAGTCAGGACTCTTATCTAAATCATCAAAAAGGTGATATACTCTTATCTAAACGACGTTGTTTTGCTCTCGACAACCACGCGAACGAAGTCGCGGGCACAGCTAGTTTCCAAATAAAAACATGGTTATTTTTCACTTTGTAGTGTTTTGTTTGATAGTCGGTTGTATTTTTTTGTAAAATGTTTTTTTATTATTTGTCACTTTTTAGTTGTGGTACATAATGGACCAGTTCTATAGGCTTGGTACCAATAATGCCCAAAGTGAAGCCAGAATAGATTAACCCAATAACATCAAACTTATAATAAAAACATCAAAATCGGTTCAACCAGTAACTGAGGAAACAATCATAAAAAATAATACAGTCGTATGATAACCTCCTCCTTTTTGGGAAGTCGGCTAAAACATTATTTTACGAGTAAAGTTGAGAAATTAAAAAGACTGTAGGTAACTGGGCAGAGTAGAAACTCATACAGCGAGTAATATGTCCTAATAATATGTTATATTTCCTACGTCCAAGTTAGATAATGAGAGCCGCCAAAGCTTTTAAAGACTTTAGAAGACGTAGAAGTCTTAATTTTCTAGACGTTTACTTATTAGATATGCTTTTTTATAATAGTACTCTGTGGGCGTTTTTCAAACACCCAAAACTGGCTCAAACGTCCAACAAAAATTCATAACAATAGGAATCCTGAATCCCTGCGCGACCAATAGCAGAGCTCAAGCAGTTTGACTCCTCCCCCTTTGGGTTGGCACCCCTCCGTATGGGCATGCGCAGGTACTCTTTATAAACTGGTGGCCAAAAAGAATGTGCTCATTATTTCGTTTGTAGCGAACAAGAGTAGTTACAGGCTGGTGAAGCTCGCGGAGTACCTATATTTTTTTTTTATACTTCTATAAAAAATGGGAAAACCCAAAAAAATGATGGTATGTTATTATTAGTAGAATTAACAAGAAAAGTAATGTTCAATTACTTATTAAAAATATACTGTTTTAATATTTATTTATAAATTCAGATTTTAAATTATATGTTTTTTTGTTTCAGAAACGAGATCTAGATTCAGTGCCGCCACATAGGCGTCGCGGTAGACCGGCAGGGAGCAACCGGGTGCCGTTAACACTGGTTCGTATTATCCAAATTCTCCTTGTATTTTTCAGTATTGTTTAATTTATTTTTAAATACTTATTTGTTTTCCTTTTGCCCACAGGACGAGCGACGCGCTCTTAATGCGCAATATGAAAGGGAGCGTCGCGAAGAGCTGGCTGCAGCTGCTGAACGATTGGCTATAGCTGCCGGTGTTGACCCTAACGTGAGTTATTATCACTTATTTAGCTCTTGATTACTTTTTTTGTATGACATATTATGACAAAATAGTTCAACTTTTATTTATTCACAGATCCCGCTTGCAGACCTCTTGGCATTGGTAGCTGAAAAAATAGAGAGAGCGAGAGAAGCCGAGCCGATCGAGGAGATACGCCGGAACATTGATGAACTGGAAGAGCAAAGTGCGTATACCCTTTCTATAGTGACTTGACATTTTCATTTCCTTGTTATTTTTATATTGTTTAAACTGTGTAATAATTTCTAACTATTTCATTATTTTCGTTTTAGCTGCTGTAGTGCTGGATTGTATAAAGGCGCTTAATTAACTTTTACTAAACCGTTCGAGAGCTTCATCATCGAATCATCAAAAACTTTCGATGCCGACGATTGTCGTAAGTTTCTGTGATATGTTGCACTTGTCCTGTTATTTTTTTTATGTAAAAACTTTTTAACTTGATGAAACAGGTCCTTATTACTCAAACTAATAGCTCTTTCGTTTTATTTTTGTATTTTAAAATTTGAAGTGGTTTGCTTAAAAGTGCAATTTTCTTGTTACAGAGAACCGTGTTCAGTGGACGCAGACATCAAAGTCACACAGTGTCCACACCTGCATTGACGGACTGCCTACATACACTGTGTATGTAAATTGGCACATCCAAAAAAAGGCCCTTTTCAGGGCCGCATATGTCTCAATATAAATATGTTTCTTGACTGGTATTGTCTAAAAACGAACTGACGTAGGAGACGACGAGACGAAAGTATGTATGTACTTACCTACATACATACTTGATAAGTCCTTTCATTTTGTATTCGAAGGTATTACTACGTAGTAGACGAATTACACACGGTTATTAATTTATTATAAAATCATTTTAATATTTAGTTCTAGCTGATCCCCGCGGCTTCGCTTCCGTGGACCCCACAGGACCCGTTTTCGGGATAAAAAATAGCCTATGTCACTCAGGAATCATCTAACTTTCTATTGATGAAAGAATTTTATAAATCGGTCCAGTAGTTTCGGAGCCTATTCGGTACAAACAAACAAACAAACATAAAATTCCACTTTATAATATTGGTATGGTATAGATAGGTGACATGAAAGAAGGTTCATTGTAAAACACAAATGACCCTTTTATAAATCCATTCCATTCATTTTTAATGTGAAACAAACAATCCGAACTGCCGGCCGAAATGCCAAAAATAAATATTTACAAATTATAGCCCGGTGGTCGCCGAAAGAAATCTTAAAACAAGAGACAAGAAAGTGTACTAGGTATAATCGATCTAACCGATGTATGTATTGTTCCTAAAATAAGAGCAAGAAATACCTGTCTTTTGAACGTCTTTGATAATATTAGTGGTCTTCTGTTATTCGTGATAGAACTAAAAGTGGGAACATCAGGCACTTCCTGTTGTTCCCACTTTTACTACTGTGTTAGCTATATTTCTGTTAATATACTAATACCGGGGGCGTGGAAGACTGCTGGATGCGAGAAATACAGGGCTAGTCGATGTGGCGACGCTTGGTGGGAGGTCCATGTCCAGCAGTGGACGTCTTTCAGCTGAATTTATGATGATTAAGCAATTCCGAGACACTTTGAAATAAGTGACATTTGTGGAACGAAACAAGTAATGAATAAAGTACGAGTATGCCGCCGTAGCCTGTCGTACGATACGATATCGCTACGATAAGATTTCATGCATTCATTTTACACGCTCATTTTTGTGTTCTAATTATCTTTGGCTCGTGGCTAAATAATAACAGCCGCACTGGTCGATCTTCAAGGTAAAGCAACACTTGCCGAGGTCGTTCCGTGGATGGGTGAGCATCTTTCATCCTTAGTTACTAGCGTTTACTTTCCGAAGTTTCTGCCGTGCCTCAGAGAGCACGTTAAGCCGTTGGTCCCGACTGTCATTTGCAGATCTTTGAGCGTCGTTAAGGGTAGTCAGAAGCCTGATATCTGACACCAGTCTAGCCAAGGGGTACCCAGTTACTGGGTTGTTGAGGTCAGATAGGCAGTCACTCTAGGACTTAACAAAACTGAAAATAAAGTAAAAAATTTTGAAAAGCATAGGTAATAAATACGAATGATAACTTAAACATATGAGCCAATAAAGCTTCATTTCTAAAGCTGCTGCGATTTATTTCTCTAGGGAATAACAAAACAACTGCCAAGTTGTAAACTTGTATTCATTTTGAAAGCAATAATAGCTATTTTTAACCGACTTACCAAAAAGGAGGAGGTTCTACGTTCGACTTCAAGAATGTTTTTTTTATTTTTTTTTATGTATGTTCACCGATATCTCCATCAAAAGTGGACTGACATAAACATTTTTTTTTTGTTTGATAGAGTATGTTTCGAAATTAGTCCCATTTCAATTTGGTGAAGATCTGATGAAGAACTTTGGAGATATACAACAGAACTCTTCAATAAATAACGGCAAATCAATCAGAGTTTCTGCAATCGCATGTCTGTTTATTGTCTATACCATTTCATAGCATAACATTACGACAGTACGCTTTAAAGGGGTACGCAGATCTCTCATTCCACCGGTTGTGTTCAAGTTTCATGTTATTCGGGTAATCTATTCTGGCGTTATAGATACCTTACTAAGGGAAAAATAAAATATCTTTTTGCAAAAAAACTACTACCGACTTCCAAATAAAAAACTACAAAGTGAAAAATAACCTTATTTTTGGAAGTCGGTGGCTTTCTTTTTTCCCCATTTTTTTGAAATATGAACACCGTATTCCAAAAATTCCACCGTACTCAGGAGCAGTGGTGGCCCTGTGGTATCGGGCGCGACTTACAAGTTGTAGGTCATGGGTTCGAGCCCAGGCAGGCGCTTTAATTTGTGTAAATTATTTCTTTACCACTGCTCTCAAAACAGTGAATGAAAACATCGTGAGGAAACCGGCATGTCCTAGAACCAAAAATTCGAAGACATGTGACATCCACCAACCCGCACTGGGCCCGCGTGGTGGATTACGGCCCATTCCCTCTCACAGAGAGGAGGCCTGTGTCCCAGAAGTGGGAACATTAATAGGCTGATGATGATGTGATTCCAAAAATAAGAAGTCGGTAGTATTTTTGCAAAAAGTTTTTTTTACTTTATAATTCCTATTGTATTATTTTCAAATACCCATACCTACTAGCTCTAACACTTATCTGGTAATGAATAACAAAAGGAATACTAGAACAATAGATAATACTCGACCGACGACTTATTGCTTTTTGTTGTTATCGCTGCGTACACACAGGTAACTAATGTCAATTCTTTTTAGAAAAATATATGTCTACAGACTGTTTAATAAAAAAACCGGCCGAGTGCGAGTCGGACTCGCGCACGAAGGGTTCCGTACCATTATCACAAAAAAAAGCAAAAATATCACATTCATTTGTTGAATGGGAGCCCCACTTATTTATTTATGTTATCCTGATTTTAGTACTTCATGTTTTAGCGGCAACAGAAATACATAATCTGTGAAAATGTCAACTGTGTAGCTATCATGGTTCATGAGATACAGTCTGGTGACCGACAGACGGACAGTGGAGTCTGACTAATAGGGTCCCGTTTTTAACCTCCGCCGGAAAAAGAGAGGTGTTATAAGTTTCACGTGTGTTGCTGTGTATATGGGTATCTGTGTGTCTGTCTGTAGCATCATAGCGCCTAAACGGATGAACCAATTATGATTTAGTTTTTTTTTAACCTCCTCCGAAAAAAGAGGGGTGTTATAAGTTTCACGTGTGTTGCTGTGTATCTGTGTATCTGTGTGTCTGACTGTGGCATCATAGCGCCTAAACGGATGAACCGATTTTAATTTAGTTTCTTTTTGTTTGAAAGGTGATTTTGTCGAGAGTGTTCTTAGCTTAGATTGAATAAAATCGGTTTAGCCATTCAAAAGTTATGGGCGTTTTACTGTTTGAATCGGGGTGTTTTCGCAAGATAAATGTGTCGGGGGTTTTTAAATTTTGAAATTTTACTTGTGATCAATGTGTCACGCTAATACTATCCTAACAAAATGTTACTGTGTATGTAAATAAACGAATTTTATTTTATTTCCATTTTATAATCTTTGTAACTATGAAAACTTTATTCGATGATTATTTTAATCAAAAGTAACAATAGACTTTAATGTTTATTTTTTAAGTATTTTATTTTCAATCAATTTGCTGATGTCCCTGCATTGGTCTATGGAATGTAAATGTGGATCGATGAAGTGGTAACGAACGACTAAAGAAAAGATGTACGGACTGTGTGAGCAGTGATAATTATGTCATTTCAGCACGCGCTAGCGCAGCTGCTAAGGAGCAGGATGCAAGCTCGTTTCCTAGGGCAGATAGTTGAATACATACATGAAGTACTCGTTATTGTACGCACACTAATAAACTACAATTGAAAGCTTTAGAGTTAATAGGGTGTAACAAGGGTTGGTCTAAGGCAGGTAGTCGGTGTTCACAACACTCACAACCTTGTTCTGTGAAACGACTATTATAAACCTATCGAAAACAATAAATGGGAACCCTTTTTGTTTAACCTGAAATCGTTTAAAGTAGAGATTACTGACCCCACAGAGGAATTCTGTTGTTCTTTAAATAACTAGCTTCTGCCAGCGGCTTCGCTCCCACTGTGATCATGCAGTTTCTAATATGGCTTTTTTTAATTTGGGACAATCCCACCGCAATATTCCCAAACCACTGCAACTCCTGAAAGCCAGAAACAGCAGTGGTGACCACCACAAAAGCGTCGAGGCAATGAAGCTCGACGAAGTCCCGGTCCAAATGAATTTCACTGTCTTAGATCCCGCAACGAAATGAATTAGAAAAGAATAACGGACGTAACATTTCCATTTGCCTCCTATCAAGCAGAAGACAGAACAAACAAGGCCAATAGGAACAAATGGTCGTTTATTACTGGCATAAGCCCAGTTGCCTAGCACCACGGATAGAAATTAGCATTCATGTTAATGGGTCCAAAAATTGTGAGCTTTTATATTTGATTCCAATAATAGATATGGCAAAAACACTTGAACGTACCGCATTTTGTTCTAGTTTCTACAAGGTCCGTTTAGTAAATAACTCAGCCTGTACATCATCCAACATAATATTGCGTTCATTCTGCCAAAGAATACACAATGTCATTTGCAGATCTTTGATCGTCGTTAAGGGTATTTGAGGATATTTAAGGGTATAATGGGTGAGCATCTACAACATTATCTGACCTCAACAACCCAGTAACTGGGTACCCCTTGGCTAGACTGGTGTCAGATATCAGGCTTCTGACTACCCTTAACGACGCTCAAAGATCTGCAAATGACAGTCGGGACCAACGGCTTAACGTGCTCTCTGAGGTACAGCAGAAACTCGCTATGTAAACATGCTCACCCATCCACGGACCGACCTCGGCAAGTGTTGCTTTACCTTGAAGCTCGACCAGTGCGGCTGTTATTATTTAGCCACGAGCCAAAGATAATAAGAACACAAAAATGAGCGTGTAAAATGAATGAATGAAATCTTATCGTAGCGATATCGTATCGTACGACAGGCTACGGCGGCATACTCGTACTTTATTCATTACTTGTTTCGTTCCACAAATGTTACTTATTTCTAAGTGTCTCGGAATTGCTAAATCATCATAATTTCAGTTATCACTTCCTGTTGTACTACTTTTAGTTCTACCACGAATAACAGAAGACCACTAATATTATCAAACACGTTCAAAAGACAGGTATTTCTTGCCCTTATTTTAGGAACAATACATACATCGGTTAGATCGATTATACCTAGTGACCTACACTTTCTTGTCTCTTGTTTTAAAATTTCTTTCGGCGACCACCGGGCTATAATTTGTAAATATTTATTTTTTGCATTTCGGCCGGCAGTTCGGATTGTTTGTTTCACTTTAAAAATGAATGGAATGGATTTCTAAAAGGGTCATTAGTGTTTCACAATGAACCTTCATTAAAATGAATTTATTGTTTTGTTGTTACTAGGGGTTTCTTGTCTACTATTTAAATATCTATTTAATTTGAATACAAAATGGTTATTTTCGTTTCTAATGTAAACAAGTAGGTAGTGGTGAAAATAATTTAGGTACTTCGAACAAGTATTTCGTAGATATTTTTTATTTTAGAGTTTTAGAAGATACTGTATAAATCTGTCTATACCTTAGACGTTTATTTTTGATTTGCATCATAGTAACTAGCTTTACAATGTTATAACACGGCACCCACTGGATAACAGCCCCCCTAGCCAAGTTACAAACGTTTTGTATCGAATCTCTTTCTACCATCGATAACGCCTTCTGATTGTATGGTCTGACCACGTGACTTAACGTTCAGATGTGTCGTTCCCATACATTGATTCGTTTTCTACTAGCGTTATTGATTGTAGATTGTCAACTTGGATAAAGATGCAGGATACTACAGAATTATAGATAGATATGGTTAAAATATATTGTTTGTGAAATAATGTTTTTTTCTTAGTACTAGATATGTATGTTTATGTACTTATTTGTAAGTCATTCACGTTACCTATACTAAATATTAAAAAGATTGTATAATAAATTGTTGGCCGTATGTAATTCATCTACTACGTAGTAATAACCTTCGAATACAAATTAAAGGACTTATCAAGTATGTATGTAGGTAAGTATATACATACTCTCGTCTCGCCGTCTCCTACGTCAGTTCGTTTTTAGACAATACCAGTCAAGAAACATATTTATATTGAGACATATGCGGCCCTGAAAAGGGCCTTTTTTTGGATGTACCAATCTACATACACAGTGTATGTAGTCAGTCCGTCAATGCAGATGTGGAAACTGTGTGACTTCGATGTCTGCGTCCACTGAACACGGTTCTCTGTAACAAGAAAATTGCACTTTTAAGCAAACCACTTCAAATTTTAAAATACAAAAATAAAACGAAAGAGGTATTAATTTGAGTAATAAGGACCTGTTTCAACAAGTTCAAAAAAAAGGTTTTTACCTAAAAAAAATAACAGGACAAGTGCAACATATCACAGAAACTTACGACAGTCGTCGGCATCCAAAGTTTTGATGATTCGATGATGAAGCTCTCGAACGGTTTAGTAAAAGTTAATTAAGCGCCTTTATACAATCCAGCACTACAGCAGCTAAAACGAAAATAATGAAATAGTTAGAAATTATTACACAGTTTAAACAATATAAAAATAACCAGGACATGAAAATGTCAAGTCACTATAGAAAGGGTACACACTTTGCTCTTCCAGTTCATCAATGTTCCGGCGTATCTCCTCGATCGGCTCGGCTTCTCTCGCTCTCTCTATTTTTTCAGCCACCAATGCCAAGAGGTCTGCAAGCGGGATCTGTGAATAAATAAAAGTTGAACTATTTTGTCATAATATGTTATACAAAAAAAGTAATCAAGAGCTAAATAAGTGATAATAACTCACGTTAGGGTCAACACCGGCAGCTATAGCCAATCGTTCAGCAGCTGCAGCCAGCTCTTCGCGACGCTCCCTTTCATATTGCGCATTAAGTGCGCGTCGCTCGTCCTGTCAACAAAAGGAAAACAAATAAGTATTTAAAAATAAATTAAACAATACTGAAAAATGCAAGGAGAATTTGGATAATACGAACCGGTGTTAACGGCACCCGGTTGCTCCCTGCCGGTCTACCGCGACGCCTATGTGGCGGCACTGAATCTAGTTCTCGTTTCTGGAACAAAAAAACATATTATATAAAAATTTGAATTTATAAATAAATATTAAAACAGTATATTTTTAATAAGTAATTGAACATTACTTTTCTTGTTAATTCTATTAATAATAACATACCATCAATTTTTTGGGTTTTCCCATTTTTAATAGAGGTAAAAAATAAAAATAAATATACTCCGCGAGCTTCACCAGCCTGTAACTACTCTAGTTCGCTACAAACGAAATAATGAGCACATTCGTTTTGGCCACCAGTTTATAAAGAGTACCTGCGCATACGCATACGCATACGGAGGGGTGCCAACCCAAAGGGGGAGGAGTCAAACTGCTTGAGCTCTGCTATTGGTCGCGCAGGGATTCATGATTCCTATTGTTATGAATTTTTGTTGAATGTTTGAGCCAGTTTTGGGTGTTTGAAAAACGCCCACAGAGTACTATTATAAAAAAGCATATCTAATAAGTAAACGGCTAGAAAATTAAGACTTCTACGTCTTCTAAAGTCTTTAAAAGCTTTGGCGGCTCTCATTATCTAACTTGGACGTAGGAAATATAACATATTATTAGGACATATTACTCGCTGTATGAGTTTCTACTCTGCCCAGTTACCTACAGTCTTTTTAATTTCTCAACTTTACTCGTAAAATAATGTTTTAGCCGACTTCCCAAAAAGGAGGAGGTTATCAATACGACTGTATTTTTTTTATGTTTGTTTCCTCAGTTACTGGTTGAACCGATTTTGATGTTTTTGTTATAAGTTTCATGTTATTGGGTTAATCTATTCTGGCTTCACTTGTGGCATTATTGGTACCAAGCCTATAGAACTGGTCCATTATGTACCACAACTAAAAAGTGAAAAATAATAAAAAAACATTTTACAAAAAAATGCAACCGACTTTCAAACAAAACACTACAAAGTGAATAAAACTGTGTTTTTATTTGGAAATCGGTAGTATTTTGTGTATTTTTTTTTTTTTATACATTACAATTACAGGTTGGAATAATAAATAGTTTATTTAACTTATTTCTCTGACTTGCAAGACCTAAAAGAAGCTGCGCTTGCGTATATTGAACCGAGCAGACTATGCAAGTTCATCAACAAAACCTTTAAAATCCGTCGTGACTTTCAACCTGCCTTTCTAGCTGTTTCCCGCGGCTTTGCTACCGTGGACCACCCCACAGGACCCATTTTCGGGATAAGAAATAGCCTATTTCCCTCGGCAATAATGTAGCTTTCTATTGGTGAAAAAATTTTTAAATGGGTCCAGTAGTTTCGGAGCTTATTCGGTACAAACACACAAACAATTTTATTTTCCTCTTTATAATATTAGTATAAGTATAGATATAATATAGCCTTTATTCTCAATCTTACATAACGTGGTTTTATCAAGAATTGTGGATCAACTTATTTTTTATGCGCTCCTATGTTATGGCCATATGGGCTTCAAACGAGAGGGTTACTGAGAGGAATATGACAAAATTTGTTTGTTTTTATTTTTAGTAATTATTATTTTGCTCTACCTTAAGTACGTACCTGCCATGACAAATATGAATGCTGTGCCTAAAAGAAAACTGGAATCGGTTTAGAAGATTTTAATAACGTTAAAATTAAAGGTATTTGCCTGCATTAATTGCTACCAATTAATTAATTAATAATATTAAAATTACTGTCATTATAATATATTTAGTTAAAAACTCGTTTCACAGTGTAGCAGCAATTGTAATTAGAACATTGTATGTCCCCCGAATTGAATTATGGTTGTTATGTAATTATCCATTTTTTCAAATGTCATCGTCCCTTTCCGTCCAAATTAAAACACGTGACGTATGCAGCGAATTTCAGATTTAAAAAAATACAAATTAATGGCCATCTCCAATCAGTTACCTGCGCGTACTTAGCGATAACAACAAAAAGCAATAATCCGGCCGGGTATTGTCTATTGTCCTGGTATTCCTATTGTCTATTGTTCCAATTCTGGTGAAGTATTAAAGATAGTATGGGTATTTATAGGGATAGTTAGCGGGCCAAAAGACTCATCGGCGATGAGGCACTGGTTAAGTCAAAGCTCCAGAACCTTGAACATCGTCGCCGAGTTGCCAGCTTGTCGGTCTTTTATCGGTTGCATTTCGGGGAGTGTGCGATGGAATTGCATGATCTAATTCCACCAAGCCCGTTTCATCATCGGACTACAAGACGTACGGCGATGCGCCATCGCTACATGGTAGACATACCACCCATACGCACTAAACGTTTTGGAAATACTTTCATTATGCGTACAGCTAAGGAGTGGAATTCCCTGCCGGAGTCTGTGTTTCCCGATAGCTACAATCTAGGAGTCTTTAAGTCAAGAGTGAATAGGTTACTTCTAGGCAAGCGTGCTTCGCCGTCGACCACATCATCGCTTACCATCAGGTGAGATAGTGGTCAAGCGCGAGCCTATAATATATTAAAAAAAAAAAAAAATTGTTATCGTAGCGCTTTGCTACGAGTCGCTACGAAAGTCTACGTCGTGCTACGAGTCGTAGCCATCCTAGAACGTTCATACTTTATTCATTGAGTTGAGTTTGAGTTTTAAAGGTCTTTATTGACATAAAGATATAAAAAGTTTATTTTTTATTTTATTTTTATTATTAAATAATGTTAAGTAGGCTAAATCGCCTCTTTTAACATATAACATAAATATTTTATATGTTGATAGTTCCTGATTAACAACAATACATTAAACTAAGTAAATTATGTAGGGTTTGCAGACCCACATTTTTAAATTAAAGTTTCAGACCCACCAACAGTTTTTTTTTATGCAAAGATAAAAAAATAATAATAATAATAGTAATATTAATTTTTAGGTTTAATAACTGATATTTAATAAGTTCAATATTATTAATACAAAACAATGTACACATAAGCACGGTAAGAGCAATTAATTACGCTGGTAAGATGGTAAGTGAGCTAGCGCCAAGCCACTAGGAAATGATGATGGGGCAGTTTGTACTTTTTGTAAGTTCTGGCATAAGGCAATCTGGTAAATCTTCTCTTACCAATGTGTGAGACTAGAGAATTACAATGACGTGGATTAGTAAAAAGAAAGAATATTCCGGAAATTTTCAAAATTAATTCTTAAACTTGATGATTCTTAAGCTTTGTTAAATTTGTGTAGGGTGTTAAATGCTATTTTAAGTGCGTTGTTCTGCACAACCTGGAGTTTTGTAGTTACTGACGCTGATACTACTCCAGACAGAGGATGCATAGGTCATGCAAGTTCGAACCACTCGTCGAACTTTATTCATTGTTTCGTTCCACAAATGTAACATATTTCTGAGTGTCTCGGCAATAAATGATCATCATAATTTCAGCTGAAAAACGTCCACTGCTAAACATACGCCTCCGAAGCTTCGCATCGACCGGCCTGTACTTCTCGCGTCTAGCAGACTTCCACGTCCCCGGTATTATTTATTATTATTTATTAGTCTATCCTCGCACTGGAACGCCTTGCAGCAATTACACCAATGGAGCACAATCTTATAATAAACTCACTATAAGTTAAGGTTTCCTCACGATGGTTTTCCTTCACCGTTGTCAACTTGTCAGAGATGTCCAAGATAAACTTAGAAAGTAGAGTAGTATTAGAATTTTAACAGAAATCTAGAATAAATGTTAAAGATATGTGTGTTTTGGTGTCCAATATATAACAATCTATTTTATTAAATACATGATTTCACCTACTTTTTTACTAGTAAGTACGACCAAGAATAATTTTTGACTTCTTATAGTTTAATAACGTTCAAAAGACAGGTATTTCTTGCCCTTATTATAAATACCCTCCTTTATTTTTAAGTCGGTAAAAAAGTACATAAACCGGTTAGATCAATAGTACCTACACTTTGTTATCTATTGTTCTAAGAATTCTGTCGGCGACCACCCAGGTTGCAATTTGTAAATATTTCATTTTTGCATTTCGGCCGGCAGATAAGACAAGGCCCGGTTGTTTCACATAAAATATAAATGGAATGCATTTCTAAAAGGGCCATTATGGTTTCACTATGAACCTACTTTACAATATATCTATTGTCTTGCTGTTACTATGTGTGACTACTATTCAAAATCTAAGTACATATTCAATTTAAATACAAAATGGTTTAGTTTCATCACGCGTTGAAGTAATTTAGGTTGACATGTTTGGGTACTGCAGACAAGTTTTTTTGAGATACTTTTAATTCATAGATAATTACGTGAATACCTACATTTTTTTTGAAAGTCTATACCATAGGCTGTTTTGTTTAATGTCCGCCACTCTTCGCAAAGCGGGCCAGTTATGCCCAATGACCTTGCCGAATAACTTGGTAGTACAACCCGTGTTTGTGTGCCTCAAAGAATGGCTTCTTTAGTTAAACGGTCAGCCTCCTCCATCACTGGCTTTCAGGAGTTGCAGTGATGTGGGAATAGTGCGGTGGGTTTGGCCAAAATTAAAAAAAGCCTTCTAACCATATTAGAAACTGCATGAACACAGTGGGAACGAAGCCGCTGGCAGAAGCTAGTTATTCAAAGAACAAAAGAATTCCTCTGCGGGTCGGTAATCTCTATTTTAAAATATTTCAGTTTAAAACAAAAAGGGTTTCACAGAACAAGGTTGTTAGTGTTGTGAACACCGACTACCTGCCATAAGACCACCCATTGTTACACCCTATTAACCCCTAAGCTCCCAATTATAGTTTACTAGTGTGCGTACAGTAAAGAGTAGTTCATCATCTTCATGTCCTTGTCGCATGTTACTTGGGATTGGTGCTACATGTTTTCTTATTCCATTACGTCCTGCCCACCGTTATCCGTCACGCTATCACTGACTCCCTTTTCTTTCATATCACTCCTCACCCAGTCCATCCATTTTTTCGTTGGCGTTTCCTTCCCTCTCCATCCATCGACGTTTATATTCCATAGTGTTCGCGACGATACGTCACCATTTACATAGGTAGTCATATGTAAAAAATAAATAGTATTGACAGACACACGTCAGCTCACCCCAGAGCGCCATCGCATACTAAGCGATGTCGCCCTCCTGGTAGTCGCGCCACCCCCGCAAGGGGGTGGGGCGAGCGGTGCCGGAACATGGTTCCCAGCCCGCGGGTGCAGTGCCGGGGCCCACAACAATGAGCCCGTCTCTGGGTGGTCTTGGACCTAACATGCGTGCGCGTTGATGTCTTTTGTACTAATGTACTGAGGCACCAACGCGCACTGTGTTTGACTTGTTGTATGTGACTGTGGGCGCGCCACGGCGGCCGTTCTGAACGGTCCGCCGTTTCTTCACGGCCTCCTGGCGGTCCTCCTCAGCCGGGTGAGACCTAGGGCGTACCCTAGGAGGCCCAGCTAAGGTAACCTGCGGCAGGAGCGCCGACTTTGACGAACCCGCAGTTTGGTAGTGTAAGCGACTAGCGACTACTAGCGCCGATTTTGTATGTGGGAGCGGCAATGACCTGAATTACACCGCCCATGATAACCGATAGCGCGCGTCGACCGCAGCGCTATTCGGTGCATGTGTACTTGCGAGTGTAAAGTTATGAATGTCTGTTTGCGACGTAAAGTTTGTCTATATTAACTTAGAACAAACTTCACGCCGTGGATGTCGTGTGGGGTGGGTAGTGTTACTGTTTGAGTAAGCAGCGTGTAGACTGTTGCTGCTTACTCAGGCGTCAAGTCCGGGAGGTGGATGGGGTCACACAGTCGGTGGCGAGGAGGTCACGTGGGAGGCGCTTTTTGTCCGGCGGGCGCGCGTGCCATGGCGCTATGTTAGCGATGTGGGGCCAGGCAGAAGCGTCGGCCCGCGCGAACATTGATGTTGCTAGCCGTCCCACGAATTCGTCCAGACTCTCAATCCCAGTATCCCGCTGGATTACGTCGTTCCTCACGTAGCGAGGGGCGTCCATGATGCGACGCAGCGTGATGTTCTGCTGCGTTCTCAGTTTCCGTCTGTTGGTCTCGCTCGTGAGGGCGAACCAAGCTGGGGTAGCATAAGTGAGGATAGATCTAATGTAAGTTTTGTACACGCCCAGCTTGGTGCGGGCGGGGAGGCGGGACGAGAGTACTGGATACAGCAGGTTTCGGGCCACCCTGCATTTATTCACCACATTGGTGACGTGTGACCCCATCGTGAGCCGTCGGTCGATGGTCACACCCAGGTACTTGGCCTGGGGTGTCCACTCGACTTCGGCTCCTTGTAGTTTCAGCGGTGGTGGCAGAGTTCCAGCTCCTGTAACAAGGGCCTGCGTCTTACCCACGTTAACCGACAGCCGCCATTTGGTTAACCACTCGGGGATGGTGTCGAGGGCGCGCTGCATTTTTCGCGCTGCATGACTGGCGTTCATCGATGTTGATATGTATGCCGCGTCGTCGGCATACAGTGCGAGCGTCGTATCTGGCGTAGTGGGGATGTCGTCGGTGTAACGTGTGTAACACGCAGGCGATAAGCAGCTGCCCTGTGGTACGCCCGCCATTATCGGGCGGGGGGCGGACAGCGCTCCTTCTACCACCACCCTGAAAGTCCTGTGGGTGAGGAAAGATCGAATCACACTTACAATACGACGGGGCGCGCTGGACTTGGACATCTTGTACACAAGCCCATCATGCCATACACGGTCAAAAGCCTTCTCCATGTCGAGGAATACTGCTACCGCGTGCTCCTTCCTGTTCATTGTAGATGACAGCAGGTGCAGCACCCTCGACAGCTGGAGCGTCGTGCTGTGTTCCGCGCGAAACCCGAATTGTTCCTCGCGTGGCGGTATGTGTGGTGTGAGATGTCGCAGCAGGAGCGACTCGAACACCTTGGAGATGGTGGGCAGGAGAGTGATTGGCCGATAGCTCTCTGGCTTCAGTGTATTCTTGCCCGCCTTGGGCAGCATAATGACGCGCCCCTCTTTCCACGAGGCCGGGAAGGAGCCCGTGCGTAGGATCCCCGTGAACAGGCGCGCCAGGGCCGCTACCATTCGGTAGGGCAGGTGGCGCAGCGCTGTGTTGGTGATCCCGTCGGCACCTGGGGCCTTCCGGGGCCTCGTTAACAAGATGGCGCGTCTCACTGCGTTAGGCGAGAAAGAGATGGGGTCTTCATCGGGAGCTATCGGCGCAGCGAAGTATTCCTCCAGGTGTTTCTCCACTGCTGCGACATGTTCGTGGTCTGTGGTCGGGTTCGGTTGGAACTGGCGCTCCAGGTGTTCAGCGAAGACTTCTGACCGGTCCTCTGATACATATTTCAGCGCCCCGTCGTTGCTCTGTAGAGGGCGTACCGGAGCTGGGGTGTTCTTAAGTTGGTGGCACAACTTGTGTAGAGAGGGCCAGTCGCCCTCTGCGGTGTCAATACGTTCCTCCCAGCTCGCGGTGTTTAGAGCGCTTAGCTCGGCCTTCACTTTTTCCGCGAGTTTGTTTAATTGCGTTTTCATTGTCGGGCAGCGGGCTTGTTGCCACTGCTTGCGTAGGCGTCTTTTTTCGGTAATCATGCGCTTGATGCGCGCCGGTAGGGGCGGCTGGAGCACTCTCCCCTGCGGCTGCGCTATCGTTGCTGCATCTAGTGCGTTTTGGACGCAAGCAGTGACGTCAGCGGCGAGTGTGTCGACGTCTGTGGCGGAAGTGATAGGCCGAGTCGGTGTAGTGGATTCGACCTCCTCCTGGAACCTCTTCCAATCGATTAATCGACGTGGCGCTGGTGCTACCACTCGTGTAGGCATGCCCGATAGGACGACGAGGACAGGATGGTGATCTGACTGTAGCTCGTCGTCCAGCACCTGCTGCGTGACCTGGCAGTGTAGCCCTCGGTGGATCATAATGTCCAGTACGTCTGGCATGTCCGTGCTTCTGTCTGGGTAGTGTGTTGGCGTGTCTGGGCCGGACACAGTGTATCCGAGGGCCTCCGCGTCCGCGAGGAGCCGCCTCCCATCTGAGTTAGCGTAGAAAGAGTTCCACGCTGGGTGCTTGCAATTCCAATCACCGGCGAGGATGGTAGGGTGGTCGGTGTTTGTTAGAAGTGACTTGATGTCACTGACATCAAGTTTATTTCCTGGCGGCTTGTAGCAGGCGTATATTTCTATGTCCTCGCCGGCTACGTGTAGCTGGACACCCAGCGCGTACGCGCAGTGTAGTGATGGCAGTGGGAGCTCTTGGTGGACGACTCCTCTCTTTACTAGCACGGCCAGGCCACGGTATCGGGCATTGGACGCGTTTTTCTCGTCTTTTCTGTATGAGTGGTAACCTGGGAACTTGTACCTATCTTCAGGTCCCAGGTGCGTCTCACTTATGAGCGCCACGTCGATGTTTTGTTCCTTTAGTAGGTGACGGAGGGATGTGGCCTTTCCCCTGAGGCCACGGGCGTTCCAGTGGATCATCCTCAGCGGCTTAGACATTGTGATACAATGTAAGTAAGGCGGCTAAGCCGTCGAGGATGACCTGCTCGACATCTTGCCCCTGCCTGATGGCCTTGATGAGGTCCATGAGGAGCTGGATGGCACAGGTAGTGAAATTCTTGTTTTTCTGCAAGTTAATTTCAGTGTTATGTGTTGCTTGGTTGTGATTGGCTGTCTCTGTAATTCTAGCGCCCGCGGATTGGTGGACACTACTTTTAGTTCCACTTTGGTCCGCTGTGTGGCGCTTGGTTCGCATATTGGGGGCGCTAGTAGTAGTGAGTTGCTGTTTCACTACCTGTGTTGTTGTTGAGACAGGGGCTGCCTCAGGGGTGTCTTGTGTTGCTTGAGGGGTAGGTTTCCTACCCTTACCCCCCCCTCTTCTTCCTCCGTCGTGTGGAGGTAGTTTCGCGTCGCTGGGTGGGCCCGTTCGCTGTCGCCATCAATGTGGCGCCTTGTGCCTCGGTTTCAAGTGTGGCTACTGCCGGTACCTCTTTTTGAAGTTGGCGTGATGTTGCTGTGTTTGTAGAGATGGCGACTGTGCCCGCCCGCCTGTTTTGAATCTCTTTCTGAAATATAGGGCACTTTATGTTGTTGGCGGGATGAGTGCCTTTGCAGTTTGCGCAGGTAGCGGGTTCTTCTCTGGGACGAGGGCAGTCTCTTGCCGTATGTCCTTCCCCGCACCTTACGCAGGCGAGCGGTCGGTGACACTGGTGCGAGCTATGTCGAAATTGCTGGCACCGGTGGCATTGCGCGGGCCCTCGTTTTCCACGCCATGCCTCTATCTTCACGCCATTCATGTACATGAAGACAGAGGTGTCATAGATGGCCCGTACATTTTCTGTCTTATTTAAGACGGCGTGGAAAACGCAGCCGGGTCTACCCTGTCGTGCGTTAATGTGACGCACGTATTCCGGCTCATAGCCCAGCGTGCGTAGTTCTTCTTCGATGTCTTGGGGGTCCGTGTCCGCTGGTAGCCCCCTTATGGCCACTTTCAATTTCTTTTCAGCTGGCAGCGAGTACGCAAACCAGCTGATTCCGCTTTCCCTTTCCAGGGCGGTCAGGTACCTCTGCACCACCCTGTATTCGTCCTCACTTTCAGGTGAGAAACGGACTCCCTGTCTGAAAGGGCGGGCATTTGGTGGTCGTCCTAATGTGGTCGCCAACGCTCTAAAATGCGTGGCCCAATTTGGCAGTTTGTCTACCACGAGTGGAGGGTAGCGTGGGCGCTTCTTTTTAGCCGGCTGTCCGGCTTGGTTACCCGTGGTAGCTGGGTTGGGGGTTGCGTCGTGTGTAGGGGTAGGAGTGGGTACTCTACCTACCCTAGTGTTGGTTGTGTTGGTGACAGAGGAGGTGGATGACGATGCCGGCGAGTGGTTACGTCTCACAGCGTCGGCGAAGGTGGGCGACCTAACATTACGCTGCTCACGCTCAGATATACGCTGTGAGTCTGCGCAGTAACGTTTCGCCTCTTCCTCTGCCGTCTCGTCGGGACTGTGGCGTCTTCTGAGACCCCTACCCCCCGATTGAAAATCGAAATCGAGTTCCATCGACGGGGTAGGCGTTGTAGGCGTTGTGTAGTCGTCAAACTCCATTTCTGCCCCGCGCCCTAGCGACGCGAGCGAGATGTTTGACCCACTTATAGGTGATTGGGTGGATCGTGGATCGTAGGCTGGAGAGTCGGCCGCTGATTGGCGGGGCGGGGCTGGCGAGCCAGTAATGGCGGACGCTAACACCAGTGGTGCCACCTGGCGGATTGGTTCGCGATTTTTCCGCGGGTCGCGGGTGTGTTTTTCGCTACTATCTTTTGCTATAGTGCCTGCTTGCGTTGAGCGATGCGCGGGCTGTTGAGTGCGTGGCGCCGGTATGAGGGCTGGCGCTCTTTGTGCTTTGGGCCCTTTGGCCTGGGAAGTGTATGGGGTGGTGCGCGATGATTGTGCGCGAGGTGTATCGTTGCGCGATAATGCGCGCACAGAGAAGGCAGGGGCATCATCTGTGCTGGGTTGTCGTGTTTGCTGGGTGTGAGGACGCGTTTGTTGAGAAACGGCGCGGTCCACCGATTTTTTGCCAGTGAGGGTAGAAGGTACCACCGAAAAATTATTTTCCGGGGTCCTTATGGTCGCCGATTTTCGTTCCGCAGGGATCGGAGTTTTCGACGGTGGTTGGCACGTATTTTGGGCACTGTACCTGGGTTTAGGTGACTGCGCTGGAGCTGCGGCGCCGGCGGCACTTTGCCTGCTCGCGCTCCTCGGTGCTTCCTCCTGTTGGCTGCGTCTTGGTTCCTCGGTCGGCGGCGCATCAGACGCCACGGTCCCTAGGTTAGGGAGCGAGGCAGTCCGATCCATCGACGGGCGAGGGTTGTGGTGGCTGGGGGCGCCGCGACCCGGTGGGCCGCGGGCGCCAGGCGATGTCATCTTCTTCACTTTTTCTTTCTTCTTTTCTTGTTTCTGCTAAAAAGCATGAAAAACTATGGGCTAGTTTTTCCGCGACCGCAACAACGACTTCGCGCAAGCAAAAGCCGTTGGGCAGCTAGGAGGTCCGCCCTGGTTGCCTCCGACAGTATAAATTGAAAAATCTATACTATCGGCGACAAAGAGGGTAGACTAATGGCGATCCGTGCAGAGAGTTTTAGTGCTAGCGTATACGTACGTGCGCACAAGTCGGTTAACTAGGACGTTCCTAAGCGATGTCGGTAGGTGAAAAAACCTTTTATAGTAAAGCCCGTAACTAATTTTGTTCATGTTTTTGAGACACTAAAATTATATTTTATGTGTCTATCAGTATATAATAGAGTTATATAGTCTAATAACAATAAATTAGAAGTATTAATATGCATACTGACTATGTTATTACGGAAAGAAACAAGTATTTAACTCCGTAAACTCAACCGTCCTCAACGAGCGTTTAGTTCACAATGACCTGTAAGAGGGCGGCACCTTATATTTATACTAAAACCAGTTATTGTAGAATTTTGAGAACTTTAAACTCATGTTTTAGGGGCTTTTACATAGTTTAGAGTGCGCATATAGCGCTTATGTGTTAGAGTTATACATAAGGTACCTTAGATATATGATAAATGTATAGTTTTAAGGAAATAAAAATATTTTGTTTACTTATTTTAGACCCCCCAAAATTGGCAGGGTATCAAGTAGTGCTATAGGTATTATATTCACCTACCAATCAGATTATTTCCTTACACGTAATTGTTTTGTTAGGAAACACCACCTAGGTGTTCTAGATAGGATGGCTGGATACCATGACTGAGAAATTATACATAATAGCAGTACATGGCCAGTCATAGTGCATTTTCACTCTAAAAAGGGAAATATACATACATTTTACTCAAGTAAGTGTTTGGAAAATTCGATACAAGCCATTTAGCGCTTCTAGGTGACCTAGAATTTTGTCTAGGCCCTATAAATAGATAGCACCTGTGTAATTCTAGTACATAGACATCACTTGCTTGAAGTGATGTGTCTGTGTATGCCGGCATGGACGTTTCTATGCGTCTGCCGACGGGTCACTACGTCCAGGGACACTTGGTGCCTGGTCAGTTATAGATATGCTGTCTGAAGCATTACCTTCGTGGACCCGCAGGCGGGCGCCTAGACTCAGTCATGACACAAAACTAGTATATAGGTGTATATAACGCACACAGACACATTAAAGCTGTGAGACGACGTAAAATTTAGTATTCGGCCGCTTCCCGGCACCTTAAGCTGCGGAAAGGCTGGTGGTACACCCATCAGGGTACCGCCGTCAGACAGCCTAGTTTTCCAGCTACCCAACCACACTTCCGGAAGGAGCTTAGCTCTGGTGGTTGAGGAGTTAAGCGACCTGATATGGTGCGAGGTTACATGGATTCGCTATGTAAACAAACTTGTAACAAACGATAGCTCATCGGGGGTTGGACATGTAGCTACCGGACTTCTACCTTGGGATAGCCCATCACGAGGGCTACCCGGGTGTGAATGTAACTTGAAAATCCACCCAGCGGTCTGAGTAGGAATCGAGTTTATGTGCCAAGATCAGGGGCATAAGCTAACTTCTCGCACCATTTCGCGGCTGTACGCCTGAATGTTTTGAATATAACTGTAACACTTATGTGTGTCAACGGCCCAGTAGGAGGGCTCCAAGTCCCTCGCTGGTACCCTAGAGCTAACATGTCTAGTTTTAGGAGAAACTCGATTGTAAAGCTTCAAACTGGCGGGAATTCCCTTTCTCTGACGTTCTCCTTACGAGAACTCCCTGATGGTAGGGGCTAGGGACCTGAATCAAAGACCGGAGGGAAGGTCTCCTCGAGACCTATCCGAAGGTGCAAGTTTCACCAGAATCGGTCCAGTGGAAGGATAGTTCCTGTCAGTTTTAAGCTACGAGTCATAAGGTATATTTTTCTTAGAAATAAAGTTTTTGCGGTCGGAATGTTGTGGTCCTCGTCGCGGTCGAGTTCGCTTCTTTAATAGTGCGCAGGCGCGTGAACATTTCGTAGCCATTATTTCACTTAAAGTATTTCCACGCATCATTGCGCATCGAGGACCATGAAGGAACGTCGCTTCTGGCCATGAACAAATAGTTTTTTATTTAACCTGGACATCACGTTTTCACCTCAACATACTTGGCAGCCTTCAAGTGTCTCCAAGGTCCGTAGCTACCAGATGACAACTGAACAATAGGTGCAAGGGGCGTCAACGCGTTCAAGCAGGAGCCTTACAACCTCCCGATTGCCTGTCGGTCTTGGACGATCACGTCCGTCCCGTACATTTGCAGGTCCTTCGAGCCGGATATTGGTAACCTACGGACCATTTGCTGGTCCTGTCGAGCCGAATATTGGTAACCTACGGACCATTTGCTGGTCCTGTCGAGCCGAATTTTCTGGGAAACATACCAGACCAGCGGACGCTGTGAAGATATAGGCCAACGAAGAGCCTTGTTCGAGGGAACAAAGAAAACTGATGTCCCGGACGCTGTGAAAATATAGGCCAAGGAAGAGCCTTGTTCCCGAGAACAAAGAAAACTGATGTCCCATTCCTGTGAAAAAAGAAGCCTGATGCCCTGGGGACACGAACGCTGCCTTGAGAACAAACAAGCCTGATGTAAAGTGACCTTATATACTGAGGTTACATTCCTGTTTCTTGGGTAATGTCAAAACGTATCGTTCCTGTGAAAACTGTACCTGAGAACAAAGAAAACTGACGCTCACGCCTGTGAACATTCGTGAGAACAAAGAAAACTGATGCTCAAATATCTCAAGGTACCCTCAATATAAATCTGGTAAGATTACACACCACACAAATGTGCCAACTGGGGTACTAAGCGTTGCGTTCGTGAGAAAAGTTCCAGGGAAATAAGAATACTGACGTTCCATCTCGTAAACCTTACAAGTGCCAGGGTTAAGATCATGTTTCTTTAACAGTCAAAAACATAGCGTACACTCTGGGACGATAGAAACCCGTTTCCTGGGTGAGATAACCCAGTTACTGGTCAGCAACCGTATTACTGGGTGATTAGCGTCGTCAAAAGGCGCAACGTACTATCGTCTCATAGTAGAAACTTCCAGAGCGACTACAGTCGTGAAGAGTGCACGAGTGGATTAGGCCCACGCGTGGACTACCTGGAAGACAACCATTTTGCTGGGACACAGCAGCTATTCCTGAGCTATTCCTGTGGTTCTACCAGCTTCCTGAGAAGCTAACCGTTCCCGTGTGATTACCGTCGCGAAAAGACGTTTTTTTGAGCTGTTTCTGTTGTGTAACCTGCTTACTGAGAATTCACAGTAATCGAAGATTACACAGAAACTGTATCCTGAAGGAATATAGCATAGCCTGAAGAGTTATCGCTAGGAAACTCATAATCGGAGTTTTCAAACAGCGTGTTGGGAGCTCGTTTAGGAGATAGAACGAACATACGACGTTCATAGAATTCCTGAAGGGTTACGGCTGAAGGATTATCGCTGAAGCGTTATCCAAGAAGAGGCTTACACACAGAAGCATATTGAATAGTCGTGTGGGCGACTTGTTCTATAAAATAGAACGAAAAAATAGTTGCTGAAATTTCCTGAAGCGTTATAGCTGAAGGCTTATTTTCGACTTAGAATTTGTTTAAAAACAAATAGTCGTTATCGAGATAGAAGCTCTCGATCGAAGTCTGGAGTTTCAAACCTGGATATCTGGAGTCTGAAGTGACTACTAACGTCAAGAGTTGGACCAACAGTTCAGTGATTGGTACCAGACCGGCTGCTCAACCTTGGAGGCTGCTGGACAAGTTGACACTTAGACAACAGTAAGTACAGTGAAAACATATGCTCATGTGCTTACCCATTTTGTGTTGAAAGTCTTATAGTGAACTTGTTTACGTATCAACATTGAAGTTTGAAGCTGATTTGGAACTTATAGTTTGAAGACTGACTAGCGACTTATAGTTTGAAGAATAACCTGGAGTTAAGAGGGTCGGATATAACCCGGAGTTTAAACTAACCCGGAGTTTGGAGATACTTTTCGAAGTTTGAAAAAGGAAGCGAACCCTCTTCAAGCCGACGACTGAAATCGGACTTAACCCAGAGTTACCACTTAGCAGTTTTCAAGAAAAAATTAAGTTTGGACATAGCCGTTTTGAAGCTCGAAAATAGATGTCAACCAGTTCGTGTTGAAGTCTAGAGTTGGACTCAGCCGATTCGAACTGACATTTTGAAGAAGTCTAGAATTGGACTCAGCCGTTTCGAGCCAACGTTTTGAAGACAAGTTGAAGATTGGACTTGGACTTAGCGTATTCAAACTGAAATTTTGAACCAATCAGGATGCCGACTACCAGATCCCAGGACAAGAGGCCTGAATCATGGACAGTCCCCATTGAGCGTCCAGGTGCGGGCGTACAACATCAGCTGCCCCCACGCTCACCGTCTACTACTGAAGGGACAGAAAAGTCCATACCAGTCAGAAGCCCACCAACGTCACAGATAGGTGACAACACGCCCACACATGTGGAGGAGGAACCACAGGAACCAAGCACACGCAGGAAGGCATCGAAATCAGAAGATTCTTCAGAAAAAACACTGAAGCCTTCTGGTAGAAAACAAAGGATCCAGGATAAGACCTTTGTTCAAGGAGAAGTAATGGCTACCCGGGGTGACGCCCGTATTGAACATACTGGACCGCCGTCAACTAGCAAGTCGACCCGGTCACGTAAGAAAATTTCAAGAGCTCGTGAAGACTTATTGAAAATAAAGTTGGAACTCGCTAAGTTAGCACTTCAAAAAGCAGAAGAAGAAGCTTCTGAGGATGAATATATGGATGACAGAAATTCTAATGAAGAGTATGTCCGTTCGTGGCTCGAAGAGGCGCCAGAGCCCACACCGTTGAGGGAGAATGACGCCGCCAAAGGGGACAATGACGATTGGACCCCAGCTGCGGCCGTCGACGCTATAGCGGACTCCCGGAAACATTTCGACCATATAGAACACCCACAAGTGAAGTCTAACATCGAACCACCTAGGACAGAGCCGTCCAACGTGGAGCCGCCAAGGCAAATAGAAGCGAAAGAGTCACTCCGTCCTTTTCTAACGGAGCTGACATCCGCTATAGCGTCGCTAGCCGACAGAAAAATCGAACCATGGACGCCTAACCGATCGGCGTCGCAGGTTATCATGACTCTGCCGAATTTCGGTGGAGCTCATACAGAATGGCTATCTTTTCGAGCCATTTACGAGGCAACTCATGCCTACTTCAGCGACATAGAAAACACGGCAAGACTCAGAAGGAGCTTGCGTGGTCGCGCACTGGAGACAGTGAGCTCAGAGCTCATCGGGAACGCAAAGCCGGATGAGATCATGAGAGAATTGGAACTACAGTTTGGACGTCCTGACTCAATAGCTCAGGCCGAAACGGACCGACTTAGAGGGCTACCAAAATGCAGCGAGTCGCCCAAGGACATCTGCACCTTTGCAAGTCGAGTCAGAAGCGGAGTTGTCACTCTGCGAGCTCTCAAGAAGGGGCACTATCTGCTCAATGCCGAGCTGGTGCGCCAGCTAACTGAGAAGCTACCCAATTCTCTGCGTGTACAATGGTACAGAACGTACACGGAAAAGTACCAGTCGCTGCCGGACCTGTCACTCTTCAGCGACTTCATAACCGAGCAAGCTCACTTCTGCAGTGCATTCGCCCCGCCTGAGAACATTAAGGAAACGGATTCTCTAGCGGGAAAACGCGTCATACAACGGACGCATACAGCTACCGACAAGCCGGTAAACAAATGTCGAATTTGCGACAAAAGTGGTCACTACGCGTCTGACTGCCAAAGGTTCAGAGACGCAGCAAGTGACAAAAGGTGGGAGCTAGCCAAGAATTACAACTTGTGCTATCGCTGCCTAAGACAACGTCGTGCTGGACACACTTGCAACAAGAAGCAGTGTGATCATAAGGGGTGTACAGCCACGCACCATCGACTTCTTCATAGGGGTAAGAAGCCTCAAACAGACAGGACAAGGAAGCCTGCTGTTCCAGAAGAGAAGAAGGAGTCTCAGGAGACGGTGGCCAGTTCGCGAACTGAATCGAGTCAAGCTTTCCTGAAGATGATACCGGTCCGGGTAATAGGACCGGCGGGAGAGGCAGACACATACGCACTCCTTGACGACGGATCCACCGTTTCGCTGATCGACGAAGCAATCGCTCAGCGAGTGGGAGCAGTGGGCCCAATCGACCCTCTGAAGATCGGTGCTATTGGAAACACCATGATCGACACTCCCTTATCGAGACGTATAACCGTCACTCTCACAAGTCGTATGAGAGATAGGGTGCCCTTCAAGGCGCGCACCATTTCGAAGCTCAACCTGTCACCACAGGCAGTCAGTCAAGAAGACGTAACCCGCTGCAGGCACCTTCGAGACTTGACGTCGCAGCTTACGTATCCTGCTGGAGTGCCAAAGATACTCGTCGGCCAAGACAACTGGCATTTGTTGTTGGCCACTGAAGTCCGCAGAGGACCTAGAAGCCAACCCATCGCGTCGAAAACCATGATGGGCTGGACATTGCACGGCGCGCACACCAGAACACTGGGCCAGCAGGTGCACTATGTCAACGGGTGTCAGTCCGTTGACGCAAGGCAAGATGCGGAACTGAACGAGCAGCTCCGTGAATTCTTCGCTATCGAGTCGTTGGCTATCAATCCACGACAACCAGCTTCTGACCCCCAGAAGAGGGCAGAAGATATACTGAACCGTCACACAAGACAGTTAGGAAATGGGCACATAGAAACCGCTATGTTATGGCGGGACGAGAAAATAGAGATGCCCGATAGTTACGAGACAGCACTCAAAAGGCTAGTCTCCATAGAGAAGAAGCTGGATAAAAACCCCGCTCTTCATGTGAAATACACACAACAGATGGACTCCCTGATAGAAAAGGGATATGCTGAGAAGGCTCCCAAGTCAAGCACGCCAGGAAAAACCTGGTACCTGCCTCATTTCGATGTCTTCAACCCCATGAAGCCAGAGAAAATTCGAATAGTACATGATGCCGCCGCAAAATCGAGAGGAAAGTCACTCAACGACTTCCTGCTAACTGGACCAGACTTGCTGCAGTCGCTGCCCGGCGTCATGATGAGATTTCGTAGACACTGCGTGGCCATCTCCGGAGACATAGCCGAGATGTTCATGCAAGTAAAAGTACGAAGTGAAGACCGAGACTCACTTCGCTACCTATGGAGAGGCAACAGAAGAGATGGAGCCCCAGAAGAATATCGTATGACGTCCATCATTTTCGGCGCGGCAAGCTCGCCGTGCACCGCTATCTTTGCGAAAAATTGGAACGCAAGAAAGCACATCGAACAGCATCCAGTAGCAGTGAAAGCTATAGTAGAGAGCCATTATATGGACGATTATCTGGACAGCTATAAAACAGTCGAAGAAGCGACAGAAGTCGCGACAATGGTGAAGAAAATACACCAACAGGCGAAGTTTGACCTAACAAAATGGGTATCAAACAGTAAGCGCCTGATAGAAAATATCGATCCGTCACAAACCTGCACTGAGGTTGTGAACATCGGAGATACAGTAGGCGCAGAGAAAATACTCGGCCTGATTTGGAGACCTAGTGAAGATACGCTAGGTTTCAACCTAACGCTTGCGAGACTGCCGCCAGGAATTTTAGAAAAGGAGGCCCCTACAAAAAGAGAGGCTCTCAAAATTGTCATGTCGTTATACGACCCCCTAGGACTAGCCTCGCCTGTTACGATTCGAGCTAAACAAATATTGCAAGAAGCTTGGAGGCGAGGCGTCGATTGGGACCAGCTATTAGACGCTGACCTGGCATCTCAGTGGAGAAGTTGGATCGAAAACCTGCGGCAGCTCAAGGGCATCAGCATACCAAGATGTTATCCTGGTTATAGTGATGCCACAGAAATACAAATACATGTATTTACCGACGCAAGCGAGCTGGCATACGCAGCAGCTGTGTATTGGCGAGCCACCACAGCAGTAGGCACACAGAAGGTGAGCCTAGTCATGGCCAAGGCGAGAGTAGCTCCATTAAAGCTACAATCGATACCGCGCCTCGAGCTGCAGGCAGCGGTGATGGGAACCCGTCTGGCTGCAGCTGTGAAACGTGAACACGACAACAATCCATCGTCGGTCACGTATTGGACAGACAGCAAAACAGTCTTGTCGTGGATTAGAAAAGGAGCACGAACCTATAAAGCTTTCGTAGCTCATCGCATAGCTGCCATAGAAGAAGGTAGCAAAGTGGAGGATTGGCGATGGATATCCACGAAGTTGAACATCGCCGATATAGCGACTCGTGACGTGCCGCCGAGGTTTGACTCACAACACGAGTGGTTCTGTGGCCCAAGTTTTTTGTATGAAGACCCTTCTTCATGGCCATCAGAAAAACCTCCAATCACAGAAGAGACAGGAGAGGAAAGAACGCTCACTGTCACAGAAAAAGAAAAATCTGTTTTGGAGAAAATAACAGACAGACATACATACACTTCGAAGCTCATAGAAGCTATACCTAATCCCGTCAACTTTTCGAGATGGGAGCGGCTATTACGTGCGACTGCTACCGTCCTACGTTTTATACATCTCTGTAAACAAAGGACAGAGAAAACGTTCTACAAAAGAACCCGGAAAAACGCTGAGGAGGACACGGACTGGCGAAAGAAAAAGAAGACAGCGACTGCAGCAACCAAGCCGTCATACATAGCGCCAGAAGTCCGAAAGCAGTACATAGATGCGAGCTTTCTTCAAAAAGCCGAGAAAATACTCGTACAAGTTGCACAGCAGCAATCGTTCGCTCAAGAAATAGCTAGATTGCATGCACATGAAATAGTGGACAAAAATAGTCCGCTACACGCGCTGCAAATAGAAGTAGTAGATGGCCTACTACGTATTAGAAGCCGTATAGCCGCCACTGACGAGGTCACAGAAGATGTAAGGCGACCGCCAATATTACATGGCGACCATCATATAACCCAGCTCTATATAGACTGGACACACCGCAGCTTACTACATAGTGGGACTGAACTCACAATAAATGAGGTACGGCAGCATTATTGGGTCGTAAGGATGCGTCCCACCACCAAGAAAGTACTGGCACAATGTCTTCAGTGCCGTATTCGTAAGGCACAAGCACCTGTGCCAGCGACCGGCGACCACCCACGAACGCGCCTGGCTCATCACCAAAGGCCGTTCACGTACACCGGGCTAGACTACTTCGGCCCGCTATCTGTCACCGTGGGTCGCCAGCATCACAAGAGATATGTAGCACTGTTTACATGCCTCACCACAAGAGCTGTCCACCTCGAGATCGCCGCCAGCCTCAGCGCAGACAGCGCAATATTAGCGCTGCGCCGTTTCGCCGCCCGCAGAGGATGTCCAACTGAGATCCACTCAGACAACGGCACCAACATGCACGGTGCCGATCGAGAGCTACGAGAGGCCTTCCGAGAGGAGGCCAGTCGCCGAGGCATCACTTGGCGCTTCATCACCCCATCAGCGCCCTTTATGGGAGGCGCATGGGAGCGTCTAGTTCGCTGCGTAAAAAACGCATTGTATACCGTACTCACAGAGAAACACCCACACGAAGAGGTGTTGTCCACACTGATTTGTGAGGCAGAGTACACGGTAAATAGCCGCCCGCTGACACATGTATCAGTCGACGGCGATGACGACGAGTCTATCACGCCGAACCACTTCCTACTTGGTGGGTCGGCTAGACTCCCAAACCCCGGCGTGTTCACCGAGCAAGACATCGACCACAAAAAGATGTGGCGTCGGTCACAAATTCTGGCCGACATGTTCTGGCGCCGGTGGGTGCGAGAATACCTGCCGGAGCTCCAAAACCGGCGGGAGCCCCATAGCCGCGGGCCTGGCCTGCTGGTGGGCGACCCCGTCCTCATCGCGGACGGGCAGCTGCCTCGCAACACGTGGCCGCGAGGCCGCATTGAGGCCATATACCCTGGCCCTGATGGAGAAGTCCGGACCGCTGAGGTGCGCACCACTGGCGGCACTCTAAAGCGTCCGGTGAAGAAGCTCATTCCCTTGCCAAAGTGAGCGCAGCAGAGTTCCGGCGGCGAGAGCTGAGCGACGTGTCGCAGAGCGTCGAGGTCACGAGCGCTGCCGACGTGCGCCGCTCACAATGCTGATGCAGCGCCGCGCCAACGTAGCATCGAGTCGACGCGACACTGCACGGCGGGAGAGATGTTCGCGACGATACGTCACCATTTACATAGGTAGTCATATGTAAAAAATAAATAGTATTGACAGACACACGTCTGCTCACCCCAGAGCGCCATCGCATACTAAGCGATGTCGGTAGGTGAAAAAACCTTTTATAGTAAAGCCCGTAACTAATTTTGTTCATGTTTTTGAGACACTAAAATTATATTTTATGTGTCTATCAGTATATAATAGAGTTATATAGTCTAATAACAATAAATTAGAAGTATTAATATGCATACTGACTATGTTATTACGGAAAGAAACAAGTATTTAATTCCGTAAACTCAACCGTCCTCAACGAGCGTTTAGTTCACAATGACCTGTAAGAGGGCGGCACCTTATATTTATACTAAAACCAGTTATTGTAGAATTTTGATAACTTTAAACTCATGTTTTAGGGGCTTTTACATAGTTTAGAGTGCGCATATAGCGCTTATGTGTTAGAGTTATACATAAGGTACCTTAGATATATGATAAATGTATAGTTTTAAGGAAATAAAAATATTTTGTTTACTTATTTTAGACCCCCCAAAATTGGCAGGGTATCAAGTAGTGCTATAGGTATTATATTCACCTACCAATCAGATTATTTCCTTACACGTAATTGTTTTGTTAGGAAACACCACCTAGGTGTTCTAGATAGGATGGCTGGATACCATGACTGAGAAATTATACATAATAGCAGTACATGGCCAGTCATAGTGCATTTTCACTCTAAAAAGGGAAATATACATACATTTTACTCAAGTAAGTGTTTGGAAAATTCGATACAAGCCATTTAGCGCTTCTAGGTGACCTAGAATTTTGTCTAGGCCCTATAAATAGATAGCACCTGTGTAATTCTAGTACATAGACATCACTTGCTTGAAGTGATGTGTCTGTGTATGCCGGCATGGACGTTTCTATGCGTCTGCCGACGGGTCACTACGTCCAGGGACACTTGGTGCCTGGTCAGTTATAGATATGCTGTCTGAAGCATTACCTTCGTGGACCCGCAGGCGGGCGCCTAGACTCAGTCATGACACAAAACTAGTATATAGGTGTATATAACGCACACAGACACATTAAAGCTGTGAGACGACGTAAAATTTAGTATTCGGCCGCTTCCCGGCACCTTAAGCTGCGGAAAGGCTGGTGGTACACCCATCAGGGTACCGCCGTCAGACAGCCTAGTTTTCCAGCTACCCAACCACACTTCCGGAAGGAGCTTAGCTCTGGTGGTTGAGGAGTTAAGCGACCTGATATGGTGCGAGGTTACATGGATTCGCTATGTAAACAAACTTGTAACAAACGATAGCTCATCGGGGGTTGGACATGTAGCTACCGGACTTCTACCTTGGGATAGCCCATCACGAGGGCTACCCGGGTGTGAATGTAACTTGAAAATCCACCCAGCGGTCTGAGTAGGAATCGAGTTTATGTGCCAAGATCAGGGGCATAAGCTAACTTCTCGCACCATTTCGCGGCTGTACGCCTGAATGTTTTGAATATAACTGTAACACTTATGTGTGTCAACGGCCCAGTAGGAGGGCTCCAAGTCCCTCGCTGGTACCCTAGAGCTAACATGTCTAGTTTTAGGAGAAACTCGATTGTAAAGCTTCAAACTGGCGGGAATTCCCTTTCTTTGACGTTCTCCTTACGAGAACTCCCTGATGGTAGGGGCTAGGGACCTGAATCAAAGACCGGAGGGAAGGTCTCCTCGAGACCTATCCGAAGGTGCAAGTTTCACCAGAATCGGTCCAGTGGAAGGGTAGTTCCTGTCAGTTTTAAGCTACGAGTCATAAGGTATATTTTTCTTAGAAATAAAGTTTTTGCGGTCGGAATGTTGTGGTCCTCGTCGCGGTCGAGTTCGCTTCTTTAATAGTGCGCAGGCGCGTGAACATTTCGTAGCCATTATTTCACTTAAAGTATTTCCACGCATCATTGCGCATCGAGGACCATGCAGGAACGTCGCTTCTGGCCATGAACAAATAGTTTTTTATTTAACCTGGACATCACGTTTTCACCTCAACATACTTGGCAGCCTTCAAGTGTCTCCAAGGTCCGTAGCTACCAGATGACAACTGAACAATAGGTGCAAGGGGCGTCAACGCGTTCAAGCAGGAGCCTTACAACCTCCCGATTGCCTGTCGGTCTTGGACGATCACGTCCGTCCCGTACACATAGAGTTTATGGAATATAATGATGTCCCAGTGTGCAGGGACATCATTATATTCCAAATATATTATATAGAAATATTGACAAATTGACTGTCAATATTTCAACCAAAACCTTTAAAATCTATCGTGAACTTCATAGCTACAAAGATCATATAAATATATTCTAATTATAATTCACATAAAAATACATTGAATTTGGAGTGAGTAGTAAAAATTTAGAGTTGAATACTTAGAGTTGACTGAAAGCTCAAGGCAAACATTAGGGTAATAACTTTGGTAACATTCTTCTGACATTCTGTGATGATACCATTTTGATGTATATTATATGTTTGCTGCATACTCCCGCATTCTGCGTCCCCGGTGACTTAAACGTACTCCTACATATATCTAGATCGCACAAAAATCATGTTAACAAGCTTTAATCAAGTTAGGTTGCTAGACAGTGTCTACCTCTGCTTAAAATATTTCAAATGAATTTGAACAAAACAGTTTAATATCCCTAACCAATTGGCCTGATTTCGCATACATGTGTGGTTTGGATGACAATGCACGGTTATCTAAATGGTATTATTCTAAATCCAATATGGCGGACTTCTAAGAAAGTCGGATCAATTTATTTTTATTCACTCCTATGTTATGGCCATGAAACGAAAGGTTTAGCTGAGAAGAATATGACAAAGTTTGTTTTAAAATTAATGTTTATTTTGCTCTACCAGAATCAGAATCAGAAGTCTTTATTTGTGAGTACCTTAGGTAACACGACCAAAATTAATGCTGCGCCAAAAACATTTGTTATTTGTTTCATCATCATCATCATCATTTCAGCCGATAGACGTCCACTGCTGGACATAGGCCTCCCCCAGGCGTCGCCACATTGACCGATCCCGTGCGTCTCGCATCCAGCGCCTTCCCGCAACCTTAACCAGGTCATCGGTCCAGCTAGTGGGAGGTCCAACGTATCGTCTTCCGGTTCGCGGTCGCCATTCCAGAACTTTTCGGCCCCATCGGCCATCCGTTCTGCGAGCAATGTGCCCTGCCCACTGCCACTTAAGTTTGGCAATTCTTCGGGCTATGTCGGTAACTTTGGTTCTCCTGCGGATATCATCATTTCTGACGTGATCACGCAAGGAAATTCCGAGCATAGCCCTGTCCATTGCCCTTTGGGTGACTTTAAGCTTTCTGATAAGGCCCATTGTGAGCGACCACGTCTCGGTCCCATAGGTGATTATTTGATTAGTAAATTTAAATGACGTTAAATTAACGATATTTCCTGGACAAATAATGACAAATTAATTAATTAACAATATTATAATTTCTGTTAATAAAACATAATTAGTTAAACACTCATTTGACAGCATAGCAGCAATTGTAATTAAAACAATGTATGTCCGCCGAATATAACTATTGTGGTATTTATTCAAGATCTACTTACGTTTCATAACACTCCACAAACCATCTTCATATCTTTTGATATTGTATCAATTTTAGTAACTCTTTCATAAGTATTCTTTGATATTCTTATTACCTGTAAAGCATATTTTTAGTTATTTCTGATTTATTTGTATTCTTTAACCTAATTTCTATTGCTTATTTGCAAAATTATGGAATTTTTTATACTCTGACATTTTCATCTGACATGACATCTGTCACGGGCTTCAGCTTTTTTAGTCTGGAATCAGCTCTGAACGCCGAAAGTTTGGTTTTGGTTGTGAAATTTGAAGAACACAAATTTTAGCCTTGAATTACTAAAAGTACTTATAAAATTGTAATGCATTCAGTTTGTGAACCACTGTTATAAATCCCTGAAGAACTATAAATAAATACCGTTTATACTCTCAAGTGAACTTTTACTATTATAATATCAAGGTGTGCCAGACTGGCATGTGGAGTATGAAATGCGGCAGACAGGACCTCAGCGGCGCGGCGTTATGAGCTGTGAGGCCGCGCGCGCCCTCCGGCAGTACGCGCTGGGAGCGCATGCTGAACATGAGGGCCCACATCTCGCGGTAGCGCTCCACCAGCCGTCCCATCGCACCGTGCCATGCCACCCTGGTTTGCGGTTGCACCTTCACCACTTAGAAGAGTTCCTGTTCGTCCTGCTGCCTGATTAGCTGACCACGACGTGCGAAGCCGAACCTTATTTTATTTCTTTATCCTTTTTCTTAATTTTATTTTATTTTAATTTTATTAACGTGGCTTACGTATACCTCCACTGAGCTTTACGTAACGTGACACTATGGGTAATCAAAAAAATATAACAAAGCCATAGGTCCACTTCATAAAGAGCATGCATTACACTTATAAAAAATTTAATTACATTGCAAACATAAAAAATTTATTTCAATACTATTCAATTCAATTAAAGTTTCAATTTTCGAAGTCGGTGTCCATAACGAAAAAAGTTGGTACCTACCAAAGACACCGACTTCGAAATAGAAAGTTATTTTTCACTTTGTAGTGTTTTTAGTTGGAAGTCGGTAGTAATTTTTTGTAAAAAAGATTTTTATTTTTTTTATGTCCTCGTGATCTTGTATCTTCCCATGAGATCCACAAGCTAGTAATACTTCATAGAAAAATGGAAAATGAAGTTTATTAGGAATCAGATTTTCAGAAAGAATAAGTAACCAAGCGACTAGAAAATTAACTAAGACTACGGATATTTTGGGAAGAGTGAGGGTTTTAAAGTGGAACTAGATGGGTCACATAGTCGGATGCCAAATGACAGAAGGACCTAAAAAATTACAGAATGGATCCCAAGAATCCAGATTAAAACACGTTAAGTACGCAGCCACCCTCAGATGTACAGACAACAAGTATGTGTTTAAACAAAAGTTGTCCTTATTTTATAAAAGAGTCATTAGTAAAATAGTTTTTTTAAGGATAGAATTTATTTAGTTATCTGCATGTACGCAGCAATAACAACAATAAGTCGGTTAAAAACAGCAAAAAGCAGTAAGTCAGCTGACTAATATCTATTGTTCTAGTATTCCTTTTGTTATTAATTGCCAGTTAAGTGTTAGAGCTAGTAGGTATGGGTATTTGCAAATAATACAATAGGAATTAAAACAGCTGTTATTTCTTTCAAAATGGCAACAAGTTTACAACTTGGAAGTTGTTTATTTTTTTGCTTTGTTATTCCCTTCACCAATTAATTACTGCAGCTATAGAAATGAAGCTTTGTCGGCTCATCTGTTTAAGTTCACTTTAGTATTTCTTACTTAAACCTTCCTAATTTCTTAACTTTAATTATATTTTTATTAATAAATAAAGTAGGCCGTTTTCTTTTTTGCTAGTGTGCTAGTCGTAAATAAGACGTATTACATGAATAAAAAAACAATCAATTGATTAGTTACGTAATTTATCAACTCAAAAGATAATTATACAAAAATAACCGAGTAATATAAACGTATGTAATGTTATCGTAGCGCTTTGCTACGAGCCGCTACGAGAGTCTACGAGAGTCTACGGCGTGCTACGAGTCGTAGCCGTCCTAGAACGTTCATACTTTATTCATTGTTTCCTTCCACTAATGTCACATATTTCTAAGTGTCTTGGCATTGCAAAATCATCATAATTTCAGCTCCAAGACGTCCACTGCTGGACATGGGCCTCCCAAGCTTCGCCAAATCGACTGACCCTGTATTTCTTGCCATCCAGCAGACTGCCGCGCCCCCAGTATTATTAAATTATTTAGATATATTATTTCAACAGAAATATAGCTTACACAGTTATCACCTCCTTTTGTACTACTATGAAGTACTGTTACAAGATAGGGCAGCGCCATCTAGTGACGAGTAGAAGAACTAAGTAGAAACTAATGGCGCCATCTAGTATCGAATAGCGGAACTAATGTTCTCGAAAGTTCGTATACATTATGGGGCTGGTCTGTGTTAACAAACTTACGCTTTGAGCTTTCAGCGACAAGCCTTGTAGGGCTTGCCTTTGTGGATGCAGTCCTACCTTGTCCGTCTCCTTCAGAGACGGCAAGGTGGCGTGGTCTTGAGGGAGAGCGCTACGGTCGTGTAGATCCTCAAGGCAAGTGCGGTGATTATCCTTCTCGTGGTTGCTGCCCTGTTCTTGGTCTAATTCCTTATGAAATAGACGTAACAGAAATCACCGGGCGACGCAACACAGGGGTGGCGAGGTCATGCCCCTGGGTGTCCACCATTGAACAAGAACAATGATGGATTGCAATGACCTCCCGCGTGTTTGTGCCGTGCGCGGGGACCCGTACAGAGGGATGAAGGGATCCTGGTGGTTGAGTGGAGCAGGTTGCACACAACACACCACTTTGGCCCGGATTTCTTACCACACGGGAGGTTGTGGAAGTAGCTTACCCACGATCAATCGGCTGCGCTCTCCTTCTGAGAGCTTAAGCGAGGTACGTGGGGTCCACTGAGGTCGTCCTTGGATGACTGAAGTGGTGGTAAAGGTCAAGCTGACGGTGTAAGGGAGGGCTGGTTTTTCAAGCCAGCCCTACGAGCTACGAGCTACTACGAGCACCCGATGTCGCACTGTAAGCCAGCCCTGCGTACCTATATCTCAAAGGTAGTCCTAACGTCCCACTTTAAGTAGTGGGACGTTCCCAGATGCGGGCTCGATGGAGGGTGGGAGCCGGAGAGATGAAGTTTTTTATAATATATTCATGGATTTTTTAAGTAATTTGAATACCCTAAGGGTGGAGTCGGCGGAAGCTGACAAAACTCTTGCCCCGGGACCGGCGGTTAACACCACCGGCTCCTGCGTGGGTGCCCCCCAGGCTGAGGTGAAAACCGCAGCCGCCCCTCAGGCTGTGGTGAAATCCGCAGCCGCCCCTCAGGCTGCGGTGAAAACCGTTGCCGCCCCTCCGGCTGTGGTGAAAACCGCAACCAGGAAAAAAGCACAGTCCCTTGGGAAACCTGCGGCGAAAGCTGCAGGACCCAGAACGGGTAGCATTAGCAAACGGAGTGCACCTAGCACACCGCGTGTCCCTGGACCAGTGGTTAACGTCGCTGCGTTCAGTGTATTGTCCCAAGCGGTAAGTCATAAGGGTTCAAGGCTGCATGGAACCAGCACTGACCCTTCCCTCCCCACGGCAAGGGCAGGTGAGCTGGGGTTGCAAAATCCCACCGCTAACCCAAGCCTTCCTAGGCATCCTCCTCCTAATCCTCCTCTAACTGTGGCACCAAAGGCCACATCCTCCGAGTTCGCTGCCTCCAGCCAGATGGGAGTACCTGGCAGTAGAGAGTCTGCACCAACCTGGCAGGTGCAAACTCGCAAAGGTAAGGGCAAGGGTAAAAAAAGAACCAAACAAGCCCTTGCCCCCCCCGCAGATCCCGCGGAGCCGACAGTCCCTGCCGCCCAGGGCAAAAAGTTCCTGAACAGGAAGGAAAGAAGGCAGGCACAGAGGAGAGGCAAGGCTAAGGCTTCTCTTAGCTTCTTAAAGGGGAAGCAAGCGCAACCTGCGTCCGACAATAGCCAACCGGTGGCGTGCGGCCCAGCACAGACGGCCACCTCGTCGCAGCAGGCCGCCCGGGGGGGTCAGGCCGGTGCCAAGCGGGCTCTCAACGAGACCTTGTCGCCTCGTGGGGAGCACAAGCGGCAGCGGCTTGACCGGTCCGGGCGGGTTGAATCGATGAGCTACGCCCGGGCTGCCAGTTCTCACCTGTGCGTCGCGGTAACCTGCGAGCGCACGGGCGCCATTACCAAAGAAGTGTCGGATGTGGTCACTAGGTCGATTCAGAGAAGAATCATAGAAGAGGCCTTATCCCCCACTGTGGAGACACCCGAGCGCCAGACGCCGTCCTTTACCGCCAAGCCGCAATTTGGCAGTGGAGCGCTCAAGCTTTGGTGTAGCAACGACTACACCTTAGCTTGGCTGAAGAGGACGGTGCCCGACTTGGCCGTCCAGGCTGGCACCGTGCTAGCCGTCAAGGGCCAATCAGAGCTTCAGAAGCAAGTGCGTTGCGGGATTGTCATACCGGATGACAGTGGGGTGTATGAGGACCTCAATATAGCAGCGAGGACACTCTGGTATCAAAACCCATGGGTTGACATCAGAAGGTGGGTCATTATTCGCTCGGAGAGGCAAAAGGCGTGCTGGTTTGTGGTTCTAGGTGTCCCCGAGGACCAGATCCCGACCTTGATGGGCGCCGAGCGCAGGCTGTCATTTGGCCTGGGCTCGGTGTACATTAAGTTCCAGGGGGCCAACGGCAAATTTGTGTGTGTCCCTCGGGGATGGGACCCGGCCACAAGGCAGCTCGTCAACGCAAGGGAGAGCAACCCTCCGCCAATCAGCCCGGAAACATCCGCGGCCGAACCCACTACAGCTGCTGTGCTGGCCACCCCTATCGATGACGCGAACACCGTTCCTCTGTCGGGCGGGGAGCCGGATGACATGACTTCATCGAGGGAGACGCCTTCGCCGGTCTGCAGCTAGAAGAAGACGAGGAGGGCCCCACCCGTGATGGCGACCCCTTCGTCAACTTATAGCATAGTGCAGGCAAACCTCCACCACAGCCAGACAGCGACGGCCCAATTGCGCAAGTGGTTGGAGGTTCAACAAACGGCCATTGTCCTGATTCAGGAGCCGTGGATTAGGGGCGGCCAAATCAAAGGACTGACAAACCTAGGTGGTAAGCTCCTTGTTACCTCTAACCATGATCACCCTAGAGCGTGTATTTTTGTTACAGGTAACCTCAAAGCACAGCTTCTAAACAATTTCTGTTGCAGAGATATCTCTGCAGCTAGGCTGGCAATGCAGCGTGGTGACTCTCTGATGTCGATCGTCTTCGCCTTGGCCTATATGCCTGAAGCAGAGACCCCACCCCCGCACGACCTTGTCCGTCTCGTAACCCAATGCGAGAACAACGGGGAAGAGATCATCATTGGGACTGACGCAAACGCACATCACCCTCTGTGGGGAATGGATACGCAAAATGAAAGGGGTAAGGCATTAGTGGACTACTTGTTTACAACTAACCTATCCCTACTAAACACAGGCGCGGTACCGACGTTTGTTACAAGACGCAGTCGCACAATTATCGACCTGACTCTGGCGACAGAAGGCGCAGCAGAAATCACCACTGGATGGCAGGTCTCCAACGAGGCCTCCTGCTCGGATCACAGGTGGATCCGCTTTGACATGCAGGCCTGTGTAGCACCTGTGCCGCCTCGGCGCAATCCGCGCAACACGGATAGAGCCGTCTACACTCGCACCCTTGATTCAAAGTTAGCGCCCGTATACACGGCACTAACTACTGCGAGCACATCGCAGTTAGACTTACAGGTAAGTAAACTTACTGAGACAATGATAAGCAGCTACCATACCGCCTGCCCGGCAACAGTGCCACGGAAAACACCGGGCAAACAACCCTGGTGGGGCGCGGAGTTGGAACGCAAACGCAGGAAGGTAAGAAAGGCCCTAAACAGAGCTATGAACACATGCGCGGATGAGGACTGGGACGCCTATTACGAGGCCAAATCCAGCTATAAAAAATGCATCAGATTCAGACGTACCGCAGGATGGCGTAAATACTGTGGTAGCATTGAATCTTGCCAACAAGCAAACAGGGTAAGGAAAGTACTGGCACAGCAGAATACACCTGAGCTCGCCACACTCCGCACACCCGACAACACACTCACCACATCACCTGAAGAAGCGAGACGCGTCCTAGTTGAAACACACTTCCCAGGAAGCGTCTTCGTCCAGGTAACTAACTGGCAGGATACTACTCAGACACCAACTAACGACGACTGGCTCTACGCACACAGGGTGATCACGCTGGAAAAACTCCAGTGGGCCATCAATAGCTTCCATCCCTTCAAGGCACCAGGTCCAGATGGAGTGTTCCCTGCGCTTCTGCAGTGGGGAGGTAAGTCTGTGGCGGATAGACTCTTGCCACTATGCCTGGCCTTAAGACACGTTCCAAAAGGTTGGAGGGAAGTGAAAGCAATTTTCATCCCAAAGCCCGGCAAGGGAGACTATACAAACGCCAAATCCTACAGACCAATCAGCCTGACCTCGTTCCTACTTAAGACCATGGAAAGGCTGTGCGACAGGGAACTACGCGATGGCGCCTTAATATCACTAAGTCTACATGGTAAACAACACGCCTACAGCTCGGGCAAGTCTACTGAATCCGCTCTTCATTTGGTGGTAGGCCAAATAGAGGAAGCAATCCATCAGAAAGGCACCTGCCTGGGCACCTTCATAGACATCGAAAGGGCCTTCGACAAGACAAACTTTTCCAGCATCGGTGCTGCACTCTCCAAGCACGGAGTAAATCAGGTACTAATTGACTGGATAACCAACATGCTAAGCAAACGAGCAGTTTGTCTGGAGGGAGAACAGCAGCTGACCTTAATAGCCAGGGGCTGCCCGCAGGGAGGAGTGCTTGCCCCCCTACTATGGAATCTGGTAATCAACGATCTCATCACCAGACTCAACGAACACCGTTACTATACAATTGGGTATGCAGATGATCTAGCAATCCTCGTGCCTGGGAAGGTGACTGGAACTATCTGCAATCTCACTCAGCAAGCTCCGCGTATAGTGGAACGGTGGTGCGGGGAGTATGACCTATCGGTAAATCCCTCTAAAACTGAACTAGTCATGTTTACGCAGAAAAGAGTTCTAGGCCCTTTCCGCCTACCTAAGCTGTTCAACACGGAACTGAAGTTGTCCAACGAGGTTAAGTATCTGGGAGTCATACTTGACAGTAAGTTAAACTGGAGCAGTCACCTGGACAACAAACTAAGCAAGGCATGTATCACCTTTTGGCAATGCAAGAAAATGATAGGCAAAAAGTGGGGACTCTCCCCCAAAATCATACTCTGGCTGTACGGCGCGGTGATTCGGCCCATGGTCACCTACGGGGCCGTGGTGTGGTGGCCTCGCACCAGGCTAAGTACTGCCGTGAGTAGATTACAACGCATGCAAAGACTGGCCTGCATGGCAATAACGGGCTGCATGAGGACTACCCCGACTGCTGCGCTAGAAGCCATGCTTGGACTCCCCCCTCTTCACCTGTTTATACAGCAAGAAGCAACGATGGCGGCAGTACGCCTCAAGGCACTGGATCTATGGGGCAAAAGGGAGACACAACACACCGCTCTGCTTGAGGAACTCAACATCGAACTCCCCCTAACAAAAGCAATCAACGACCGGATACCTAAGCAATTCATCTTTGACAAAAAATACAGGATCCAACTGCACGAGGACCACCGCTGCGAAGGGCTACGCCCGGACGAGCTAAGGATCTTCACAGACGGATCCAAGACAGGCACAGGCACAGGTGCGGGGGTTTTCTCGGAGGACCTCAACATCCACCTGGCCACGCCACTTGGGGCTCATAACACAGTGTTTCAGGCTGAGTGCTTGGGCATCACCTTGGCAGCCTCTGCCATCCTAGCCAGGGAGGTTGAGGACTTCCCAGAGGCACTGAGCAGCGTCACGGTTAGCTCGGGACTTATAGACGAGTGTCACCAACGACTGAACCAGGTCGGTACACGCAATAGAGTAACCATCCAATGGATCAAGGGGCACAGCGATTCTCGAGGTAATGATGCAGCAGATGAGCTGGCCCGAAGAGGTTCCAGTATGGTGGCAGTGGGACCAGAACCCATCGTACCACTACCCTTCGGGTACCTCCGCAATCTGGTAAGAAAGCGCACCAGGGAACAACACCACAAATTGTGGAATGACCATAGCGCAGGCAGGCCAAGGAGGCGCTTCCCTCGTTAGATGGCCGGTTTACGCAGAAAGCCTTGAGACTGTCAAAACCACAGTTACGTGCAGTCACAGCCGTAACAACTGGCCATGGGACTTTTAACAAGCATCTTTTTGTCTTAGGGATCACGGACAGCCCACTGTGCAGGGCATGCATGGAGGAGGAAGAGACAGCAGCACACCTGCTCCTAAGCTGCCCAGTAATCGCTGGTTACAGGGCCAAATTCCTCGGTGACTCAGGTACCGTACAGAGAATAGTTGGCAACACCAAGGCGCTGCTGGCTTTCCCCGAGGAGCTGGGATGGATCGAGTGAGGAAGATGAATCCCACCCGTACGCAAAATACGCGCTTAGACGTGGAGTTGCGGACACCAGCCCGCCTTAGCGGGCTTAGGGGCGCGCGTGGAACACTACGCGCCGCCACCTCGGGTCCTGATTTGTGGGGGGCGACGTCCCCGAGTCCGCCACCCCTGGACCCATTTAGGGGGGCTGGAAGAGGGCGTTGTCCGCCCTCCGCCGACGCCCGGCGCGACGCTCCGCGATCGGGTTAGCAGATGAAATCTCCCTCTCCCTCTCCGCAGCCTCCTTCTGCGAGACGACTGTTTCGCAGAAGGATACCACCGCGTCCCAGGACTCCCCACTGCCGACCATAGACTTCACTACGGCCGGCAGCGACAGGTCACTGCCTACTTCAGAGATGAGGGCACGGCGTGGCTCCTCCCAAGCGGCACACTCTGCCAGCGTATGCCGCGCCGTGTTCTCCCGGCAGTCGACGCAGTGGTGACACCGGGCGTCCGGCTCCCTGTTTATGCGACACAGGTACTTCCCGAAGCAACCATGCCCCGAGAGCACCTGCGTCACCCGAAACGACAGGGAGCCGTGCCTCCTCCCGAGCCAGCGCTCGAGCACTGGCCGGACCGCCTCGATGGTAACGAGGCCGGCGGTAGGGCGTAAAAGCCTGTCCCGCCATTCCGCCACCAGAACCTCGCGGAGCTGAGACTGACGCAACTCCATATGTCGCTGCATCAGCCCTTCGCCCCGCGCCCGCGCTTCCTCGCGCCACCGGTACAGTGACGCGAGTACCTTTGCCTCCAGGTCCCAGGGCGGGGATCCGGCCAGTACGCAAGCCGCCTCGTAGCCCGTCTTAACCTAACCTAACCTAAGTTCGTGTCGAGTAGAATTTTCCAGAATGTTCGAACCGAACACTCCACTAAGGGAGGGGCGTGAAGGCCCTGCTGTAAAGGCGGGCGGTCGTCGGCGGAGGACTGGACGTAAAGGCTCTGCCAGTTTCCCAGTCCTCCTCCAAACAGACGATGCGGGAGTGCCGCTGGGTTATTTTAGTGGGTATACCGGAACTTGCCGGGGAGTCCCACATAGCCCGTCCACATTCCACCAATGGGCGGGTATGCGTAATGCATTTTTTCCCAGCGTGATCAAAAAAAAAAAAAGGTTAGGTTTTGGTAGGTTAGCGGTGGGGCTCACTTCCTGGCCTCTGGGCGGGCTGCCTTCCCCTGCGGGGGGGAACGCCCGGGGCACCCCAGCTCTGCACCCTGCACTGCCCGGCTCTGCAGTGACCGGCTCTGCCCGCTCTGCACCTGGCTTTGCACTCGGCACTCGTGCGGTTTGAGTTCACCGAGTGCACTGACCAGCTCTGCACCCTGCTTTGCCCGGCTCTGCATCCGGGCTTTGCCCGCTCTGCACCTGGCTCTGCAGCCCGGAATCTCTCCTGCGGGTGGGGGTGGCCCCGGCTCGGGGGCGGGAAGTGGGCCCACGAGGAGGTGTTGACTTGTCGTTGCCGACCCTCCTTTGACGTGGGATGGTCGGCAGGGACAAGTCAGTGGAAGGAGGAGGCGGCGGAGCGTCGATCTCGACGCTTCGCCACACACGCGGAGGGCGGCATCTGGCCTTCGCGGGCCAGATGCCGATACGTGGGGGACCGTTAGTAGTAGACCGGTACGGCGCGGCACACCGTCTAGGTGTGCCCAGCGGGGGCGTAGCTGCGCCGTGCCCTGAGGAGGAGGTTGTGTGGCAGGTCCTCTCACTTCCCGGTGTGGTAAATCCATGCTGGGGAGCGGGGAGGCCTGGGCGGCGGTTGCCTCCTTTTACGAGGACGCCATGTCGCAAAAGGAGGCAGCGGTGGGGGTGGGAGAGGGTGGTTGTACGATCGCCTGCGCCCACCTCCTGGTGGTGATTAGCGGGCGGCAGGTGCGGGGGCGCCTGTCGTCTGCATTGCACAATCACCACCCTCGTCGGGCGGGAATGGCCGAGCACTCACGGTAATTCCCGGGTCCCTCCACTGAGGGAGGGGCGTGCGGGGCCCGCCATTATGGTTGGCAATCGTCGGCGGAGGACTAGACGTAAAGGCTGTGCCGGTTTCCCAGTCCTCCTCCACACAGACGATGCGGGAGTGCGCTGGTTTATTTTAGTGGGTATACCGGGCTTGCCCGGGGAGTCCCACATAGCCCGTCCATTCCCCCGATGGGCGGGTATGCGTAATGCATTTTTTTCCAGCGTTATCAAAAAAAAAAAAGGGTGGCTGTCACGTCGACGACATCAGGCCCGGTGTCATCAGCGACCGGGCCACGATGTGGCTCGGCTGCTCGGTGGCCGCCGCCAAAACTGTGGTTGGCGCCGACCGCCTCAAAGTAGGCTGGATTACGGCCAGAGTTACCTTGCTGGCGGTTAGGCCCCTCAGGTGCTTCAGGTGCCTCAACCTGGGCCACGTCGCCAGCAAGTGTGGGTTGAAGGTGGACCGCAGCGGTCTCTGCTACCACTGCGGAAAACCGGGCCACCGGGCGCGTGAGTGCCGGGCCGAGCCCACCTGCGCAGCAGCGGGCAAACCGGCTGGGCACCCTCTTGGTGGTGCAGGCTGCGTGGGCAAAGCCCAAAACAAAGCCAAAAATAAGGGCGGTGGGCCTACCCAAGGCCCAAAAACAGCGGCGGGACCCATGGAGACCGTCACATAAATGCCTGGACTCGCCTTTCTGCAGGCGAACATTAACCACTCTGCCAGGGCCCAGGATCTTTTCACCCAGACCCTGGCAGAGAAGGGAATCAAAGTGGCCGTAGTCGCCGAGCCCTACTTTGTCCCCACCCGGGATGACTGGGTCGGGGGCCGGGATGGCTTGGTGGCCATCGCTGCCCCGGCTGCCTCTGGCGCCCCGCCCATCGGCCACGTGTCGAGGGGCAGGGACTACGTACTGGCAGCCGTGGGTGGCCTCACAGTGATAGGGGTGTACTTCTCACCCAACCGGGCTCTCGCCGACTTTGAGCAAATGTTCGGGGAGGTGGGCGCCCTGGTTGGGCAGGTCGCCCCTAGCCCCGTGCTAGTCGCTGGGGATTTCAACGCCAAATCAACGGCGTGGGGATCCCCGGCGACGGATGCGTGGGTGAGTGTCTGGAGGAGTGGGCAGTCTCCATGGGCTTGGCCGTCCTCAACACCGGGTCGGAGGACACGTGCGTGCGGCAACAGGGTGGGTCTATAGTCGACATTACGTTGGCATCGCCCGCCCTGGCGCGCCGTGTCCGGGATTGGAGGGTGGTGGTAGGCGTGGAGACACTGTCGGACCACCGTTACATCCGATTCGATGTCTCCGCGCTCCCCACCGGCCAGGACAGGAACCCTACTGTTGTTGGGGGCGGCCCGCGCTGGGTGCTAGGGCGGCTCGATAGGGAGGTCGCCAGAGAGGCCGCTGTAGTTGAGGACTGGGTGTCCGGGCCCGACATTGGCCAGGACGTGGACTAGGAGGCAGGGCGCCTTGCGGCCTCGCTGGGTCGCATATGCGACGCGGCGAAGTCCGAAGTCGAAGAAGTCGAAGGCAAAGTCCCCGCACCGCCGGTGTCGGAGGCCGAATTCGGGGCGGCCGTCCTCAGGCTCAAAATGAAGAGGACCGCCCCGGGCCCGGACGGCGTTCCGGGGACGACATTAGCGATCGCGCTAGAGGAGATCGGAGAGAGGGTGAGGTCTCTCTTCACCGCATGCGTGGTGCAAAGTCGATTTCCGCGCGCGTGGAAGACGGGCAAGCTCGTACTCGTACCGGTAGTCGATCTGGCACCGTTGGAGAGACTTCAGTACAGCCCAAGTCTCGATCGAATCGAAGGCTTTCTCGTAGTCCACAAACGCTAAACAGAGAGGCAGGTTATACTCTTCGGTCTTCTGTATAACCTGCCGCAGCGTATGTTGTGGTCTACGGTGCTAAAGCCTTTTCGGAATCCGGCTTGTTCGGGAGGCTGGAAATCGTCAAACCTGCGCGCGAGACGATTCGTGATGACTCTTGAAAACAACTTGTAAACATGGCTAAGAAGCGAGATGGGCCTATAGTTCTTCAGCCGGGCATTGTCGCCCTTCTTGAAGAAGAGTACCACCACACCCCTGCACCATGCCTGTGGCGTTTTGCCCTCGAGTATGACGGAATCAAATAGCTTCTGAAGGGCCTTGAGGACTGGTTTTCCACCCGCCTTCAGGAGTTCAGCCGTGATTCCATCATCACCCGGCGCCTTGTTGTTTTTAAGCTGTTTCAGAGCCATCCTAATCTCGTACAGGCTGACGTCCGGGATATCTTCGGTATAGTGTCGGGTCAATCTAGCTCTTGGGTCGTTTGCTAGATTCGCAATGGGTTTACTGGTTGTACAACTGCCCATAGAAACTCTCGATCTCCCTTAGAAGCTCCGGTTTGGCGGATACAATCCTGCCATCGTCGGTCTTCAGTTTCGTGAGCTGGCTCTGCCTAATAGACAGATCCCTTGAAAAAACCTTGGAGCCTTTATTTCGCTCAATCGCGTCTTTAATACGCTCGGTATTAAAGCGGCGGAGGTCTTTTTTCAAGGATTTAGAGATCTGTCTATTGATCTGCCGGTATTTGCACGCCTCATCTGAAGACTGCAGGATCATCTCACGCCTCTCCTTCATAAGCTTGAGGGTATGATCAGAGAGCTTTTTGTTTCTATCTGTACGACGGGTCTTGAAAAACTTAGACCCGACCATATGGACAGCTTCCACGAACCTGTCGCTGTATTCGTCCACGGAGCTCCCCAGGCACTCGAAACAATTCTGGAGTTCGAGCTGAAAGCTCTCGGGGTTTTGGACCTGGACCTGTGCTGGACGGAGCGTGGACTTCATCAGTCGAGACCTTTCAAGCTTAATATTAATGTTCAATGTGCCTTTTACCATGCGGTGATCGCTCCCGGTTTTTACCGAATTGATCACAGAGACATCATTGAACATTTGCTTCTTGGTTGACATGATGAAGTCGATCTCATTTTTTGTTGCACCATCGGGGCTCTGCCAGGTCCACTTCCTGTGTTCATGCTTTTTGAAGAAGGAGTTTTGAAGTTTTGACTTTGACTTTGACTTTCATCATATAGAGGCCCTCCTTCTCCATAAAACTGGCCAGTAGGTGACCCCGGTGGTTCCGTCGTCCAACTCCAAATTGCCCCACTTGCAGCTCATCCTCGTCTCGTTTGCCCAGTTTCGCGTTGAAGTCCCCCATGACCACGGTGAAGTGAGTTTTGAAACCATGCATGGCTCTGGAGATATCCTCATACATGGTCTCTACCTCGTCGTCGGGGTGTGCCGAGGTTGGGGCGTAGACCTGTATGACCTTCAGCGAATATCTAGAGGAAATTCTGAGTATAAGGTACGCCACCCTGGTCGACACACTCTCGATCTTCACCACGTTGTTCACAAGGGACCTGTGGACGATAAACCCGACACCACCTTGGGACTGCCGGTCACCCTCTCGGAAATAGAGCAGGTTACCGGATTTGAGGATTATCGAGTCCTCCCCCTCTCTTCGGACTTCAGATAACCCTATAATGCTCCATCGCAACCTGCTCAATCCCTCTTCGAGCTCGGTGATCTTCTCGTCGGTCCGAAGTGTGCGCGTGTTGTACGTTGCCAGGTCCAGTCGTCGGTGATTGTTGGGAAAGCCGGATCTCGTCCGGAGATTCTTAGCACCCCTTGCCATGCCGTAACCTCGACCGCTACCGTAGTCGAGGGTAGGCGGGCTGCCGGGCGCTAGGGACCATTTTTTATTTGTGCTATTCATAGGGGGGGTTTTGCCATAATCGCCACGTTTGGCAGGCGGATTGGCGATCACAGTATGCTTGTTACACAGAGAACGCTGCTGCCCATTCTCTGGTTTGTCCCTTAGTCGCCACGAGGAGGTGATGACTTGTCGTTGCCGACCCTCTTTTGACGTGGGATGGTCGGCAGGGACAAGTCGGTGGTAGGAGGAGGCGGCGGAGCGTCGGGTGCGTGCCAATGCCGATCGTGTCCCTCCTCAACAGAGGGGCGATCCACACGTGTGTGCGGCAACGGGGAGGATCGGTGGTAGACGTCTCGTTTGCCACCCCTGCCCTGGCCGCCCGCGTTGTGAACTGGCGGGTGGAGACGGTGGAGACTTTGTCGGACCACCGGTACGTGCGGTTCGACATCTCCACCAGCCCCCGGGAGGGGACGGGCCGCGCTGGCCAATCTCCCTTCCCGCGGTGGGCTCTCACCCACCTGGACCGGGAGGCAGCCAAGGAGGCAGCCAACATCGCATTCGACTGGCTCCTGCGGGGCACCCTCCTCCAGGGCACGAGTGTCATCTGTTACGCGGATGACACTCTCCTCGTTGCCCGGGGGAGGGACTTTGGTGAGGCGGCCTGTTTGGCCTCGGCTGGCGGATCCTTGGTGGCAGGTAGGATCCGCCAGCTTGGATTGAGGGTAGCGCTGAACAAGACCGAGGCCGTGTTCTTTCACGGGCCTCGGCAGCGCTGCCCTCCGAACGCCCACATTCTCGTGGAGGGCGTCCGGATAAGAGTCGGGGGGCCAGATGAAGTATCTGGGCCTCGTGCTAGACAGCAGGTGGCGCTTCGGCCCGCATTTCAGCGGGCTGTCGACGCGCCTGCTGAAAGCCGCGGACGCCCTCTCATGGCTCCTCCCAAACTTGGGAGGGCCGAAGGAGCGATGCCGGCGCCTCTATGCCGGCATCCTAAAGAGCATGGCGCTCTATGGAGCACCCATCTGGGCGGACTCCCTCCACAGGAGGGAGAACGCAACCGCCATCCGCAGGCCCCAAAGGGCCATTGCACAGCGGGTGGCGAGGGCCTACCGGTCGGTGGGCTTTGCGGCGGCGTGCGCTCTGGCGGGCACCCCTCCCTGGGAGTTAGAGGCGTGGGTGCTCGCCAAAGTGTACGAATGGTCAGCGCGGCGTAAGGCGCTAGGTGAGCGCCCCGCCGCGGAAGAGCGGGCGGCCGGGAAGAGCGGTCGTGATTTCGCAAAAGCTTAACACATTTTGCTTAACACTAATCCCGCCACAAAATTTGGCGCCTATTTTGTGCTCAACTTCTCTCATTTCAATTCTCGCTTGCATGCCTCTCGCACTTTTATACTTCATACTAGTTTCTTCTTACATCCATCATCTTTCATTCTGTGGGTGGGATGCCCACTTTTATTAAACTAGTCTAAGGGCATACTTTATTTAAAATCAACACGGGTAAATAAAAAACTGGTACACATGATTACATAGGTGCAAATAGTGCAATACAATGACAGTAAAAATAAAACAGAGAAAAATAACATGACATTGTATAAAAACATAAAATCCAGTACAAATATCACAGTAATTGAAGACAAGAGGTGCCAATAAGCAATAAATAAAACATTAGGGATAAAACATAAAAAGGTGCATGAGTAAAACATAGGGATAAAAAACATATAAAGAATACAGTATCACAGAAATTAAACATCCAAAATTACATCACAGTTATAAAACAATCAGGTACTACCTAACATACTGCTGGTGACAGACAGTCATGCAGCATTCTGTGCTTACGTATTGAATACAATTAAATATACACGAAATACAGTGCGCATCAGGTCTTATTCCTGTCTATCACTACAGTGGCTACTTTAATGCAGTACGCCAGGAACCTTTCCCTATATTGCTTTGTCATGAACCCATAGATACTTTCGTTCGTCAGTTTTTTGTCCAGATCACATTCGAGTTGGTAGCGCTCCCTGGTAAATAGCGGGCATTCTACAATTATGTGCTGGACACTTTCCGACACGCAGGGATCGCAGACGCACGATGGGCTCCCCTTACACTTGAAGCGATTCAAGTATTCGGAGAACCCACCGTGCCCCGTCAAAACCTGCGTGAGAACGCCTGAGGGCCGTACCTGTTTTACAATACGGAAGGCAACTATTGCGTCCGGAAGAAACATTTTCGTCACGGAAGCTGTCTCGCCCGACACGTATCTCCGATTCCATTCATCAAGCGATTCAGAACGAATCCGTCGCTTGATAAATGAAACCGGACACTGGTCGTAGTCCGGCTTCCTCCGTGACGACAATGCTGCCTCCTTGGCTAGCTCGTCCGCTCGCTCATTCCAGCCCACGCGGGCCTGCCGCGTGGGCTTTGACCCAGAACAAAGACACAGCTTTGTTCTGGGTAAATTGGCGCGCGCGTGGAATGCCAGGGGATGGAGAGAGCTATGGCTTGCAAGCGTCTGCAATGCTGCCATTGAGTCGCTGTACAAGCCATAGCTCGCTTCTTGCCGCGCGAGGATTATCTCTGTAGCTTTCCAAATGGCAAAGAGTTCCGCTTGGTAGACGGTGCAGTACGCGGCAAGGCAAAGCTTGAGGCTCCGGACTTCACCATCATTATCCCAAAATGGATAATGCGGCTCCGACCTTTCCCTCAATTTTGCTGCCGTCGGTGAAAATACGCACCGTCTGCGTGTTGTTGCTGGCTAGCAACTCTCGATCTGCCAGGCAAATGAACGCGAGGGGCATTTGTGTAGCTGGGTGAGTGGCTTTTGCAAACCTCACCGCACTCTCGATCTCTCTGTCTCCTGGCACAAACCGGGAGTCATCCCGGTTTGAGCCAGGTCACCTCTCCTTGCTTCATACAGGGCGGCTGCCTCCTGTATGCGCAGGTCTAGAGCAGTATCCCGGCCAAGGCCAGCGCCAAGTTCAGAGAGACTGTGCGGTAAGATTTGCAAGTCGGTGGTAGGAGGAGGCGGTGGAGCGTCGGTCTCGACGCTTCGCCGCACACGCGGAGGGTGGCGTCTGGCCTTCGCGGATTCTGGCCGGATGCCGAATAGTAGGGGACCGTTAAGGTCCAGCGTGACTTTGCAGGGGAGAACCCCAGCCGGTTCCTGGCTCCCCACGCCGCGACCGTTAAGATGTTGGGCGGGCTCCTCGCCTCGCTTGACTTTAGTCAAGATCATCGGCCACCAGGCGTTGTCGAAGGCGCCTGAGATGTCCCCTGAGATGTCTCCTTCCCTTTCCCTTGTCAGTCGCCTGCGACTGGCTGGGAGGGGTGGTGGCGGAGACAGCTGGGGGGGAGGTTTTCTTCTTTCCCTTCCCCTTTCCCTTGCCAGTCGACTGCGACTGGCTGGGAGGGGTGGTGGCGGGTACGGCAGGGACGACAGCTGCTGTATTCTTCCCCTTGCCCTTGCCCTTGCCGACGACCCTCGTCCAGCCCTGCTGGTTGGTCGGGGTGATGGCAGGCAGAAGAGGGTTCTCCTCCCTCTGGGAGGTCGGCCCCGGCCCGCCAGGCCGCTTGTCTGCGGCAAGTGGCAGCCGGTAGCTCCTTTCGGGCAAGAGCCGGTCCTCTATGCCTGCTATGCAGGCCCTCGTGAAGGCCCGCTCCTCCATCACAACCTTGCGGATGATATCCTCAAGGCTGGAGGAGGAGGGGCCGTCTGCCGTAGGTCTCGGCTCAGCCTGGGTTGGCCGGGCCGTGGCTTCGGCCAGCTTCTGATGAAGCTGGCTGACCTCCGTCTGCAGGCGATCAACCCTCGCCTGCAGTTGCCGCGTCTCGTCGGTCGCCTGCCTCTGCACCAGCTCCGCAATGATGCCGCGCATGCACGCGGCCCGGCATTTAAGGGCCTTCTGGAAGGTACCCTTTAACTTGGAGGACTTGGAAGCAACCTCCACGATCCCGTCCTGGTCCTCCACAGCCAACCGCTCCAGCTCCAGTAGGGAGTGGTCCGCGTACAGAACGACAGACGCGCCGTACCCGGACTTCGCACGAGCAAGGCGCGCCTGCCGCTCCTTGGCAGCAACCTGGTCCTCCAGGTCCTGCTGGAACTGCTCCCGCCGAGTTAGGTCCAACTGGCGTTGGGCGTCTTCCAGACCCACGTCGTGGGTATCCGCCGTCACCTTTTTGGCCTTAGCCCTCCTCGAAGGCTCCTTCGCCGAACCCGAGGCCGAGGAGCCGTCTGACCCTTCCTTCAGGAAGTATCGCTACCACGATCGCGATCGTGACCGAGAGTACTCGGTCACCATCGCGCTTGCGTTCGACGCAACGAACTCGCTGTCGGAGTCCGAATCGTCCACCCTTCCTTCGTAGAAGGCTCTGCCTTCTTCCGACGCTGAAGCGTCGCGGTGGCCTTTGGGTTGGCCCTGAGAAGGGCCCTTGGGTTGGCCCTGATAAGGGCCTTTTTTCACAAAATGCCTGAGGGCATCCCGCGGGGGCTTCGATGAAGACATCGTAAAATAAAATAAAATTCTCCGCAGGTATCGTACACGACAAGACAGTTAAAATTCGCTACGATCGAGATTCTTACTGACTAAAAACCACCTGTTCCGCCTCACACCTAAACCGGGGATCACGGGAACAACGATGCTTCCGCAACCCCCGGCTAGTGCCGGCCCGCCTCTGCGCTCGAGCACTGGCCGGACCGCTTCGATGGTAATGAGGCCGGCGGTAGGGCGTGAAAGCCTGTCCCGCCATTCCGCCACCAGGACCTCACGAAGCTGAGACTGACGCAACTCCATGTGTCGCTGCATCAGCCTTTCGCCCCGCGCCCGCGCTTCCTCGCGCCACCGATACAGTGATGCGAGTACCTTAGCCTCCAGGTCCCAGGGCGGGGATCCGGCCAGTGCACAAGCCGCCTCGTAGGAGATCGTGCGATACCTCCTGATGACTCTGACGGCCATCACTCTCTGCGGCTTTCGCAGAACAGCGATGCTGCCGGCCGTCAGGTCAGCCGCCCAGATCGGGGCCCCGTACAGGGCCATCGATCGCACGATCCCCACGTAGAGCCGCCTACAGGCAGCGCTCGGGCCCCCCAGATTGGGAAGCAGCGTTGACAGCGCCCCAGCCGCGCCCAACAACTTGGGTGCCAACCGCCGGAAGTGGGGGCCGAAATCCCACCGGCTGTCGAGCACCAATCCCAGATACTTCATGGTTGACTCGACAGCGATTCGAGCCCCCCCGACGACGATGTGGGCGCCGTATGCGGCTCACCACCTGTGAGACCGCAGCCGTCGCCAGCAACACTGCCTCCCTGTACGAACTCCCCCGGGCGGTGACCAGCGTATCGTCCGCGTAACACGTCAAGTCTACGCCCGGTGGGAGTTCACCCCTCAGCACCCAATCGTACCCGATGTTCCACAAGGGCGGGCCCAAGACCGAGCCCTGCGGAACACCGCACGACATGCAAACGAAAACGGGGGTGGCAAACGAAACGTCAACCACTGACCCTTCCCGCTGCCGCACACACGTGTGAACATCCCCCCTGTTTAGGGGAGACACACCGCACGAAGCCGCCCATAATTCGGCGGCGCGTCCCCGGACGTTGCAAGATGCGGCCGGGTTGCCCCAGGCCGCAGACTTCGCGTTCAGGTCGCCCAGCACGGCGACCTGGCGTGGTGCCGCCCTCCCGACGACTGCCGTTAGGACTTCGAGAAAGTTCTCGAAGTCCCTTAGAGGGCGGTTTGGGGAGAAATAGACCCCGACCAGGGCTATCTCTCCCCACGCGGCGGCCACGTATCCCGGTCCCCTCTCTAAAAGCGAGAGGGGAGGGGAGTCCGTGGCGGGCCGCGACACCAACGCCACCAAGCCGTCCCGATCACCCAGCCAACTACCAGGTACCGAGTACGGCTCAGCGACCACCGCCACGTCCACCAACCACTCAGCCACGGTCTGCATCAGCAGATCCTGAGCCGCTCTGCAGTGGTTGGTGTTCGCCTGGAGGATGCGATGTTCGACTCTATGCATTAATCGGACATCGCACCCCCCTCCTCCACAGCTGCCGTGGTCCCAGCCTCTGGGATGGCGGTGGCAGCGACAGGCCGGGTCGGCGCCTGTACTTTGCCCCTCTTAAGGGGAGGACTGCAGTTCCTCCCCTTCATAACGTGGCCCGCAGGGCGGCCACTGGCGGCACATACCGCGCAGTGCGGCGTGGCGGCCTTGCAGGAGGCGACTTTGTGCCCTTCCTTGCCGCAGCAGTAACAACTGTCCGTCCTGTCTACGCTGGACGGACAGAGGGCCCGGGTGTGTCAAATGCCGAAGCACCGGAAGCAGCGCAGAGGCTGGACTTCGAGTGCCCGGACTGCACCCGAACTGAAGCCAACGGCTAGCCGTCCCTTGGCAAGGACGGCTTTGGCAACGACGACTGGGCACTCCAAGCGAATGGTGCCCATGCCGCCGCGGCCGGGCCTGATGTCCCGGCCTTGCACCCAGCGGTGGCTTCCAGACTTCCGGACTCTCGGAGTCCGCCCAAATCGGAGCCCCATAGAGGGCCATACTCTTCAAGATTCCGGCGTATAAGCGCCGGCATCGCTCCTTGGGCCCGCCCAGGTTCGGGAGGAGCCACGAGAGGGCATCGGCGGCCTTCAGCAGGCGCGTCGACAGCCCGCTGAAGTGTGCGCTGAAGCGCCACCTGCTGTCTAGCAGGAGGCCCAGATATTTCATCTGGGTCCCGACCGCAATCCTGACGCCCTCCACGACGATGTGGGCGTCAGGCGGGTAGCGCTGCCGAGGCCCGTGGAAGAACACGGTCTCGGTCTTGTGCAGCGCCACCTGCAGTCCCAGCTGGCGGATCCTTCCGGCGACCAAAGATCCGCCAGCCGATGCCAGGCAGGCCGCCTCCCTAAAGTCTCTCCACCGGGTAACGAGCAGTGTGTCATCCGCGTAGCAAATGACGCTCGTGCCCCGGAGGAGGGCAGTCGAAACCGATGTTCCACAGGGGAGGGCCTAGGACCTACCCATGTGGAACACCGGACTCCGCGCCGTACCTCCTGACCGTCGCCGTCTTGTCCACAAGAAGGACCTCGCGGTCCTCCAAGTAGCTGGCCAGGAGGTCCCGCAGGTATTGGGGCACTCCGTGATACCGGAGCGCCTCCAATATCGTCGAGTGCGGCACGGAGTTGAAGGCGTTGGCGATGTCGAACGAGACCGCCAACACCCCCTCCCCCGACCCCACTGCCTCTTGCACCTGGGCCTTGAGCAGGGCCAAGGCGTCGACCGTCGAACGCCCACGTCGAAACCCGAACTGGGCGTCCGACAGGTCTGGCCCCACCCCCCGCAGATGGCTGTTGAGCCGGTCGGCGACAATCCCCTCGAACATTTTACCGACCTCATCGAGTAGAACGATGGGCCGGTATGCCGAGGGGGAGTCCACCGGGCGTCCCTCCTTACGGAGGAGGCACAGCTGCCCCTCCCGCCACAGTTTCGGGAACCTCCCAGCCGTAAAGCACGCGCTGAAAAGTGCCCGAAACCTGTCCTGCATCTGAGAGGCAGCTATTGCCGCCACCCATGCGGGGACGCCGTCCGGCCCAGGGGCCGTCTTCTTCGCTCGGAGGCGGAGAATCCCCTCGCGAATCTCATCCGCCGTCACCGGGGGAGTCTCCTCCTCCGGCGAGGCCGTCTCCCGCGGGGGGGTCCATCACTGGTGGGGTGAAGTCGGTCCTGCGCGGAAATAAGGACCGGACCACCCCATCCAGCAACGCCGGCTCGAGGGTCTCCGACAGTGGGGGACCATAGGGCCGCAGCTGGTTCCGCGCCACCTTGTACGGTCTCCCATATGGATCCCGGTCGAGACCCTCCAGCATCTCGGCTTTCGCCGAGTCCTTGGCGGCGCACATTTCCGACTTGAGGACCGTCTTTGCCTCTATGTAGGAAGCGTAGAGGCGGTCCTCCTCGGCCTGTGATCGGGTTGTGCGCCGCCGGCTCCGCGTACAGGCCCTCCTGGCCGCCACGCAGGCGGCCCGTAGCTCCGCCAGCCCCTCCGTCCACCAGTAGACGGCGCGACGGGGAGGCGGACGGCGAGACCGAGGCATGCTGGCGTTGCACACCTCGGTCAAGGACCCTCGGAGCTGGACCGCTGCGGCGTCAACGTCCACAGGGGCCTCCACAGGGGGCGAGAGCCAGTCCTGGAGGAACGCCGCCTCCAGGGCTGCCTCCAGGTCAAGGCGGGTGAGAGCCCACCGCGGGAAGGGGGTTTTGCCCGACCGCCGAGCCATCCCACCCCACGGGCCCTGGGTGGGGACTATGTCGAACCGCACATATCGGTGGTCCGACATGGTCTCCACCATCTCCACCCGCCAGTTCACGACGCGGGCGGCTAACACGGGGGTGGCAAACGAGACGTCAACCACCGACCCTCCCCGCTGCCGCACACACGTGTGAACCTGCCCCCTGTTTAGGAGGAACACACAAGGTCGCCCAACACGGCCACCTGGCGTGGCGCCGCCCTCGAGACCTCGAGAAAATCCTCGAAGTCCCTTAGAGGGCGGTTTGGGGAGAAATACACCCCGACCAGGGCAATTTCTCCCCACGTGGCGGCCACGTATCCCGGTCCTCTCTCTAAAAGCGAGAGGGGAGGGGAGTCCGTGGCGGGCCGCGACACCAACGCCACCAAGCCGTCCCGATCACCCAGCCAACGGCCAGGGGAACGAGTACGGCTCGGCGACCACCGCCAGGTCCACCAACCACTCGGCCATGGTCTGCATCAGCAGATCCTGGGCCGCTCTGCAGTGGTTGGTGTTCGCCTGGAGGATGCGATGTTCGACTCTATCCATTAATCGGACCTCGCACCCTCCTCCTCAGGCAGAGCCAGGCCAGCAGCCACCGTAGTCCCAGTCTCTGGAACGGCGGCGGTGGTAGCGGCAGGCCGGATCTTAGCCTGCGTCTTGCCCCTCTTTGGGGGAGGATTGCATTTCCTCCCCTTTATAACGTGGCCCGCTTGGCGGCCACTGGCGGCACACACCGCAACGCAACGCAGAGGTTCGTCTGCGAGAGCCCGGACTACACCCGAGCTGAACCCTACGGCAAGCCGTCCCTTGGCGAGGACGGCTTTGGCCGCGGCGACTGGGCACTCCAGGCGGATGGTGCCCATGCCGCCGCGGCCGGGCCTGATGCCCCGGCCTTGCACCGCTGCGACGCTACAACCTCCTATCTCTGCGATCGCCGCCACCACCTCCTCTTTGGTGACTGAATCATCCAGATCAGTCACCTCTAAGGCCGCCGACTTTATTGGTCTGGCAACCTTGGCCGCGTCCGCGATGACCTCTTTTAGCTTGGTAGCAAAGAGGTCCGCGTTGGCTGCACCCTCCGCACCCGGAAACTCAAAAATTCGAGCCCCGGCTTGCGTCCTGCGGAACGAGACCTTGCCGATCCCCAGTTTGGTGGGATCGGCATTGCTACGCGCCCGCATCATGATGGACGCGTAGGTTTCGCCCCGCTCCGCAGCCTCCGCGGTGAGCGTCACCACGACGGCTGCGGTCTTCGGTAGTACAAGTTTCTTCGCGCCGGCTGGGGGGGAGCCTTTCCCCTTCCCTTTCCCCTTTTCCTTGGCAGCCGACTGCGACTGGCTGGCAGGGGTGGTGGCAGGGACGGCAGGGACGGCCGCCACCGCCGCCCTTCCCCTTCCCCTTGACGACCTTCGTCCAGCCCTGCTGGTTGGTCGGGGTGGTGGAGGGGAGAAGGGCGTCCTCCGTCTGAGAGGGTGCCTCTTCTTGCTCGCGCGACTGATTTCGCCTCCTATCCGCCGCGAGCGGTGGTCGGTGGCTGACCTCCGGCATGAGCCTGTCCTCAGGCCTCTCCTCACCCACGACCCTGCGGATGATATCCTCAAGGTCGTGGGGGAGGGTGGAGCCCCCTGCCGCATGACTCGACTCAGCTTGCGTTGGCCGGGCCGTGGCTTCAGCCAGCTTCCGGTGCAGCTGGTTGACTTCTGACTGCAGGCGATCGATTTTCGCCTGCATTTGCCGCGTTTCGTCAGTCGCCTGGCGCTGCACCAGCTCCCTGACGATGCCACGCATGCTGACGGCCCGGCATTTTAGGGACTTTTGGAAGGTCCCTTTCAAGTACGAGGACTTGGAGGCGACCTCCACAATCCACGCCACATCCTCCTGAGCCATCCGCTCCAGCTCCAACAACGAATTCTCCGTGTAGACGACGCGGGACGCGCCGTATCCGGCCTTGGCCCGGGCGATGCGCGCTTGCTGTTCCTTTGCAGCGACCTGCTCTTCCAGGTCTTGCTGGAGCTGCTCCCGCCGAGCCAAGTCCAACTGTCGTTGGGCGTCCGCCAGTCCCACGTCGTGGGTGCCCGCTGTCGGCTTTTTGGACTTGGCCTTCGATTTGCGCCCCTTCTCCGAACCCGAAATCGAGTTTGAGGAGCCTTCTGACCCTCCCTTCAGGAAGGCCCTTGACCTTGAAAATGCCTAACGCATACCGCGCCGCCCGGGGAGACGACGTGGTTATGTGGGGCTTGCACCCACTAAAAACTCCACCTGTGCACCTACTTTCGCCTTGATGGGTGGGCCGCGAGAACTGCTACGCATGACATTCGCGACCCATCCAGCGCTGCCCACTTCTGGGCTCCTTCTTCTTTGCCCGCTTCCGGGCTCCCTTCTTCTTCGGCAATGTCCGGGTGCACTGGGATATCACCACAACTCCAGGGGCCATGTAGCATGAACGATAGAGTCCTCGATCTATCGTCCGCTGACCCCTGTTATGGCGGCATCAGGTCAGCGTTTTGCCGCCTGCGCCGTCCTGCCCTTCTGCGACGAATCGGGTCAGCGAGAGAGTCTGCCTCCCTGTCCGCCGCTTCCTTCTGCGAGATAACTTCCTCGCAGAAAGATGCAACCACCTCCCATGCCATGCATTTCACTGCCGACCATTGCCCTAACAATGGCCGACAGTGACAAGTCTTGCCCAATTTCTGCCGCCATAACACGGCGCTGCGCCTCCCAGGCGGGGCACTGCTCGAGAGTGTGCAGAGCCGTGTCCTGGTTGCAACCGCACTGGTGACTCATGGGGGTCGCCTCCCGTCTTGCCACTGAGTGCAGGTATTTGCCAAAACAGCCATGCCCCGATAATACCTGCACTAAACGGAAGGACAACGTCCCGTGTCGCCTCCCTATCCACTCCTCTAGGATTGGCTGGATAGCCCCAACAGTCCAGTGACCGGCGCTGGGAGTCTCCAGCCTCTCCGCCCATTGCCTCATGATGGCAGTCTGCGCCTCTCTGCGCCACCTCATCACCACTTCGGGCGGCGGGCCAATGCCATTCTGAGCCCGAATTGCCGCACTTCGTTGGTAAACTTCGGCGAGCACTCGCGCCTCCAGATCCCACGGGGGTGTTCCCGCTAATACAAACGCCGCTCCAGCTGAGATTGTGCGGTATCCGCGTATTACCCTGACGGCCATGACTCTTTGCGGTCTCCGCAGCTGAGCCTTGTTCTGGGCAGTCAGGGAGTTCGCCAACACCGGAGTCGGAGGATACATACGCGCGAGCTGGCTGACCAAAAGCAGATGTATCCTCCTCCTGCACAGCATGATTTTTTCCTTGTTTACGACTTTTTAGTTCGCTTTTGAAGCAGTCGGGTTTTCTGATTTAACTTTTTTCTATACTTATCTATACTAATATTATAAAGAGGAAAGCACGGCTGATAATCTTCATAGAACGAAACGCTCGACGTAGCGCCATTTTTTTTTAATGATGCATGACGTTTCTGCTTGGCTGTGATTGGTTGTCGCAGGCACCGGTAGGCCGCCATTTGTTTTTGTATCATTTGAATTTTGAAATGACATTACAGGTTAAGTGTATAGTCTATGATTACAGGTACTTGCTGTGTTGATCGAGTGAAGTCGTACCCAGGTCTCTGCGATTACTTTTGCTACTTGCAAAATGTATTACGACTGCTGTGTTTGTAAATCTTCGCGACAAGTCGCTATTTTGCATTATTTCCCGTGTAATGAGAAAAGACTCGCTAAGTGGTTAAAGTGTATAAACCCGTGATGATCTGAAATCATTATCACCAGAACAACTTCCGAAGATTTTTGTAATTTCAATACGTCTAAATTACGTCTCGTTGGCAGTGCCTATCCTTCTCTGTTTGCTGAAGATGAGATTTTGACTGGAACAGCATTTCGGCAGAATGACGGTAAATATTATGAAGATGAGTGATGATGATTAATTATTACTATTTCTTGCTTCGTTAGTAGTACCATGCTGATTTTCAAACTTACCTCACTAGTCTCAGGTTTTAATTCAGTGACTGAGGTGCCTAAGTTCATCAGTAAAATGAACAAACTCCAGGATATTGTTACCCTTTAATGTACTTTTGTTAGCAATATCTATAAGTCATTAAGTGTAGTTATGAACCAATATAACCATTATCATGTGATCTTCAATCTGGTGTCTTCCTAAAAAGAAAATTAACAACCACTCCGGTCCAACTTTAATAAAGAAACCTGTCACTGTAATTCAAGATTCAGACCTAATAAAACATGAGAAAATATAGCAATGACACGATCAAACTATAACATATGGATATAGGTATATGTAATATGGTATTAAAATGCAATTGTGACCTAAAGTATATTGCTTTAACAAAGTAAATTTACAGTCTTCAAAACAGTTTCATGGATACTGAAATTGTTGTTGTTTGTCTGATTTCAGAAAATTTATTACCTCAGGTGGAGCTTTTATACTCCCGTAAAAGACACTTTGATCACACATACTCCATGGAACCACTGAAAGGTTTGTTATTGGTATAATTTTGTCTTGCTACTTTCATTAAATTATTTTTCTCAAACATGTCTGGTAATTTGAGCACTACTTTGGTAGTCTAAAGTAATGCTCAAATTCTCGTGCCTCGGCCCACATTTACATGTTCGTTCATCAATGTCTCTTTTGCTGGCCGCTGCAGTAATGTACTAATTTAATAGACAGGTGCCACAATTTTCTCTTTTGCTTTTTCAGAAATTCAGGCGGCTGCTTCTAACTCAAATGAATTGCCTCTGTAGTGCTTACCTCAGTGTCCACAATCTAGTCAAGATTCAGGTATCTCAAATTTCTTAGTTTATGTATATTAAATGCCTTGTTCAAATTTACTCATTGATCATTTATTCTTTGACTTTGTCTTTTTCAGAAGTCCTTGCTTCTAGCTCCTGTGGCCTCCAAACTTTACTACAAGTTCCACAAAATCCACCAACTATTCAGGAGTCAGGTAATTCAGAGTTCCAATCAATTAGAAGATATTTTTTAAATTATAATAACCTTCTGGTATGAATCAAAATAATCAGAAAATGTAACCCATAGGCTTATATTAAGGCCTTATTATATCATCATACAGAGTATTTTGCAATGTTTCAGATTCGAGTCAAGTCCGGAATGTAAAAACACTGAACACTTCCAGATAACGATTAATAACAAATATTTTAAAAAAAATCACCGACATGCCAAATGTAAAAAGAGTACAAAAAGGCAAAACAACAAATGGACTTTTACAAAAGAGCTAAGAAAGTTCTGAAGTTTAATAAGGAAACTTCCTTCGAAAAGTTGACAGCACACATGAACCCTTATGCAAAAATAATTATGAAAACGCAGATTAATCTTTGCACTATAAATAAGAAAGGGTGTCGATTTACCATAGAAGAAAAACTGATTTCATTATCGATAATGAAGCAAAGTCCTAAATGCTACAGATTTTTACCCTAAATATTTATATTACCATCGAGGTCAACATTGAATTAGATGGTGACAAAATTAAATATTGAAACAGGAGTCTGCCCTCAAGTTTTCAAATCAATAAAAAAAACAGGTTTGTACCTTTACTATGCAATATGAAAAACCTTGGTTAAATCTTATAATAATTATTTATTAGTGGAACCCTAACCTAATATGTACAAACAGAATGCTTGTATGGCTGGCCATGCGTAACGCACATAATATAACCTGTTTTTACTCGACTGTCGAAGGAGGGTAATGTGTTTATCAGTCTATGTATATATGTATGTATGTGTGTTTGTTCCTATATGGCGTTCCAGAGACCAAACGCGTTGGCCGATTTTGATGATTCATACGTCAATCGATTCGTCTTAACCCTGCGAATGTCATAGGCTACATTAAAATTGGACAATAGAAAAATTGCGGATTTTGGACGCCATATTGTTGTGGCCCAAATCTTTTTTTGCTTATAAACCCATCGTGTGGGGTATCAAAATAAAGGGTTTTAAGAGGTGATTTCAAAAATATATAACACTTATATGTTTAAATTTATAACTTTTTAGTTAAGTTTTTTTCGAATTAGATATTCGAAAAAAACTTAACAGGTTGACTGCCACGAAGGTCACCGGTGACCCCCAAACAATACATTTTCTATTGTGTTTATTTCGTGGCAGTCAACCTGTACTAAAAAGTTATAAATAAAAAAAGTTAAATCAAAAAATCAAAAAACCCGACTGCTTCAAAAGCGAACTAAAAAGTCGTAAACAAGGAAATAATCATGCTGTGCAGTCGGAGGATACATATTCGCGGGTTGGTTGACCAAAATCTGGTGTATCCTCCGCCTGCACAGCATGATTATTTCCTTGTTTACGACTTTTTAGTTCGCTTTTGAAGCAGTCGGGTTTTTTGATTTCTTGATTTAACTTTTTTTTTATAAATTATTTATATCTTTTAGTTGCACTTTGCTGTATGGTAAAAATAGTTAAGATTTTGAGGAATCTTCATTAATTTTTTCTTTTCAAGTCACTCTACCCTAACAAGTTTCAGTTTTTAATTTGTTGGTTTCCAGGTTGCAACATGGGAGGACAGCAAGAAAATGTGTTCTCTGTTATTTGATGAACTGTCACTAGAAACTGCCTTAAGTTACAATTAAAATAAGGACACAATTGATGGCTTCATAGAGCTAAACATGAAAAATAACCAGTTTGCTGATCATGCACTTGTATTTATGCTGAGAGGAGCAGTTTTTAAATGGCAGCAACCAGTGGCCTATTATTTTTGCTGGGGAGCTACTTCAGGGCTTGAATTAAGAAATATTTTGAAAGATGTGATTTCTGCCATAGTAGGATGTGGGCTGAAGCCAATTGCATTGAATTGTGACCAAGGATATGCTTTTCAATCTGCTTTAAGAAGTCTGAAAGCAGACACAACACGTGATCAATTACTTGCAAATCAAGAACCAGGTCAGTTTTATTCAGTTAACTTTTCCATCCTAGCAGTCCATACATTCAGAAACATTTGTGAATGGTCATCACAAGAGTTAAAATTGCTGGCATTAATCAACTGGCTCAGCGGTGGGCATGTCGTTTAAGGAACTTGCATCGCAAAGATGTAAAACAACCAATGTTTTAACCATATTTACATGAATACTGTTTAACTTGATGGCACTTTGGAATTATTATTTGATTCAAAATGTTTAATTATTTCAGATGGCACAGTCACAATAAGCGGAGTCAATCTGAGTATTGTATATGACCCGTCACATCTTATAAAAGGACTGCGAAACAACTTTTTGAACAAAATGTAAAAATGAATGGGAAAAAAATATCGAAATGGCAAGATATAGTAGATGTGTATGAAACATATTGCCATCACACAGAAGCCAGACTTCTGTATAAATTGAACGACCAGCATGTCATTCCTGAAAAGATAAAAAAATTAAGGTAGTTTAAAATTTATTTTATTTAGCTAGCTATTTATAATCGCCGGTTAATTCTACTTTCAGTTTCGCAACTCCAAGTGTGACAAGCGGTTGACAATTTGTCACTTTTGAGAAAAATCTCGAGTTAACCACATGTTATAGCAGTTTTGGGTTTCTGAGAACCTTTTTCAATGTTAATCTCTTGTCAACGAGCCTAATTTATAATTGTTGGAAATTGGTTGATTATTCGCAGATTAAAATTAATGTTAAGATTTTAAAGGCTTATATTACGATAAAAATATAATAGGGGTCGACGAAATCTATGGTATGGGTTGAGTTATAAAAAATATGCAATTTAGATCAATTATTTAATTTAATAAAAAAATAGGATATTACAAACTTTTTAAATTAATTACAGTATAAAAACATGACACAATTATCAAAAATAGTTTTTTTTTGTATTTATGTAAATAAAAATAAAAAAATCAAACTGTTACTGACCTGGGAATCGAACCTACCTCACGCTAATGCGCGTGAGGAAGGTTCGATCTGTGACTGTTCCCTGTACTTAGTACTTACCAATATCAGTTTCTGGATAGGTTTGTTTGTTTAACTTGAAGCGGCTGGGGTGGTGACCGCGCCAGAGTAAGCAACAATTACCAAGGTCAGTCTTGGGATGGGTGGCCCTTAGGGCCGCTTTCTGTAGTCGACGTGACATCTCAAATCCGCTGACAATTTTTCACAAATTAACCAGCCCTCAGTTCTTAATGAGTTTCTCAACACTTGATCATCGAGAAATTACTTAATCGCTTGTTAAATTAAATAATCGGCATTAATTTATTTCGGTTGGCTATCCTAGCTGGTTTTCATTCACTACTATAACGTATTCAGTAACTTTAAATAGTATTTCATCTTGAGCGGCTGGGTTGGTTTAGCTGCCAAGTTAAGCAAACCTTACCAAGGACGATTTTTGGATGGGTAACCACATATTTTTTAGTTTGCTTGTTTTTGGATAGGTGACCCCACACAGGTTAAGCAACACTTACCAAGGTCAGAGTTTGGATGAGTGACCACATTTTTGTGGTTCGCTTGTTTTTGGATGGGTGACATTGGTAGATGTTGTTTAACCTAGCAGGGTGACTTTAGGATGGGTGATCAATTTTTTTTGTGGTGATGGTCACCCATCCAAAGACTAACCTTGGTTAGTGTTGCTTACCCTAGCGGAGTCACCTATCCATAAACAAGCGATCCAAAAAAAAGTGGTCGCCCATCCCAAGACTGACCTTGGTAAGTGTTGCTTACCCTGGCGCAGTCACTACCCCAGCCGCTTCAAGTTAAACACAAACCTATCCAGAAACAGACCTTGGTAAGTATTAAGTTCAAGGCACAGTCACAGATCGAACCTTACCTCACGCGCATTAGCGTGAGGTAGGTTCGATTCCCAGGTTTGTTTTTTTTTTTTTTATTTACATAAATACAAAATAACTATTTTTGATAATTGTGTCATGTTTTTATACTGTAATTAATTTAAAAAGTTTGTAATATCCTATTTTTTAGTCTTGCTACTTAAATAATTGATCTAAATTGCATATGTTTTATAACTCAACCCATACCATAGATTTCGCCGACCCCTATTAATTTTTTATCGTAATATAAGCCTTTAAAAACATAATATTAATTATAATCTGCGAATAATCGACCAATTTCCAACAATTATAAATTAGGCTCGTTGACAAGAGATTAACATTGAAAAAGATTCTCAGAAACCCAAAACTGCTGTAACATGTGGTTAATTAGAGATTGTTTTCAAATGTGACAAATTGTCAACCACTTGTCACACTTGGTGTTGAGAAACTGAAAGTAGAATTAACCGGCGATTATTCGTTGATTACGTTAACAGCCCTATAATTGAGAGCTGGGAAACCGGCGGTTAATCTGGGGGCAGGGTGGAGTAGGCGGTTTGGTTTATAATATTAAACATAACATATATTTTTTCAGCTCATGCAGATGGAAGACCTGTCAGTAACACATTACAAAATACAGCAGAGACAGTTTTATTTATTGACCAACTATTTGAAAGTGTCAATGTAGCTGCAACCTTTTCAAAAAGAAACAAAGGAAAATCCTGGGAACAGCAGTGGTAGAAAAATCACCTCACTACCAGTTTTGGAAAGAGGTAGTTAGTAAATTGGAGAAAATATGTTATGTTGATTCCAATGCAAAGGAAAAATCTGTGCCCTCTTTAGTAAATTTTGTTATAACTCTAAAAAGTTACATGAGGCTGTGGCAGATATTTAAAAGCAATAATATAAAAATAATGAGACCCAGATATTTTAATTTTGATCCTATAGAAAACTTTTTTGGTCAATTATGAGCATATAATTACCGTAATAATGACCCAAGCTGCCACAGCTTCAATTGCACCTTCAAGTCATTATTGATAACCAGAATCATAAAGTTCTACAACCAAACGTTTAATTGTGAGGATGACCCGGCAGACCAAGTAATAAATTTGCAGTCATTGTTTGTTTACTGAATAATTCAAAGAAAATGTCGAGCCGGGTCATTCAAGTACAGGTCAAAATATTGAAATGATTGTGGAGCAGGCTCGCCGAGAACGACTGAATGTCCACTCGCGAGCCTACTCTTAAAGTACGCAAATTTTTTGATTAATAAAAATTAAAATGTAATTCTTGCAAAAATAGCCTAACGAGTAATGAAAGTAGTATCCACGACTGGATAAACTACCGGGAATACACGGCAGTAAACTACCCATCTGAAGGTGCAGTGAGGTGTTTTGGTACAGTAATATCTTAAACAAATGCATACTTGGAACACAATGCCATTAAACAATGTAGCACCAAATGTAAATGATGTTATTGTTTCCAAGTATTCATTTGATTTTATTGACTGGACCGAACACAAGACAATTTTCATAAATCATTTCATTTCCTTAGTTGTGAGGTTTACATTAAAGAATTGGTGCAATATGATTAATAGAATTTTAAAGCGCTCGGATATTCGAAGGTTACTCAACCGTAATTTGCCTGCGATGCAAAAAAAGCTTTTGAAAAACATAAAAAGAAATTTAAAAAAAAATCATCTAATTGTTAAATTTTGATTAATTATGACTAAATTTAATCAATTGACAATTTGTTTTTATTCAATTTCTCGTCTAATTTTGCAAAATTTTGTAAATGTTTGATTTGGAATGTACCTTTACTAACACTAGTTTCATAAGGATTTGTTACTAACAAGATATTGTCTGAACTTTCAAATAAATAATAATGAATAAATAATTCTTTCGTTTTTATTACTTATCCGCAAAATTGATTTCAGAATAGCAATTATAAAAATAAGTTGAGAACCTCCTCCTTTTTTGAAGTCGGTTAATAAGCACGGCGTCTCAGGCTGTATCCGTTGTATTCCTTTGCCATTGTCTATGTAACATTTAAAAAAAAAAGAAACGTCACATGACATTAAAACACAATGATGAGAATTTTTGTTCTACAGTTGGCCGTCTGATACGTAGTATCTCTAAGTAGTCTGTGGAGGAAAGGTTTGATTTTTTGTTTGTTTGTTTGTTTGTATGAATTGAATAGGCTCCGAAACTACTTGGCAGATTTGAAAAATTCTTTCACTGTTGGATAGTCCATTTATCGAGGAAGGTTATAGGCTATATAACATCACGCTACGACCAATAGGAGCGGAGCATAAATGAAAAATGTTACAAAAACGGGAAAAAATATTCCTTTTTGAGAGCTTCCATTGCGTGCGCTGCGTAAATGGTTTAAGTTACGCAAATATCATGTATGATGGAATTGTTTCTCTTTAAAAGTTCTAAAAAAAAGTCCGTGACACCATATGTCTATCTTTTTTTTAAGGTGGACTCACAATAGCAAATTTTATGTTCTAAATTTTAATTAGATCAACGCTGCCGGTAGAAACAAAAGTTGGTTGCATTCGTATAGTAGTATATATATTATTTCTTATTCAAATAAATAGTTCAACAAGTTGGTAGGTAGATAGGGTAGGGTAGGTAGGGTAGGGTAGGTAGGGTAGGGTAGTGTAGGGTAGGGTAGGGTAGTGTAGGGTAGGGTAGTGTAGGGTAGGGTAGTGTAGGGTAGTGTAGGGTTGGGTAGGGTAGGGTAGTGTAGGGTAGGGTAGGGTAGGGTAGGGTAGTGTAGGGTCGGGTAGGGTAGTGTAGGGTCGGGTAGGGTAGGGTAGTGTAGTGTAGGGTAGGGTAGTGTAGGGTAGTGTAGGGTAGTGTAGGGTCGGGTAGGGTAGGGTAGGGTAGGGTAGGCAGGTTAGGCAGGGTAGACAGGGTAGGCAAGGTAGGCAGGGTAGCCAGTTGACGGGAGCGAAGCCCCGCGGGTCAGCTAGTTATTTATAACTTTTTAGTTAAGATTTTTTCGAATTAGATACATTTAAATATATGTGTTATATATTTTTGAAATCGCCTCTTAAAACCCCTGATACCTCACATGATGGGTTTGGAAGAAAAAAAAATTTGGGCCCCCACAATATGGCGCCCAAAAGCCGCCATTTTTCTATTGTCCAATTTTAATGTAGCCTATGACACTCGCAGGGTTAAGACGAATCGATTGACGTATGAATCATCAAAATCAACTCCCAAACTAGGCCTGAGCCTGTATTTTGGGGGTATAATAAGTACTGGTTATGGTGTTCCTCAGGGAAGCATAATGGGCCCAACCCTATTCCTGATTAACATTAACGATCTGTGTAATTTAGATTGAGGGCGCACGGTTGGCGCAGTGGTTGAGCGATTGACTGCTGCGCTGCGTGTCGCGGGTTCGATTCCCGCACGGAACAAATATTTGTATGACCTACAGATAGTTATTCCGGCTCTGGGTGTTTGTGTATGTGAGTTTATATGTTTGTAAACGCACCCACGATACAGGAAGAAATTCCTAGTGTGGGACAACGATTTATTAAAAAAAAAAAAAAAAAAAAAAAAAAAAAAAAAAAAAAAAAAAAAGATATTAAACAAGGCAAACTCATATCATATGCCGACGACACGGCGTTAATCTTTACCGCGAAAACCAGTAATGAATTGTATGAATTCGCTCAACAAGGTCTCAATACTGTGACTAATTGGCTACAAAGCAATTTACTAACACTAAATGCTGACAAGACAAAATATATTCACTTCTCCATGCGCAAGCCTCAAGTTAACATTACTAACTCTCATCTGTGTGCCCATAAATGTGGATTCCACCCAGTCAGCATGTGTGATTGTCCTTTTATCCTAATTAAAAATTAATCGTTTTTGTTTGTATACATTTTGCTTTATTTTTTTTTCTTCCATTAGTTAATAAGTTACCAAATTGTAAAAGTTCATGTAAGCACGCTCCTACATACTATTGTACTAGTTTTAGAAGAGCGGGGCCTCCTAGCACAGGTATTTCTCATACTTAAAAGGAGACCCCTTTGTAAGATATATTGTAGAAGTTGTAAAGATACTGAAAAAATAAATTTATTATTATTATTATCCTCAAAACAGGCAACATAAAATATCTCGGGGTTATTATAGATGAAACACTCTCCTTTAGACCTCATAAAGATAGCCTAGTTAATAGAGTGCGCAAACTAATTTATGTTTTTAAAAAGTTAATAATAAGAGACGAAATGACATCGTCTGCGATTCTAATGCATCCTCAAAATATGTCTTTTTAAATAGATTTTTTACTTTCTTAGGTCCATTTCTGTACAATAGATTAAATATAAAATTAAGTATTATAAATTCAATTATTTTAGCTGTAAAAAAACTATCCTTTAACATCTACTTGGCATCTCTAAATTTTATCTCAGTGTAACCATGTAAAAATATTTGCCTTAACAACTTGGGAAGAGACTGGACCCCACAACACAGGGAATCCTAGTGTGGGATCCAGGGAATTTGTCAATAACTAGCACTTAAGGGTTTCTGTAATGTATTATTGTTTTAATATTGCACTGTGTAAAAATGAACGGAATAAGGATTTTTATTATTTATTTATTTATTTAATCAAGGTGAACTGTACACATCTGTTTCCCTTTAGAGCGTACTGGCGTGATGTTATGTTATGAAATGGTGTAAACAATAAACTGACATGCGATTGCAGAAAACCCGAGAGATTTTCCGTTATTTATTGAAGAGTTCTCTTGATTAGATACCTTATACCTTTAGATTTTCGGGAAAACTTGTAAGTACCAACATTTACCTTAATTTGCAACATATAAATTTTTCGGAATTTTCCCTTTACTTGTGCTGTAAGACCTAGCTTGCTTTTAACCAAAATTGTCAATTCTTGGTCAACCGGAAGTACCCTATAGGTTTTGGGTCGAAAACCTATATTGTAATTCCCGTTGACCTAGAATCACGAAATTTGGCAAAAAGTGTGTGTGTGTTGCTAGAAGTGTCTTGTTTGTCCGCTAGTTAAAGGCGTCACATTGAATTGAATATGGCTCCCTCTAGGGGGCAGACAGAAAATAACAAAAAAATCGCCCCACTCCATCATGTGTGGTATCATTAGACACATGATGGAGTGGGGCATTTTAAAAACAAGGTAAGACTACTTGGTACATCATATTTTTGGCAAACGTACTCTTTGCGAGGTATATCCCGTCAAAGTCATGAAAACTACCCCCGCCGGAAAAAGAGGGGTGTTATAAGTTTCACGTGTGTTGCTGTGTATCTGTGTGTCTGTGTGTGTCATCATAGCGCCTAAACGGATGAACCGATATCATACCAACAAGTAAAATTTCAAAATTTAAAAAACCCCCTACACATTTACCCCTCTTTTTTCCGGCGGAGGTTAAAAATTACCTTTTAAACAAAAAAACCTAAATCGAAATCGCTTCATCCGTTTAGGCGCTATGATGCCACAGACAGACACACAGATACACAGCTACAGACGTGAAACTTATAACACCCCTCTTTTTCCGGTGGGGGTTAGAAACAACAAACCATAAACAGAAATAATTCAAAAAATCCGACTGCTTCAAAAGCAAACTAAAAAGTCGTAAACAAGGAAAAAATCATGCTGTGCAGTCGGAGGATACATATTCGCGGGCTGGCTGACCAAAATCTGGTGTACCTATCCTCCGCCTGCACAGCATGATTTTTTCCTTCTTTACGACTTTTTAGTTTGCTTTTGATGCAGTCGGGTTTTTTGATTTTTTGAATTAAGTTTTTTATTTATAACTTTTTAGTTATTTTTTTTTCGATTTAGATACATTTAAACATATAAGTGTTATATATTTTTGAAATCACCTCTTAAAACCCTTTATTTTGATACCCCGCACGATGGGTCGGGAAGAACAAAAAAATTTGGGCCCCCACAATGTGGCGCCCAAAATCCGCCATTTTTCTATTGTCCAATTTTAGACGCATCGATTGACGTATGAATCATCAAAATCGGCCAACGCGTTTGGTCTCTGGAACGCCATATAGGAACAAACATTCATACATACTTACATACATAGACTGATAAACACATTACCCTCCTTCGGTAGTCGGGTAAAAATGTGATGTGGCTCTGTAAAAAACCCAAAATACATTAAATAAAAAAATAACATAAAAACCGTGGTCGTATGCTACTTTGCAAAATGTATCTTTTTGTTGCGGCTGGTGGCATACGATCACGGTTATCCTCTACGGAATAGTTTGTACATAACAATTTCAGATTAGAATATTTTCTTGTTTCACACTTTTTAACCGACTTCAAAAAAAGGAGGAGATCTTGGAGAAATTAACGGAACTCCTCAAATATTATAGGCATACATATAGCGATTTTGGCATTTTCATCTACAATGCAATCATTTGCACTCAGAAAGTATCAATTGGTGAAGTGGAACTGGTGAAGAAGACCACAGAGGGCCAATGGAACTCCTTAATACTAAGTTTGTCACATGTCTACAATATCTCGAATATTTAAACGAATATTATGAAGCATAGCACATATAAATAAATAGTACTGATGAAAATGGTACCATTGAACTGGGGGGTGACCACAAGCTCTTAGAGTAAGGTTATTTTGAGATCGAGTAGGGGAAAAAGGGGTAATGGGAGTCACTTAAGCAAGAAATTAAATAAAACACAAAATTTTTGTATAAACTTTATGCAAATCAACACTTAAGATAGCATTATTATTAAACTATCAGTCTCAATTAGTTTCATTATCTTTGGAATGATAAATTACTAGCAATCAAACTTTAAAAAAAAATCAGCTTTGACCACAATTGTCCGCATATGAGGGTAATTATAGTCACTATGCGGACAATGGTAGTCAGACCACCCCCTAACAATTATCACATACATATCCACGTGGTGATTCCCACCCAGTGCAGTCTTGGTGTGCCCACAATCCGCAAGAGGTGCACCTGTACCATAGTTCGTTATTGCGACCAAATTCATCGCATACGAGGCATTTATTTAAATCATCGTCTTCGTCATCGCAAATCTTGTTAAGACTGATGTCTGATTCCGAAGAGCTGTTTGACTCCTGCAGCACGCGCCTTTTGGCCTTATTTGCCACTTGTTTTTTTCTGTTTTCCTTTAGCTTTCCTTTCTTTCTTCCTTTACCTTCAACTCTCATTACCCGAATCGCAGTGACTCTCATTGCCCGATTTTACCTACTGTGAAAAAAACGAATCGTAAAAAAATAACCTGACGTTAGAACACCTTCAACGATTTCAAAATATATAATTTAAGATTACAGTTACTCAATATGCTACATTAAATAGTCAGATTTGTCGTAATAATGTACTCACCGGTTATTTTGTGCACTCGTAAAATTACATCGAAAGCGCGCCAAAACGTGTAACAGCCTGCCTCCGCAAACGACCGATGCGCACTGAACAGGCGATCGGGCGGCCGCTAGGTGTCACGTGACGCGTCGTTTAAGTCGACATTCGCTTGTTTAATTTCTTGCGTTTGGGTGTGGTTACACTGACCACCATTACCTGCTGACTCCCATTGCCCCTTTTTCCCCTAAGTGACAGATGTATACACGTCATAAATACATCTGTCCCTTACACACACTCAAAATAACCTTACTCTAAGAGCTTATGGTCACCCCCCTGATCTGATGATGAAGCCGGCAGGCACTGGAACTCCGAAATAAAACACTGTATCCTAGTCGTGTTTGGGCTTATTGGAATCGTCAAGAAATGTACTTTGGCTATATATGATTTTTATGGCAATTGGAGGTACCTACCAAGACTAAAAAGAGATAAATAAAAAAAAAATAACAGAAAATCAAACCGACTTTCAAAACAAAACACTGTAAAGCGAAAAATAACTTTCTTTTCCGGAGTCGGTGTCGAAACACGGCCAAAAAAGTTACCAAAGACACCGACTTCGGAAAATAAAGTATTTTTTCTCTATAATGTGTTTTGTTTTAGAAGTCGGTCTGTTTTTTTTTTTAAGATTTTTAGAGCGTGATTATTTATCAATTTTCAGTGTCACAAATTGTCAAATACATTGGAGAGTTAATTACTTGACAATTGATCAACAAGTAAAATTTAAAAAACCCCCGACCCATTTATCTTGCGAACTCCGATTCAAACAGTAAAACGCCCATAACTTTTGAACGCCTGAACCCATTTTATTCAAACATAGCTAAAAACACTCTCGACATAATCACCTTTCAAACAAAAAAATCAAAATCAAAATTTGTTCATCCGTTTTCGCCCTATGATGCCACAGACAGACACACAGATACACAGATACACATATACACAGCAACACACGTACAACTTATAACACCCCTCTTTTTCCGGCGGGGGTTTTAAACGCGTTTATTAAACGCGTTTAATCGATATTTGATAGCACTGGTTAGCATATTTAACCGTTGAGTTAACTACGGATCAAAACACTGGTCCTAAGTGTAGGACATTTTAGGATAAATTAAAATTTTAGTAGCATTTTTACATGTTTTAAGAACTACACTTGTTAACATTATGGACCAACATGTTTAGTTCCAGTTTTTGATAAAAAAAAGTTAAATCAAAAAACCCGACTGCTTCAAAAGCGAACTAAAAAGTCGTTAACAAGGAAAAAATCATGCTGTGCAGTCGGTGGATATATATTCGCGGGCTGGCTGACCAAAATCTGGTGTATCCTCCGCCTGCACAGCATGATTTTTTCCTTGTTTACGACTTTTTAGTTTGCTTTTGAAGCAGTCGGGTTTTTTGATTTAAGTTTTTTTATTTATAACTTTTTAGTTGATTTTTTTTCGAATTATATACATTTAAACATATAAGTGTTTTATATTTTTGAAATCATCTCTTAAAACCCTTTATTTTGATAAATCCCCACACGATGGGTTGGGAAGAAAAAAAATTTGGGTCCCATAATATGGCGCCCAAAATCCGCCATTTTTCTAATGTCCAATTATTAATTTAAACATATTAATTTTAATGTAGCCTATGACACTCGCAGGGTTAAGACGAATCGATTGACGTATGAATCATCAAAATCGGCCAACGCGTTTGGTCTCTGGAACGTCATATAGGAACAAACATACATACATACATAGACTGATAAACACATTACCCTCCTTCGGCAGTCGGGTAAAAATAAAACAACATCGTCGTAATGTTAGTCTTTATTACAAGACGAACGATTGCATGTGAATGCAAATAGTCTCGTGTGCCTTACCGTGCTTACCTAGTAATAATATTTGTAACTTTACAATACTTAACAGTTTCGATCTAGTTCATAAAACCTATGACAGTATCAACTTATCATTAGATTCATCATGCTCTGACGTCGCACTGGGAGTGGTGCCGGCGCCGCCTGGAGAGCTGGCTGGCTGTCCTTACGGGGATGTCACCGACAGACGTGACAACCTACGTCATGTATGACACTTTATAGATATACGTCGCCAATGGATTTATTTCAAGCATATAAGTTTCTGTGATTTCAAGTTGCAATTCTTAATTTAACATTATTAACATTATAGCATTGTTATTTGTATCGTTTTACAAAATACATTCTTTTTGTGTTTCTCAATACAATGAATCACCTGTACATTGCAGTATGTTGTGGATAACACCGCAAGAGTTAGATAGGTTACAGGACTCAGAAAACATAATGGACCTCAGCAAGTCCGAAGTTTCAGTTTGATATTGAATACAAATATTTACCTACGTAATACAAAATGTGACTAGCATCATTAATATATGTGTCTCTTAATATCTAAACAAATGAGGAGTCGATGAGTCCTGCGTACTTTATGACGAGTATTAATGCGAGTATTTTAATTGATTGAGTACATTAACATTGAGCGTGTACTTCAACGTGTGCGGTGAGAGGTGAGGGGGGCGCCGGCACCAGCACTATTCTATTATATCGTATTTACAATTTGTGTGCAAGTCGTCAGAGCTCCTATCATCTATTCTAAGGTACGATCAGACCGTCAGTTAAGTCTACGAGGGGTCGTGACACTAGCGTTTTGCTAATCGACATTATATTACATGAGTTATGTACACTCGAGCGTGTAGCGGTGCGTGCGGTGCGGGCGCGCGGGCGGTGCTGCGGGGAGGGGAGCCCGGCTGTCGGCTGCCGGTAGGTGGGTGGTGTTCACTTGTTCTCCTCGAGCAGCACCAGGTCGTCGGCCACCACGTCGGACACGTGCAGGTACACGATCCAGTACATGAGGTTGAAGCACACGAAGCACACCGGGAACACGATGCGCGAGTACTTGTCGATGTCCGACGGCGTCATGCCCAGGAACTTGCCGTAGTCCTGCAACACGGCACGCGGGTCAGTGAGTGCACACACAGCAGACACGCGGACACACGTCACACACAGTCAGGCGGTGGGTAATACCTTGGTGGGCTGCAGCGCGTGTAGCGGAGGCGCGGGCACGTCCTCGATGGAGCTCTCCAGCGTGCCGCCCTTGGAGTGCGCCTTGGGGTCGCGCACCTTGTAGCGCACCTCCTGCAGGTGGCGGCCGCAGCGGTCCAGCGAGGGGTGGTGGTGGCGCGGCGGCGGCGGCGGCGCGCCCCCCAGCGAGTGGCGCGGCGGAGGGGGCGCCCCGCGGCCCAGGCTGCCGCCCTTGCTCAGCGAGTGCGCGTCCCACGGCGCGGGAGGCGCGCACTCCGCCGGCATCTTCTTCTCCGACATGATCTTCTGTATCGCGACGAAGCGCTGCTTCCTCATCTGTATCCTCTTGGACATGTAGCCCACCGTCGCGTACTCTGAAAGCGAATGGTCCTGTCAGAGAGCCAAGCAGTGCCAGCACGCGGCACGCGGGCCGGCGCACACTCACCGAGCAGGCTGGTGAACACCATGACGAAGCAGGTGCCCAGGTACACGTCGATAGACTTGACGTAGGAGATCTTGGGCAGCGCCGCGTTAGTGGAAGACATGAGCGTGGTCATGGTGAGCACGGTGGTGACGCCCAGCTGCACGCGCGCCGGCGTCGCGTTGCGGTTCAACCAGAACGACACCCACGAGATGATGACGATGAGGCCGGACGGGATGTAGATCTGGATGAGGTAGTAGCCCATCGAGCGCACGAACTGGATCTCGCACGCCAGGCGGGAGTAGTTTCCTAATCGTCAGGGTGGAGTACAGAACTCGATTAGAACAGGATAATGAAAGACTAAAACGTTCAAATCTACCGGAAGAGCACTTCCAAATGTACAGGCAGTCATATTCGATATCGTATCAAACTTAAAGAAGTGGTTCGCACCTGTTGTGAGCGATATCTCCATGGCACGCTGGCGGTGGCCCAACACCTTGAACTGCGGGAGCGATACTTCGTTGGACACGCCCACCGAGTTGGGCCCCTCGTTCCACTTGTACCGGATGTCCCGCATGGTGTAACCGACTGCGGCGCAAAGAGGAGTGAGCGCGGCTCGGTCGCGGGCCGGAGACGCGCGCGGGCGCGTGTGTCGTGTCGCGCGTGTCGCATGGTCTCGCGGGGCGCGGGGGGGGGCGCGCGGGGCGGCGGGGCGGCACGTACTACTGAGCGGTTACCTGTGCTGAGCGTGATGACGGTGGCGCGCTGCCGGTGGCCGAGCACTCGGAACTGCGGCAGCTGCACTTCGCTGCTCATGCCGACACTCGACGCGCCGTCTTTCCAAACGTACAGAATGTCGGTCATCGTGTATCCGACTCCGGGGACATGCCAAACACAAAACGCTATCACTCGCGCCTCGAAGCGACGCGCCACGAAGGCGTCGCGCGGCCCATTGGCGCCGAGGCGAGCCGGGCGACGCGGCGACGGCCTCGCCGCTCGGTCGACCCGGCCGATGATAGAAAAATATCGTCTACTACCGTGCGCGCTAGTCGCTATCGCTACTGTATGTGATGGGTGCGGCGGTGAGGTGAGTGGTGGTGAGAAGCGCATGCAGTGCGAGGCGGCATGCGGCATGCGCGTGCGAGGCGTGCGGTGCGGGCGTGCGGCCCCGTCGCCGAGCGCGGCCGCGCGGGTGCGGGGGCGGGGGCGGGGGCGGCGCGACACGACGCAAGCCGGTGCCGCGGTGGTGCGCGTCTGTGCGGCACGCGGCCGGGCGATTGCTCCGTGATCACAACACACACACACGAACATCGGTGTACGAGTACATCGAATTAGTACGTTACTATTTTTCTATCATCTGTGAGACGTTAGCTTCTGACGTGTGTTTAAATCTGTCAAAATTGCATTAATCGCGTTTTCATGAAAGTTTTTGAACAGGTACATTATTCCGATTAATCTGGTCGCCGTCGTCTCACCCTACACGAAGAGTTACAAACAAACTGGTATTAATAGAACACTTATAGAATACTTGCACAAAGTGGTCGCAGTACCGAGGGCGTCAAGGCACATAGCGCAGTACTCCGACCACTCGTTGTCGTGCAGCATAGGACGGCTCGGTAAGGTACGGTTCAGACGCGGTGAAGTAGGTCTGGCGCTGACCGGGACGGGCGGACACTTACAGCTCTCGATCTCAATGTGGCACAGCTGGCGATCCATGGGGAAGTACTGCAGGTTCATGGGGCAGGAGGCCGTGATGGTGAGCCTGCAACAGACGAAAGCGGGTCGAGAGGCGGCGCGGGCGGGGCACTACACACTCAGCACCGCGCGCACTCACCGTATGCTGCGCGTGATGGAGCCCGAATGGTGGATGCGGATGAACTCGTTGCTGGTGGTGGCCGTGTGGAAGTACGACTGCTTCTCGTTCACGAAGAACGTGTCGGGCACCCAGATGTTGCGGATGAACTCAGAGCCCACCGACAGCGTCTCCACGCCGGCGCGCTTCTTGTACGCAAGCCGCGGGTCCGTCCAAAACTGTCTGAAGTAAAAATCCAACGTGAAGTCCTGAGGGAGAGACATCGCACATTATAGTATGAGACGGCGCTACACGCTACACACACAGTGAACAGTTCGGTGCAACATAATAATGATGTACTGGTATGATACGAGTAACCGACTAAGCTAAGATTAAACACTGCACAACATCGAATACATAAAACAGAGCGAAAAGCTTCACTTAGTTTACTAAGAGTGAAAGTGCACGCAGAGTGATGTGGACGTCAGAGTGTGGGGCGCTGGAACCCACTGCGCGGAATGCAAGGACTCGGCGTTGCAGCCTCGAGGCGGAGCTGGTGCTTGAGGAGCGGTCAGCCTCTGCCTCCGCCTCCGCCTCAGCTCTATTCTAACGGAGCAATATCTGCTCATTTACCTATTTATTACATTGCAGCGTTTAATGCCGAAGCATGGTCATGAGAATTTTACTGACTTGGGCTCATTTTTCATAAAAATTGGAACGATTATGGTAATTTAGTGAATATGTATAATGTATAACAGTGCTGAACTAGTTAAGTTCGAAGCGGGCAAGTCACGAAACTCACGGAAGAGCCATTAAAGTGGGCACGCAGCGCGCGGTGCGGCGCGCGGCGGCGCCAACATCACGCCGCGCGCCGACACGCTCTCCTAGTCCTACTCGCTGTCTTGAGACTGAAGTACAGACTACCTAATACAGAGTGCCTGTAGCCTGTGCGGCTGCGGCACAGAGCGTCTGCAGTGTGTGCGTGTGTGTCAGTCGTGTGCGTGTGAGTGGTAACAGAGAGGTGCGGTGTTAGCGTGCGCGCGTCGTCTGGACGCGTGGTCGGGCTCGTGGCCGCGACACCGCTAGTTGCGCGCGCGCAGGCCGCGGCGCCGCGCCGCTGTCCTTAGCGTTTCTTTGTCCACACATGTCGCTTATATTACACAAATAAGTACCACAATTAGATTAGTAAAAACAGAAAGAGGGGAAATCTAGTACAAGTAAACATTTGTAAGTTAAGTTCGGTGCTAATGCTCAAACTGTAGACACCTAGTAGTACACAGTAGGGCGCGCGGCCGGCGGCTGCCACCTCCGCGACTCCACCGAATACTTCTCTGACATACGAACACATTCAATAGTTGCAATGATACTTCCAGCGGCGCACATTCGCGGTAGTCGTAAGTTAAAATGCACTGCACTGCACGCGGGCTAATGAAAATAAACTATTCTGTGAATCGGTCAGGGAGCGCTCCGCCTCTGCCGCTAACAGCCTCCGAAGTACCAGATCTCATATACGAAGTGGGGATAGCATAAATCTGTTTTTATTTACAAGTTTTTATTTAACTTGCAACGTATGTATGTGTATGTAACTAGTAATTAGTTTTTTTTTTAAACAAGCTTTTTTCGTATTCTTCTCAGTAAATCCTTTCATTTGACACTCATATCATGGCAGTGCACAAAAAATAACTAGTCCGCCATCTTGGACCACCCTCCATATTGGATTTAGAATGACGTCACTTAGCTAACCATGCATTGTCATCCAAACTAAACGTGTATGCAAAATTTAATCTTAATCGGTGGAGGATAACTGATTTAAAATTCAGTTGCAAGATTTGACCCGAACACACTTACATACATACATACATATATTGCAAGTTAAATAAAAGCTTGTAATAAGTACCTAATGTAAGATTTCGTCAGTAAAATCATCTGCAGGTACCAATAGTCCTGGAAATATCTGTAATTAGAGGCCAATCTGCGTAAAAAATCCTAGCTAAGTTTTTTCACCGGAATTATGATTATTGTGCTAGTAGTAATGTTGTCTAAAAAGTCCATTAAAGTCGCATGAGAGTAAAATAATCTTTTATTTTTTTGTAATCAACCTTTTTAGGGTTCCGTAGCCAAATGGCAAAAAACGGAACCCTTATAGATTCGTCATGTCTGTCTGTCTGTCAGCCCGTCCGTATGTCACAGCCACTTTATTCCGAAACTATAAGAACTATGCTGTTGAAACTTGGTAAGTAGATGTATTCTGTGAACCGCATTAAGATTTTCACACAAAAATAAAAATAAAACAATAAATTTTGGGGGTTCCCATACTTGAAACGAAAACTAAAAATATTTTTTTTCATCAAACCCATACGTGTGGGGTATCTATGGATAGGTCTTCAAAAATGATATTGAGGTTTCGAATATATTTTTTTTCTAAACTGAATAGTTTGCGCGAGAGACTCTTCCAAAGTGGTAAAATGTGTGTCCCCCCCCCTGTAACTTCTAAAATAATAGAATGATAAAACTAAAAAAATATGCCGAAGTAAGTAATGTGTTTATCAGTCTATGTATGTATGTACGTATGTATGTATATATGTGTGTATATATGTATTTTTGTTCCTATGTGGCGTTCTAGAGACCAAACGCGTACGCCGATTTTGATGATTCTTACGTCAATCAATTCGTCTTAACCCTGCGAGTGTCACTGGCTACATTAAAATAGGAAATAGAACAAGTAAAATTTAAAAAAACCCCGACACATATATCTTGCGAAAACACCCCGATTCAAAGAGTAAAACGCCCATAACTTTTGAACGGCTGAACCAATTTTATTCAAACATAGCTAAGAACACTCTCGACAAAGTCACCTTACAAACAAAAAAAACTAAATCAAAATCGGTTCATCCATTTAGGCGCTATGGTTCCACAGACAGACACACAGATACACAAATACACAGTAACACACGTGAAACTTAAAACACCCCTCTTTTTCCGGCGGGGGTTAAAAATGGCGGCTTTTGGGCGCCATATTGTGGCGGGCAAAATTTTTTTTTTCTTCCAAACTCATCGTGTGGGGTATCAAAATAAAGGGCTTCAAAAGGTGATTTCAAAAATATATAACACTTATATGTTTAAAGCAGAGCAGTGGTGACTCAGTGGTATCGGCTGCGACTTACAAGTTGTAGGTCATGGGTTCGAGCTCAGGCACGCGCTTTACTTTGTGTAAATTCTTTCTTCACCACAGCTCTCAAGACGGTGAAGGAAAACATCAAAATCGGCCAACGAGTTTGGTCTCTAGAACGCCATATAGGGACAAACATACATACATAAAGAACTGATAAACACATTACCCTCCTTCGGCAGTCGGGTAAAAAGGAACCCTATTACTATATAAGACTCCACTGTCCATCTGTATGTATGTCTGTCACCATGCTGTATCTCATGAACCGTGATAGCTAGACAGTTGAAATTTTCTCAGATGATGTATTATTGTTGCCGCTATTACAACAAAACAGAATAAAATAAATATTTAAGTGGGGCACCCATACAACACGGAACCGTTCGTGCGCGAGTCCGACTCGCACTTGGCTGGTTTTTTTTTTACTTTCATGCGACTTTAATGGTTTTTTAGACAACATTAGTACTAGCACAATAATCATAATTACAATTACTTATAATTACCATAATTACAAACTTGCTCTAAACAACAACTGCAGTAAAATCTAAACTACTAGAATTAAACATTAAAACAGATTTTTGGGCAATTCGACTGCCCATTTTTTTTTTTGCTTCTTAACGATTTTTGTGGACTTGCCAGGCAACTTTGTAATGAAAACAGTACCTAGGTATCTTTGTTTTGAACAGTTTCTGGATCGAGTCAGATGCGTGGCAGGGCCTGTGTCGCTGGAAGCGTCGGGCGGTGGAGTCGCGTGGAAGGGACAGCCGCTGCCGGCGCTCGGTGCGTCTGTATCAGTTCACAACAGATAGGCCACAGTCAACACGAGCGTTACCAGTCATCGACAAGGTCTCTAGGAAACAATACGAAAGCGAACAGATCCATTAAACGCGACATGCTCGCAGCCTCGCGTCTGGGGCTGCTGTCGTGCGGCGCGAGAGGTGCGAGTACTGGGGCGAGTACCATGAGCACTTCCGACACGGAGCTGATAGAGAGCACATACATGGTGACGCCCACCTCCACCGGCGGACCTGCAAGCAAGCCCACATGTAGTACTAGTTCGATCCCGCGGCGCCAGCTGCCCGCGCGCGCCTCCTCATGCGTGCGGTGCCGCGTGCCACGTGCCCCATGCCCACATGCCCGAGTGACCTCTTACTACTTGATAATGATAGTACTGCTAGCTAGGTACCATTTGCACTTCCGACAGAGAGCTGATGGACAGCACGTACATGGTAACCCCCACTTCCACTGGTGGTCCTGGAAACGACATCACATTCATAACACGACAACGGCAAGCTACACCGTGGCACTTGTAACGAATCTGGTGGAGCACTGCCGTCGGCCTCCTGAACTGAAGCAGGAGTACGGAGCCACAGCGTAATACGTACAGTGAACATTGGACACACTCAAAATCCCATTGAACAAAAACGAACGACCCGAACGCGTTTGGTTCTCGAAGCTCATCCACACTCAGCCGAACTTCGTGTCGTGGCTCGAGGCACCTGCAACCATGGCCACAAAGCGTTGAGGCAATACAAGAGGTCCATCCGTGGCTGAGCCGCGTGCGGCTCTGCTGCCTGCACCAGCGCACATCGGCACAGTACACAATTATAGTTGATGCAACCAGAATGCTTAACTTTCAATCATTTTTCAAAATGAACTCAGTAGCTACCTAGGGCAGATCTACGCTTATCAGCGAGTATAATGACTGCTAATTCACTTAACCCACTTCTACCAGTTTTTGATTCCCCAAAAAATTTACTTCAATGCGTTTTATTTTACAATGATGTTACTTTGACGCCCTTGTGTGGACCCTTTACACGAAACGTTTATGTTTGTGAGCTTACTTTTTCAATCATAATTAGTCAATATGGTAATATTTTTCTTCCGCTCATTGCGTTGTATTTGTTTTCAGTCATTTTGTCTGCATCAACCAATTTAACTAACTACATTTCCCGATTACCACAACGCGTTATGGTCAAATTTTGAAATACCGTTTTTAGCCAAAACGCGTTGTGGCCAATATGGCCATAACCACTGCACGAATTTCGGGTCGCCGATGAAAATTAAGAGCCAAAACGCGTTGTGGTCTAGATGTAATCGTTGATATAGGGTTTCTATCCATGCCGCGCATGTTATGCATAAATTATATTAGTCGTAAAGCTACGGCTACTCCACATTTAATATTAATAAGCTCAGACATCCCAGAAGTCCATCAGATTCAGAGTTAGATATACTCTCATATCGACCGCACACCACACCAGCGTGCTGGTGGCTGGCGGGATATGGAGCTACCTTGTGCAGGTAGTTGCGTATCCAAAATGAGGGTGCAATCGTCTTTCAAATAACTTTGAAATCAAAAACAAAGTCAAATTGTTTTCGCCATATTGACATAGACAGCGTAGCATTATGAGAAGTGCATTATAATTATTCGTTATTTTTTATAATTTACTCTTCTATCTTTGATTAGAAAAAAACACAATATTTTGACTAGTTACTTTGATTCATGATCGATACTCCAAACTGCGCACCAGGTAAAAATTTGGCGTCTGGGAAAGGATCAGGACGATCAGTCGAAGACGACAATTAGACACAGAGGTGGTTATTACGGAAGTAAAGTTAACTATCATTACTAACCTCCATAGTTTGGTCTCACTCTCTTGTCATAACTTATGCTGAAGGAATCCAAAATAGAGGATATATTGACGTCCCCGAACATGCTCCCGCCGCCGCCGCCGCCGCTGCCACAGGAGGAAAACGACACATGTCAGAGGGTGCGAGGGATGCAGCAGCGCTAGTGGCTAGAGCTAGCAGTACTCACGCGACTCGGTCGGCGTGCGGCAACAGTGCAGCGGCGAGCGCGAACAGCAGCGGCGCGCGGCGGGCGCGCGGCCGGAGCGCGCTCATAGCGCGTGGAGTGCGGGCGGAGTCGCGCGGCGCACTGCCGGGCGCCGGCCGCCGCCGCGCCGCCGCGCCGCCCCACTCCTATCGATCCGCCCGCGCGCCGAGCCCGGCCCCGAGCCCCGAGCCACCCGCGCGCTGGCATTCTACTCTCTGTTGCAACGTCACGTCCCCCTCCGTATCGGTGTACGCCGCGCCGGACCGACATCGGTCTGCCAATCAAGCGCTTTTCACTTTCATTGCGACAAGTCTATGACACATTAGACAACGAATGACTCACAGTTTTCAGGCAGTGTAACAAACGTACAAAGATATTCACACAATCATATAAATCTTTTCGTAACCGCTATCTCCTGCCTCTGCCGACCAGTTAGTAGGTATGCAGTTTTGCACTGCTTAACATAATCCTTATAATGTGGTGTCACATCCAGACCGACTCTCGCACTCGCAATGTTTCTGCGCCCCAGCATTTCTATCAATTAAACCGGTTCTAAAATATAATTTGTTCATCTAACCTATTGTGGGCCTCATCAGAAGGCTTAGAGTCATTCGAAGGACTATGCCTCGCTCTTAGTGGAGCGATGACCTGGTCAGGGCTGCGGGAATCCGCTGGATGCGAGAAGCGCACTGCACAGGACCGACCGAGGTGGCGACACTTGGGCGTATATCCAGCGGTGGACGTGTCGTGGATGATGATGACATTAATTGTGCGTGACACACTCACACTACCGGGCTTAGATTCCCAGATTAGAAACTAGAAACACTGCTAACACGAGGTTAAATTGACAAGTTTTGCTTGCAAGTGGGCCTAAGTATACCTAAATCTCAATCTCAATCAAAAATATATAACACTTGTATGTTTAAGTGTACCTAATTCTAAAAAAAGGTGCTGGAGCAGTTAAAAAGGCATATAAACATCTATCCAACTAAAAACAAGTGATGAACCAGCTTCAAAATGAGAAAAAAACTACGGTTACAAGCAGGGATGAGATCATGCAAATAGCCACAAACTACCAGCAATTGTATGCATCACAAGAAATCACAAACCAAGAAAAACCAGCTCTCGTCCCAAATTTAACAAAATCGAAATTGAATGTTCCATAAAGTCACTAAAACCAGAAAAAAGCCCAGCATCTGATGGAATTACAAATGAAATGATCATAGCCGGTACTAACGCTCTGATTTCACCACTTAAAAACCTATTCAATTTAATATTATCAACAAAAGAAATACCTAAACAGTGAACATGTTCAGATATCGTTTTGCTTTTCAAAATGGAGATCCGATATCAATATCAAATAACAAACCAATCAACCTCACATCGCGTCGTGCCTCTACAAAGTGTTTGCAACGACTCTACTTCGACGTCTCATTAGTATCTTAGACGAACACCAGCCAGTAGAACAGGCAGGTTTTATAAAGGGGTTTTCGACAACAGATCACATCCACACTTTGAAACTTGTCATTGAAAAATACAATGAATACGACCTACCTCTCTATATCTGCTTTATAGACTATAGTAAGGCATTTGACTCTATATTCCACAGTGCAATTTGGCGTGCTCTATCAAGTCAAGGAGTTAACAATGTATATATCAATATATTGAAGGAAATATATAACAAAAGTAACGCTAGAATTAAAATCAATACGTATTATGGCTCAGCCTTTGAAATTGGAAGAGGAGTAAAGCAGGGTGATACCATATCTCCAAAACTCTTAATTGCAGTGCTCGAAGAAATCTTTAGAGTACTCAACTGGGAAAATAGAGGGATAAACATATATGGCAACCGCCTTACACACTTACGATTCGCAGATGACATAGTACTGCTTTCGGAGGAACCAAAAGAAATGGAGTACATGATAGAGTCAGTCAGCAAAGAGAGTAGAAATGTAGGTCTGGAAATTAACAGGGAGAAAACTAAAGTAACGACAAATAGTCAAACTATACCGCTAAAGTCAGATTCAATAGAAATAGAATACCTCGAAGACTACACTTACTTGGGACATTTAATATCTTTCAAGTCATGCAACGATAAAGAAGTAGAGCGAAGAATCAAAGCAACATGGAACAAGTACTGGGCAATGAAACAGTTATTCAAGAGTAGTCTCCCAGTCACACTGAAAACTAAAGCCATGCCCAACTAGCAAAATCAGTGCTTAAAACGATCTCAAGAGTACTTTTATTTTCACTTAAAAGAAACTTGTAGCATGCTACAAAGCTGGATTTGGGCGCAGTTATAGATGCGTTTATTTCTATAACAATCTTATAATCAACTTATAAAATGTTTCTAAGTCCTATAATGTACTTGACGAAGCGCAATAGCTTCTATAATGATATGAGACTACATAATTACAAGTACAACCGCTCTTATTAGTATCTGGCATAAGTATCTTACTAAAGCAATCTTGTTTATATGGCACTAGTAATGTACTTAATTATGAGTTATAAGTATATTTTATTAAAGGTTATATTTGTTGTTGCTTCGGCTGGTGGTGCCGGTTGTTTTGTGGTAAATATTTTTAATAAAAAGGTAAGTACGATTGCCATTACTATTATTTTGTACTATTGTAAAACATAGCTAATAATATATTGTAAATATAGCGTGTGAACTCTTGGGGAAGTCATATTTACTGTAAATGTATACCGCAATATTATAATATATTATAATATTTAGATTTACGATGCGCTTCGATAAATAGCACATTAGTATATTGTTGTAAATAAATTATTTCATCAATCCTAATGAGCATACGCCATGTTTTAAAATTGCCCTTCAATAAGTACTTTATAGAACCGTTGTAGGTAAATTAGTACTTATAGCAGTTTCTGTCTAAATAACACGCTTCCATTTTAGAACAAATTAGGGTTCCCTTGAAGTCTGCCTGCTAATGATTGATTTTCTTTTTTTTAGGATTCATTAACAAGATGGTTGCATTTCTAGATGTCGACTGGATGTGTTATTATAAATAAGCCGAATAATTAAGCTTCAATAATGAAACATAATGTAGCTGATAACTCATGATTGAGACTGATTGTAAAGATATATCTAATTTTGAATAAAACATAATGGTAATAAAGATTTATTTTTATTTTATATCTATATGAAATTCATGGATTTTTTCATAGTCAGTAGTCTCTTCGATATTTAAATCGTATTCTTCGTCCCAATTTTCAACTTCTTCACTTTCTGAGTTGTGGGGTAAAGGATGAAAAAATATTTTTGATCGCGGCACCCTCAATTACTCCACCTGCGTTTACACTTGACGCGCTTGATTTATTTTCTAATCCTGTTGGTTTTATTCCTGAAGAACCTGGCTTCATTAAGTCTTTATACCTATTTGTTACCCTTAACTCCTGTAACCACCACTTCTTTAATTCATGATAGATATTTTCTCAAGACAAAGGGTGTTAGAAACTCTTTTGTCAATGTCATTCTGTCATACTCAATGTCTTAGAATAAACGTTATTTTGTAAACTTAAAACGATTATATTATTCTTATCAGTGGCGACGAGGATTAAAAATGAACAGTGAGCAATTTGAAAAATTCCTTATATTACAAGCATCACAACAAAAACAAATTTCAGTCATTTTACAATTGTTACTATCGCAACAACAAAATGCGGCTGCCGCGACTCCCACACCAAATACAACGAATGGCACGGAGTTACCCAGCTCATCGCACGCTAACACCTATAGAAACAACATCTACAACAGTTTTAAAGGTGACAAGTTCAATCCTAGCGAAACCTCAGTTGAGAATTTTATTGACTATTTTGAGTCTAAATGCGGACTTTGGGGAGAGGATGCACGAAACATACAGAAAGAGCTTTTATTCACCAGTCTTTGTCCTGAAACCTTTCACGACATGAAAGTTGCCCTGACACCACGTTTCGAATACAGTACGTATACAGAGATTCGTGAAAAACTCCTCGACCTGTACAGAATCAAGCGCACAAGATACAGGGCGCTGTCTGATTTCTGGAACTGTATACGCACGGACGACGAATCTATGGAGCTCTACGCTAACAGGCTAAAAGAAATAAGCAAAGATTGCTGTTATAATGACGATCTTTTAGAACGACAGTTACGTGACCGTTTTGCAACTGGGCTCAACCACCAACAGTTTCTGATCGACTTGAAACAAAAATGGCCCGACTTACAAGAACATCAAGATGGAAAGATGAAGGAAGTAACTTTTGCTCAAATTTTCAGCGTTGCACAATTGCGGGAACGAGCTGAAGGCGACGATACACCAAATATCAAAGTCAATAAAATTAAAGGAAACACCAGATCTTACTCGAACAAGTCTCCGCGCAGATTCCGGACTCATCAATGCCTCAGATGCGGTGAACCTGAAAGACACCCTTTAAGTCGATGTACCGCCAAAACTAAAGAAAGAAGAAAGAGTGCAACACGCTAGGACATTTCGAAGATTGCTGCATCAAGTCAGGCAAAGCATGTCTGCCCAATCGGAGCGATAATAAACAAAGAACATCTACGAAAAAGAACAAGCTATACAAGGTACAACATAACGGAAACAGTAACAGTTATTCACAAGCGTTCTACTCAGAAGACAGCGACGACGAACCAGATACCGTTTGTCTAATAAACAAGTCGAAAGGCAAAGGCAGTAAGAAAATTGACGTCCTAATTAATAACATCCATTGTACGTTAGACTGGGATCCCGGCTCAGTCTATTCAATTATCAGCACCACGTTCTGGAAGCGTATCGGCGCTCCACCTCTCACGAAGGCTCCAGGTCTACGCGCCTATGGGAACGTAAAACTTAAACCAAAGGGCCTAACGGATGTAACGGTACGAGTTCAAGAGGAGGAAAAGATACTACCTGTTGTTGTCATGAAGTCAGCTGACCCAATGTTGTTCGGCCTACAGTGGAGTGAAATGTTTAACATGAACTTCCCAAAGCCAGTCTACTCGATTAAGAACACTCGACACGCAGGCTTTAGTTTGCAACAAGTCCTGGACAAGTACTCTGCTCTTTTCGACGGAAAACTTGGAAAAGTCAAAGATTACCAAGTAAACATTCATATCAAGCCCAATGCTCAACCGAAACACATTCCAGGACGATCAATTAAATTTTCAATCAAAAGAAACATTGAAGTTGAGCTAGATCGTCTAGTTGAAGAGGGCATCATAACTAAAGTAGACCCAAACATTACACCGATCCAGTGGGCGACACCGACAGTCAACGTAGTCAAAACTAATGGCCAGATCATAATTTGCGGCGATTTCCGTAGCACGCCCAACCCTGTATTGATAACGCACGCACACCCAGTTCCTCTGTTTGATCAATTACGCCAGAATCTTGCAGACGGAGCGAAATTTTCGAAAATTGACCTGAAAGATGCTTACCTGCAATTTGAAATAGGCCCGGACTCTAAACAGTTTTTAACAATATCTACTCACAAAGGATACTATCAATATAACCGCATGCCATTTGGTATTTCCACAGCCCCATCAGTTTTTCAGCATTACCTTGACAAACTCCTCGAAGGAATACCGAATGTGGCAGTTTACTTTGATGACATTGCGGTTACAGGGAAAAATGACAAGGATCATCTCGAAACACTGCGTACCGTTTTCCAAAGACTTGAGCAAGCCGGATTAAAAGTTAACTTGAAGAAATGCACTTTCCTTACCCCGGAAGTCGAATACCTCGGACACACGATTGATCGAAATGGCGTACGTCCTACAAAGTCGAAGATAGAAGCCACCCTTGGTTGACAGGTAGAGAATGCCTAAGGCATTAAGTCCGCCTTTGTACCTTTGTGCATGAAGTCTAAATAAATAAATAAATCTCCAAAGCTTTACCTCCAACCAACACCAAGGAGCTAAGATCATTTCTTGGTTTGGTCAACTTCTACGAACGATTCATACCACACCTACACAGTGTCTGTGCCGACCTTCACGCACTAACAGGAAAGAGGCTAAAATGGCTTTGGACCGACAATGAAGCCAAGGCATTTGAACAAGCAAAGACCTTGATTGTACGTTCAAAACCACAAGTAGCTTTTAATGACAAACAGCCATTGTACTTAGCCTGTGATGCATCAGAAAAAGGCGTGGGGGCGGTGCTTTTCCACATAACGAACAAAATGGAACAGCCAATTGCGTTTGCATCAAGAAAACTTCGACCAGCAGAATCAAAATACTCTGTCATAGACCGCGAAGCTCTTGCAATATTTTTTGGTGTTGAAAAATTCGATCAGTATCTTCGCGGCATCAAATTCACTCTAGTAACTGATCACAAGCCTCTCATTCACATTTTGGGACCAGAACGCAACTTACCAAAACTCGCTAATAATCGTTTTGTACGATGGGCTCTAATAATTGGAAGCTACGCTTATGACATCGCGTACACGAAAGGCTGTAACAACATGATCGCGGACTATTTATCAAGGATGCCTAACCCTGATGAGCAACCTTCCAAACCTGAGCTAGCTGTTCACAGACTTGTAGCGCGCCTACAGGCAGATAGGGTTGGTGACCTCATCCTATCAGAAAACGTTATACGAGATGAAACAATAAAAGATGCCACACTGAAACATATATCACAGTTTATTAAGACGGGTTGGCGCGAACATCAATATACAAACGATGTAAAACCATACGCTCGCAAACGCTGTGAGTTGTCACTAGAAAATAAGATCATCATGTGGCAGGGTCGCATGGTTGTTCCTGATACTCTAAGAAAAGCGACCCTAAAATACCTACATCGTGGACACCCAGGAATATCAGCTATGAGAGCACTGGCAAGATTCTATGTATGGTGGCCAACCATTGAAGAAGACATAGATTCATACGTAAAAACTTGCCGCAAATGCCAGGGGAACCGGCCTAACACCTCGGATTTGCCAATTTTCTCATGGTCCATGCCAGACCAAGCCTGGGAAAGAATTCATGTTGATTTCGCGGGACCGTTCAAAGGTTTGTATTAGTTGGTTCTGTCTGATGCATTTTCCAAATGGATCGAAATCAAGCCAATGGCAAAAATTACGACTGCCAAACTCTGTGATGAACTGGACACAATTTTTACCACCTTCGGCCTTCCTCAGTTTTTAGTCTCAGACAATGGCCCACAATTTACTTCTCAGGAGTTCCAAAATTACTGCAAAGATAAGGGAATTAAACATATCAAATCATCACCTTATCATCCACGGACAAACGGATTAGCAGAGCGGACGGTTAGAACTTTCAAAAGCAGAATGTCATCAAGTACAGAATGCCTCAAAAAACGGATAGAAAATTTCCTGTTTGCCTATCGCATCACACCCCATAGCACCACTGGCAAGGCCCCAGCTCAGTTGATGTTTGGACGGCAATTAATTTGTGAGCTTGACAACGCTCGACCAAGTGCTAAACGGTTGTTTCAATACAAGCAAATACAAGCGAATGTTAACTCCGACAGCCAGACGCCCAATTACAGACCTGGTGATACTGTGTACGTACGAGCCAGAGATCAGTCGCGATGGGAACCAGCCACGGTTTTGCAGCGCACGCATCGATACTCGTACGTCATTAACACTCCAATCGGTGTGGAAAGAAGGTACCACGCAGACCATATACGGCCTCGTCTCTCCGAATCAGATGAGTGCCCAGTACCTGGAAGCACTGAAAGCGCTTCTCGTAATCTTATACTTCCAGTCGCGTCATCGACTCCAGTACTGGAAGCTACAGGATCTCCGATATCATCTCAAGTAGCAGAAACCCAAGTGGAAGCTGCTCCTGAAGCATCCGCACCTCACTTGCCACAGAATGTGATCAACATGCCGTTTACTCCTATGGCACCACGCCGAAGCAAGCGTACCACTAGACCACCCCGACGCCTAATTGATGAGATGGGGAGTTAGCCCCTGTAGGGCGGACGAATGTTAGAAACTCTTTTGTCAATGTCATTCTGTCATACTCAATGTCTTAGAATAAACGTTATTTTGTAAACTTAAAACGATTATATTATTCTTATCAAAGGGGAACAACAGAATGTTAACAAAATGGCTGATGTTTACTAATAAAGTGTTTAATCTACTAACTTATAAGCTTTTTTGATCTTATAGCGCTCTTTTTAAGTACTATTAGATTGAAAAAAGTCTCGAGCAAGATTATGACGACAAAATCTTATGCTCGTCTCAGCCAAGTAAGTTATAATATCTTTTTCTCTCAGAAAATGCTACTATAGGATTAAAATATTATTCAGGATTATTTAGTCTTAATGCCAACAATTATAGAAGTCTTATTCCTAAAAGTGTCCTAAAAGATAATTTTGTAGTTACCTATAAGACTGAGATATAAAGGCAATTAATTACTCTTGAGGATATCTGTGCTTGTAAAATGCTATTACTAGAAAATGAGTTCTGTAAATGATTGAGATGTTAGTCTTGAAGCAAACTATAAGACCGAGATATAAAAAGTAATGCACTTGAGTGTGTTAAGGCTTGGCAAATGCTATTATGAGTTAAGGGATCTACCGCAATGTCTTTATAAGAACGTTATTAGTAGTGATAGACTTATAATCTTTCCTTATAGGATTACTTTGCTAGTTGGGTGGAGACGTGTTTAATACCCTGCCTCACTTACGCTTCTCAAACATGGCCACTTTCAATAAAACAGACTCACAAGGTTAAAGTGTGCCAAAATAGCATGGAAAGGAGTCTCTTGGGCCTAAAACTAAGCGATAAAGTGAGAATTAAAGACATCAGAAAAATCACCAAAATAAAGGACATAGCAAAAACTATAATGATCCAAAAATGGAAATGGGCTGGGCATATCCAGAGATCACCTGGTGATAAATGGTACAAAATGGTCACGAATTGGTACCCTTTATACAAAAAAAGGCGAAAAGGAAGGCCATTAAAAAGATGGAGTGATGACATAGTTGCCACGGCTGGAACTACTTGGCATAGACGGGCAAGCGATAAAGAGAAATGGAAGGAAATGGAGGAGGCTTTCACCGCCAGAGCGGTCCTTACAACAAAACACATACAAATCAATTAATAAGTTATATTTACAAACTCGATTAAGCGAAATACTAACATAACCAATAAGGTATAGAAATGTAAAAGTGTAAGGAATAAATAAAGCTTTTATTATTATTATGGTTTTGAAACTTCAGTTTCTCAGGTAAGAACCTGGTGTTTTTATAGGATCCCACGGCCACGGATGTGAACCAAGGTGAAATCCTAATGTTCTATTTGACCTGGTAAATTATTTTGTACTGCACTCAAATTGTAATCTAAATCTAACTGTAAAAGATTTCTTACTATTCGGCAAGTGTTTAATATTGCAGCTTTTTGTAGTGTTAGGTATGTGTATTTTGATAGATTAAGAACATTAAAACTATTGTATATTTGTTTCGGAATAACACCGGTTGTTGATATGACTATAGGGACTATTGTAACTCTATTCATTTTCCAAACTCTGGTAATTTCTTCTTGTAACTCTGTGTACTTCCTAATTTTTTCTGTGATAGTTTTTTGTATATTATTAGTGTTTGGGACTGCTATATCTATTATGTATGTGTGTTTGTTTTCTTTATCAACAAGTGTTATATTATTATTATTATTATAAATCTAAAAAAAACAACTAAAAAGTTATAAATAAAAAAAGTTAATTAAAGAAAACAGTAAACCCGACTGCTTAAAAAGCGAACTGCTGCAGAGGATACATATTGGAGGGCTGGCTGACCAAAATCTGATGTATTCTACGCCTGCACAGCATGATTTTCTCCTTGTTTACGTCTTTTTAATTCGCTTTTGAAGCAGTCGGGTTTTTTGGTTTTACTTTTTTATTTATAAAAGTTATAGTTAGTTTTTTTTTCGAATTAGGTAGGTACATTTAAGCATATAAGTATAATATATTTTTGAAATCACTTCTTAAAACCCTTTATTTTTTATACCCCACACGATGGGTTTGGTAGAAAAAAATAATTTGGACCCCACAATATGGCGCCTAAAATCCGCCATTTTTCTATTGTCCATTTTTAATGTAGCCAGTGACACTCGCAGGGTTAAGATGAATCGATTGACGTACGAATCATCAGAATCGGCCAACGCGTTTGGTCTCTGGAACGCCGTATAGAAACATACAGACAGCCCGTTTAGTATACTTTAGCTATTTTCATAGTGTAATGTCGTACGGTATTCTGTTGTGGGGAAATGCCGCCGACATCCAGACTATCTTTGTTTTGCAGAAAAGAGCTGTGCGATCAATTTATAAATTAAGCCCGAGACACTCTCTTAGAGAGAAATTTAAGGAGATTAATGTAATGACTGTGCCTTCTCAGTATATTTATGAAAATCTTTTATATGGGTGCGCCAAAGTTCACCTAAATTTTCAACTCCGATAATTGGAAATCCGAAAATGTTCTTCCTAACATTTTTCATCCTAACAATCACAATTCCTAACTACTCTGTCTCTAATGTTCATAATTCAGAAGCATTCAACTTCATAATGTCAGTAGCAATAAACATTTATTGTACTTTTATTTGTTTTCCTATATTTTCTCAACATAACTATCTTTTACACTATTATTCAAAGTCATATATTTTTTGTTTAGATTTCTTTTTATTCATAATAATCAGTAATACATACATTAGTTTTGCGTAACTTTATTTTCAAATAACATGTTTAACATATAAGAATAACAGGTACCATGGTACAAGTAGTCAAATAAATACATGTTTTCATATACACATTTCAATTAACTTTTATTGCTGTATTTTGCTTTAAAATTAAATATATATTTAATTCTATCATATTTGCCGTTGATTTGGAAGTTCATTTTATTTTTGTAGGTAGTACTCATAAATAGAAAGCTTTATAAAAAATTTCAAGACTCGGCAATGTTATGTTTTTTTGTATGTTTTTGATATCAATATCAAATAACAAACCAATCAACCTCACATCGCGTCGTGCCTCTACAAAGTGTTTGCAACGACTCTACTTCGACGTCTCATTAGTATCTTAGACGAACACCAGCCAGTAGAACAGGCAGGTTTTATAAAGGGGTTTTCGACAACAGATCACATCCACACTTTGAAACTTGTCATTGAAAAATACAATGAATACGACCTACCTCTCTATATCTGCTTTATAGACTATAGTAAGGCATTTGACTCTATATTCCACAGTGCAATTTGGCGTGCTCTATCAAGTCAAGGAGTTAACAATGTATATATCAATATATTGAAGGAAATATATAACAAAAGTAACGCTAGAATTAAAATCAATACGTATTATGGCTCAGCCTTTGAAATTGGAAGAGGAGTAAAGCAGGGTGATACCATATCTCCAAAACTCTTAATTGCAGTGCTCGAAGAAATCTTTAGAGTACTCAACTGGGAAAATAGAGGGATAAACATATATGGCAACCGCCTTACACACTTACGATTCGCAGATGACATAGTACTGCTTTCGGAGGAACCAAAAGAAATGGAGTACATGATAGAGTCAGTCAGCAAAGAGAGTAGAAATGTAGGTCTGGAAATTAACAGGGAGAAAACTAAAGTAACGACAAATAGTCAAACTATACCGCTAAAGTCAGATTCAATAGAAATAGAATACCTCGAAGACTACACTTACTTGGGACATTTAATATCTTTCAAGTCATGCAACGATAAAGAAGTAGAGCGAAGAATCAAAGCAACATGGAACAAGTACTGGGCAATGAAACAGTTATTCAAGAGTAGTCTCCCAGTCACACTGAAAACTAAAGCCATGCCCAACTAGCAAAATCAGTGCTTAAAACGATCTCAAGAGTACTTTTATTTTCACTTAAAAGAAACTTGTAGCATGCCACAAAGCTGGATTTGGGCGCAGTTATAGATGCGTTTATTTCTATAACAATCTTATAATCAACTTATAAAATGTTTCTAAGTCCTATAATGTACTTGACGAAGCGCAATAGCTTCTATAATGATATGAGACTACATAATTACAAGTACAACCGCTCTTATTAGTATCTGGCATAAGTATCTTACTAAAGCAATCTTGTTTATATGGCACTAGTAATGTACTTAATTAGGAGTTATAAGTATATTTTATTAAAGGTTATATTTGTTGTTGCTTCGGCTGGTGGTGCCGGTTGTTTTGTGGTAAATATTTTTAATAAAAAGGTAAGTACGATTGCCATTACTATTATTTTGTACTATTGTAAAACATAGCTAATAATATATTGTAAATATAGCGTGTGAACTCTTGGGGAAGTCATATTTACTGTAAATGTATACCGCAATATTATAATATATTATAATATTTAGATTTACGATGCGCTTCGATAAATAGCACATTAGTATATTGTTGTAAATACATTATTTCATCAATCCTAATGAGCATACGCCATGTTTTAAAATTGCCCTTCAATAAGTACTTTATAGAACCGTTGTAGGTAAATTAGTACTTATAGCAGTTTCTGTCTAAATAACACGCTTCCATTTTAGAACAAATTAGGGTTCCCTTGAAGTCTGCCTGCTAATGATTGATTTTCTTTTTTTTAGGATTCATTAACAAGATGGTTGCATTTCTAGATGTCGACTGGATGTGTTATTATAAATAAGCCGAATAATTAAGCTTCAATAATGAAACATAATGTAGCTGATAACTCATGATTGAGACTGATTGTAAAGATATATCTAATTTTGAATAAAACATAATGGTAATAAAGATTTATTTTTATTTTATATCTATATGAAATTCATGGATTTTTTCATAGTCAGTAGTCTCTTCGATATTTAAATCGTATTCTTCGTCCCAATTTTCAACTTCTTCACTTTCTGAGTTGTGGGGTAAAGGATGAAAAAATATTTTTGATCGCGGAACCCTCAATTACTCCACCTGCGTTTACACTTGACGCGCTTGATTTATTTTCTAATCCTGTTGGTTTTATTCCTGAAGAACCTGGCTTCATTAAGTCTTTATACCTATTTGTTACCCTTAACTCCTGTAACCACCACTTCTTTAATTCATGATAGATATTTTCTCAAGACAAAGGGTGTTAGAAACTCTTTTGTCAATGTCATTCTGTCATACTCAATGTCTTAGAATAAACGTTATTTTGTAAACTTAAAACGATTATATTATTCTTATCAGTGGCGACGAGGATTAAAAATGAACAGTGAGCAATTTGAAAAATTCCTTATATTACAAGCATCACAACAAAAACAAATTTCAGTCATTTTACAATTGTTACTATCGCAACAACAAAATGCGGCTGCCGCGACTCCCACACCAAATACAACGAATGGCACGGAGTTACCCAGCTCATCGCACGCTAACACCTATAGAAACAACATCTACAACAGTTTTAAAGGTGACAAGTTCAATCCTAGCGAAACCTCAGTTGAGAATTTTATTGACTATTTTGAGTCTAAATGCGGACTTTGGGGAGAGGATGCACGAAACATACAGAAAGAGCTTTTATTCACCAGTCTTTGTCCTGAAACCTTTCACGACATGAAAGTTGCCCTGACACCACGTTTCGAATACAGTACGTATACAGAGATTCGTGAAAAACTCCTCGACCTGTACAGAATCAAGCGCACAAGATACAGGGCGCTGTCTGATTTCTGGAACTGTATACGCACGGACGACGAATCTATGGAGCTTTACGCTAACAGGCTAAATGAAATAAGCAAAGATTGCTGTTATAATGACGATCTTTTAGAACGACAGTTACGTGACCGTTTTGCAACTGGGCTCAACCACCAACAGTTGCTGATCGACTTGAAACAAAAATGGCCCGACTTACAAGAACATCAAGATGGAAAGATGAAGGAAGTAACTTTTGCTCAAATTTTCAGCGTTGCACAATTGCGGGAACGAGCTGAAGGCGACGATACACCAAATATCAAAGTCAATAAAATTAAAGGAAACACCAGATCTTACTCGAACAAGTCTCCGCGCAGATTCCGGACTCATCAATGCCTCAGATGCGGTGAACCTGAAAGACACCCTTTAAGTCGATGTACCGCCAAAACTAAAGAAAGAAGAAAGAGTGCAACACGCTAGGACATTTCGAAGATTGCTGCATCAAGTCAGGCAAAGCATGTCTGCCCAATCGGAGCGATAATAAACAAAGAACATCTACGAAAAAGAACAAGCTATACAAGGTACAACATAACGGAAACAGTAACAGTTATTCACAAGCGTTCTACTCAGAAGACAGCGACGACGAACCAGATACCGTTTGTCTAATAAACAAGTCGAAAGGCAAAGGCAGTAAGAAAATTGACGTCCTAATTAATAACATCCATTGTACGTTAGACTGGGATCCCGGCTCAGTCTATTCAATTATCAGCACCACGTTCTGGAAGCGTATCGGCGCTCCACCTCTCACGAAGGCTCCAGGTCTACGCGCCTATGGGAACGTAAAACTTAAACCAAAGGGCCTAACGGATGTAACGGTACGAGTTCAAGAGGAGGAAAAGATACTACCTGTTGTTGTCATGAAGTCAGCTGACCCAATGTTGTTCGGCCTACAGTGGAGTGAAATGTTTAACATGAACTTCCCAAAGCCAGTCTACTCGATTAAGAACACTCGACACGCAGGCTTTAGTTTGCAACAAGTCCTGGACAAGTACTCTGCTCTTTTCGACGGAAAACTTGGAAAAGTCAAAGATTACCAAGTAAACATTCATATCAAGCCCAATGCTCAACCGAAACACATTCCAGGACGATCAATTAAATTTTCAATCAAAAGAAACATTGAAGTTGAGCTAGATCGTCTAGTTGAAGAGGGCATCATAACTAAAGTAGACCCAAACATTACACCGATCCAGTGGGCGACACCGACAGTCAACGTAGTCAAAACTAATGGCCAGATCATAATTTGCGGCGATTTCCGTAGCACGCCCAACCCTGTATTGATAACGCACGCACACCCAGTTCCTCTGTTTGATCAATTACGCCAGAATCTTGCAGACGGAGCGAAATTTTCGAAAATTGACCTGAAAGATGCTTACCTGCAATTTGAAATAGGCCCGGACTCTAAACAGTTTTTAACAATATCTACTCACAAAGGATACTATCAATATAACCGCATGCCATTTGGTATTTCCACAGCCCCATCAGTTTTTCAGCATTACCTTGACAAACTCCTCGAAGGAATACCGAATGTGGCAGTTTACTTTGATGACATTGCGGTTACAGGGAAAAATGACAAGGATCATCTCGAAACACTGCGTACCGTTTTCCAAAGACTTGAGCAAGCCGGATTAAAAGTTAACTTGAAGAAATGCACTTTCCTTACCCCGGAAGTCGAATACCTCGGACACACGATTGATCGAAATGGCGTACGTCCTACAAAGTCGAAGATAGAAGCCACCCTTGGTTGACAGGTAGAGAATGCCTAAGGCATTAAGTCCGCCTTTGTACCTTTGTGCATGAAGTCTAAATAAATAAATAAATCTCCAAAGCTTTACCTCCAACCAACACCAAGGAGCTAAGATCATTTCTTGGTTTGGTCAACTTCTACGAACGATTCATACCACACCTACACAGTGTCTGTGCCGACCTTCACGCACTAACAGGAAAGAGGCTAAAATGGCTTTGGACCGACAATGAAGCCAAGGCATTTGAACAAGCAAAGACCTTGATTGTACGTTCAAAACCACAAGTAGCTTTTAATGACAAACAGCCATTGTACTTAGCCTGTGATGCATCAGAAAAAGGCGTGGGGGCGGTGCTTTTCCACATAACGAACAAAATGGAACAGCCAATTGCGTTTGCATCAAGAAAACTTCGACCAGCAGAATCAAAATACTCTGTCATAGACCGCGAAGCTCTTGCAATATTTTTTGGTGTTGAAAAATTCGATCAGTATCTTCGCGGCATCAAATTCACTCTAGTAACTGATCACAAGCCTCTCATTCACATTTTGGGACCAGAACGCAACTTACCAAAACTCGCTAATAATCGTTTTGTACGATGGGCTCTAATAATTGGAAGCTACGCTTATGACATCGCGTACACGAAAGGCTGTAACAACATGATCGCGGACTATTTATCAAGGATGCCTAACCCTGATGAGCAACCTTCCAAACCTGAGCTAGCTGTTCACAGACTTGTAGCGCGCCTACAGGCAGATAGGGTTGGTGACCTCATCCTATCAGAAAACGTTATACGAGATGAAACAATAAAAGATGCCACACTGAAACATATATCACAGTTTATTAAGACGGGTTGGCGCGAACATCAATATACAAACGATGTAAAACCATACGCTCGCAAACGCTGTGAGTTGTCACTAGAAAATAAGATCATCATGTGGCAGGGTCGCATGGTTGTTCCTGATACTCTAAGAAAAGCGACCCTAAAATACCTACATCGTGGACACCCAGGAATATCAGCTATGAGAGCACTGGCAAGATTCTATGTATGGTGGCCAACCATTGAAGAAGACATAGATTCATACGTAAAAACTTGCCGCAAATGCCAGGAGAACCGGCCTAACACCTCGGATTTGCCAATTTTCTCATGGTCCATGCCAGACCAAGCCTGGGAAAGAATTCATGTTGATTTCGCGGGACCGTTCAAAGGTTTGTATTAGTTGGTTCTGTCTGATGCATTTTCCAAATGGATCGAAATCAAGCCAATGGCAAAAATTACGACTGCCAAACTCTGTGATGAACTGGACACAATTTTTACCACCTTCGGCCTTCCTCAGTTTTTAGTCTCAGACAATGGCCCACAATTTACTTCTCAGGAGTTCCAAAATTACTGCAAAGATAAGGGAATTAAACATATCAAATCATCACCTTATCATCCACGGACAAACGGATTAGCAGAGCGGACGGTTAGAACTTTCAAAAGCAGAATGTCATCAAGTACAGAATGCCTCAAAAAACGGATAGAAAATTTCCTGTTTGCCTATCGCATCACACCCCATAGCACCACTGGCAAGGCCCCAGCCCAGTTGATGTTTGGACGGCAATTAATTTGTGAGCTTGACAACGCTCGACCAAGTGCTAAACGGTTGTTTCAATACAAGCAAATACAAGCGAATGTTAACTCCGACAGCCAGACGCCCAATTACAGACCTGGTGATACTGTGTACGTACGAGCCAGAGATCAGTCGCGATGGGAACCAGCCACGGTTTTGCAGCGCACGCATCGATACTCGTACGTCATTAACACTCCAATCGGTGTGGAAAGAAGGTACCACGCAGACCATATACGGCCTCGTCTCTCCGAATCAGATGAGTGCCCAGTACCTGGAAGCACTGAAAGCGCTTCTCGTAATCTTATACTTCCAGTCGCGTCATCGACTCCAGTACTGGAAGCTACAGGATCTCCGATATCATCTCAAGTAGCAGAAACCCAAGTGGAAGCTGCTCCTGAAGCATCCGCACCTCACTTGCCACAGAATGTGATCAACATGCCGTTTACTCCTATGGCACCACGCCGAAGCAAGCGTACCACTAGACCACCCCGACGCCTAATTGATGAGATGGGGAGTTAGCCCCTGTAGGGCGGACGAATGTTAGAAACTCTTTTGTCAATGTCATTCTGTCATACTCAATGTCTTAGAATAAACGTTATTTTGTAAACTTAAAACGATTATATTATTCTTATCAAAGGGGAACAACAGAATGTTAACAAAATGGCTGATGTTTACTAATAAAGTGTTTAATCTACTAACTTATAAGCTTTTTTGATCTTATAGCGCTCTTTTTAAGTACTATTAGATTGAAAAAAGTCTCGAGCAAGATTATGACGACAAAATCTTATGCTCGTCTCAGCCAAGTAAGTTATAATATCTTTTTCTCTCAGAAAATGCTACTATAGGATTAAAATATTATTCAGGATTATTTAGTCTTAATGCCAACAATTATAGAAGTCTTATTCCTACAAGTGGGCGCACGGTTGGCGCAGTGGTTGAGCGATTGACTGCTGCGCTGCGTGTCGCGGGTTCGATTCCCGCACGGAACAAATATTTGTATGACCTACAGATAGTTGTTCCGGCTCTGGGTGTTGTGTATGTGAGTTTATATGTTTGTAAACGCACCCACGATACAGGAAGAAATTCCTAGTGTGGGGCAACGTTTTTTTTTTAAAAAAAAAAAAAAAAAAAAAAAAAAGTGTCCTAAAAGATAATTTTGTAGTTACCTATAAGACTGAGATATAAAGGCAATTAATTACTCTTGAGGATATCTGTGCTTGTAAAATGCTATTACTAGAAAATGAGTTCTGTAAATGATTGAGATGTTAGTCTTGAAGCAAACTATAAGACCGAGATATAAAAAGTAATGCACTTGAGTGTGTTAAGGCTTGGCAAATGCTATTATGAGTTAAGGGATCTACCGCAATGTCTTTATAAGAACGTTATTAGTAGTGATAGACTTATAATCTTTCCTTATAGGATTACTTTGCTAGTTGGGTGGAGACGTGTTTAATACCCTGCCTCACTTACGCTTCTCAAACATGGCCACTTTCAATAAAACAGACTCACAAGGTTAAAGTGTGCCAAAATAGCATGGAAAGGAGTCTCTTGGGCCTAAAACTAAGCGATAAAGTGAGAATTAAAGACATCAGAAAAATCACCAAAATAAAGGACATAGCAAAAACTATAATGATCCAAAAATGGAAATGGGCTGGGCATATCCAGAGATCACCTGGTGATAAATGGTACAAAATGGTCACGAATCGGTACCCTTTATACAAAAAAAGGCGAAAAGGAAGGCCATTAAAAAGATGGAGTGATGACATAGTTGCCACGGCTGGAATTACTTGGCATAGACGGGCAAGCGATAAAGAGAAATGGAAGGAAATGGAGGAGGCTTTCACCGCCAGAGCGGTCCTTACAACAAAACACATACAAATCAATTAATAAGTTATATTTACAAACTCGATTAAGCGAAATACTAACATAACCAATAAGGTATAGAAATGTAAAAGTGTAAGGAATAAATAAAGCTTTTATTATTATTATGGTTTTGAAACTTCAGTTTCTCAGGTAAGAACCTGGTGTTTTTATAGGATCCCACGGCCACGGATGTGAACCAAGGTGAAATCCTAATGTTCTATTTGACCTGGTAAATTATTTTGTACTGCACTCAAATTGTAATCTAAATCTAACTGTAAAAGATTTCTTACTATTCGGCAAGTGTTTAATATTGCAGCTTTTTGTAGTGTTAGGTATGTGTATTTTGATAGATTAAGAACATTAAAACTATTGTATATTTGTTTCGGAATAACACCGGTTGTTGATATGACTATAGGGACTATTGTAACTCTATTCATTTTCCAAACTCTGGTAATTTCTTCTTGTAACTCTGTGTACTTCCTAATTTTTTCTGTGATAGTTTTTTGTATATTATTAGTGTTTGGGACTGCTATATCTATTATGTATGTGTGTTTGTTTTCTTTATCAACAAGTGTTATATTATTATTATTATTATAAATCTAAAAAAAACAACTAAAAAGTTATAAATAAAAAAAGTTAATTAAAGAAAACAGTAAACCCGACTGCTTAAAAAGCGAACTGCTGCAGAGGATACATATTGGAGGGCTGGCTGACCAAAATCTGATGTATTCTACGCCTGCACAGCATGATTTTCTCCTTGTTTACGTCTTTTTAATTCGCTTTTGAAGCAGTCGGGTTTTTTGGTTTTACTTTTTTATTTATAAAAGTTATAGTTAGTTTTTTTTTCGAATTAGGTAGGTACATTTAAGCATATAAGTATAATATATTTTTGAAATCACTTCTTAAAACCCTTTATTTTTTATACCCCACACGATGGGTTTGGTAGAAAAAAATAATTTGGACCCCACAATATGGCGCCTAAAATCCGCCATTTTTCTATTGTCCATTTTTAATGTAGCCAGTGACACTCGCAGGGTTAAGATGAATCGATTGACGTACGAATCATCAGAATCGGCCAACGCGTTTGGTCTCTGGAACGCCGTATAGAAACATACAGACAGCCCGTTTAGTATACTTTAGCTATTTTCATAGTGTAATGTCGTACGGTATTCTGTTGTGGGGAAATGCCGCCGACATCCAGACTATCTTTGTTTTGCAGAAAAGAGCTGTGCGATCAATTTATAAATTAAGCCCGAGACACTCTCTTAGAGAGAAATTTAAGGAGATTAATGTAATGACTGTGCCTTCTCAGTATATTTATGAAAATCTTTTATATGGGTGCGCCAAAGTTCACCTAAATTTTCAACTCCGATAATTGGAAATCCGAAAATGTTCTTCCTAACATTTTTCATCCTAACAATCACAATTCCTAACTACTCTGTCTCTAATGTTCATAATTCAGAAGCATTCAACTTCATAATGTCAGTAGCAATAAACATTTATTGTACTTTTATTTGTTTTCCTATATTTTCTCAACATAACTATCTTTTACACTATTATTCAAAGTCATATATTTTTTGTTTAGATTTCTTTTTATTCATAATAATCAGTAATACATACATTAGTTTTGCGTAACTTTATTTTCAAATAACATGTTTAACTTATAAGAATAACAGGTACCATGGTACAAGTAGTCAAATAAATACATGTTTTCATATACACATTTCAATTAACTTTTATTGCTGTATTTTGCTTTAAAATTAAATATATATTTAATTCTATCATATTTGCCGTTGATTTGGAAGTTCATTTTATTTTTGTAGGTAGTACTCATAAATAGAAAGCTTTATAAAAAATTTCAAGACTCGGCAATGTTATGTTTTTTTGTATGTTTTTCGTGAGGTAAAAAAATGAGAATTAGTCCAAGAGCGAGCGAAGCGAGCTCGGGAACTTAGGGCACCCCGACACGGATAGGTTAGGTTCGAAGGAGATGACGGAAGCTGAAGTGAGCGAGCAAAGCGAGCGAACGCAGCTTCCGTCATCTCCTTCATGTTAGGTTACTTTAGACCCTGCAGACAGAAATAGGAGCGCCGCGCAGCGGGGCTCCGTCGACTTAGTTGCTTAAATCTTCCATAACCCCCCACGGTTCCGTGGGGTTGGGATGGTACAGTGAGGTTTTTTTTCATATGTAAATCCATGTACGTCTAATTTTAATCCTCCGCGACTGGTTTTAAATGATTTTAAATTATTTTCTCTCTATATTAATAAAGCATTAACACAAACATGCACGTAATGATAATACACCGACATGAACTTTAACAATAGACACAACTCAGTACGTTATGTAAAGCATACCCCAAATAATAATCATCCCTCAAATTAAAACTAAAAATATCATCTTCTACCCAAATATATTTTTTATTACACTTGGTAAATGTTTCTTTTTGAGTATGAGTGAAAATATTATGGTAATTATATTTAGGGATAAAAGCGTTATGATAAAAAACGGTAGGAGTTTAAATATATTTACATTAATGATATTATTAATAACAACTTTCGGAAACACGAGTGTTATGAACATCGCCGGTAGCACTACAAATAGTATGAATGAAAACTTTAGGATGAAAATTTTTAGGAAGAGTGATCATTCGGATTTCAAATCGTTAGGAAGAACAATTTCGGGTAAAGAACTTTAGGTGAGCCAATATGGACCCCTTTTATATGCCTATAAAAATATAAAATTGTTTAAAAATACAGTGATATCCATAATATAAATACTAGGAACAAACACAAATTTGTAGTACCTACAACAAGGCTCAAGAAAATAGGTGGCTCGTTTAGATGTCAATGTGTACGCTTTTATAATAAGCTTCCAAGCCACGTACAAAATCTAAGTCTTAATAAATTCAAAACATTCAGAATCAGAATCAGAATTGTATTTGCTAAAAATGTAGGTACAGTTTAAGATAAATAACATAAAAAATGAGATTAGCTACATTTTACCTTACGGCGTGCAAATCATTACATTAATAAAATACAAAAAATGACAAACATACAAACAAAATACAAAAAAAAATGTCAAAGATACAAACAAAACACAAAATAAAAAAAACAAAACAAAATGGAATCAATAATGAGAAAAAACAATAGATAGTCAGGTATAAGAAACATTAACAATTTATTTCATGTCAAATAGCTAATAAATGCTCAGTAAAAATTTGTACCAGGGGGGTGACCACAAGCTCTTAGAGTAAGGTTATTTTGAGATCGAGTAAGGGACAGATGTATCTGACTTGTATACATCTGTCACTTACTCGATCTCAAAATAACCTTACTCTAAGAGCTTGTGGTTACCCCCCTGGTAATTATATTTAGTCATTTTTCATATAGTCACATCATTTAAAAAGTCATTTACTGAGTAATAACATTTATTTAAAAGTAGTGCAGTTACCTTGGATTTAAAATGTGAACGGAATATTCCTTAAAACTATGAGGTATTTTATTATATTTGATCCTTATCCTACCTTAACTAAGGCATGCAAAACAGTTTTATTTAACAAATCAAACTTAATTGAAACAATACAGGCATAACACCAGCATAGTACGTGGGACACTCAGAAAGTTTTGCGAAACTAAAAAAAATTGTTCTATACGTACATATATTTTTATTAAATCTTTTCAAAGTACTTTCCACCAGCCTCTATACAAAGATTCATGCGCCTAAACCAGTTTTCAAAACACTTTTTCCAGTCCGCCGCAGACACCTCGTTTACAGCCTGCTCGAACGCAGCCAGCGCATCTTCCGGCGACGAAAATTGTATCCCTTTGGGCTGATTTTTTATTTTTGGGAATAAAAAGAAGTCACACGGTGCTAGATCAGGGCTGTAAGGAGGGTGACCCAGGAGTTTGACTGGCGTGCTGTCCAGGAAGTCCCTCGTTTTGAGTGCGGTGTGCGCAGGTGCATTGTCGTGGTGGAGCAGTAGCCCGCGGAGCCCTGTGTTTGGTCGCTTGTTGCTTATAACAGAGAAAACTTCTGGCAAACATTTGGTAGTATACCATTCGGCATTAATGCTTCTTTGATCCCGTAAGGGAATTGATACCAAGTGGCCAGTCAAATTAAAAAAGCTAGCGATCAAAATCTTACCCCCGCTTCTAGATCGCTTCACTTTGGTAGGCGTTGGCTCATTTTGAAACACCCAAACAGTCGACTGGCGCTTGGTTTCTGGGTCGTATTGATAAATCCAGGACTCATCACCTGTAACGATGTCGTAAACACGCCGAGACGAGCCTGCTTCAAATTTGTTAAGCATATCACGGCACCATTCCACCCGGGCCTGCTTCTGAGCATCGGTGAGGTTGTGCGGCACCCAGCGTGATACTATCCTCCTCACGCGAAGATGGCTGTGTAGAATCTCGTGAACGCTTCCCGATCCAATCTTCAATATGTGTTGAATCTCCTGATATGTAATTCGCCTATTGTCTTGGATTAAATTTTTCACTGCTAGCACGTTTTCTTCGGTAACAGCCGTCAAAGGGCGACCGCTTCTTTCGTCATCCCCCAAAGTTGGTCGACCGCGCTTGAATTCGTTATACCAACGATACACGGTTGCCTTGGAAGGGCCTTCATCCATGAATGCCATTTGAACGAACTTTTGAAGTCTATCGTACGATTCATGGTATAATAAGATCATGGTATAATAAGACAAGGTAGTCTCCTCCCGTGACAGCTGGGTCACGTGATTGGCCTAAGACTACGTCATCGATTGCGTTGCGGTTCTCAAACTTTTGTAGTGGGGAAAAAGAAAAAAATATTACAATAGGTACAAAATATTTATAATTTTTAATAAATCGTCATATCTGATACTTTTTGTATTTATTTACTTTGCTGTTTTTTGAATTGTTTGCATATTAGTATTTTTACTTAGTTCGGGACGAAAACCCACCAAACTTGACTTGACTAAAATAAGTCAAAAACTAATTATGTTAGGTTAATAAGTTCGGGCGTAAAGACGTATTGACACAACTATGACTTAAATTCTGGAATTTACAACGAGTAGATAAATTAAATATTATGTAGAAAGGCACATACCAGTGTTTGTAGTTGAATTTAGTAACAAATTTTGAAGCCACGCATATGATAGCGTCTCTTCATTGGGCATATAAAAAAAACCTTATTACACCGCCTTTTACACTTAGGTTTTTACAGTTTACGGAACAATTGACATTTTTTCTTGCGTATCTTTCAAAGTTCACGGGTTCACCACAAACGTTTGGGAGCCACAGTATTTTGCTCACAGAGCGAAACAACGCTATAGGTGTGAGCGACACGACAATAGCGATGAAATGGCTAGTTGTCAGTATGACACTTGTCAATTCGATATGTTGCCACTGTGTGTGATTGAATTACCCGAGCAAAATGCTTTTTTTATCCTAACAAAGCAATTATGAACTAATAATTCAATATATAAATAAATTTAACAATAAATAGATGAATCACATGAGTTACTAAATAGTTATTCTAGTTAGTAATTTATTTTATTTTCATTAACTACATGAGAAAGTACCTACATTTTCTAAAAAGGACAATCAATGGTAACACTTATCGTGACGTAGTCTTAGGCCATCCTGGGAAGAGAATACCAGGCGAAGTATACGGAGTATGTTATTATACCATGAATAAGATAAGGTAGTCTCCTCCCGTGACAGCTGGGTCACGTGATTGGCCTAAGACTACGTCATCGATTGCGTTGCGGTTCTCAAACTTTTTTAGTGGGGAAAAAGATAAAAAATTTACAATAGGTACAACATATTTTTAAATTTCAATAAATCGTCATATTTGATACTTTTTGTATTTAATTACTTTGCTTTTTTGTAATTGTTTGCATATTAGTATTTTTATTTAGTTCGGGACGAAAACCCACTAAACTTGACTTGACTAAAATAAGTTGAAAAACTAATTATGTTAGGTTAATAAGTTCGGGGGTAAAGGCGTATTGACACAACTATGACTTAAATTATGGAATTTCAAACGCGTAGAAAATTAAATATTATGTAGAAAGGCACATACATACCAGTTATTTTAGTTGAATTTAGTTACAAATTTGAAGCCACGCATATGATAGCGTCTCTTCATTGGGAAAATAAAAAAACCTTATTACACCGCCTTTTATACTTCTGTTTTTATAGTTTACGGAACAATTATCAATTTTTCTTGAGTATCTATCAAAGTTCACGGGTTCACCACAAACGTTTGGGAGCCACAGTATTTTACTCACAGAGCGAAACAACGCTATAGGTGTGAGCGACACGACAATAGAAATGAAATGGCTAGTTGTCAGTATGACACTTGTCAATTCGATATGTTGCCACTGTGTGTGATTGAATTACCCGAGCAAAATGCATGTTTAACTTAACAAAGCTATTATGAACTAATCATTTAATATACAAATAAATTTAACAATAAATAGATGAATCACATGAGTTACTAAATAGTTATTTTAGTTAGTAATTTATTTTATTTTCATTAACTACATGAGAAAGTACCTAAATTTTCTAAAAAGGACAATCAATGGTAACACTTATCGTGACGTAGGCTAAGGCCATCCTGGGAAGAGAATACCAGGCGAAGTATACGGAGTATGTTATTATACCATGGTACGATTCATCCGGTTTCAGGCGACACTTGAAATCGTATAAAATCATAGCTCTAAAATGTTCCCGGCGCAGATCCATATTTCAGTGAGACACAATACTTTGAATTAACTCGCAAAAAATGTGGAGGGAAATTTTGAAATTGGAACTTACTTATTTTTACTTATAAATAATCATATTTTCGAAAAACATTATAACTGGCCAGTCTCCCATATATAAAAACTTTTTTTCGCAATACTTTCTGAGGGGCCTGGTACAAGCACAATGTCAAAATAATTAAAATTAAAGTTTATAAATATACATTATTAATTATTGGGAAGTATTCCAGTCGATAGCCATATCATTATTATTCAAGTCAGTCATCATCTTAGTTAGGTTAATTTATGTGTCATGATCAGTCTGTATCAGTCTGTCATGATTGAATTAAAAGTTAGGAATTGGTACAGAAATGACAGGATTAATTTAAGTATTCATCGTTTAAAAATTGCAAATCGTGTAATATTATCAACATACAACATTTATTAGTCAATAAATCTGTCAATTTCTTTTTATAGACTGGAATAGCCTGTGTTTTTATGTTATCAGGTATTTTATTAAATATGATCGGGCCCATACATAAAACACTTTTCTTTAATAAGGCGGTGTCATAACTACCTACAAGTAGCATGTTTCGAGTTCATGGTGTGCATGGGTACCCTTTTGGTGAGCCTATAATACCTCAGTTTACACCCCTACTAAATATACACCTTTCGAACTAGTATTCGGAAAAAAAAGGTAATTTAAAAAAATATAAATCCTGACTGCTTAAAAATCGAACTAAAAAGACAAGAAGAAAATCATGTTGTGCAGTCGGAGGATACATATTCGCGAGTTGGCTGACCAAAACCAGATGACCAAAACCCTACCCTACACTACCTTCCCTACCCTACACTACACTACCCTACCCTACAATAACCAAAAAAAGAAAAAAAAACGTAAAAACCATCTTTGAACTTCAACGAACATTAAAAAAAAGAATTGGCCAAATTGGTGCAGGCGTTGTTGAGTTATGCGCTTACCAACACATTTTGCGATTCATTTTTAACCCCCGCCGGAAAAAGAGGGGTGTTATAAGTTTGACGTGTGTTGCTGTGTATCTGTGTGTTTGTCTGTGGCATCATAGCGCCTAAACGGATGAACCGATTTTGATTTAGTTTTTTTTTATTTCAAAGATAATAATAATAATAATAAAGTTTATTGTTCTTCTCTCACATAGAATTTTACAGACAATATAAAAAAAAACAAACAAAACATTAGCGAAAACTCTTGTGATCTATGTGAGAGACTGGTTTCTGTACTAGGAGACCTGAGGCCTTAGTGCGAGTTTTTACTCACGGTCAATCGCGTTAACGTAAACGTCAATTTGTATGGAAACTGGATAAGCGCCGTCTGGGGACGGTAAGGAGAAACCTCTTTTTTTGTATACATTTTGACATAAGAGATCGTTTACGTAACACGAGTGAGCGTGAGTCACGCGTGAGTAAAAACTCGCACTAAGGCCACTGTATGACAGATTACCAGCCTCTCCAGACTCCGGACAATAGATGACAGTTGTATACAACATCAGTAAAAAGTAATAGTTAAGAGGGATTAAGCTAGGTGAGTGAGGTTGTTGCTGTTATGGTGGTACAAAGTGGGTGAGAGGAACTAAATTGAGTGAGTGTGTAATTGAGTATGTGTGCGTGAGTATGTGTGCGCGAGTGTGAGTGCGAGTGTGTGGGAGCGTGTATGCGTCTGAGTGAGTGTGTGTGGGACAGAGTGAGTGTGTGTGTGAGTGCGTGTGTGTGGGGTGAAAGAGGTGACAGCATACATAATATATAAAGATGATTTTGTCAAGAGTGTTCTTAACTATGTTTGAATAAAATCGGTTCAAAAGTTATGGGCGTTTTACTGTTTGAATCGGAGTGTTTTCGCAAGATAAATGTGTCGGGGGTTTTTAAATTTTGAAATTTTACTTTTCGCAAAATAAATGGGTCGGGGGATTTTTAAATTTTGAAATTTTACTTGTTAGTATTTGTTGTTATAGCGGCAACAGAAAAATAACAAAATATCATCTGTGAAAATTTAAACTGTCTATAAGCTATAACGGTTCATGAGATACATCCTGGTGACAGACAGACGGACATACAGACAGACGGACCGTGGAGTCTTAGTAATAGGGTCCCGTTTTTACCTTTTGGGTACGGAACCCAAAAAAAAATTAACTGAAAGAATAAAAATAAAAACAAAAAATCAAAAAACCCGACTGCTTAAGAAGTGAACTAAAAGACGTGAACAAGAACGAAATCATGCTGTGCAGTCGGAGGATACATATTCACGAGCTGGCTGACCAAAACCAGATGTGTGCTCCGACTGCGCAGCATGATTTTCTTCTTGCTTACGTCTTTTAGTTCACTTCTTAAGCAGTCGGATTTTTTGAATATTTGAATTAATTTTTTGAGCAAAGTTAGCCTGTAGTATTATATTATCTGTGGTGTGGGTATGTATGTCCTTCCCATTCAAAGATCATAGAATCCCATTACAGCCCGTTTAACTTAACTGTGCAATTATGAGTGGCGCTGTTCGTCACCATTTCACCAAAAAATAAACAAAAACCGATCCTAGGTCCCATTCAAAATGTAAGTTCCAGCAAGTAAAATTTCAAAATTTAAAAAACCCCCGGCACATTTTTTTATAAATAATTTATTTAGTACATCGTAGACACGCTTCGATCGGCAATCTATTGAACACGTAATTATGACACGATATCTTGCGAAAACACCCCAATTCAAACAGTAAAACGCCCATAACTTTTGATTTTATTCAAACAGTTAAGAACAGTCTCGACAAAATCACCTTTCAAACAAAAAAAACTAAATCAAAATCGGTTCATCCGTTTAGGCGCTATGATGCCACAGACAGACACACAGATACACAGCAACACACGTGAAATAGACGGTATAACACCCCTCTTTTTCCGGCGGGGGTTAAAAAAAATAGTCAAGGTTGCGAAGGTGTCTGATTGTTAAAATCACAGATAATATAATACTACAGTTGGTTAAAATGAAAAGATTTTTTCGAATTATTAGTCCTTGGCCATGCCCACGAGAAAGCGTTAGTAGCGCCACACCGCAAAAACTACGTTACGTCAAATTTGACATGAGTGAATAAGCAGCTGTCAATGGGTGACGTTTGTCTGTCAAACAATTACAAAATAAAAACAGTGTGCGGGCGGTGGCGGAATAGTGTGTGTCGTTAGTGATACTTGCGTGGCAACGCAACTACCGGATAGCGTCCCCGAGCCGGGCACGGCATGCCAGCGATCTAACGGCGGCGTCACAGAGCCCCCGTGCAAGCGCGCAGCTAGCCAGCAGCGCGACGCATCAGGTGGGTTTGTTTACGTCGCGCCATGTGACCGTGCTAACTGCGCCGCGGCCTTCGCGTCCGCCGCACGGGGCCACGTGCTCGCCAGTGTAATCCGGTTAGCGCGAAGGTCCGCGGCGCTGACGAGCTTGTGTTGTTTGCAGAACGCGCCCGGAGCAGAGCACAACGGAGCCCGCGGCAACATGAAGCCGCACGACGACTACAGGAACGGTGATGGTGAGCATACAGCACTCTACACACCTCCGACACTGAACTAGCAGTCGTAGTAACAGTGCGCAGGGCCCCGCGCGCCCGGTGCTCGGCGCGCACCGCGATCTTATGATATGCAACTTGACCTTGAGCGCGCCGCTTCGTTTTAATTAATATCTAATACGACATCGTCATTACATTAGCACACAGTACATGATTTGGGACACGATTGTTAGTGAATATATTTACAAACCATTAACTTGACAGCTATGAGTCAGTTCTACACTCAGCCAGTGATCAGCTGCTGGAGTGGTTGAGCTCTGTTGGAAAGTCCGCAGTCCATCAGTGTGGCTGTTAGCATGTTGTGCTATGTCATCACATACAATAGTGTTTGAATAACTTATACATCAGTGTTAGGTTCAGTTTATTGTTGCATGTTATCACCAGAAAAGTTGTTAAATTACAGTATAGTAGTCATTGTATTGTAAGTAGTTAGTTAGTCAGGACGTACATTCACACTATATGTGTGTGATCAGTAGATGTGGCTGGTCCCGTGCTCCGGTGTGAGCCGGTTACCATGCGGAACCAATTGAATCAATTGATGATGACACATTACTCTATTCGAACTTGTTGTTGCTACTCGTGAGATGTGCCTCCCACAATGTCTGCCAGGTGGGAACACACGGAGCTAGGCAGTATCACACATTCACAATGACAACTCAATTAGTATTAACTGCTGTGCTACTAATGCTAGTATTAGTGCTTATCACTGGTATATTATTATTTGGTCACATTGTTATGAAAATGTTCCATTGTAATGATAAAGTAGATAATTTCTTTATTTAGTCAGATACTGAGATATCAAATTGATATTATTTTTAATTATGATAATGTAAGTCTAAATATCAAATGAACAATAGAAACTGCCCGATTTATACCTACAGTTGGAATAACATCAGTTTATAAACTAATTCGTCACAAGCTATGAACAATAATGTCACCAAACAAAATAGAAAAATTCTAAACAGTACTCTCATTTAGCCCTCGCCAAACTTTTTGGCAGCCCTGAAGTTGGAGTACCAGATGCGCGAGGCACGAAACGGTTTTGTTTTTATATGAGATTTCCTGCTGTGCAGCCATTGTAGCCAACTTCAGGGCGGCCAAGAAGTTTGGCGAGAACTATACCTGTGTGTACAATAACACAATGTTTACCTGTTGTGTCATTATGATTGGACCAATATTTGTGTAGATATGTGGTTTAGTTATTGTTGAGTTTCCTCAAATGCTGTAATGCTAATTTATACCTACATGATTAAAGAATACCGTGTGAGTGTAAGAGGTGAGCGTGTATCCATGTGTGTGGCACTGGCAGGCGTGGCGGGCGGCGAGGACAGCTCGGAGGAGGAGACCAGCGCGCTGGAGGCCGAGCTGTCCGTGCGCGACGACGCGGCGCCGGCGCGCGTGCTGCTCGCGCTCAACGCGCTGCGCAAGTCGCGCCAGCACTACGACGCCGTGCTGCTGGCGGGCGGCGCCGAGCTGCAGGCGGGCGGCGCCGAGCTGCCCGCGCACCGCGCCGTGCTGGCGGCCGCCTCGCCCTACCTGCTGCACGCGCTGGCCGCGCTGCCGCCCGCCGCCGCGCCCGCGCCCACGCCGGCGCTGCGCGTGCCGGGCGTGGAGCCCGACGCGCTGGGCGCGCTGGTGGACTACGCGTACACCGGGCGACTGCGCGTGCGGGACGCCGCCGCCGCGCGCCGCCTGTACCGCGCCGCCTGGCGCCTGCGCATGGAGCCCGTGCGCGCGCACCTGGCCGCCGCGCTGCTGCGCCGCCTGGCGCCGCACGACTGCCTGGAGCTGCGCGCGCTGCCCGACCTGAGCGCCGAGCAGCTCGCCACGCTCGACGCCTACATCGCGCAGAACGTGAGTCACGCCCCACGCCCCGCTCCCTCACTCTTCCTTCGTTACCTTGCAATGAACCTGGTCTCTCGGTACTGTTTCAGTTTGACGAGGTGTGCAAGAGCGGTGCGCTGGCAAACTTGCCTATTATTCGTATTGAAATGTTACGCGAGACGAGCGCAGAGGGCGGCGAGGAGACAGCTTTCGCGGTGGCCGACGCCGCGCTGATATGGCTGCGCGACCAGCAGGCCGCCGACGCCGACGTGAGTACCGCGCGGTGACCGTGACCGCTCTGCAGCCACACACGCACAAGACACACGCACACGACACACGCACACGACACACACTCACGACACGTCTCTCCGCAGCTGGACGAGCTGTGCTCGCGCACACATCTGCTGTACGTGGACACGCGCGGCGCGCTACGGGACTGCGGCGAGCTGCCGGCGGCCCGCGGCGACGCGCCCGAGCTGCAGGAGTACCGGCGCGAGGCCGCCGAGCGGGGCCGCGCGCGCCGCGCCGCCGAGCCTGCGGCCCCGGCGTCCGAGCCCGCCGCCCAGCCCGGCGCCGCCTGCGCCGTGCTGGCGGCCACGCGCGTGGCGGGCGCGCGCACCACGCGGGCGCTGCTGGCGCTGCGCGGGCGCCTGGCGGCGGCGCGCGTGGCGTGGCGCGACGTGTGCGCGGGCGGCGGCGGCGCGGCGCGCGGCGGCGTGCTGGGCGGCGCGCTGGAGGAGGCGGCGGCGGGCCGGCGCGCGCACCTGGCGCTGGGGCGCGCGGCGCACGGCACGCAGGTGCTGGGCGGGCGCCTGCTGGTGTGCGGCGGGTACGACCGCGCGCGGGTGCTGCGCGGCGCCGAGCTGTACGACCCGGCGCTCAACGAGTGGTCGGCGCTGCCCGACATGCGCTGCGCGCGCGCCCGCTTCCCGGCCGCGGTGCTGGGCGGCGCGCTGTTCGCGCTGGGCGGCTCGGACGGGCACGCGGAGCTGGACTCGGTGGCGTCGTTCACGCTGGGCGCGGGCGGCTGGACGGCGCGCGCGCGGCTGCCGCTGGCGCTGTCGCACGCGGGCGCGGCGGGCGTGGCGGAGCGCGGCGAGCTGTACGTGGTGGGCGGCTGGGCGGGCGGAGTGAACCTCAAGCGCGTGCTGCGCTACTCGCCGGGCGCCGACGCCTGGAGCGAGGCGCCGCCGCTCAGCGCCGGTCAGTACTCACCAGCACATGTCCGTCGCCACAGATCACCCACTAAGATAATAGTATTGATCAAAATAATTCTCCTCAATGCGTTGGCAGTATAGTACACAAGATATGGTAGTTTATTTAAATCCAAGGCAAATGTTCTTCAGGATGGTCTTTGTTTATTTTTAGTGTCCCATATCAAAATGGTAATAAAGGAACCCTTATTGTGCGACTTTGTCTGTCTGTCTGTCACAGTAATCTTAGGTAGATTAGATGGCACAACGCAAGCTTTGGCAGATCATTAGCTTCTCATCGCAGATCTCAGAGGAACCAGAGCCGGCTGTCATTTAGGCAATGTCTGTATGAATAGCTTGAGCTACGCTGATGACATGGTTCTTCTGATTCCCGCGATCAAAGGGTTGAGAAGATTGTTTTCAGTCTGTGAGCGTTATGCTAATGCTCATGGACTGAAATATAACGTATTGTTGTTATAGCGGCAACAGAAATACATCATCTGAGAAAATTTCAACTGTCTAGCTATCACGGTTCATGAGATACAGCTTGGCGACGGACCGCGGAGTCTTAGTAATAGGGTCCCGTTTTTACCCTTTGGGTACGGAACCCTAAAAATGACGTTAGCCTATATAGTTTTGTAAAACTATGGGTACCTATACATACCTTCATAATTATGTGTAAATTTTAATGTGGTTTTAATTTATTTATTTTTTATCTTGTAATGCTATTTTTATTGTATATGGCTGTTTTGCCTGAAATAAACGATTATTATTATCAGATAAAGTACGCGCTATAAGGTCTCTTCTGTCATCACTATCAGGCAAACAAGGCCCTGAGACATACAATACAATATTACATTGTGATACAAGGGTGGAAAGTAGGATATTGCAAACGAACTGTCATTAACAAGCCCGAGCCGAAGGCGAGGGTTTTAATGACACGAGTTTGCAATAACCTACACACCCGTGTATCACACGACGTTTTTCAATACAATTGTGGGAAATATTAAAAACAAATCCAAGAATTAGATTTGTTTATACAAAAAAAAAATACAGTAAATGGTGCGTTTTTGCAACTGGACATATTTTTTTTACAACGAAAACAGCCCATTTGATTTCTGAGAAATGTTGATTTGAAAATAATTAAATTAAAACTCATAATTAAATATACTGAACAACTATTTAAAAGAGTTTTGAGAATTCAATGCTAAAATGTACGGAATCATTCATTTTTCCTCGTATTAAATCTATTCCATTTTATTCTATGTATGAAAACTCCTTGCTACTAAACTTTTTTAAATTGTCTTATGAATTTAAAATTCAACTGCAAAAGTAATGATCACAAAAGTCACGACCGCGTAACAGAAAGATGCCTGTATAAAAAGATTTAATTTTCGAATCATATTGATAGCTTCTGAAAGTACGCCAAGTTGAACAACTGTATTGAAAAAATTAAAATGTGTGTGTTCGCTGGCGGCAGGTCGGTCGCAGTGCGCCTGCGTGCACTGGGAGGGGGCGCTGTGGGCGCTGGGCGGCTGCGACGCCTGGCACTGCCTGGCCAGCACCGAGTGCCTGCCTCTGGGCGCCGGCGCCGAGCCCGCGCACTGGGAGCCGGGCCCGGCGCTGCCCACGGCGCGCCGCTCGGTGGGCGCGGCGGCGTGGCGCGGGTGTCTGGTGGCGGCGGGCGGCTCGGACGGCGCGGCGTCGCTGCGGCGCACGGAGTGGCTGGCGCCGGGCGCGGAGGCCGCGTGGCGCGCCGGGCCCGCGCTGCGCCGGCCGCGCGCGGCGCTGGGGCTGGCCGTGCTGCACGACGCGCTGTACGCCGTGGGAGGCTTCGACGGCAAGGAGTTCCTGTCGTGCGTGGAGTGTCTGTACGAGCCCGACGGCGAGTGGACCACGCTGCTGGCGCCGCCCGCGCCGCGCACGCCGCTGTCCCCCCTGGCGCCCCCCCTGGCGGCCCCCCAGGCGCCCCCTGCGCCCGGCCAGGAGAACGGCGCCGCGGACAGCGAGTGACGCCGCCCGACATAACTAGAGAACTGTTCGCCGGCGCTCGCAACCTTAGCTAACTGTGTGCTGCCGCGAAACTGAACCGCTACCTCAAAATTAGACGCGTGCGAGCCGCGCGCCGGCGCACTGTACTCACGGTACGCACTGTACGCACTGTACTCACGGTACGCACGGTACGCACTGAGTGCACTCGGCGCGCGTCCTCACCCGTGTGTCGATGCCTTGACTTCGCATTTGAATACGTTAAAGTAGCCTGCGGGCCGGTGGCCGGTGGCCGGTCGCCGGTGGCCGCGGTCTGTATATAGATACGGGCCTCACTCACGAGTAGTCTAAATTATTATGATATGGTCACAGAGTTATACGATGACGGCGGGATGGTGTTTTCTTGTTGGCGTGCTTGCCCGCACTCGTACTCGTATTATTGTTACATTCCTATTTTGTAAGATAAAGATGTATCCTCCGTAGGACGTGGTTTGTGTATTGTTAGTATTAGTTTCTTGTAAGATGATAACTACTTGAAGTGTATCTCGAAGGCGTGACGCCTGCTGTTTACGTTACGTTAATAAATCGTACTCCACACGCTCTGCGTTTCAATTACCTGTAGCAGCTACACACACACACACCGGCAGGCTTATTACGTAACAAACAGCAAACATCGCGCGATCAAACGCTTTCTGTCATAAAAGTCCGAATTACCTGCAGTGTAGGTATTGTAGGTCTTACACAATCGTTTGCTAATCGTTCGCTGTTTGTTTCTCTAAAATTTTTGGATTGAAGAGCAAGAAATCGCTATCGTTTTGGTCTTGCAAGATATGTAATAAGCCTGCGGGGCTCGTCGTGACAACACTTCCCGTGCGGTGCTCACCCCTTTCGTACAACTTCAACAAACCCAAAACTGATTCTAACGTGATTTTAGTCATTTTCAACCGACTTTCCAAAAAGGAGTAGGTTCTGTGTTCGACTGTAATGAATATCGGAATCTCGTAATATAAGAATCTCGGAACGAAATCACCGATATTTCAATTCCGATACTGAGTGATCCAATATCGGAATCAGAAAAATACCTTAATTTTAGCTCCTGGTGAAGCGTCGAGCGCGAAAAAGCGCGGTTAAGCCCGTCGTAGTCAACGGCCTTAACCGCACTTTCTCGCTCGACGGTGATAAGCAGTGGTCGGATATTCTGTTTACTAATCGGGCGCTTATCTACCTAAACTTCACTTCATGAAAAAATAATACCTATGTGTGCCTTGATGAATCCCGGGGTTACAGTCCTGAGACTAAAAATGATACCTTTAAGAGTACAAGTAAATACACAGACTCATAAAACCCATTTTAACAATGATATTTTCATTGATTACGGCGGTTACGGATATCCGCAGGATTTGATACGCACGGGATCGGCCCATGGACGACACTTGGACGAGGCTTAAGTTCAGCAGTAGACATCTTTCGGCTGAAATGACGATGACGCTCACTAAGAGCAGTGGTGGCCCAGTGGTTACGGGACTACTTTCAGATTAATCGATAAACATTTATTTTCTGGCTATTTTTGTATTATCTTTTTTCAAAGAGACATGACTTATATTGTTTCTTGAGTACAAATGTGCAGTTTAGGTAAATAAGCGCCCGATTACAATATCTGGTGATTAGAGAGAGACACAATTGAAGATCTTAATATGTCGCGGCATAATCGTGTTTTTTATTGTACTCAATCCTACTTTATACCGAATTTGGGCAATTAACTAAAAAATTGCGATATTTAACGAAATTGCGCAATTCCGATATCAAAATCGGAATTCCGATATTGTGATTGAATATTGGAAATCAATATCGGTATTGAAAAACTTCTGATATTACATTCCCTAGTTACTAGGGCATGTAATATCGGAAAATACATACATACTAGGGCCTAGTATGTATGTATTTTCCGATAATTGTGAACTACATCCTGAGGGAATACATCCTGACTTCCCGATGTTTTACATCTATCGGCCAGCCCTGATGCGACATCAGAATTGGGATTCAGTCGTGCTAATGAGATACACGTAAAAACAATGCTAGTGAAAATGGCGGTTACATTCTTGCAAAAAAATTGCGGAGTCATTTGAGATAGAAACAGCTGTCGTTCGTTTCTGCAACTACCTGAGTCTTGAATAATGAAAAACCATTCCGGATCGGAGCAGTGAGGACGCTAACAACAACCAAGGAGCTGGACAGGTCAAGGAGGAGTGCGTGGACGCGTGGAAATATCCATACACACGGATCTTTATGCTAATCTGGTGAGTCGTTTTCATTTTGTTATGACTATGGCCAAGAGTGTTCATTATTCAAAATTCTGGTTTTGTGTACGGTATGGCGGTCAGTGGACGGTCGGGGTGGCCTTGTCTGGTCATAATTTCATGTTAGTCATCGCTGGTCAAGTTATAGTGTTGCTGAAATGTTATTATTCTACTATCACTGGCAATAACTCTTGGTTGGCCTAAGCTGACTATTATTGTTCGGACTTTAGTAGTTAATGTAGTAACATTGTCGTACCAAACACACAATTCTGGAAATTATGATAATTCCTAATGAGATTATTAGTTTTGAGTTAATGGAGTTTGATTATTTGGTTTCCTTGCTTCTTTCTTTTCAAGATGAGGTTGAAGTCTTTAGATAGTTTGGGCATAAGCGATCACACATAGATGCTTTATGTTCCAGGCTCCGTAAGCTTATTTATTTGTTTAAAGAACTACGACATTCTGCGGACAAGGAGACGGCAATAATGGTCTACCGCACCAGCACTCACGTTGTTCAATTTTAATAGTTCCATTCGTTCGTACGCGTACCTACGATGCCGTCTGGTGCCTTATGTGCTGTAGATGGGTGCAAATCAAGTAAAAGAAGGGATAAACACCTAACATTTTTCCATTTACCTGTCAATGACGAAAGGTCAGTATTACTATTTTTTGTCGTTTAGAAATTATTTTTAATAGGTATGTTTTAAGCATTAGCTTGCCTTTCAGACACAGATTTACATATTTTTGTTACATAGAAACGTTATATTTTTCTTAAACACTATTTTAACAACGTTTAAAAAGCTATTTTTATTAGAATAAAATTGTGATAATATTTGACGGACAGTCGCGCAAATACCTACCTACGAAACTTCCAAGTTCCAACACAAGTCGCGCGGCGCGGCGACCTATCTCAACTTGTCGT